>CALNVZ010003429.1:18699151-18781797 GCA_940671915.1 Paracentrotus lividus | reverse complement strand
AAGAGAAGATCAAATTTTTTTTTTTTTCAGTTAGTGCATGCGCATCAATCTTTTCTTATTACTATTTTTTTTCTTTCTTCTTTTTTGGGAGGGGCAAATAGTTGTAATACTATGGGAAGGGTAAATATAAATTTTCCACTATTTTAAATATTCAACTGTTTACAGAGCCATACACATTAACAATAAATGTCAATGTTCATAACAATATCCACTCCTCGAAATCCCTAACATCTATCAAATAATTAAAAATAATATGGACCTTTGAAGAATGGTGGAATTTGTTTCATTTTCTTTGTTGTATTTGTACATGTTGTAGGCCTATGTGTGTATGCTCGCTATATTTGAAATGGAGCGGGATTTTCTTTTATTGTGAGGAAAAGGTAATCCATGATAACGAGGTATATTATGAAAGCACGGATTATTTTCTTGAGAAGTTTAGCGGTTCCAGGTTATGGCTGACATATCACAATGACAACGGACAAAGGTCTCAGATTCAGGCGGAACCAGTTGCCTGAATGAACTACTCGTTTATGTTTTGAATCCAATTTGCATAACTAATTGCCTGCTATGACTGACAAACACGTTTCTTGACTCACATAGCAACACACTAATATATGCAAAAGAAGATATCGAGGGGCCTATTTATGTCAAGTGCCATTAATAATTCAGAGTCTTGAATGAAAACATTAGTTTACATTCTCAGTTGAAAATGATAATGGTGTTTTCTCCTCTGTAGAAATTTGGACGTATAGGTGGTATCTGACGTCGCGGAGATGTCTCAGTGACTCGAACACTCGGAGAAGTCTCCAATAATTGTTTTATGCCTCATCAGAGACCTCTCCACGACAAAAAAAAACACACATTCGTAGCATGTTTTATTTTCCCCTCGACTCATGAGATGTCGCGGAGATTGAGAGACGTCTCTGCGACACTTTTAGATCTTTCCCCGACATAAATCAAAACCGTATCAAACCCGTCCCAAATTAGTCTCAAATCCGTTCATGGCAAATACCTGAGATCCACCATAAAGGTGGTATCTCACTTCGTCCCTGCGACTCTGGATACTCCAGAACGTCTCTGATATATATACATGGTGGCCAAAATTATTAGAACACCTGAACCTACACAAAGTCTATGGCCCGTATTCTGTTACGGTTTTAGAGTTGTACGCAATTGACAATATAATGGACAATAGCACCGTACGAGAAAAAACTCCCAGGACGAAAAAAACCTCCAAACGTGTACAACTTCCGTACAGCTGGAAGTTTCTAGTGCACTGAAATGCACTAGATAAAACCGGAAATCCATTGAATAATGACGCAACAATGATTGTTTGGTGCCGCTTTTATCCTTTGACTGCCGAGTGTTGTGCATTGTCGCTTGTCAGCATTTTCAAATATCACGTCCCATTCATTAACAATTCAGTGGCCTGGGATGGAACAATTAACCAGGGAGGTGAAAGGGAGTTTTATTCTTTTGAATTAATGCTCCTAAATAGCTCCATGAATTTTTCTTTCACAAATGTGAAGTGCCCATATTTGGCCAAAAGCAATGAAACGTTGAATTTGATTCCGATATCACGCTACATGCATGCGCAAAAGTCTCACGTTAGGTGCATGCGCATCAATCTTTTTCTTATTACTATATGTTTTTTTTTCTTCTTTTTTTTTTTTGTTTTTTTTTCTATTTGGGAGGGGACAAAATGTTGTAATAATGGGAAGGGGTAAATATAAAATTTCCACTTTTAAATATTCAACTCTTTACAGAGCCATACACATAAACATAAAAACGTCAATGTTCATTAACAATATCCGACTCGGTCCTCGAAATCCCTATACAGCTATCAAATAATTATAAATAATATGGACCTTTGAAGAATGGTGGAATTTGTTTCCATTTCTTTGTGTGTATTTGTACATGTTGTAGGCCTATGTGTGTATGCTCGCTATATTTGAAATGGAGCGGGAAATTCTTTTATTGTGAGGAAAAGGTAATCCATGCTTAACGAGGTATATAATCAAAGCACGAGATTATCTTTTCTTGAAGAAGCTTAGCGGTTCCAGGTTATGGCTGACATAGCACATATGACAACGGAACAAGGTCTCAGATTCAGGGCGGAACCAGTTGCCTGAATGAAACTACTCGTTTAGTGTTTTGAATCCAATTTGCATAACGATTGCTGCGTATGACTGACAAACACGTTCTTGACTCACATAGCAACACACTAATATATGCAAAAGAAGATATCGAGGGGGCCTATTTTATGTCAAGTGCCATTAATAATTTCAGTAGTCTTGAAAGAAAACATTAGTTTACATTCTCAGTTGAAATGATAATGGTGTTTTCTCCTCTGTAGAAATATGGACGTATAGGTGGTATCTGACGTGCGGAGATGTCTCTGAGACTCGAACACTCGGAGACGTCTCGAAATTGTTTTATGTATCATCAAGAGACGTCTCCACGACAGAAAAAAAACACACATTCGTAAGCATGTTCTATATTTCCCACCATATAAGGTGGTATCTCACTTTGTCCCCGCGACTCGGATACTCCAGGACGTCCCGAATATATATTTTTTTTTTCTGTCGCGAGCATTCGCGCCGATCCCGGGGAGACGGGGGGTGGAGTGTCCCTCCTCGTATTTTTATGGGGGATCGTCCCCCTTCGAGTTTTTAAAAATGAACAATTTTTATGTAGTGATTAGCTTGTAAAGCTAATAAAGAGTAAAATGTATGTCAAATAAGATGCTAAATGTTATTATAAGGCAAAATTTCCGGCTCGCGCTTCGCGCTCGCAATCATTTCCATTAGTTTCTGCATAATGCGCTTGGTCGTGGAATATCTCGGAGACGTCTCTGAGACGTCTGCGCGACAAAAAAAACATCCAAAATCATTTCAAACCATTCTCAAATTAGTCTCAAACTAGTTCCAAATCCGTTTTTCCAGTGTAATGACAAGTGACTTGCCACATTAGTTTATTGTTGGTTTTAGCGTCAGTTGTCCTCTCTACAATATGTCAGGTCAAACTAACACTTCAATCGTGTCGGAAAATGTCATTTTTGATGATTAACATGCAATTAATCTAATCGTGAGGACAGTTCTATAATGCACACTAATTCTTAAACAAGTTTTAACAACCTTAAACTTCAAGTTAACGAGAAAATAGAAAAATTAGCTTCCTCGCAAAGCCATAAAATCTGAAATCACTCTTATAATTCTAACCTATACCCTAGTTTAGAATTCTTAGAAAGTGGTACATAATTGATCCCGAATGACGTCATCTGAATCTACTTTCGTACGATAGGACGCACGCTTCACTGACGCTTCATAGAGAAGCGTGCAAATCAGCGTTGCATTCTCGTCTCATTACCCTTACTATTTCGTGCGACAGCACAACTCTAACCCCGGAACAGAATACGGGCCCATGGATTATAAATGCCTAGTTCATTTGCCGAAATCAGATTAAAGATATCTTTTGTGTGCCATGAGCTTCCAGGACTTTTTAGCACAGGTCTTACGTATAATAATGTAGACACCAAATTTATATAGTTTCGACCATCTGGTAATGCGCAGCATTAAAAACAGTGGCACTATGCGCTTTTGGTTTCCCCATAGACTTGTTTATTAAACATGTAGTCAAATGCAAAAAAAAGTAAAATGCCGATTACATATGCCGATTGCTCAAAAAGTATTAAGACAGAAGTATAAACTTAGCAGGCTTATTCATTCTAATATACCTGAATCCATACTAAGTTTCAAGAAATTTGGTCAAATGGGGAGGGTGATTTGCCCCACCCTTTGGTAGTGAGATGACCAAAATAACCATGCCTCATTGAAGGTTAAGACTATCTTTTCATTTAATGAAGACACTCCTTGTAAATGTATATCTTTAAAAGGAAATTTCATGAGCAATTGAAATTGTTGAAATATTAAGGGTCATTGGAACGGCGGACTAAATAGGGGCATTGAATTAAAAATTTAGGGCCCTTCAAAAATAATTTTAAAATCCCCACATAAGATGTAACTACTTCACCCTGTAGAGAGAGAGAGGAAGGGAAAGGGGGGGGGAGGGCGCGCTTTAAAAAAATTTAGGGACGCCAAATCGACAGTAAACTAAGGGGCGCCAAATTGACCTTAAACTTAGGGGCGCCAAATCGACCTTAAATTAGGGGGCCCAAATCGACATAAACTACGGGGGCGCCAAATGACCCGAAACTTAGGAGGGGCGCGCCAAATTTGACCTGAAGCTGAGGGGCGCCTAATTGATATTAAACTTAGGGCGCAGATCAACCTTAAACTAAGTAAGGGCGCCAAATTGACCTTAAACATATAGGCGCCAAAATTGACCTTAAACTAAGGGGCGCCAAATTGACCTTAAACAGAGGGGCGCCAAATTGACCTAATTTAGGGGGGCGCCATATCGATATTTAACCACGGGGCGCCGAATTGAGCTTAAAACGTAGGGGCGCCAAATTGACTTGAAGCTGAGGGGCGCCTAATTGATATAAACTTAGGGAGCCGAATCGACCTTAAATTTAGGGGGGCCAAATCGAACATTTAACTACGGGGGCGCCGAATTGAGCTTAAACGTAGGGGCGCCAAATGACCTGAAGCTGAGGGGGCGCCTAATTGATATTAAACTTAGGGCGCCGAATCGACCTTAAACTGAGGTAAGGGCGCCAAGTTGACCTTTAAATTTAGGGCGCGCAAATCGACCTTAAACTAAGGGGCGCCAAATTGAGCTTAAACATAGGGTCGCCAAATGACCTTAAATTTAGGGGGTGCAAATCGACATTAACTACAGGGGCGCCAAATTGAGCTTAAAACGTAGGGCGCCAAATTGACCTGAAGCTGAGGGGGCGCCTAATTGATATTAATCTTAGGGAGCCGAATCGACCTTAAATTTAGGGGGGGGCACCAAATCGACATTTAACTACGGGGGAGCCGAATTGAGCTTAAAACGTAGGGGCCCAAATTGAGCTTCAACATAGGGTCGCCGAAGCGACCTTAAACTAAGTAAGGGCGCCAAATTGACTTAAATTTAGGGGCGCCAAATCGACCTTAAACTAAGGGGCGCCAAATTAAGCTTAAACTAGGGGCGCCAAATTGACCTGCACATAGGTGGGCACGAATCGACCTTAGATTTAGGAGAAGGCGCCGAATCAACCTTATATTTAGGGGGCCAAATCGAACTTAAATTTAGAGGGGCGCCAAAATGAGCTTAAGTGGGGCGCCATAATTGGAAACCTGCAACATAGGTGGGGCACCGAATCGACCTTAGATTTAGGAGGGGGCGCCAAATCGACCTTAAACTTAGGGGCGCCAAATCGACCTTACATTATTTTGGGAGAGAGCGCAAAATCGACCTTGAACTTAGAGGGGCGCCAAAATGATCTTAAACGTAAGGGCGCCAAATTTAGCTCAAATGTAGGGGTGCTAAAATTTATCTGAAACTTAGGGGGCGCTGAATTGACCTGTGACTTAGGGGCGCCGATTTGACCTGAAGTTAAGGGGGCGCCAAATCGATCTTAAAATTAGGGGCTCCAGCTATATCCTAAACTTAGAAAGGGCTGCCGAATTTACCAGAAACTAAGGGGCCCCAACTTTTTTTCTTAAATTCCATGCCTCCTGGTTTGTATATACATAACAAAATTTTTGCTCGCGCTTCGCGCTCGCATCATCTTTTCCCACTAAGTTATTACACTGTGTTCCTGAGGAAGGCATAAAATGTCCTGTTTTCTAATCATTCGATCGAATACATCCAAAATTCCGTTCCCTCTTCGCACACGCCTATGTTTTTCCTTTTTTGTTTTTTTGTTTGTTTGTTTTTTTCTTTTGCATTTCAAATAATTGATCTTCAACTTATTAGCTGCACCAAATTGAGCTTACACGTACGGACGCCAAAATGACCTGAAACTTATGGGGCGCTGAATTGAAGTTAAGGGGGCGTCAAATCGATTTTTAAAATTAGGGGCGCCAAATTGAGCTTACACGTATAGGGCGCCCAAAAGATCTGAAACTATGGGGTGCCGAATTTACCCGGAACTAAGAGGGCAACAAATTGGTCTTTAAAATATAGTCTCTATCTATATAGAGCAAAACTTCAAAATTCATGCATACGGGTTTGTATATTCACATTTTTTTTCAATGAATTATTACATTGTGTTTCTGAGGAACGCATGAAATGTTCTGTTTTCTAATCATTCGAATCCATCAAAATTTCCGTGTTTTTCCTCTTACCAGAATTTACATTATGGGGTTCTAACCAACATAACATTTCAATTTATTTTAATTTCACGATACATTTATTTTTGCATTTCAAATTGACCTAAATCTTAGGGGGCGCCGAATTGACTTGAGGTTAGGACGGTGCCAAATTGATCTTAAACTTATAAGGGACGCCAAATTAAGCTTAAATGTAGGGGCATCAAATTGACATGAGACTTAGTGATGCCAAATTTATCTTATACTTAGGGGCTCCAACTTTATCCTGAACTTACGGAGGTGTGCCGAATTTACCTGAAATTAAGAGGCATCAACTTGACATTTGAAATATGGTCTCTAAAATTATACATAGCAAAGTTTTTGCTCGCGCTACGCGCTCGCATCAATTTTTCCGCCAATGAGTTATTATATTGTGTTCCTGAGGAACGCATACAATGTCATGTTTTCTAACCATTCAAAGACATCAAATTTTGCTCGCGCTTCGCGCTCGCCTGTGTTTTTCCTTTTACTAGAATTTACATTATGGGATACTAATCATCAAGATGTTTATTATTTGAATAAACGTTACATTTATTTTTGCATTTTCAAATTGACCTGAAACTAAGGGGCACCAAATTGATTTTAAACCCAGGGACATCAAATTGACCTAGATCATGCATGAATGGCGCCAATTCAATCTAAAATTTAGGGGGCGCCAAATAATCTTATACTTATTTGGCGCCAAATTGAGCTTAAACTTAGGGGCGCCAAATTTATCTTAAACTTAGGGAGGGAAGCAGAATTCATGGGGCAAAATTTTCACTCGCGCTTCGCGTTCGCATCATTTTCCAAGGAGTTATTACATTGTGTTCCTGAGGAATGCATAAAATGTCACGTTTTCAGATCATTCCGATACATCAAATTTCCGCTCGCGCTTCACGCTCGCCTATTTTTTCTTTTTTGTAAGCAGATTATGAGGATTCTGAACAACGAAACATCAATTTACATTTGTTTGATTTCATATTACTTGATGGAAAAATTTCACACGATTTTATATGGCTTGCTTTCAAATCGTTTTGATGGACAAATTACAGCTCCCGTCCATAAATGATATTCTGATGAAGAGCCAAACAGAACTGAATCCCTAGTTGCTTAGAATTCTTTGCTTTCTGATCGTAAAGTAGAAGGGGAAAAATCTGATCCCGCTTCGCGCTCGTATTTAGAATTATTAGTATTTTCATCTATAGCGGTAATACCTCATATTCGTAGAAATTCTTTTCCATGAACTCACCATTAAAAAAAAACAAAAACAAAAAAAACAAACAAACAAACTTCAAATAAATTATTCTTTAAAATCCCTCGACGTGCATTTAAGCCGTAGGCCTATGTTTGCATGGCGGCCGGGGGGCGCCATATTTTGAAAAGTACACAGGGGCGCCAAAATCACGTCGGGCCCCCCGGGGTGCAAAATCCTGGATACGCGCCTGGTTATGACACTTTGATCCTGAAAGGGGCAAGATTTTTTAGATTTTCAATCGGTGGTGTAACATAAAAAAGGGCGGCTTGGGGGCGAGTTCCCAACGCAAGGCTTTGTTATTTAGTTTTTAATGCATAATGATAATATTCGGAGACATTCCAACCATTTTATAGGTATTTAGATGGTCAAGTAAATGAAAATTACTAAAATCATTTAAATATGCTTGGTGTTCTAATAATTTTGGCCACCACTGTATATGTATTGTTTTTCTGTCGCGGGCATTCGCGGCGATCCCGGGGGACGGGGGGGGTGTCCCCCTCGATTTTTTTTATGGGGGGATCGTCCCCCTTCGATTTTTAAATATGAACAATTTTTATGTAGTGATTAGCTTGTGAAGCTAATAAAGAGGTAAAATGTATATCAAATACGATGCTAAATGTTATTTTAAGGCAAAATTTCCGGCTCGCGCTTCGCGCTCGCAATAATTTTCATTAGTTTCTGCATAATGTGCGAAGTATGTGAATGTTGAGTGTATTATTTTTTTTCCACTTTCGGGTGTTTCCGCCCCCCCCCCCCCCCCCCCCCCCCCCCCCCCCTCCTCCCCGTCGTGACATGAAATCGCCGCGCTTGGTCGCGGGAATATCTCTGAGACGTCTGCGCGACAAAAACATTCAAAATCATTTCAAACCAGTCTCAAATTAGTCTCAAACTAGTTCCAAATCGGTTTTTTTCCAGTGTAATGACAAGTGACGTGCCACCATTAGTTTATTGTTGGTTTTCGCATCAGTTGTCCTTTCTTCAATATGTCAGATCAAACTAACACTTCAATCGTGTCGGAAATGTCATTTTTTATGATTAACATGCAATTAATCTAGTTTAGAATTCTTTACAAATGTTTGTACATAATTGATCCCGAATAACGTCATCTGAATCTACTTTCGTACGATAAGACGCACGCTTCACTGACGCTTCATAGAGAAGCGTGCAAATCAGCGTTGCATTCTCGTTTCATTACCCTTACTATTTTCGTGCGACAGCACAACTCTAAACCCCGTAGCAGAATACGGGCCTTAGGGTAGGCGCGAAGAGGGCGCCTAAAAGGGAAGAAAATGGCGAAACGAGATATGAAATAAAAATGTTTGGCTCGCGCTTTGCACTTGCAGTGTTCTTTTTAAAGGGGTATTCATGGGGGTTTTTCCACAAAAACGTAATTTGTAATAACCAAAAATGGGATCGAAGTGCCTTGTTCTCATGTAATATAGTAAATGGAAAGAATGTAACTTTTAAATCGGCTTTATGACAATTATTTAATACAACTTTGGAACATGCACTTTAACCGTGGGCTTATTTCTGCCAGGTTGCCTTGAGCGCCATCTTGTGAAAAGTACTATTGGGCGCCCAAATCAGATCGGGCCCTGATATGTGAAATCTTAAATACGCACATGATGTCGATTTCATATTCGTTTGAGGAAATGAAGGCATACCCACACTTACACGCACTCACTTTTACACAAAAACACACCCAAGCTTACACACTGCAGCCTTGACATATATTTTAAAAGAGGTTTTATACAAATTTTGTAATAATTTAGTAATATGTTGTTTGTTGATAAACCGAATTGTACTCATAAACATTCATTTTAATTGAGTTGATTTTATACTATTGTAGATAATGCTGTGTATCTATATTTGATCGTTTTTATTACCAGAACCAAGTGTAAAACAGCTCTTTACATTGTTAAATCTGATCTTGTTATCCTGTTTAAATATATTTGAATAAATAAATAAATAAGTAAATAAATAAATAACAACTCACCACGGCCTTGTGATTTAGGAAGGTTTCTTCGTCGTCAATAACATCCGAGTCTTCATTAAACCATTTAGTCCAAAATATAGGTTCTGAAAAGAAGAAAATAAATAAGCAAGAGCAAGTCCACTCTATTTGCAGGTTTAAACTTCTCATGAAATGTTATATATTTATTTTTCGATATGCATCAATAACAGCATCGGGTCCAGGATTTGGAAATAGAGGGGGCACATTCGGCAAATTTTAAAACAGATGGGAGCTGAAGGCACTTTTACACTGCACCACCCATATCATTATCATAATTATGTAAACGATTTGGAAATAGACCTACTCACTTTGAGGACAAAGAAGTCGGACTTCATAGTCGAAGCAAATATAGTGATCCTCAATACTCTGACTGGATCCAATGCAGACTAGCCCGCCTTCTGTGCTACAGTTCACTTCAAACACTTGGCTCGTAGCTCCTGAAGGTACGTGAGTGTACTTAGTACGACATTCAATGTCTATTGGATTGTCACATGTATCCTGGGAATAAAACATAAGTTTTAATAAAAGTTTGATGTGAAATAGCACCATAATGATTTTAAATAATGTGAGAGGAGAATTGAGAAGTTTTATTCGTGCATAGGATAACTGACAAAACAAAAGTGGTATAACGGCATGTTATAAGGAACTTTGTCACCGTGACTTGTGTGACTGATAAGTCACGGCACCCGACAGGTTAAAAATTACTTGCATCATTTTTCCAGACAATGCGACAAGCAATTCGCCTACAAGTCGTGGAGACGCCTCCGTAATGTCCCCTTGCTCTCCAGATTGTCCTGGAGATGTCTTAGTTTAGACGTCTCAGCTGTGTCCCCAATGGTGGACAAAAATTAGTCCCAGTGACGTCGCAGAGACTTATAGAGACAAGAAAAGTGTCCCAATTTTTTTTTTTTTTTTTATGTTTGACTTGCCGCGGCATCACATCTTATTTTCGTCGCGGAGACGTCTCGGTAACGAGCGGATTAGCGAATCACGACATATAGTTGCGACTAGTTTCATTTCCAGAGATATAGAGCCTTATTCCACATTTATAACATCGGATACAAGCATCAATACATTTTTAAAGCATGAAATTGTATATTACGTACATGTTGGATGAGTGCGAAACTTTCGTTGTCACTGCCAAGATTAAGAAACTGAGGAGTATCTAAACTTATCCAGACTGTCCAGTTGTAGGTGCGTTCTATAATGAAAATAATATTTTAGGGTACTAAATGCACAATGTCAGATATTAACTATATGGATTGTCAAATCCCTAAAGGAAAAATAAAGTCATTTTAATTGGCTTAAAGGTAGTATCAGCCTTTTTCAAAAATTTCGAAAACTAATGCAACTTGGCATAACTGTAGAATATGATCGACCTATACTGTCTATTCAATCTTACTGTCATAGGTTGCCTAGATCAGTAATACGAAACGAAAATCTGACTACCAATCTTGACCAGCTCTCCATCAACATCGTTGATATTACAGCGCGTGCGATGCGGACCGCACACAGCAATATACACACGGCGCATCAGCGTGCATTATTCTCTGCGCTAAAGGTCAGCGGTTCGCACCGTATGGTATATTTTTCGAGGTACGAAAAAATAGGAATGAATTTTGATAATTGCAATATAATGACAAACATACACATTTGAGCTTAATCATGTTGTGGGAAGATATAGTCACTGGTATACTACTATATCCTCTCAAAAACTAGAAATTTAATATTTTTGCCTGCAAAAGGCTGACACTACCTTTAAGCACTACTTCTTCTGAAAGAGAACGAATCTCTTAAGTGTGTCTGTAGACAGGTATAATTCTAAACAGGCGCGGATCCAAGAAAATCGAATTGAATGCATTTCGGGGGCCCAATTGTCTGGAGACAAAAGCGGCTCTATTATGTTTACGCATGGGCCCGGTCAATTCATTGTGTGACTCCGGTTTGCGTCCGCTACTGTTAAAATGTTTGTTTGTTTGTGAAACAGAACATGATATAAACTGATAGTACAGAACAAAATAATGATATTTAAATGGTCATAAAAATACTTTGATTGCCTTCACGAATCCAATGATTATAGTAATCAAAGATGTATGCATATGAACAAACTAATTACCTGATTGCTCGAGTTTGGATGCCTTCCGGGCTCCAGTCGTTTCATCAACCGCCTCGCATACGATGGTGTCATTTCCACTGTAGTTGATCAGTTGCAGTACAGATCTTGTCCGGTAATTATCACTCACGCTGTCCGTGTAGACACGATAGTTTAAACCAGATTTATTTACTTCAGAGTAGTTTATTCCATCCATATCGAGTAAGAACCAGTTGATCAACAGCTGGCTTTCATTTCTGGCTCCACGAACCAAACATTCAACTAGAACATTAGGATCAGAAATATCACTGGTTCGATGGACGTACAAGATATGGATGTCATCATCAGAACTCTCAGGTGATGCTGTAAGACAGAGGACGGAAGACGGTCATTAAAAAAAAAATACAGAGTATTATCAAGAACCATACATGATAATTGCTTAACTACAATTAATGACCATATACCAGTCCAGTATCTGACCCCTCGGTATTTTGTATATGTTTTCCTCAGCGCACTGCACTTCATTCCATTGATAGCGAGTTTGATTAGGGTGTATCCATGCATCCATAAACGAATTCTAATTTGATGAAACCTTTGAAATGGGGAAAATATGGGTGGAATATTTTGCAATGTAATGCAGAGACGTTTTCATGCAACTTTCTTCCACCAACATAATTTTATAAGAATTATATAAATATCTGAGTTGAATATATCGGAATTTAACATTTCTTACAAATTTATCTTTTTTGCTGGATAATCCCAGAAAAAATGTTTCACAAAGCTTTTATCTTTTGTCTCCTTGTTAAAAGAAAATGAACGATCTTGATCATCATCAACAGCCGCGGGTCCAGGATTTTATGAGAAGTGGAGGGGCAAAACTGGTATTTCACGTCTACTGACCAAAAAGGTACACTTTTTTCTTTTTGCTTTTATGTGACGCCGGCCAAAATTGTTTTCAGAGGAGAGGGGGAAGCCCTGATTTTTTCTATCTCATTTTTTTTTCCTTCGGCAATCCAATAAAATATCATTTTAAAAATGATACCATGAGGGTTGGTATCTTATCGATCATCTTCTTTAACCCCCCCCCCCCCCCCCCCGCACCTGAGTTGCTCTGAGGAATAAAAAGGGATAATCATCAGCTTTCCGTTTAAACATACGTTTTACAAAACACTATGATTATAAATGAAATATAATAAGAGACAGAAAGGCCTTTAATTTTGTATTTAGGAGGTGACTACTTAATCATGGCCAGTAGTGTACAATCAGTTCATTGTCTCGAATAGGTCCTACAGGATATTTAAAATGGATTACATATATCATAACATACAATAAGGTACATGTCAGTCAAACAACACTGTTTACTTACTTCCGATTTCATCTTGATAGAGTCTTAAGGCTTCATTTGCGGAGAATATTCTGTTAAAGACCTTCAGGTTACTCAGTGACATATCTGGAGATGTTCTAGGATCATTGATATCGGGTAGGTTGGTGAAGAGGAGGAGGAGTGGTTGTAAACTTTGATACAAATTATCGCCACCGATAGAATAATATATTCCTTGTATCTCTACCTCACCATTAATGTAGACAAAAACGTTATTAAAGGTGGTGGTTAAGATGAAGTGGTTCCATGAGCCGTAAGGTACTATCGGTGGTAAACCAGAAAACGCTTTTGTCCCTTGTAGCTGGAAGTACACAGGGAAGTTGAAATGCACGGTGTTCATTTCTGTGGATAGAATCATGAGCAAACGGGAATTTATTTGACTGTCTAATAAAAGTAGCAAGTCGCAAGAGCTCTCGGAGTGGAGGAGTGAAAGAATTAAGGAATTTTCTTGTATATATTAGTTTATATTAAAATACAATTAGAAACCCATTATTATATAGGATTTACAAAATAGCTCGACCATAAATTATTTAACAGACCTAGCTCATTTTATTTTCTCCGCTGATAAGAGCGCTATTTGCATTAGTAAGTAAAGGTCTATACTAAAACATGGATGATATAATTCTTGAAGAATGTATAGAAGTAGAGTTAGCATGGTTAGTGTGTGTTAAATATAACCACATTACGTGAAAAACGCACACACTGGAAAAGAGCTTAGTCCAACAAATTTTCCCGCTCCTTTCTCAAGTGTCTTCATTTGAGAAAGGAGCGAGTCGCTCCGAAAAACTCGTGGATAAATTGAAATCAACGTTGGATTTAATGCATGAGCTCTATATTCTTTATTTTGTTTATTGCCATTAAACACGTGCAACTCTCTTTCAATATATACATGTATAAGTGAGAAAAAAAATGAACAAATGAACGCCAGGCGAACCTTATGGGCCATTCCACGGCAACTCGCGTTACAAATAACCGGTACCTTATGATAATTATGATAATAATAATAATAATAATAATAATAATAATAATAATAATAATATAGAGTATGTCTTAAGCGCTGTCTCCACATTAATCAAGTGCTCAAAACGCTGTAGAGGGGGAAAAACTTACATGGAGAGGGTAGTGATACATAAATAAGAATAAATGAAAAAAGCAATGACAGAAAATGAGTGGAAACTACTGGAAGGCAATTTTTAACAGATGAGATTTGAGAGCAGTTTTGAAACATTCAACATTTGAAATATTACGAATGTGTTGTGGCAATTGGTTCTACGGGAAAGGACCAGCTTGTGAAAAGAGCGATCCCCCCATGATTTCTTAGATTTTGGAACAACAAGCAATTTCGAGTCAGAAGATCATAGAAATCGAGGAGGATTGTAAGGCATCAACAAATTAACATTATACTCAGGGGGCTGATCCATATATACAGCATGTACAGTGAAAAACTAGCAATGATAACTTAAATGCAATATGATATTCGATAGGTAACCAATGAAGTGAGGACAAAATTGGAGTTATGTGTGTAGAGCGTCTTGTAAGGGCAACAATACGAGCTGCTGAATTCTGTAATTTCTGTAATATTGATAGTTAAAATTGTGGAAGTTGAAACAACAGTGAGTTATCAAAGTCAAGCTGGGACGATATTAGAGCATGCACTATCTTTTCTGTTACCGAACGAGTCAAATACTTGCGGATAATGCCTAAATTACGTAGTTGATACCTTACAGATCTACACACAGCATGGATCTGGACAGACATAGTCCCCTACATAGACATTTATGGAGTCGAACAAAACTCCACGGTTTGTACATGATTTGGTTGATACAATATCCACACTACCAATCCTCAAAGATGGAAGATTTATCTTGTTTAATGAAGCATTAGAGCCGATAAACAGCAGCTCAGATTTTGCCTCATTTACCTTCAAAGGATTGCTACTCATCTGAATAAATTCATTATACATTTGGATGTCATCAGCATAACAGTGATAGTTAAAACAGTGATATCTTAAAATCTGTTTAAGACGACCCATGTAAAGTGAAAAGAGGGTCGGAACTCCAACTGATCCCTGTGGTACACCACAAACTAACCTAGCAGGATCAGACTTTTAATCATTAATGCACACAACTTTTCAGATAAGTATGACTTAAACCAGTCTAGAGCTTTTCCATCAACACCAAGAGATTTCAGAGTGTTTAACATGATTGTTTGATTGACAGTATCGAATGCTGAAGATAAATCGAGGAGTAAGAGAACATTAATTCTCCCCTCATCCATGTCTCTCAAAATGTCATTTGATAGGTTGACGAGCAGAGTCTCGACACTGTCACGTGGCCGATAAGCAGACTGGCGATTGTCCAAGAGATTATTCTCAAGTAGATAATCTGATAGTCTTGAAAAGACGGTAAGCTCGAGGATCTTGGACAAAAATTGAAGATTTGACACAGGCCGATAATTCTGAAAAGCCTAAGGATCAAGGGATGACTTCTTTAATAAGGGGTGGATGTAAGCTAAGTTTAGTGCACTTGGAGCCGAACTGAAGACTCAGGTTGACAATGACTATTGCACGTGCAAAAACTGGAGCACACTCCTTCACTAAGACAGTTGGAATCGGATCTAAGTTACAGGACTTAGGTACCGTTGCATATTGCGAAGAAGTCTTTCGATCTCGGCCGCTGTTGTAGGCTCAAAGGATAGCAGAGACACAGAGGTTTGTCTCAATGATGGACGAGTAACATCTGTAGGCAAATTACTGCAAATCTTACTAAAGAGCTGCATGAAGAGCTATGCCAAACTTCGATCGTTAACACAACCTGGAAGAGGTGATGACTTCCTGCGATTTAGAAGATGGTTATATAGGAACACTAAATAGCCGTTTGGTGTCCGTTCCACAATCTTCGATGAGACTGAAATAGTAATTGCACTTTGCTTTTGGACAAGGGAATTGACAACCTTCCGTTGATTGCAGTACAGTTGGCGATCAATTTCTCGCTTGCCGTGTGATTGCCACGTCCGTTCAGCTTGTCGACAGGAACGCTTTGCAAGAGCAATGTTATGGTTGTACCAAGGGCTGACAGAGTGATTTCTCCTGGAGCGTGTTTTTGCAGGTGCAACGATGTCAAAGATGTTACACAGCTCAGAGTTGTACTTGTCGAATGCACTGTGAATGTCCATAGAGGAAAACGACACCAATGCACGAAGAACATCACCAGCAAATACAGTTCTGTCAATCCCTTTTATGCTTCGTACAACCTTACGACTGCTTATCGATTGCGGTCTACTAACATGAAGGTTGCAAGATATGGCAGAATAATCCGATATGCCAGGTGTGACTTGAATATCTGAATGAAACGTACTCTCAAATCTGCGGAAAATTAGCGCATTGAGAATATGGCCTTTCTCATGGGTCGGTTCCTCAATAACTTTTACAAGACCATGACTAGACAGTAATTTGCTGAATTTCTTGGTGTTTGGAGAATCATATCATGAGAGGTGTTGCTCGAAGTGTTCTGTCATCAGGCATTGATGAGAACTCATCGAGGAACTTCGTGAAGACGGACTGAGTCCCAGGTAGCCTGTAGATGATAATATCAATACTGATGTTGTTAGCTGTAACAGTAGCCGACATCATCTCGTAGCTTTCACAGACAAATGGAGGCTTAATATTTCAACTCATCTGGTTGCGATAAAGGAGTCCGATGCCACCGCCACACCTTCCGGCTCTGGGTTGGTGCTTAAAGGTAAAGTCATCCGGACATAGATCAGCAATCACCGCATCATCAGATGGAGTGAGCCAAGTTTTATATATGCATACAATGTCAAGGTGCCTGTCAACAACAAAGTCTTCACACTCTGTAGATGTTTTCCTGAGAGAGCGAGCATTAAGCACTCAGAAATTGAATTTGTCATGATTTGCTTTCTCAGACGTTTCTTGAGAGAGGTCTGCAGATTCTACTGTGCTGTCAATAGATCTCTTTATGGATTGTTGATGTCGATGCTGCAGATGTCTTCCCCTCTGACTCCTTTGCTACCTCAATGTGTTTTTCTCTTACCAAGGATGCCTAATACTTTGATTGTATTTAAAAGTGTGTCAGGCAGTTCAGTGTCACGACTAAGACGACATAAGTCATGTAGAGAGCAGCAGTGTACCCAATACACTGATTCTGCTTGAGAGCAGTTGAACAGTTCCATCACGATTGTCAGACTGACCTGGATTTTTTACTAACATCTCCAGATTTGAGAAGTTAGAGCTCAAAGGTGGCAAGTGCATAATATACAACCCGTGCTCCATAGCATTTCTTCACATAGGCTGACCTGGTAAAACTAGTGCACTGGCTGTTGTGCTCACTCAGGCAAGCCCCACTGCAATGCAAAACAATGAAGACAAGGACATGAAGGAGAGTGAACTTGATCAGATGCATTGTTGAGATAAACGTCATTGACCAAGGCCTATTATTCCCAATATGAAAGTTGAGTGAGCAGGGTAGTGCTGAGAAATCATGGAATCCAATGCAAATGCCTCATGTCGCCTAACCCTAAACACATCAAACATCAAAATCACAAGTTTTGAAGTAAGTTCAGGCTCCAAAATTGTCCAGTAGGATCCTTGACAATGGTTGACATGAAAACACGATAGGCACCATGGAAAAGGGAAAAAACTAACAGCTGGATGAAGATCGGTGTGAGCGGGCGACCAGAAGGTGGTGCACACTTCTTCACATTTCTCCGAAAACTGTTAACAGATATACGTTACACCTCTGACCAAGAAGTAATAACCAAAAAGTTATACCTTCAAATGCAGACAATAAAATCAGCACCAAGAAATTTATTCTGCACTTGCCAAGGAAAAAAAAAAGTTTTGCATGGCAAAGACGTTTTGTTCAACTTTATTCTACCAAGTTATCAAATCATACACTATGTCCTATAGTAAATTTATTGTATTTTCGATTACGGTCTCGGTTTCGGTTTCGGTTTATTTCATATTTACAATCAAATAATATTAACAACAACAAAATTATATGTCATATCAATACAATTATGTTGTGTTGACAAAGTTATAAGAATAATGACATGAGTATAAGAAAGAAATATGAAGGAGCCTAAGTTAAAGGGGAAGGAAACCTTAGGACTTCATTAAATTGTACAAAAACAGGACAATTAGAGAAGCTGATCAATGAAAATTTGAGAAAAAATGAATGAATAATAAGAAAGTTATGAGCATTTGAATGTTGTGATCACTACTGGTATGGGGATCCTCACATTGGCAACGGGCCCAAGATGTGTGATGTCATACATGAACAACTTCCCCATTACTTTTGTACATATTTCACTCAAATTGTCTTTTTTTTATTAATTCCATTAAAAGATCTGAGATTCTTTTCATGGGGGGACATGTAATACAAGTTCACAAAATATAATCATGGGTGAAGAGTCTGTACTACCATTAGAATGAGGAAAAAGAAGAATTTTTGGTATTTTTTTTGTATGTCATATGGGAGAGTTGTTCATGTGTGACATCACACATCTTGGGCATGTTGCCAGTGTGAGGATCTCCATAGCGTTAGTGATCACAACATTCAAATGCACATAACTTTCTTATTATTTATTCAATTGTTCTCAAACTTTCTTTAATCTGTTTCTGTGATTTTTTTTGTTTCATACAATTCAACTGAATCCTAGGGTTTCATTCTCCTTTAAAAGCTAAGCTTTCTCGAAGGGCAACAAAAACCGGCAGGACCACCAAATACGTATCTAGTAGGCCCAGCTATTATTCGACATAATAGCAATGCCCACCAAATGGGGCGATCACAGTTCGTGGCGGGGACCCGTACGGCGAGGGGAATCAGTCGTTTTTATAATTTCTCTACAGTGTGGTTCCAAATTTTTATCGCACGAGATTTACCCTCAGAGCGACTTGTATAGAGACCACTATTGTGTCATACCTCCTTCCCCGAAAACCTTCTATTCCGGGGTCCGTACGGTGAGTAGGAAAAGACACTTTAACCTTTACGTGCTGTTCCCGGCCGACTCTCTTACGATTTTATGGGCACACCGGAACATTTTCCAGTAGTTATGCTTTAAATGTAGGGCAGCCGGGAAGATCGAGAGTGTGCACTCGATTTTCCCGGCGTTTTTCTCAACCCGGTAAGCCGTAGAAAACCCGTGGAGTCACCAAAGGGACCTGAGCGGGGTTCTGCCTCTAGCCGTACGGGTTTCTGCCTGTAGCCGAGCGGGCTCCGCCTGTGTTTTTCAGTGAGTCCTCCAAATAAATATTGACAGGCCTCTTGCAATACGGTTCCCGTGCGACTTTCCTGCGGCCCCCGCCAGGGCCCCTAAAAGGTTCCTGAAGAGACTATGCGAGAAGCTTAGACTGTCTAGGGTCAGATCTCAAACTCTGTCCTGAAAAATACTTATATCGAGATTTTTTTTTTGGGGGGGGGGCTGTAGCAGGAAAGACCACTTTGGTCTTTTTAGATGTTTATCTAGGAATAATCATCTCATATCGTTTCCCAATACATGGACCATCAATGTAACTTTCAAATGAGTGTAATTTCTCTACTAATGGGTGTACAAAATGAAAATACTATTTTGGATCAAAATTCGTCTCTGAACTATCGGTTTTATGGACGGATGTTATTTATTCGTGTAAGATCTATCCATTTAGAGCATCTAAAAAATAAAAAAAATTATTGGGAGTCGAACTTAAGTCCTCTGGATGAAAGTCTGTTCCTCATACCACTCGGCTAGTATTACTCATAGCGACACCTTGATTCCTAACTGAAATGAACCACACTGGGATATATTAGTGCACGTTCAAGGCTTATTAGTAGTAATTAATTTGTAAACGGTTCGGAAAATAAAAATCGCGTGCAGCTCAAACAGAATTTATAAAAACGACTGATACAATACGCCGTCCGGGTCCCGCGGATGGTACTGTGATCGCCCCAAAACACGCATCTATATAGTAGTCACACCAACTGTAGTCACCCCTCGAGAACGCCTTTCATTGTCAGTAATGATGCATTATTAAAATCATTACTACAGCAATCGTATATACAGTGGTGGCCAAAATTATTAGAACACCAAGCATATTTAAAGCTGGTGTATAGTGTTGGGAGAAGGAAAATTTTAATTTGGATTCACAGTTAGATCATATGAAAGACTGAATCCTATAACTGTAGCAAAGAAAGTTTTATTACATGGAATCTCGTTTTAATGTCTTTATTTCACGATATTATAGTATAAAAAAGATAAGTCGGGGATCCGACACATCTTTGTGTGCACTAGGCGTTCACATGGAAAACCAATGGGGATTCCCTTGTGTGGGTGATACACACAGATCGCTACGGTCAATTCATGCGGGAAGTTCGGGGGACAGGACAACCCAGCAAAGGTCTCAAAACCGTTACAAATTGTGTTTGGATTCAAACATTTCACTGAAATTCACCGGAAATCGTGAAAGGAATATCACAAAATCTCTCACACATGTCTTTTAGTACAATGTGAACAACATGAGACTATATTTAATCGGTTTTATGCCGATTTTTTTTTTTTGTTACCAAAACTATACACCAGGTTTAAATGATTTTAATAATTTTTATTCAGTTGACCATTTAAATACCTATAAAATGGTTGGATTGTCTCCGAATATCATCATTATGCTTTAAAAACTAAATAACAAAGCCCTGCTTTGGGAACTCGCCCCCAAGTCGCTCTTTTTTTATGTTACACCACCAATTGAAAAATTTAAAAATCTTGCCCCTTTCAGGATCAAAGTGTCATAACGTTAAATATTTTAAGCCTCTCCCTACAAACGTATATATTTTCTGAAAGGAAATTTCCTGAGGATGTCAAAAATGGCATTCATAACAACACAGGGTGAAGTAGTTTCATCTTATGTGGGGATTTTTAAATAATTTTTGAAGGGCTCAACATTTTTATTCACTGCCCCTTCTTAAGTCCCTTGTTCCAATGACCCTTAACATTTCAACATATTTGAATTGCTCATAAAATTTTCTTTAAAAAAATATACATTTACAAGGAGTTTTTTCATTAAATTTAAAAAAATAGTCTTAACCTTCAATGGGCATGGTTATTTTGGTCATCTCACCACCAAGGGTGGGGCGAATCCACCCTCCCAATTCGACGAAATTTGCTGAAACTTAGAATGTATTTGAGGTAAATTAGAATAAATAAGCCTGCTAAGTTTCATATTTCTACCTCAAATACTTTTTCAGCAATCGGCATATGTAACTGGCATTTTACTTTTTTGCATTTTGACTACATGTTTAATACACAAGTCTATGGGGAAACCAAAAGCGCATAGCGGAACTATTTTCAATGCTGCGCATTACCAGATGGTCGAAACTATATAAATTTGGTATCAACATATACGTAAGACCTTATGTTAAAAAGTTATGAAAGCTCATGGCACACAAAAGATATCTTTAATCTGATTTCGGCAAATGAACTATGGCATTGATAATCCCATAGACTTTTTGTAGGTTCGGGAGTTCTAATCATTTTGGCCACCACTGTATATATTCACACTTTCGTTACATTGCGCTGGATAATCACGACCAATGATTTTAGCACTCATCCTCCTTAGTAACGGCGAATTTTTTTTCTTCTTTGGGGCAATTATTCATTAGCCATAGGCATACACGAAATCTTTGAACACTTTTGGAACAGTTTTAGGCACAGATAAGGTCACAACTATCAAAAATCAAAAATTTGTTTGTCGCCCCCTTTGTTTTCAGAAAAGACCGTGTCTGGTCATCTACTACATTCAGAAATGAAACAGAAAAAAGTCTCTTCTTTTTTTCAGAATTTACAAAAATGGCCGAAAATACCCTGGCCTTGAATGAAAATAATAATATAAAGGATATAAAAGATTTGTAAAATTTTGTAATACTGTATTTTCAGTTGGGTTGGGATACTTATTTAAAGTGATGGTACATTTATACCGAGTGAGTCAGATAAAAACTAAAAAACAAGAAAATTGTCATTAAACAGGAAACTAATTCATGAAACCCAAAGTATTATATAAATTTTAAAACAGTAACTTCTCCCGCATCTCGGTATCATTTTTGTGTGGTACGGTGTTTACGCTTGGATGAACCTGGCGCAATGTTTGCAAACACGTAAATTTTTATTTGTGCCAAAGTAGGGTTGTCTTGAAATAAGAAAAAAAAATATTTAAAAAAAAAGAGAAACTCCATCCTGATCAAAGTGGCATAAAATTTCAACAAAACGGTAATAAATAACTTTGTATGACTGTTGTAATACCTATCACCTGAATACTGTGTACACACAAATCAGATTGGTCTATCAAATAATCAGTAAGCACACATCCGAGAGAAAATGGTCACTTGTAGACGTCAAAAGACTTTTGATACTCTTGATACTCTGTGCTCATTTACGAATTATTCAACATAATTATATACATGTATCTCATCTTTCACAGAATGTAGTTATTATGTCAGTGTAGGTGTTGGAACACTTTTGCTAAATTATTTTGTTCAGTACACTGTTAAAACGCTGTGTAAAACAAAAGCGCTGTTTTTTAAAAAAAATGTGTCAGATTCTTAAACTACAGTTGATTACACTTTAAACAACAGATGTTGTGTAATGACTTTACACAAGTGTTGGATGGCTCCTATAGTAAACTCACAGTAGAATTAACAATAATCATCAATGAAACTGGCCGAATTTCACATTTGTCAGGTATTGATTTCCTCCTCCATTGACTTTATGTACAGAGATTTAACAAAAGTTTAACAAAAGTGAAATTTGGCATATTTTAATTGTCAGTTTTTGTCCATTTGACTGAATTATTTCATGAAACTTTGCACATAGCTTCAATAATTTGGTTATAAAACCAAAGTCTTTTATTTAAAAATGAAATAAAAGATAATAAAATAGAATAATGAATAATATTTTTTTTTTAATGAAACGCTTTCTTTTCGCATTATATGTAGTCAATTACAATTCAATTAAATGAACAGATGAAGAGACTTTAGTTTTTAGGATCGACTCTTGATGCACATAGAATTCCATTAAAACGAATTTGTCATTATTTATCTTTCAAAAATTTGTAATAAATATAGAAAATTATCTGAAAATCATTTATTTGTCATTTTTAAGTTAAGATTATGATAATTTGATACATTCAAAAAGAGAAAACCATAGCCGACAACCAGATCTGGCAAAACTATGTAAGTCATTCTTGGGTCTTTTTCAGTTTGTTTAATGTTTCTTATAATTTCAAATATGCTCTTTTATCTGGCAAAATTTCAAATTCTAACTCTAATTTTTTTTGGAGATTAGAAACCCTGTTTTTGTAAATTTCTCTCAAAAATCAGTAAATTTAAAAGGCAGAACTATGTAAGTCTAAATACTTGGTTTTGTTAAAACAATAGCTTCGAAAGTAGAAGTTGATTTATCAGGAAAGACTACGTATCTCCCAAGACATACGTAGTTTTGCCGGTTCGGTGTAAAAATGGCAGATGTAAAAATGGCAGAGGTAATAATGGCAGAGGTAAAAATGGCAGAGGTAAAATTGGCGGAGGTAAAAATGGCAGAGGTAAAAATGGCAGAGGTAAAAATGGCGGAGGTAAAAGTGGTAGAGGTAAAAATGGCAGAGGTAAAATGTCAGGTCTTACGCAATTAAATTGTCATAGCAAATCCCATGAATAAAACATGGCCAATTCCCTTGGGTGGTATCTCACTTCTCGGAAACGCCATGCCTTTCAGGGAATTCGGGAGGAGTGGAGGGGGAGAATGCACACACACATACCCAAACGCACACACACACATACACACAAAGAAACAAGCACGAGCTAAACATCACAGAGCACTCTAATTGTCGTATTTTTAGGAGTATAATGTTGCAGGAGCAATTGCCACCGGAGCATTTTGTCGGGAGGAGAGCCAGGCAGATGAAAGAAAACTCTTCTTTTTTTTTCTCTCTTTTTTTTTTTTTTTTTTGCAAACGCCATAGGTGAACCTGCTAGTTATCCTGGCGAGAAGCATCGGATGCAGCTAGTTAATACATACTGTACAAAAAATGGTACCAAAATACGGGAGAGGTCCCTCTTTTAAGATATGTATAATAGTTCTGGTTTTATAGGTTACTTTTCTTTTGAATGAAAATTTTCTAAGTGTTCATTTATTTCTATTGTATCTTCTTTCTTTTTTCTTTTTTTTTTCTGTTTTTTATTTATTTATTTATTTTTTTTTCTTTTTAATTCACTCGGAATTATTATAAATGTCATTGTGCGAGGATCTCGCATTTGGCAATTTTTTTATAATTGAATCACTCACTTCTGAAGGCGAACCCTTGCTCACTCTGTGTTTGCTTGGTTGAAGTTATGATGTACAATGTCTCACGTAATGCACTGTGATCGTTCATCCACACACTCACAGTAAACTGCCGTGCCGTAGAGAAAAAGAAATACTGAGAAATAAATACGTTCTACCTTGAGAGATTCGTATTCCTCTAGAATAATGACATTAACAGACATAAACTTTATGATTTAAATTCACAATCAACCCATTGGATTTTCATAAAGAGTGATTTAAGTCTAATCATTAATGTTTTTCTGGCGGTAAATTATTATCGTGTTTTATTTCATTATTGTACTTTCATAATTAATATATATGTAATTTCTATTTTTCCAAAGATACCCTTGTCAAATTTTTCTATCTTAAAACACGTGAAACATGAACCCTGGGTTCATCTTTAACGATTCTAATGTCTCTTCCCCCCCCCCCCCGGTTGCAAGGTCTGCATTCATTATTACTAATAAAATAAATGAACACCAAGGGTTAGACTCACTCCATTATCTCTGCAACACTGGGTCCTGGTTATACAATAATCCATGAAAATACCCAAGTTTGCACCCCCAGTCCGTGCACTCCGTAGAGCGCACATTGATCTGGAGGAACTAGGTGCATCCTGGAGTATAAGGGTGCTGAGATCAGGCATTGCGCCATCCGCCACACCGGGTGTGCTGCTGTAGATCGTTGAATTAAAGAACTTCTGACGTCCGGAACAGTCCTCTGGTGCTGTATCAGATTCTGATGTTCGACCATTCAGTTCCCAATGAAGATTTGGTGTGGGGAGAGCATCTATAATTTGGTATTTAAGAAGAAAATATGATACAGGGGACTAACTCTTCATTCAATTGTGTGATCTTGAATTCTCAGTGTTTGGGGGATTATAGGAAAAATGGCAGCAGTGAATATTATTAGCTATGCATAAGATATTTTGTCTTGCGTGTTACGGGATTCGCCAAACAACAAAGGATTACTGACCCATGTACAAATTATATTTAAAAAAAAACATTGATTTATAGAATGCAATTCAACCCTAGCCTGCAATGTGGTTTAAAATAATATATACATTTTTTAAAGCAATCAAAAAGCAAATTTTTGGTACCAATACCGTATTTATTCACCCACGCGTAAAAAATGTATCACTTAAGTCACAATGAAAGTAAAAGTAGAAGACCAAAACTTTCCAAATATGTGTCATTAAATCCTAATAATAATGAATGAGAGAAGGGTCTAGTTTCGTATTTTGTTTGTTTTTTTTAATAATTTTTTTTTTTTTTTTTTTTTTTTTTTTTTTTTTTTTTTTTTTTTTTTTTTTTTTTTTTAAATCTGAATACATTATAGACCTACATTTGGAACAAATAGATTGAACAACATACCAACAAAATTCATGAAAAAATTAAACTGCCCCCTCCCACCGCTATCTCACATAGAACTGATGTTGGGCCCCTTCTAAATTCCAAATCATGGATACCTGAAGCGGGAGGACAAGTAAATCTGATCTCATAGTCGTAACAGGTTTCTCCCAAAGGTTGATCCGAGTTTTCACATACAAGCCCAGAGGTTGCGTCGGTGCAGTTGGAGGCCAAGTTTTGACCCGCCTCTATGATACTGAGATGAGCTATACGAACCCGGCACTCCACGTTGATTGGTGTTTCACATACATTAGGATCTATCTGTTAAAGGTACAAAAAACTTAATAAATTAAAACCTACTGAGGTTTGTTTTTCCATCCTGTCCTACATCCACTTCAGCCCTCCTCCTCCTCGAAAAGTGGGATGGATTTACGTATACAATCTCTTGCCTAACTTTGGGTGCGAATTAGATTAAATTTACTGAGAAAACCAATTATACCATACCGTGATTTAAAGACAAACCCTGGTGCCCGAATCATTCCTCTGTACTTTATCATAAGGCCTACTATCAACACAAATATGGTATCACAATGAAAAGAGAGTGTGCTGGTGAGTTATCATATATATGTTACCTCTTTCAGGTTAACCCACTGACATGAAGTTATAAATCGGGATGGCTTTTGCCTCTCTTTTATGTCACTCTCAATGGTAGCTGCTACTCAATTAATAAAAAAAAATTGCAAGAAGTTGTAAAATTTTGCCCTTTAGAGCATCCACAATATAAGAACTAATATAAACCCCTTCCCCGGTGCTTTTTGGATCCTAATAATGAAAATACCACATATGTCTCTACATATTTGGAGAATGGCAATGACAATGTATTGGGATCAGCATATACATATTAAAGAAACCGGAAAATGGTAAAGAACAATAATGTTGAACATTAACAAAATAAAATATGTATAAAAAAATAATTTAATATAGAATTAGGCAATTCTATATAAATGAAGGTAGATTAGTCAATTAGTATAGGGTACATGCAGGTACTATAGGCAAGCAGGTAATATGGGCCACCTGAAGCAAATCTTGTCGTGACCGTCGACCGGTGACCGGTGACCGGTGTGAGCGCCATAATGTTGATCATATGAACTGTATACGAAAATCTATCATCGTGAGAGCATCTAATGCCGAAATTTTTCTGAGAAAATTGCTGAAAACCAACAAGGTAGGTAAAACTTGCGGCAATTTTTTACCCCGATGTAAAATTTGAAATTTCACAGAATGTGATGATGAAAGAGAGTTTGAGGGGGTAACCTCAATTGTTTGTATATCTAGTAAGCTTATAGTTTCATTTTGATCATACTAGCGTGTACAGGTCAATTTGTTGTAGTGAAATGGTGCTATGTGGCATGAAATGCTTGCCTGACATAACAACATCAATGCAGGTAATATGGGCCGTCCAAAATGGCGGAAATGATTCTGGTACTTAGTATTGGGATGAGGCATCAATCTCTTTGCTACGATTTTTGGGGGTATATTCACAGTATAAAATCAATATAAATAACTTATTGTAGGCCTATAATGATTTTTTATAATGAAAATAATATTTAAATAATATCAAAAAAGAAATAATATACAAAATACAAAACAATGAATTATATAGTCAAAGTATTTACTGTAGGGTCTTATAATTTAAAATAATATCAAAAAGTTAATGATTTTCAACATTTTAAGCAAATTCCAGACAAAGTAGAGTCATTGTAGTTTTTTAAAAAATACATTAAATACATGTGCCCATATTACCTGCACATGCAGGTAATATAGGCTTTTTGGTAATGACGTCAACATTTGAATATTACAGACTGGGGGTTGGAGATAATTGTTTTTCTTCACAATAAAAGTTAGAGCAGTAGTTATTGATTCATATAAAGAAAGATTAGACTGTGTGTCATTTTGTAATTTTATGTAAATTAGGCAAATGGGCTTAGGGGGCTCATATTACCTGCATGTACCCTAACACAGGAATAAACACAATGACAAAATGAAGCAAATTTTAAAGATAAATCTAGCTACATGACAAGTGTCGAAATAAAATCAGGATCGATGATTAAATACAAGCTGCACAAAAATTACTAATAGTATCTAGGGGCTATTTATGAATTAAAATCGAGTCCACAAAAAATAAAATGGTATGGCCCCCTTTGGCAGCCCATTCTTTAGTTATAACCTTAAAAAAAAATCGCCATAGTGAGACAGGGCAATACCTTCTTACCTTGCGTACTGATGTGATGTTTTCAATGTCTTTTTCATCACGTGTGTCATCAGAGTTATACCAGGCAGTAAGGTAGTTGGTCGCAGGGAGAGGTTCAACTTTATAACGATCTAATATGAATTCATAAATACAAAGAGGGCTATTTAATATGAAAGTGTCCATCATTAATGTGGATTATTTTATTTTCCTCCAGGATAAACACGTACTATACATCGTCGATGCGCTTAGCGCAGATTTCACAATAAGGAGTCCAGATTATTTTACACTTTTCCCAACCCTTCCCGATGTCAAATGAGGCAATGTACCTTCAGAAACCCTATACAATTCAAAGATCAACGTTAGGTATTATAGGATGACCACTTCACTAAAAGGAAAGGGTACCAACAAATTCTTGAAAATCTTCCAGTATATCAAATTATTCAAGTTGAAATCAAGCATGAGATAAAGCTAGGTTTGTTAGGAAGCGGTTTCTCGAAAATAAGCAACATAACGGCTGAATGAGCACAACATGAACAAAACATTACGCTTTTTCAAAAACAGCAAATCTGTGCACGCATTAATGCCAACACCCACCTTGCGGATTTGAGTAATGATCATGTTATACCAGTTGAAGCTATGCGCAAAGTTTCATAAAATAATTCACAGTCAAATGGACAAAAACTGACATTTAAAATATGCCAAATTTCACTTTTGTTAAACTTTTGTTGAACCTCTGTACATAAAGTCAATGGAGGAGGAAATCAATACCTGACAAATACGAAATTCGGCCAATTTCATTGATGATTATTGTTAATTCTACCGTGATTTATGTTACGAAACTTGGCACACAGCTTCAACTGATCTCCAACTAACATGATCTTGATTCAAATTACGTATTCGAAAAGTCACTGAACCGTGACGAAGCCCGAAACTTTCTTCTCATTTGCATGATTTTCTTGTATGCCTATCTTGTGCCCACTGAGGCGTGAAACATCGGGATTTTTGTGAAAATAAAATCAAAAGTACTCCCCGCAAAGAATTGTTATATTCAATCAAAGTAAGAATTTGAATTTTAGTCCATACGTGAGAAAAGGGCTTTTCCAGACTCACGTACTCACTGAAGCATGAATTTTTAAATAAATGCCATAGGATCATTGATACGTGCCCAAAGAATATAAATTAAACACAAAAAATGCTATTGAGATGCTTTCTAGTGCATAAAATGACTACAATGACTCTTCGTAATTCTAAAATGGCCTATTTTTTGGTTGATTCATGGGTTCATTCAACCGTGAATGGATGGATATTGGTTTCATACACTTCCAAAACAGGAATTCCCTCACATTTGATCGATTATACCATGGCAAAGAAGGGAAAATCGCAGTTTGGGTAATTTTTGCTGAATGCTCATTCAACCGTGAAATTTGACGCAAATTTTATTTCCGTATGTTGGGAAGCACGTTTTGCATACATTCTGACGTGTAAATTGTTTAAAATGGGTCCAATATCCCTAAATCAAAGTTGTGATTTTAGGCTTGAGAACTTCAAAAATTGACATTTTTGCATTCAACCATTAATCACTGAAGCATGACTTGATGGTTCCTAGAATTCGCTCCTATGGTAGCTAATAAAATTCCCTACATGGAAATATAATTAGATTTTTTAAATTCCTCCTGGTTAAAAAATTATTGATATCTGAAATAGGGGGAACTTTCTTTTTGTTTTATGTTTATATGAATTTTTCTCAGTCATCCAGGTAAATCAAACATAAATTGATGACTGTTAAACTTTACTTGCGTCGTAACTCAAAAAAAAAAAAAAAAAAAACCAAAGTCCAGTTTAACAGCTTTTTACTCATGAGGCTAATCATTATAATTTTTGTTTTTACTTACCGGTTACTCCAACACACGCTCCCTCTGTAATCACGAACATGAGACAAAAGACCCATGTCGCAAGAATCTATCGTATAGAAAAATAAACATATAACTTGTTAAAATATTTCCGTGATTTCAACATGAATAGAATATGCGTCAAATCATGGCGCCGGGGCATAGCAGAACAATCCCTCAAAATACATGCTGCCACTATAAAAGCTCGCGCACAAATTAAGCAAGACCTTTGCATTTTTCAAATTCATGTCGAGTATTTTCACTTATAAATCCAATTATACCTTAACTACCAGCAATTTTCCCAAAGTTGGGATAAAATTATTGCCTGTCTCTCGCAGCATGGGTTTCCTAATCTGAGGCTCATTGCTATATTAGGCAATAATGACTGCTATATAATACCCAAATAACAACAACGCAACAATCAATGTATACGTCAATTTCATTAGTATCCTTATTGACCACTTAAGTCATGATTTTTTTAACTTTGAAGCTAAAATTTATCATGTTGATGAATTTGACACCTGTCCATTAAAGGACCAATCACAATAGAATAGGCCATCGTATTTTATTTGAACTGCATAAAAAAATGCTTTATTAACTTGAATATGGTGACCCGAATGCCCAATTGCATTCAGTTTACAAATAATGCATGATGCAGGTATAGGAATTAAACATCAAGTATAGAATAATGAAAAAATCATAATATTACATAGCATGACAGGTTGTTTATTGAAAATGAAATAACGTCAACATATTAGATAATTCATTCATAAATTAGAAATGAATGAATTTCATGAACATAAGGGTCGTATTTAAAAAATAAATAAATAAACATGGGAAATAGGAATGACGAAGGAAAGCCAACTATATATTACACAATGAATAAAGGAATGTCATGCTCATGATTGATTAATTAATGATGATTAATTAGAAAGAATTCATTATTCTTTCGGCCAATAGTTTGTACTCACCGTTTTCTCTGCTTGACCAAATGTCATCTTGATCTTGTAAATCATTTAATGCATCGTGATCGGTGAGGAGAGCAGTTACTAAATTACTAAACGATCTTTGATTTAGAATGCAAAATTCTTGTTTGTAAACTCTAAATCGTAATATAAAGAGGTGGGAGTTCGCACTTTGATGCTCGAAATAATGATACGCTCAAATGAAATATCCAAATAACCATAAACAGCGGCAGGGACATCCACCGGGAATTGCGGTTACTTTATGATGATTTCAAAAAAATATTCCTTTCCTTCCCGGACTCAAACTGCCAAGGAGTAAAGGAAGACAAAATCGTTTTCATTGTTCTCCATATTGATTATTATATGCAGTAATTCCGTACAAGAGATCAAATGTGACCTGTTTATTATTTTGTAATCAATGCTGATTCCGTGATAACATATAAAACAAACAATACACAATATATAATACTAATTGCACCACTGAAGCAAACATTAGTTTGGTTAAATGCATCGCGATGTTTCAACCCGTTTCTTCATTAGCGTGTAATATCACCACAATACCCCGTCAATTACCGTCCCAATATCTGATCTGTGGCAACCATTGAAATACAAGGAAATCCATGCTTTTTTTTAAATTGTATATATCCGCTTGCCGTGGCTTAGATGTTATGACAATTAAAAGACCTTATAAGCTTTTTTACTTTAATACTTTATGGAATATTCTATAGTTTTGACATATAAAGAGATGGAAAAACATATAACTAATTAACTATACTTTCAAAATATACCCATTACCAAGCGCCGCGTCTTGTTAAAATATCATGAAAAAATGTTCAACGATCATGTACATGTATATATAGGGGAGACCGGGGAGGGAAGTTACAAAATTCACATTTTGGGCCAGATGATTGTAATGAAAGAACTCACACACTCCATCTTTGGTCTGTAGTTAGCCTATTATGTTTGCTAAAACCTGAGGCATATAAAACTTGAAAAAATGTAAACACTAATTAACAACAGCTTAAATAAAGAAGACATTTTTTTTTTGTAACAACCTACCCCGTATACGGGGTAAGTTGTTACACCATACGGGGTAAATTGTTACAATATGTAAACATACGGGGTTAGTTGACAATGTATAAATCTCTTATACCATACTTTTGTTTCAACTTTCCAGTTTCTTGGCATCGTTAACAGTAGATCAAGTAGAGCTCTAGAATAGACAAAAGTAATAAAAGAAACATAAAAATATTAGCACCTGAAATTGAGACAAAATGTAATTTTACATAAGTAATGTAACTGGGGTCTTCTTCTTCTCGAGTCCTTTCTCCTATTCTTCTGTTTGATTTGTAATTATACTTGATTACATTTTAAAGATCATAGTATTCATTGCATGTATGTATATGTATTGGTTCTTAGGGGAATCTGAATTAGACTCTACCCATTAGGTATTGAAATTGGGGTAAGTTGTTACATCAACATGGTGTAGGTTGTTGTAACAACCTACCCCATGGGTGATTTTACACACAAAATCAACTGTAGCACAGCCATCAGGCAGAATTACAGGGCATGGCTCAGGGGTATATTAGTGACATACATGTACTATATTTACAATACCAGACTATCATCATGTGCCTTCAGTTGCAAGAGCTATTACAAATTTCAATTTTTGTCAAAAATTCACTTTGAACTGTAAAAAAAAAAAATGTTTTTTGTTGATTTACTATTTAGTTCATCACAGCTATGTGTAGGCTGTAGAAGATGCCAGTTAGCACACCCTCTCTTCTTCCAGCTTAGCACACTGAGAACTGTAACAACTGACCCGTGTAACTTCCATCCCCGGTCTCCCCTATATATATATATATATATATATATATATATATATATATATATATATATATATATATATATATATATATATATATATATATATATATATATATATATATATATATATATATATATATATATATATATATATAGGCGTACATTTCTGTTTTTCTGCTACCACTGGTTTCACGCAGGTGCGATCTTCAGGCAGACTGATTCAGATTGGTGCCTGAATGCTGTGGAGGTCTTTTTCTGTGCCTGCATTTTAAGAGTATTTCAGATTTTTTGTTTATGGCATCTTTGCTGGTGATTATGAGGTATTTTTCGTCGAGGCAGAGCTTGGAGGTCCCACTTCTTCTTAGATTTGTGTTGGATCTTTTTGCTATTTCCCATTTGAGCTGATAGTTGGTGTTGGATTCCTTGAGTTTCCATATGTATTTTGACAGTTGTGTTTCCTTCCGATATTTTTCGTGTTTGAATGATTTGACGTGGTTTCTATATCTCTCTTTGAATGTTCCTCCTGCGAGCCCATAGTAGCATTTGGTCTCGTTGCCATGGGATATTGATGCTTTATATACGAGGGCCTTTTCTAGGCATTTTCCTTGTTGGGGGCAGGTTAGTTTTTGTCGACAATTGCATTTCTGTTTTAGGTCATTTCCGGTTCCTACAGCTTGGTTGTGTGATTTTTTGGTTGTGTGATTTGGTGATTGCGTCCATGTTTTTCATACAGCTATAACTAACTTTCACGGTGTTCTTGTTGAATATCTTGTTCAACTTTTGGCCCCTTGGGAAGTGCTTTTTGACTAAACCCAGAAATTTTGAAGCTACATTTGTTTTGACTGCCGCGTTGTAGGGAGGGTTGAACCATGTTATTTTTCTACTTCTGTTATTTCTCCTTCTGGGACCTTGGTTTCCGGTTCCTTGATTTTCGTATTCCATTTCCTTATTGTAGCCACTGTTTTTGAGGGCTTCGTTGTATGGGGGCGCTGCATTCCGGAATTCGTTTGATGATAAGTTTGATATATGCTTTTCAGACTGCAGTTAAAATCCTTAACCCCAGGAAATAGGTAGGGCTAAGGGGGGGGCCTTAGTACCACCATTTTCCTGGGGTTAAGCTTAGCACGCTTCGGTTTCAGACTGCGTTTTACCAAAGTAGGCTAGCACGGTAAATAGTACGGTACTATCTGGCCCTGCTAAAAAGCAGGGTTAGCCGGGTAATTGCGGAGTTAGCCGGGCAATTGTGGTGCTAAGAGTTGCAGTCTGAAACCAAACCGTGCTAAGGAAAAGCGGGGCTAAGCATTAGCCAATCAATGAAAATGTGGTCATGAATATGCATAATTATTCGTAAACTTGATAACACAAATATAGAGAAAAACAATGAATAACATAAGGAAAAAGAGAAAAACAATGAATAACATAAGGAAAAATGGAAAAACAATAAATAACATAAGGAAAAAGAGAAAAACAATGAATAACATAAAGAAAAAGGATAAAACAATGAATAACTTAATAAGGAAAAAGAGAAAAACGATGAATAACATAAGGAAAAAGAGAAAAACAATGAATAACATAAAGAAAAAGAATAAAACAATGAATAACTTAATAAGGAAAAAGAGAAAAAACAATGAACAACATAAGGAAAAAGAGAAAAACAATGAATAACATAAGAAAAAGATAAAAGCAATGAATAACATATAGGAAAGGAAGAAAAACAAAGAATAACATAAGGGAAAAGAGGAAAGCAATGAATTAAAACAATGTAAAACATAATGAAAGAGAGATAAAATAATGAATTACACAAGGAAAAAGAGAGAGAAAAAAGGAATAACATAAGGAAAAAGAGAAAAAACAAGGAAAAACATAAGGGGAAAAAAAAAAATAACATAAGGAAAAAGAAAAAAACAATGAATAACATAAAGAGAAAAAAAGGAATAACATAGGGGAAAAGAAAACAACAATGAATAACAAAAGGAAAGATAGAAAACACAAGGAAAGAGATAAAAACAATGAAGAACATAAAGAAAGAGAGTGAAATCATTGATATTCATGATCCAGCAAATAGTATGGGGTTAAGAAACACAGTCTGAAAGCAAAAAAAGATAGTACGGGGTTAAGGATAGTATGGGGTTAAGGATAGTACGGGGTTAAGAAATAACAGTCTGAAAAGGGTAATAGTCGCTTTTCTACAGCTAGGGGTATTTGTTTGAGAATAGGCGGGGGTGGTTTGAGTTACTGCATTGTACTGTGCACGTACATGGGTGGTGACGATACACCCATGTACGTGCACAGTACAATGCAGTAATGCAGGTGGTATCGTTTGGTTTCCTGTATGGTTGGAATGTGCCGGAGTCTAGGTTGAGAGTTACATCGAGGACGTCGACTATTCTGAGATTGGTTTGGACCGTGATGCGCAGGCCCATCTCATTGAATATTTTGATGAGGTCTTTCCGCGACCTGTCGGCTCTGCTACCCGATGCTTTCCTTAGGACAGCGAGGCCGTCGTCCCGGTATAGCCCTACGCTGTGGGTGTTAAGTTTTTTCATTTTTTTCACCACAGCATTCAGGCACCAATCTGAATCAGTCTGCCTGAAGATCGCACCAGCGTGAAACCAGTGGTAGCAGAAAACAGAAAGGTACGCCTATAATGCTCTGCACTATTGGCATCGAGCACTTTTTGGATCAAACCCTCAACTGATTTCACACACTTGGATACATATATATATATATATATATATATATATATATATATATATATATATATATATATGTGAGAAGGGAACTACTCTTCATGGCTACTGCTTCTTGTTGGAAAATGTAGTCGAAATTTTATTTTATTTTATTTCTACTTTGATCTGATTATGTTTTAGAATTTTATATAGTTGGAATATACATATGTATATATAAGTATATATATGTGTTTGCGTATACTTATCTATATATATGTTTGTTATAATTATGTAAAAAGAAAGAAGGCTTTATATAGCCGAAAGCTTGGCAAATAGAGTGGTTTTCAGCAACGCCAATCTCCTCTTGTTTTTATTTCGACTATATATATATTATATAAAAAGTGGACACTCTAGAATACGATATACTGGATTATATGTACGACACATACTAAATTATCCCGAGTGCATGTTTGCTTTACCAAGGCCGCAGGCCGAAGTGAAATAAATTATGTGGAGTTTATTTAGTCCAGTAATATTGTATGACGGAACGTTCACTATTTATTATAGTAAATAGACACCTAGATCTTTGACCTTGCCTAATCTGGATTTATCCTTGCCAAATTGTTGGTGCTAATCTAGCTATTGTGACGTATATTGTTAATCCGCGTATCCACTGTTATGAGCTTTCGTGCGCACTATTTTAATGTTATTACGCGCGAGCGCAATAATTAAGGCAAACGATAGAATTGATACTCTCTACATTCATGTAACACGGGGTTTACCCCCACAAGAACCGAAAGTTATATTGTACATATGTACAATATAACAAATTGAAGGTAGGTCACGTGGTACTGATCTATACAATGACGACGCGTATTTTTCTACCACTATTTACTATATATATATATATATATATATATATATATATATATATATATATATATATATATATATATATATATATAATAAATAACACAGAAGTGAAGATCATATATATATATATATATATATATATATATATATATATATATATATATATATAAACACAAAACAAAAAGAAAGTTCCCCCTATTTCAGATTTCTGAACCAGGTAGAATTTTAACAATCTAGTTATATGTCCATGTAGGGAATTTAATTAGCTACCATGGGACTGATTTTTAGGAAAAATCATCAAGTCATGCTTCAGTGATTAATGGTTGAATGCAAAAATGTCATTTTTTGAAGTTCACAAGTCTAAAATCACAACTTTGATTCAATGATATCGGACCCATTTTCAGATTTTAAACAATTTACATGTCAGAATGTATGCAAAACATGCTTCCCAACATACGGAAACGAAATTTGCGTCAAATTTCATGGTTGAGTGAGCATACAGCAAAAATTGCCCAAACTGCCATTTTTACTTCTTTGCCATGGTAAAATCGATCAAATGTGAGGGAATTCCTGTTTTGGAAGTGTATGCAACCAATATCCATCCATTCACGGTTGAATGAACCCATCAATCAACCAAAAAATAGGACATTTTAGAATTACGAAGAGTCATTGTAGTAATTTTATGCACTAGAAAGCATCTCAATAACATTTTTTTGGTTTTATTTATATTCTTTGGACATGTGTTAATGATCCTATGGCATTATTCAAAAAATCATGCTTCAGTGAGCACGTGAGGCCAGAAAAGCCCTTTCTCACGTACGGACTAAAATTCAAATTCTCACTTTGATTGAATATAACAGTTCTTTTCGGGGAGTACTTTTGATTTTATTTTCATAGAAATCCCGATGTTTCACGCCTCAGTGGGCACAAGATACAAGAAAATCATGAAAATGAGAAGACAGTTTCAGGCTTCGTCACGGTTCAGTGACTTTTCGAATACGTATTTTGAGTAAAGATCATGTTAGTTAGAGACCAGTTGAAGCTATGTGCAAAGTTTCATACAATAATTCACAGTCGAATGGACAAAAACTGACAATTAAAATATGCAAAATTTCACTTTTTATGAGAATGTCATAAATGTCATTCGCAATACGATAGGGTGAAGTAGTAACATGTTCTTTGGGAATTTTTTAATTATTTGTGAGGGGCCCCAAATTTCAATTTAGCGCCCCCATTTAAGTCCCCTTTTCCTCTGACCCTTAATATTTCGACATATTTGAATTTTTCATGAAATTTCCTTCTAAAAAGATACATTTACAAGGAGTGTCTTCATTTAATGAAAAAAATAGTCTTAACCTTCAATGGGCATGGTTATTTTGGTCATCTCACCACCAAGGGAGAGGGTGAATCCACCCCTCCCCATTTGACCAAACTTTCTGAAACTTTGCAATTATTTGAGGTATATCAGAATGAATAAGCCTGCTAAGGTTCATACTTCTACCTCAAATACTTTTTGAGCAATCGGCAAATGTAATTGGCCTTTTACTTTTTTTGAATTTGGACTACATGTTTAATACACAAGTCTATGGGGAAACCAAAGCGCATAGCGCAACTATTTTTAATGCTGCGCATTACCAGATGGTCGAAACTATATAAATTTGGTATCAAAATATACGTAAGACCCTTTGCTAAAAATGTCATGAAAGCTCATGGCACACAAACGATATATTTAACCTTATTTCGGCAAATGAACTAGGGCATTGATAATCCCATAGACTTTGTGTAGGTTCAGGTGTTCGAATAATTTTGGTCACCACTGTATATTATATATGAATGACTACACTGCCCTTCCAAAGTTTGGGTACACCTGATGCCAGCTATGTTTGGGATCATTTTAAACCATTTATTGCTTACATTTCACTCCAAATGTTGTTTAAATACAAAAAATAAAAATAAATAATAAAAAAAATACATTATAGGGTACATGCAGGTAATATGGGCCAGCAGGTAATATGGGCCACCTGAAGCAAATCGTGTCGTGACCGTCGACCGGTGACCGATGACCGGTGTGAGCACCATAACGTTGTTCATATGAACTGTACACGAAAATATATCGTCGTGAGAGCATCTGATGGCGAAATTTCTCTGAGAAAATTGCTGAAAACCAACAAGGTACGTAAAACATCCGGCATTTTTTTACCCTGATGTAAAATTTGATATTTCACAGAATGTGATGGTGAAAGAGTGTTTGAGGGGGTAACCTCAATTGTTTTGTATATTTAGTAAGCTTATAGTTTCATTTTTATCATACTAGCGTGTCCAGGTCAATTTGTTGTAGTGAAGGGGTGCAATGTGGTATTGAATGCTTGCCTGACACAGCAACATTAGTGCAGGTAATATGGGCCATCCAAAATGGCGGAAATGATTCTGGTACTCAGTATTGGGATGAGGCATCAATCTCTTTGCTACGATTTTTTTGGGTATATTCACAGTATATAAGTAATATAAATAACTTATTGTAGGCCTATATTGACTTGTATAATGAAAATAATATTTAAATAATATTTAAAAAAGAAATAATATCAAAAATACAAAACAATGAAATATATAGTCAAAGTATTTACTGAAGGGTCTTATAATTTCAAATGATATCTTAAAGTTAATGATTTTCAACTTCTTAAGCAAATTCCAGACATGGTAGAGTCATTGCAGTTTTTAAAACATACATAAAATACATGTGCCCATATTACCTGCACATGCAGGTAATATGGGCACTTTGGTAATGACGTCAACATTTGAATATTGCAGACAGGGGGGTTGGTGATAATTGTTTTTCTTCACAATAAAAGTTAGAGCAGTAGTTATTGATTCATATAAACAAAGATTAGACTGTGTGTCATTTTGCAATTTTATGCAAATTAGGCAAATGAGCTTAGGGGGGCCCATATTACCTGCATGTACCCTACCAAAATACTTCACAATTATCACGCCAAGTCTCCTTGGAATTCCGAAAGGTATACTGAGTATTGCTGGTTCTTTATTACAAGGCTCTTATTAATACTTCATTGTCACTCATAAAGGCTGGATATTCTTTTCTGTGCTCCACGGACATCATTTTGCTCAGGCTTTATTTCTTGAATAATTATGTGTGTCCTGGCTTTCTCTTGTCGGGCCCTGGCTATATCTTGGACGTTCCCCTAGGGATTCAAAGGAAAAAAGGCTTTTGACCTCACAATGCCCATTTTCTGTTATTTTTTCTCGCATTTTGAGGCCCCGTTATATTTACCCGCCCGACCATCTGTTAAGGTGTAGAGTTTTTATTGTTCTAAGTCGAGTCTACGTTTATGGTAATATGCTTAGTCTTATTGTCTAGGGGAAGAGTGAAAGTTTATTTTCATTTTCACACCATTGAAATCTTTATCTCCCCCAAAATGAAATGTAGAATCTCTGCATAAATCACAATGATCGATAAACTATAGTTACCATTTACAGCCTTGTCATGAAGGCCGAAACTGATTTTCTTTTTGAAAGCTCTAAATGAAAATGTAACTTTAAAATGTTCTACTCATAACTATAACACTAGAATTACCAAAAAATATATATCTCCCTCTAAATCGTACTTCAATGTCACAATCCTCAATATCTCATGATATTCCAATTCTCTGGTGATGCCAACAAAAATTTAGCAACCCTTACTATTCCGCAAAGTTGATACTCGAATCGGAAACTTAGGTCCGGAAAGAACGATCGATCTTGATGCACGGCCTTTCATTATTTTCTAGGTGACCCAAATTTGTTTGAACGGAACTTTAAATTTGTTGCTATAGAGACGCAACCATTGTTTGGATTTCCTCAGAGCAGATCAACTATTTTTATTGTAATAGCATTCGATTTTCAAGTAATGAAGCAATCAATTCGAAATAGATGAAAAACATTACAAAATCAAAGTTAAATTTCAACGTTCATGAAAAATATGAAAATCGATACAAATTGTGAAAGTGGGTCTGAAAGAGATATCAATAGAAACGCGAGTGAATTATTTTACTGTCTAAAGATTTGGCTTAAATTATTGTTTGATATAGTACATGGTGTGTGGGGGGGGGGGGAGAGTGATCAAGAGTTGAATATATTAAAATACAAATCAAACCTGAATAAACGATAACTTCCGAGTGCGTTAATGCCGCCAGTTTGAAAGTAGTTGTTTTATACCCAAAGGGAGAGCATTTCTACGGTCTCCAGAAAGCACGAGTTGGTATACGTTTAGTCTGTATATGGCATGTGAGGATCGAGCACAAAGATTTGAGAAAGATGCGGATATTATAGGTTTGAAATTATCTTGAGATGATATGAAAGTGTGTGGTTTTGTCATACCTGCAATATGCTTTAATTTGAGTGATGTGATATGGGTAACAGGTATTTTACTGTGGAAGGGGTGTGTATATAGGTAAGTTTGTTGGTGTGTGTGTGTGTATTTGTGTGTGTTTGTATGTAAAGGAGCGCCTGTGGGCGCGGGTGTATGTGATTACGGTGCGTGAGGGTGTGTGAGCTTAGATTTTCAATTTAGGTGTGTGTAATGTGATCTGAAAATGATGGTGCTTAAGTGAGTCTGGGCGAGGGTGTGTGTGGGATAGCCGGTAAATGTGTGTGTGTGTGTGTGTGTGTGTATTTGTGTTTCAGAGAGTAGGTTTTGGCGTGTGGGTGCGGGTTTATGTGATGAGGGTGTGTGAGCGCAGGTGTGTGTAATGTGGGTATGAAAGTGATGGTGCTTAAGTGAGTCTGGGCGAGGGTGTGTGTGGGATAGCCGGTAAATGTGTGTGTATGTGTGGATGTGTGTAGCTTTATGTCAGAAAGTGGGTGTGCGTGTGTGGGCGTGGATGTATGTGATGAGGGTGCGTGTGGATGAGCGCAGGTGTATGTGATGAGGGTATGTAGTAAGTGATGGTGATTAAACGAGTCTGGGTGAGGATGTGTGTGGGTTTGGTTGTGTTGGTGTGTGAATATTTTTATGTCAGAAAGTGGGTGTGCGCGTGTTCGGCGCGAATGTATGTAATGTGGAGGCGTGTGCGTGAGGATGTGTGAGCGCAGGTGTATGTGATGTGATTAAACGAGTCTGGGTGTGGGAGGTTAGAGCAAGTGTGTGAGGGGTGCGTGCATGAAATTGCAATGATCTCCATAGCATTTAATAGTGATCGCAACATTCAGATGCACATCAATTTCTTAGTTATCTTATTTATCTCTTCTCAAATGTTCATTGATCCGTTTCTTTAAAATGTAAAATCTAACTGGTTCCTACGGTTTCAATTCGGTTGGCTTAAGAAAATTCATCCCCTTGTGTATATTTTATATAACTTCCTTATTTTTCATTTTGCCATATCTGGGTAGTTTATTGCTTGCCAATTTGATGTATGTGGTAAATGGATTGAGGAGGTTTACTAACCATTACACCCATTTCTTCTGTTTTTAATTTTGTATTTAATCAATATTATCAATAATTATTTATCATCAATAAGCATTTAATCATCTCTTTTTGTTTGTATTTTGTTTTCTTCTTTTTCCTTTTAAGCATTTGACCGACTGTTTCTTGGAAAATAGTATTTGACCATTTTCTCTCTATATATATTTATATTTATATTAATATTCATATTCATATTTCCTTTTCTATTTATATTCATATTTATATTTCTATTTATATTTTATGAAATATTTATATTCATATTTATAATTATATCCATATCCATATTTATATTCATATTCATATTCATATTTATATTTACATTCATATTTATATTTATGTTTATTTTCATACTAATATTAATATTCATATTCATATTTATATTTACATTGTGTTTATATTCTTGTTCATATTCATATCTATCTTTATATTTACATTAACATTTATATTTATATTTATATTTATATTTATATTTATATTTATATTTATATTCATGTTTATATTTATATTCATATTGATATTTAAATTTATATTTATATTCATATTTCGCCTTATCTTCACCTACCTATGAAGAGCTTGATTCCAAAAGGCACTAAATCCACTTTTGACCAAAATGAATTTTAAAGGATAAAATTAATAAGAGCATCTTAAGCATGGGGATCACATTTGAAGAAAAAGAAATGGTTACAAATATATGTTTTATTCCAAAAGGAGCTCAATCAAAACCTGTTTTATTCCAAAAAGCGCTAAATCCACTATGGTCATTTAGGATTTGTTTATTTAACCACTTTACCTAACAATATACCTTCAGAAATTTTAGCACATGTTGTGGCAAGCAGTCTCCATCATCAGTGGAAAACTTTGATATAATTAACATAGTTTTGATATGTTTATGAATATTTTTGGTTTTTAGCTCCTTTTGGAATAAAACATCGAAAATCTCGGTTTTTGGCAAAGACAGATTTGTTTTGTTTTGTTTTTTTTTTTTTTCAAATCTTAAACATGAAAAAAGATGCAAAGTCTACCCTGTAAGTAATATTAATCTGTTTTGTGTTGGATTTATTTCTTTTTTATGGGCTTTAAATGTAAAGAAATTTATACTTGACTAAGGTTTTGTTCCAAAAGGGGCTAAATCCATGAAATTGAAATTATAACATTTCTTAAAAATTTAAATTGATAGATTTTTATAAACATGATTAAATTAGTCGAATATGATAGCCTAATCATATATACCAAAATAAAGTTACAAATGATAAGAGAAATGGGTAAATTTAAAAAAAAACTTGATTTACTCTAAAAGTGGATTTCACGCGTTTTGGAATCAATCTCTTCATATGCAACCGACCTATTAAATACCTTGTTTTAATCAGACTATTTAAATATAACAGGCAACTGTGTCTCATTTGCTTTGGATTTGCATTGATCCATCAAGTCAATGATGTTTACCTTTTACATTTGTTTTTTTTATGTTGTGCAGATATAATGTTCACTCATTTAATTATTTATCATTAACATTATATTTATCAATATCTTTTTCCTCCTTAATTTGGCCTATGGTGCTACGTGTACAGTCATGAAACTCATTCCATTCAATGGGTAGAACTAGTATGCATAAAAGCTAGAATTTGCTTTTATTATAACTTTTCATTATGTATTTCATCATTATTATAATATTTGCGTGATTTTTATACGATTGCAATTCAATTTTTTAATTCTTTATTTTTTCCTCATGTATTTTTTTTTTATAATGACATTATGATATTTTGCATGACTGTTATACGATTGAAATTTAATTATGTTTTAAAATTATGAAAATGGCTGGACTAATCTAATTAACCAAATTTTCTCATTAATAACTCGTGGTGAAACTTGCTTGTCTATAATGCTTCCTTTCAATTGGATAACCTTATGCCTTATATATGCTTCACATGAAAGGAAAAAAAAAAAGAAAAAAAGAACGGAATGATATGTGTTCAATTTTCTTCCTTTTGTTTTCAGATTCATATCGATCTCAATCGGGCACTTTCTGCGCTGCACACTACATCGCTATTGGTCTCGACAAAGCCCTCCCCTCTAACAAGAATGGACGGCTCCTGTTACATCATGTTAAGAAGCTCTCACAATGTGCTAATTCCTGCCTGAAGAATTTCAACTGTGTAAGCTTCAATTTTGAAGATGCAGACGGGGTGATTGATAGAAAGTGCGAGCTGTTTGCGCGCCTCTACAAAAGATGGCACCTTGTCCCGCAGATGGGAACAAGTTATTTCATTGTGAAACCAGATTTGGAAACCGTGTAAAATACAATACACGGATGAATCAAGTAATAGTCCATACAAACAACTCTCGATTTGATGATAAAAATGAATAGTTCATACGGTTTTATTATAACTGAATTTTTCGGAAAATTGTTTCCAAAAGATTTTGTAACCACACATACATGTGCATGCAGAGTCATATTTTAACTCCCATGATACAATGAGCAAATGTATTATTATAAAAATGTGGTTTGTTACTTAATGGAAACATATCAAACAAATTATATATCAAATTAAAGGCAAGGCAGGAGCCTTTGATTTGAGCAATACGAGGAATCATGTTCATTCATGTATGGACATATATGGTCAATCACGCACATTGATGTCATTTTGATACCTTACTGTGATCACTGAAGCATAACTTGTAATGCCTCAATGATTCTGGTTCTGTCATTCAGGTTTTTAAGTGAGAAAATAATATGCTTTAATTTGATATACCATTCATAGTATTTTGGTTGGCATAACTAATTTTAGATTTTTTTTTTTTTTTTTGACAAATAGATTTCAAGTGAAAATTTCCTCCGGGGTTATACACAAGAAATGTGTATCAAATGTAAGAATATCATTCATCTATCTAACATTAGAATCACCAAGTCATGACCATCGAATCATTACAAGTTATGCTTCATTGATCACAGAAAAGTATGAAAATGACATAACTTGCATAATCGACCATATCATGAATGAACATGATTTCTAAAATTGATTGAATAAGAGGCTATTGTCTTATCTTGAATTTGATATACATTTTTATTGATGTTAATCCCACATTATTCGTTCAATAAAAAATTAAAAAATGAAATTTTGAATGATTACATGCACTCATACCATGGGGGTTGAATAAATCTGCATGCAACTGTACACATAATATATCTACCATTTCGATGTCTAAGGTTACTGAAATAAATAAAAACGAAAAGAAGGAAATGGAATTGGGATTTGCCATTAGGGCTTTCCATAGCTCAGGCAGTAGAGCACCTGTCTAGTAATCAGGAGGTCTTGGATTTGAATACCGATAGAATCACATCTATTCGTTCATTGTTTCATATAATATCTTTCTGGTCAATTTCACCCTTTGTTGAAAATGAAATTAATCAATACAAAGCATCTCTACCAGTGTAAATGTATGGTATTATAAAACAATCCGAAGAAAGTTATAGTCGTGATATATGATAAGGAAAAAAAAGGAAAATATATAATTTATAAACACAACACACACAAAAATCAGATATCAATAATTTTTTTACCATGAGGAATTGAGAAAAAAATCTAATTATGGTTGAATAAATGGTTGAATAAACACATAAAACAAACAAAAATAGGCCACTTTTAAATTATGATCAGGTATTACAGTAATTTTATGCACTAAAAAATCATCTCAATAACATTTTTTGGGTTATTTTTATAACCTTTGGACATGTGTCAATGATCATATGACACTTATTAAAGAATTCATGCTTCAGTGAGCATGTGAGACTGAAAAAGCTGGGTTTTTTTTTCATGTACGGAATAAAATTCAAATTTTTACTTTGATTAAACATCACGATTGTTTTGGGGAGTACATCTGATTTGATTTTCACAAAAATTCTGATGTTCCACGCCTCAGTGGGCACAAGATACAAGGAAATCTTGCAAATGAGAAGAAAGTTTAGGGCTCCGTCAGAGTTCAGTGACTTATCGCATTCGTAATTTGACATTCGCTCATATTAGTTATTACTAACTCGCAGTCAATTGGACAAAAAAATAACAATGAAAATATGCCAAATTTCACTTTTTGTTACACCTCTGTACATAAAGTCAATGGGGGAGGAAAGCAATTGCAATTCCTAACAAAATGAAATTCGGCCTAAATTCATTAATGAATACTGATCATTCTACTATGACTTATTCCATGAAACTTGGCAGACAGCTCCAGTGGGTCACCAACTAACATGATCTTGATTCAAATTGCATATTCGGTAAGTCACTGAGCCATGACAGAGCCCTAAACTTTCTTCTCATTTGCATGATTTTCTAGTATCTTGTGGCAATTGAGGCGTGAAATATCGGGATTTTTGTGAAAATGAAATTTGAGGTACTCCCCCAAACTCCATGCTGTTTAATCAAAGTGAAAAAAAATTTTTTAGTCCATACATTAAAAAAAGAGCTTTTTTAATCTAACGTGCACATTGAACCATGTATTTTAAAATAAGTGCCATAGGATCATTGACACATGTCAATGTTGGTTATAAACATAACCCAAAAAATGTTATTGAGATGACTTTTAGTGTATACATTTACTGCAATACCTGCTCATAAGTTAAAAAAGGCCTATTTTTGGATGTTTTAAGTGTTCATTCACAACAGTGAATTGTTAGCAAAAGTCGAAATACACTTCCGAAACAAGAATTCCATCATAATTGATTGAATATATCACGTAAAATTCACAAAAACTGCAGTTTTTGCAATTTTAACCCAGTGCTCACTCAACCGGGAAATTTGGCCATGAACTCATATTATACGTTAGGGCACACATGTGGCATCGTTTTTGACAAGGGTGATGTAGAAAAATTTGAATATTGTTCCGAAATCATTTAATCAAAGTTGTAATAATCGGCTTGTGAACTTCAAAAAATGACGTTTTTGAAGCATGACAGGATGATTCTTCCTAAAAATCGGTCACTTGGTAGCTACACAAAATTATCTCCACACACATATAATTAGATTTTTTCAAAAATTATTGATATCTGAAATAAAGGGAACTTACTTTTTGTATCGTGTTGAGATCATTTTCATTGTATAGGTGATTTCATGTGAAGACGTTGTTAACCTGACATTATATTTATACTAGAATAGGACATTTTTTTCCTTTCTAAATATTGATTCATTTTTTCATATGTGTGTGTGATTAACTATGTGTTAAACAAATTTGACAGATAATTCGTGTTCGTATATAGGCCTACTGTAATGTGTAGATAGTTGGCTTAAGGATGACAACTTTTGTTGGAATAAATTTCATGACATTTTGATATAGAAAACAAAAGTAGAAAGAGATGTTTTAATATGAAATGATCTCTTAACCCTAACTTACCTGGGGGGGGCCTTTAAGGCCCCCCCCTCGACATTTTTCGCGATAAATCCGCAGTACGAAATTTTGTGATCGCGCCGCTCACTGACTTTTTACTTTGAAGTCTTGCGCATCTTTTAAAACCATTTCCGCGTGAATCGGATGTACCGTTACGACGTTCCACGATTTCCAAAAATTTCCGTCAGACCAAAAATGGCTCAAAAACGTGATTTCATGTACAAAGTCAATGCAAAATGTGTTTTCAGCTAGAATTCATAAATGAGTGCTTATTTTTAATATTATTGACAAGAGTCATTTAATTTTATGCTATTTATGGCCGAAATAATGTCACGGACGAATTGTGTCGAAAAAACAATAAAAATAAAAAGGTCAAAAAACAAAGAAATACATAAGAAATTTAAAAAACAATAAAATACATAAGAAATCGATTTTGGTACCGGAATTTTTTTCATTTACAATTCTTAGGAATGCTATAAAGAATATTTTCACAAAAAATTAGCTTTCTAGGAGCTTTATTTAGTGAATTAGAGCAAAAAGTATGATTTCATGAATAAATTAGCATAATTAATTCATATAAAATAAAATTTATGAATTTCGTGCAATTTACCTATACAACCGCGTAGATTATGTGATTCTCTACCTTCATGCGAATTTTCGTCGCGATCGCGCGATCCGCGGCCGAGATCTTAGGGGGGCCTAAAAGGCCCCCCCCCCCCCCCCAGGACTTTAAGCTCACAAAATAGCCCAGGTAAGTAGGGCTTAACGTTTTGGCAATAAGTGCCGTAAAAATCAACACTGCAACAGTTGCATTGTTACCTGGCACTTATTGCCAAAAAGTGGAGAACTCATTTGATATGTTAAAAAAAATGTAGAGAGGAGATGTTTTAACATCAAATGAGTTCTTCACCTTTTGGCAATAAGTGCCATGAAAATCAACACTGCAATAGTTGCATTATTACCTGGTGGTGTTTAACCAAGTCGTTTGTCAGTTACGAACAACTTTACGAGCGACTGGTGAGCAGTTCTTGTGATAAATGACAGAGAATGAGATTATTATCATAGCAAAAGAATATGTTCCTGTTATTCTTAAAATTATTTGCAACTTTACAAACGACTTGGTGAAACACCAAGTTTTCAAAAGGTCATTAAATGCATGTATTCCAAAATCATTATATTACACTCATTTGAATAAATTGCACAAATACAACAAAATGTATCATCTGAAGTTTACAGAGCGAAAATGTCAGTTTGAAAGTTTCAATTTTTCTTTTCAGCCATACTTGTACCAAGTGGATATGTATTTTATTCTACTTATGTCATATTTCATGTGTCATAATCATGTACATGTAACTATTATTATTAAACTTTGAGAATATCAAATTTTTCCCGATTTGTGAGTTCATGTATTTGCCATGTATTATGCCTTTGTTTGTGTGTGCATGGAGTTTTAAAAAAAAAAGTGTACACATGACTAATATCAGCATGCGTAATTGGTAATGAATTCTTGAATCCATTTTATAACAAATGAAAAAGATCAACGTAAACACAAAGAACAAATTGTAAATACTTGTGTAGCTGTATTACAAAATTTAATATACAAATTGCACTATTACCTAACTTAGCAAAAATGTACATATTACATGTACCGGTAGAAGTAATATCCCGGGGGTGTAGTATACAATTCACATGAACAATTTCATTTGAAATTTAGGATCTTGAGTAATGATTAAAAGAAAAAAACACACTAATACGATATAAGATTATGATGAGGAAATACATGTAGCCTGTGTGATTGTTTCATCCTATTGAAAAAGAGTTTATAAAATATTTACTAAACTACCATTGCGTATGAAATACTTTAAATCTTTAAGGGAATTAAAAAATAAACCCTTACTACTAGTAAAAAATGATGATGTATTTTTTTTCAAATTCAGTTTATATGAAAGAAGAAATATAGCTTAGATATATATACATTACATAACCTGCAGGTATCTTACAACCTGCAGTGTCTCATTGAAGAACATAGTTTTAATATGACTACATCCACTCGTTATAACAAGCAAGGGAATCACAAGTTTTCAGTAAAAATAAGCAGAATACCCCATCCCAAATTTTGGAAACCTTCATGTATGTTTAAACTATTCAGTTTAACAAAATTTTGTTAGTTGAAATCCACTGCTGCACAGAGGTAAAGTTTGTGTAGCAAATAAATTGTGTAAACGTTATTTGATTCAAGCGTTTGACATGGCCTTTGTTTCTCTCCTGAATGCTTTGTTTAATGAGTATTTAATATAAGGTAGTGGTAGTCATAACTAGTCCTATGAGCATCCTGCATCTCTCTACAGCGGATTACGTCAAAAAATTCTACGTCACATGTACTTTGTTTTTTCAGACATGCACCGAGCAAATACAGCATGTGGAAAGTTTGACAATAGCGTATTTTTCCTAGAACCATACCGAAACCGATATCATAGGAATTGCAGAAATTGTCCTACAGGGCACGAAGCTACACTGCATGCAGGGGCTTCATATCCACTCTCAATTGTTACCACCAAATTTTTAAAAGGCGCTCAAGTCCCCATTTTCAAAAAAGTTCAGTAATCAATACTCTTTTTTTTTTCTTCTTGTTGGTAGTCAATAACAAGATCTATATTGAGATTTTTGGCAAACGTACCAAGCACCTTCTTGGATATAAATCTTTTTGCTATTCTTAGTTTTTGGACTAGGCATTTCAATAATGTACTTACCAATAGTCTTTCCCTATGCCATATCATTTACAAAATTATACACATATCATATCAATGTCACTCTTCTGTAAGAGTAAAAATGATAATAAAAATGATAATAATAAATAGGGCAAGTCCAAGTTATGGTGCATTACAAATATCAATTAGATCCTTGATTATTGTATATCACATACAGAGTCAATATCTTTATGGGAAAAAAAAATAAATAAACGACTAATAATATGTGCAATTGGGTTTACAATTATTTGTTTTGAAGATTCTTTGAAGATCCTTATTTCAATCTTAATTACATATTTCATGATGAACCTTGTGTTTTAAGTACAATATTTGTAATAATTCGCCAGTCTTTGTTTGAAGAAAGAAACAGGAACAGGTATGGATGTAATTTATAGGACTAACCTAATGTTGATCATCTCAATATATTTTGGGTTATTGGTTTTGTTCGGGGGGGGGGGGGGGGGGGGGGTACTTGCCAGCCATGGAAAGGATGGGGTTTTGAATCAAATCATAATGTATCTTAATTCACTATATTTGCTGAATTACTTCATACAGGCACACTTAAAATAGTGTTCCCAAATATGTTAATAACTTGAACTTGCCCTCAAACATTTAAGTATAAAATATCATTTACAACAGTAAAAGAATATATATTATTTCATCCACGGTTTAGAGAAGTATTCACACAATAAGTTAAGCGCATCTATGCATATGATGAAATTCCCTCACATCAAATGCCCCTGGTTACACCTGTTCTGTGAATACCTCTCCAGGTTTTTATCTTCATTTGTTATATACAGCTGACATCATACTCATTGTGATCCACCGCTCAGTGTTCTCATGAAGCTGTTATAGGCAGAGTCCAGGTCATAGAGAAGCTGTCGAATCTGCTCTTCAGAGAGTTCGTCAGCCGCCCTCATTGCACTCATGGTCTTTAACCTATAAGAAAAAAAAAGAAGGAATTTCAAATATTTTCATGAATATTTCAATGCAATTTAAGATGCTTTTTACAGAACGCTCCAAAATTTACAACAAGGTGCATGTCGTGAAATCTCATTTTACTGAACAAGAGTAGATTTTAACATACATTTTCGTATTGTGACCAGGAGAAATTATTTTTCATGATGAAAATTATCCCAGATAAACATATTCAGAGTAACACTCACCATTTGGTGATCTTTTCCTTGCCATCGTATTCAGTGGGTAGTGAGCCCATTCTACTCATGGTTTCACTAAGTTCCCTGACCTCCGGTTCGACCTCGTCTACTGCTTTCATATCCAGTCTTAGCTTGTCCATCACTGTGATGAATAACTGTAGGGTCAAAATAAGCAATAATAAAATGTTTAGCATTAGTTTATTGGACATGTTTGTCATTTGTCTCTGACGAAGATTATGTTAGGATCGAAAGCTCAGGCTCTTTTTGACTCGATTTTACTCCACTAGTTCTCTTTTATTGGATAAGCAGATGTGTGACCAGGATAAAAAAATTTCATGGGGACTTAGCGCAATTTTCCCTGAGACGCTAAAAACAGCCCCCATCAATCAAATTATTACCACTGAAAATTTATATCCATTGAAAAAAGTGCCCCCATTAAGAAAAAAATTTGTTTTATCCTGTGTGTGACAGCAGTGAAAGCATTCACATGGTCTTTCATTATTATCCATACATACTAAAAATATTGTTCGTTCCTGTCACTTTCATTTACAACTAACTCGGTTGTGCATGACAACTTTAAAGCAAGAAATGTATCATGGGAAATGTAAAAGTTCTTCAATCATTTCGTAGAATTATTCAGGATTTCTGACTTTTGTCAATCTCTATTATCGATTCCAATATTAAAATTGAATTCAATAACTATTTATAGAGCAGAAGTGTTTTCGATTTTGTTTAGATTAAAATGTAATAAAAATTGATACATATATACCAGCAGCAAATGAGTACAAAAAAAGAATATCGATAGCTACATGTACATAACAGATATAGCGATCATGAGTAGTGTTTGTACTTACCGAGACAATTTGTGCAATGCATTCACTGGTATTCCCATCGTCTTTCTTGATTGTAATTGGACGATCTTCTTTTATCCTCTCCATCGCTGCTGGGCAATTCATCTGAAATAATTGAGATATGGTATGATACAATTTGATTTGCAAATGAATAAATATTTTAAATATAAAAAAAGAAAGCTTTAGAGCATTTTTAAAGTAAAATGCATGCAACAAACAAATTTGGACAATTTAAAGTATAAGAATCATCACTTGTGCGGAAAGAAGGATTTGCCTGAAGTGATATTTTCTTGTCATCATTAAATATTTGGTCATTATTCTGCATTTTCCAGTGCAAAACTAGTTAGAGATCTAATTTTTGCTTTGATTTTTTTTGCGATTGCTCCGAATTCTGGATAAATATCTTTGAATAAAATTTTTTAAATAGCAGTAGTACTTCTACCCTGGGTTATACCTGTCAGAAGTTGCTAAAAGAAAAGATAGAGAGTCAATGAAATGATTTGTGTGATTTAAACTCTAAAAAGATCACAATTACCATCCTCAATGCACTTACCCTGTATTTCTTCATGAATTCTTCTACTGATGTGTACTCTCCCTTGACATGTCTGAAAGCTGCCTTGTACTGCATAAGAAGCTTTGAACAGGAACCTGTGTACCTGGAGTGATCCAAACATATTGCAAGTAATGAAAAACAAAATATGAACAGTTGTTCTTCAAATATGTTATGTTGGTAGTTTTCTTTAATTGCTACATTTGAAGTATTCTACTGATGTGTACTCTCCCTTGACATGTCTGAAAGCTGCCTTGTACTGCATCAGACGCTTTGAACAGGAACCTGTGTACCTGGAATGATCCAAAACATATTACCAGAATTTAAACAACTTGATCCACCTCCTGTTCTTCAAATTTATTATGTTGGTAGTTTTGTGTAATTACTACTTTTTTTTTTAATACACTAGTGCACAAGCTACTATGTAGGTTGCCTAATCAGGAAACCCTGTTTAACACTTAAAAGGCTTGGGTATTTTTTTTGTCACCTCACAGCCAAGGAGATGAAATCAGCCCTGCCCCCCCCCCTCTCCTTTTTAGGATCTTGAATTACCAAAGCTTAAGAAAGTGTCAGGGCTATTACAGCATATAACAATGCTACCAAGTTAAACTGCTATCTCTAATTTCTAGGGATATCAGCATTTACATATTCACATGATCGGTTATCTTCCATATTGTATTCATACAATACACATGTCCAAGGTCAAATCAATTTTTGAACTTTATAAAATTAATAAAATAATATGGCCAAACACAGTACATTCAAATTAAAAGGAAAACACACAGATGACATACAAAAAGCTAGGGGGAAAACGAGAGAGAGAAGTTCAGAGAGAGCAGAGGAGAGAGATGCATGTAGCGAGAGAGAGAGAGAGTAGGATGAGGAGGAGAAGAAAGGAGAAATATTGAGCCTTTCAGTGCAAAAATTTTCTGTCTCATTTAAACTTACTCCTTTGCAGGGACTGCATCTCTTATGTGTGCTTTCTCCAGCCATTCCAATGTGTTGATCACAGCAAACAATTCAGCCATGTTGTCATACTTTTCCCTTTCTCGCACATTTCTGTACAATTTCACTTCCTAAAGCAAAAAGAATTTTTAAAACATTCCAGCGGAAAATAAAGATTATGCAATGGACACAATAAAAATTGTGTTCATAGTCAACAGCCTGAAAGGTGCATCTCTTTAGAAAACGCTTGGGACTATCAAGCATCCCTTGCATATCGACCTCAAAATTGAAGCCTAGAACCCCAAAATTATATGATCATGACCCCCTTTCAGTTTCAGGTACAAGAGTAGAGCCAAATGTTTACAACGTAGAGATCATAACAACTAATAAATGTAGTCCTCCATCAATTTACATTTAATTTTCATTTCAAATTGATTATTTGGGTATTAGGTCCGGAAATTAAATAAAAACTTGAAGTTGAACTTGAAATAAAGTATACAAAGGTTCAACTGATTATTTGCCTATTCAAATTGTTATACTTTACCTCATATAATTCTGGTCTGTGGCTTGATGATGAAGCTGCGATTTGAAACAAAAAACAAGTCATTTTCATCAAATACTCAAAGCTGTATACATACTGGATCAACTCAATGCCTCCAAAAGTACAATTAAGTATAATAATCGTAGCTCAGTCTACATCGAAATGGTCAAAATATTTTTTCTTCCTTTACTTTTGTACATACAATGTAAGCAGATCATGCAGATAAAGACAGACAACCAATCTAACACAGCATATAGTAAACTTTGTACAAAATCAATTCAATATATTCAAATTTATTCCACAATCTAATAAAAGTACAATGTTGTATACAGTCAACTTTGCCCAAGCTCAATTCAACTTGCATATTAAAGTCAAATCACAACCAACTAGTATTTGAAGACCTGCTTGCAAGTTATCTTCTTTCAATTTCAAAATTCTTCCGTTTTTTAACAATTCAAATAAACTTTTTCTGAATCGAAGCAATTTCTTCAGTCCAAATAGACTTGACCTCTAAAAAGGTAAAGTTGAGTGAAGTCTATTATCTAGGCATGGTATTTTAAAAAGAAATTCTAAGTATCTATTTTTCCATGAAAATTTTTTTTTTTTTAAAGTCTGGACCCATCGCTATAATATAGACCTATGACTATGTTGCCACTCAGCACAATTACATGAGTAATAGTATTGACATCGTAACTCAACGTGGAGCTTTGTGGAAAAACTGATGAGTAAAAATCCAGATTAAAAATTGTTAGGCGCCTTCTCCAAACAAAGTGCGTCAGTTTCCTGCAGCTTCCTGATCCAACTCGAGAAACAATCGGCTTTCTGCTTTTAATGTGTTTATGCCGTATTAAGATTTCAGGATTCTATTCAAAAGCCGATAAATCGTCTATTGGTACAAAAGATGCGGGAAGCTGACGCACTTTGTTTGGAGAAGGCGCCTTAAAGTTCACATGTGATTTATTTGTGACTCACGAACCATGAAACATGATTAAAAATCAAATTCAAGTCTTGACGCATGAACTGAAGTTTTTTGCTTCTAACGTTAGTTTTCTCTTCTACCGGGGTTATATGTATAACTTCCACTTCCTATATAACTTCACTATATTAAGTAATATGTGAATGACTTTGCAAAGCCAAAGGGTCTTGTCTCAGCTCCGAGACCGAGTTCTTTCTAAAAAAAAAAAAAAAAATCTTTAATCATTATGTCCCAAATAACAACATCAATGTCGTAGTGTGGGACTACAATATACTGCATTTATAATACACCGTCAAAAAGTCGAATAAATTAGGGTCTTACATGAGCTCTGAGTTACTGGAACACCCGAAAACATCTTGAAACAGAACACCTGCCCTCAGTTTTTCTATTTTATACGCACTTGATTTCTCAAAAGTGGATAGAAATGCGGATTTTCAGTGTTGATTCCACAGTGAGACAGGAACAATCAAAATACGGCAATGACGTCATAAATTACCTAGCCTCAATCAAAGGCTGTCCCACTAAACAGTACTCTGAATTGCCCGCACCTTTTCAGTAATTTTGGATTAAAATGGATTTTATACATTTTTCATTTTACGAATTATGATTCCATATTATGTTTTAAATTTTACTGGAAAATATTTATAATGTCTACCTAACACTGCATGCCTTGTTATTATTTTTATTTTACTGCGCGTGTGTCCGAGGCAAAATCCAATTAGCATAAACTTGTATACAAGTCTCATGGATACACCTGTCGTCTCGTTTGGGAATGGGTAATAAGCCTTTCTAATCATGTAAGCTACATTATGTGTTTCTAAATACAAGAATTCCAGGAAGGATCGTATAATTTAGGTAAGATTATTGTGTCTGTTAACTGCTTTTTATGTTGTTTGAAAAGGAGAAAAGAGTATTTCTGGAATTGGTTTTATAATTATGCCGAAAAATGACCTAGACCAAGTCCTAAGTATCACGTATCCTGAGTGATCGAGAACGGTGGTTATTTCTGCCTAACGTGTTAGTATATATCATGCTGCGGGTATTGCTGTGGGGGCTTTACGGGTTCCCGGCCCGGGTAGGGCGAAGGGTGCGCTCAAAATGACGCTGAGAGGGGCGCCTATAATTTTGACTCTTTAGGAGGGTCGCCAAATCGAGCTTAAATGTAAAAAAAAATAAAAAAAAAGACGAAAATTGCATGATTAGAGCCGATTGAGCTTCTTTGAAAGCTACCTCGCTACAAGCCGATATATGCGACTTTGGGTTCCGAGCCGGAAAAAATTTCGAACTGATGTAACCTACGTGCCCCCTCTCCCCCTCCTCAATTGCCTTTCCGTGTCGCTTGATTGCGTCGTTCCTGTTAGATCACGTGTTCTGTTTCATTCTTTTGAATCTCCCCTCCCCATCAGTCAGCGGCCCCTCTGCCCGTACCCCCCCCCCCCCCTCCGGCCGAGCGTGACGTGAAATTTTTGAGTGTACCTTTTGGCTCTGTCCGGTGTAACGGGGCAAAAAATAGGGCTGTAAACCTTTCTGCAGCCACCAATTGGGGGCGCCAAAATCAAAATCACATCGGGCCCCCCGGGGTGCCAAATCCTGGATACGCGCCTGATAATACTAAGTATTCTTCTTCTTCCTCCGAAGCAAACGGAGGAAGAAGAAGAAGAAGATAGGCCTTATACATCGGTTCTGTTTTATACTTAGTTAGGTTATTAAAGATCTATGCTCATGAATAAGAATCGAGCAGTGCACAATGAAAAGCCACACAACAAGTGTCGGTGATGAATTAATAGTTTGAAACTGAGAGAATAATTGAATTTTATTGTTTTCATGCTCGTGCTGTACAAGAAAAAAATTTGAATTTATTGATTAATTGAAAATACAGAATAATGTAACAATAAGCTCACCACATATTTAAAATGGTCATATTGTCTGGTCTTGTTTAATTAAACATCTTATATTGTAACCCTTTGTTTGGCTTGCATGTCAAAAAGATCTTTTTTTCTCTTGTCTCTTATATTTAAAAAAAAAATGAAATAGATCTAAATAAGCGTGAATGCATGAGGTAAAGGGTTTATATCTGCACTTGGCCAAAATGGCAGCAACTCTGAACTTATTTTCCTTCTCTATTTAGGCCATACTTTACCCGAAGTATTAAAGTAATTTCCTATGTCATCACAACATGGGCCGCCAAATTCCTGACACTAAGTAACATGTTGTAACACTGTATCATGAATCACTTACTATTATAGCCCTACCATATTACACGTCCATTGCAGTAACAACATTATGCGAAACAAATAGACCCCAGAAGAATGATGACGGAACTCCATGAGGCCGCTGCATCCGGGGACAGTGCTCACATTGAATCCTTACTGACCACTGGCAAATATGATATCAATGGACCAGACTTAGAATGGTCCTCAAGGTGTCCCATACACTGGGCTGCTATCAAAGGTAATATAATTAGCTATACCACTTTTCAGGACCCATTTAAAAATTGAATTTTGCCCAAATTCACTCGCTTTTCAGGGTTTTTTGCTTCTCTAGAAATATTTATTTTTTCAATTTGATCTCTCTTCCTTGTTGAATTGGCACCTATTAAAGTCACTCCCACATTGACGACAAATATAAATGCAACAAACGTTATAAATTCTCACATAATAAAACATTGATTTAAATTTGGGAAAAATGAAGAAAAAAAAAATTGTAGATATAACTCCATTTTTCAGTATAGGACTCCATCTGTTTAAGATGAATTTCTAGAGTATATCATATATATCCTGAAAACTTTAAAAATGAGTTTCTAATAAACAATAGGACTGGCAAACTTGCATTTTCAAAGTTTAGGAGCAGATCTACATTGTAAGATTTGTAAATAGAGGGGGTCGCAGATATCAAATTTAAGAGGTGTTGTTGTGTTAAAGTCCCAGACCGGACCGAGAAATGAAAACCAAAATTACATATAAAACGAAAGCTAATATTTCTTCATAATACAACAATTCCCAATTTAAGCATTTTTATCTTCCATCTAGAAAGTATTTCATTAAAAAGGTGATCGAACCTCAACCAGGCCATCCCTCCCAAGTACTCGAAAAAGTACCCCTATTATAGTGGCGTGGCTGATGACGTCAAAGAAGTTTAATGGAATGCTACTGCCAGGCATGACTGGGTTTCGCCTTTAGAAAACACGTTTGTATTGCTATGTCAGAACAAAAGACCCCATGTGTGCTAGAATTCTATTGTTCTGACATTGCAAATACAAACGTGTTTTCTAAAGGCGATACCCAATCATGCCTGGCAGTAGCATTCCCTTAAACTTCTTTGACGTCATCAACCGCGCCATTAAAATAGGGGTAATTTTTCGAGTATTTGGGAGGGATGGCCTGGTTGAGGTTCGATCATCTTTTTATGAATACTGTTATGAAAATTTAATTTATTTTGGGGGTATTTATGTTATACGCCTACTTAGCTTTCAATCGATGTAAGGTTGTATTTACTCCGTCAACGGTCTTTAACATCTATGTCCAGTGTGTGATTATAAAAAAATTGAAGGGGGCGCACCCATGCTGCGCCCTCGCTATGATCCATTTTTTTTTTATTTATTTATTTTTTTTTTATTCCATTTTATACAGAAAATGCTAAAATCATGTATACTTCCTTATTCCTAAAATCCTTTTCCTTTCATTCTTTTGCCATAGGACATGCAGAGAGTATCCGCCTCCTAGCCAGCTATGGAGCAAGACTAGATGTTGTGACTGATGAAGGCTGGACGGCAACACACTTTGCATGTGAGCAGGGGAAGATACTCGCACTGAGGGCGCTATATAAATCTGGTGCATCAATCGATATTGAAGACCAGTTTGGGGACACGCCCGAGAGAGTGGCTGAAATATACGGTCATCAAGACTGCATTGATTTGATTAATGAGTAAGTATTTTGTAGACCATTGTTAGTTTTAACCCTTTGAACCCTATAGGCCGGTTTACCAGCCAGCAATGATAGTAAATTATCCCAAAAAGGCCACTTTCCATGCGCCCTTGAGATTTGTTTCATTAGGATTCACGGTCTAAAACTTTGCGAGTCTTCCACCAAAAGATGGCGCTATTGCAAATCATGCATAACAGTACCTTTAGTTCGCAGTTTGTACAATTCAACAAATTGAATAAAACTTGTACATTATGGATTTCACAAAATTCAAATAATTCAGGGTTCGAAGGGTTAAGAATTACTAACTTACAAGTGCATGCCTGTCATAACTTAAGGTTTTCCAAAGAAAAAAAAATAGCCAACTAACTTGGAAACCTCTAGTTAGGTTGGTGCAAATTCATATTAATTAGGACTCCTAGAATGTTTTATCTCAAAAGTTGAGGAAAGGACATCTTTTTCATTGTAGTCAGCTGTTATGTGGTAAATGTATTTTACAGTCCACGCTTGTTATAATAAGATGCTTGGAACAAGGCCAATCATTTCATTATAATAAAATCTTGCATACCACACCAGCACTTATGTCCCTTGAGCAAGGCATTTTATCTACATGCTTGACCCCACCCGAGGTGATAAAAATGGGTACCCCGGTAGGATTGCGAATGCTATGTGGTTCGCTTTAGCATGTGTGCGCCTAACAGGCGACCATGCAGCTGGAATACTCCTCAGGGAGTGGAGATTGTGCACTGTAAAAGTGGAGGATCGTAAATGAATCCAATGACCGGGGTAATAATATACTGTAAGCGCTGTGATATAGTTTACTGTGAAGAGCGCAATAAATGCTAGTTATTATTATTATCATTATTATACAAGGTTGGCAGAAATTGGGCCTGGGAGAATTGCCTTGTGATTAAAAAAAAAATCCTATATGTGCTTGTTATAATGGAAGTGGAAAGTATTTCAGTATTATAGGCTGGAATGTTATTGGATGTACATTACGTTTTTTTTTTTTTTTTTTTTTTTTTTAAGGGGGGGGGCCAAACCGTATCATCCAGCCCACTAAAAGCAATGTGCATGTGCATTATAAAATTATAAGCTGGAATTCAGTCTATATGTCTATTTTCTTCTACCTCAACAGGGCCAAGATCGAGATTGCCGAGAAGAAGCGGCAGGCCGAGATAGAGGCACAGATAGCTGCCGAGAAAAAGAGAATGGAGGAAGAAAAGGCAAAGAAGAATGATATCATAAGGAAACTTTCAGAGAAGAAAGAGAAAAAGACAACGATAGGGTCGAGGTGGAGAAAGGGAAAAAGATGATGTCAATCCAATGTGAGACATATACATTGTGTACCTCAAGCACATTGCCAAACGGACTCAAATCATCCCCTCAAATTGTGGCCATTTTGGGGTGAATATAATGAGATAAACAAAATTTGCTATTGTCACAATAAGAGGGGAAGAGACTAGTTGTAGGCCCTACATGTACGGGTAGTTGTAAATCATCGCCTGCCTACGAGAAATTACTCGCTCAACTGATATCATTTCACCAAGTACCTTCTTGTTTGAAGGCGACAAGATCAAGTTATTTTTACATGTAATATAAATTGCATTTCAAAGAATTATGAATTATTTTATTACAGTTAGTTATATTTTTCTTCATCTGCGACTTAGTAATAGAAAATTCACCTTCGCACTTTCAAGTGCATCCTGTATATCATGTGTAGTCTCATTGATAGACTTCTCAATGGCGTGCCTCCTGAGTATTAGCCGATTAATGAGAAAATATATGCGTACCTCATGCATTTGGGTACTTAGGTGCAACATCTGGGGGGCGTTTCACGAAACCGTCATAAGTCTAACTTCTTGACTAAATCGGAGATGGTGAACAACTTGTCCATAGGCGGGTTCCACGAAGCCCTCTCTGCCAAGATCGAGGACAACAAGCTGACTAAATACTTATGACAGCTCCGGACCTGTCATATCTTTTGGAGAGCGCTGATACGTCAATCAAACACAATTTATGGCAAGCGATCGGTTTAGGCGAATCGTATTTGGCGCGGCAATCTTGATTTTCTCATCTATGTTCATGTAAAATGTGACAACCTCTGGATCTTGGTCTAAAATGCAGAAAATAAATGGTTTTTAATGATCGAGTGCTTTTTATATCCAATCAAGAAATAATATGGAGTAAATATATCCAATCAAGAAATAATATTGGGTAAATTTATAATCATCATTTAGCCTACCATAAAGCTACATAAAGAGACCCGTAAAGACTACGTTGGTAGTAAAATCGATCTCATTAGTCCCAAAATATTTTAATAAGTAGTTTTAAAAAGATATTTAAAAATTTGTAATGTATTCTTGATTTCTTTTTGTCAGCGAACAAAAAATAGAGGAAAAACCTCAATCTAGCTCCATTTTCAGCTAGCATAATTTTTCATAGTCTGTTTTACAAAACTATCATATTAGCACATGCGGGGGTACCCGTCTCATGTTTCAACGTGGTCTTATTAATTTCATGATCGACACCTTCTAAATATATGCAGTAAGTATATGGGTGTATTTTAAAACATATTTTTATACATTTTACATAATGCTATGAGTTTTCATACTATTTTTGACCGATTTCATCACGTCAATTTTCGATAATATTGATTTTTTTTTCTAAAACAACATTTCTAAATATCAGTGAAACCGTGATTAAGGCTATTCCTCGATGACATCATCTCCGATATATCGATACCACAACTTGTCTAACTTGGAAGAGCTTCGTGTAACCGACTTAGTAAGATTGGAGCTAACTACGTGGTTGGTGGATAAAGATATGACTAACTTGTAACTCTTTGTGAAATACACCCTGGGTCTACTGTGCATTTATTAATTTGTTTGGTGAGAGCCAGGATGGTTTTGATTAGTTACCATCAAGCTAACAACATTCTTTAGTGTTCACATGGTTCTGTATTCTGATGTATTAGTTTAGGCTTATTGTTCGGCTTATGTTGATTTGATAAATAGGCATTATACACTTAGGAATTAACAGATGTTTTATAATGTATATGTTTTTTGTAACTTACATTTTCAATGAAATAAAATAGACTCTCATTATCTATTTTGTTGTGAAATAGATGTACTGAAGAAAGAAGGATATAGAAAAGGTGATAGCGAGGGAGAGATGAGGTAGAGGAAATAAGAGGATGAGAAAGAAGATGGAGCAGGAGAGGGAAATGAAAGAAAGTGGACGTATGGGAGGGGAGAGAGAAAGAGAGACGGGGTGGGAAGGGCAGGAAAATTTGGGATGGGAATATAAGGATAGGAGATCAATGGATAATTCAAAGCAATAGAAAGAAAGATGGGGAAGGAGAAAAAAGATGTTAGAGAGAAGTATTGGGTAGAAATGGAAGAAAACACAGAAAGCCCGAGTACATGTACAAGAGTACCTTTCCTGACATTATTTTCTATTTTTGTTGGTCCGCAAGATTCCACAGAGAAGTGTTAACGAGAGGAATTAATCAACAAGAGCTGTCCACACAATTCATGAGAATACACCTGATGGATTTGTTCCAAAAGGATACATTTCTACGATAACAATATTTCAATCCTTTGAGTAAATTGATCATTTTTTTCTCTTTTTTTTTAATTTGAGATGAGGATATTTTTATATTCCAGTACATTACTGGAATTTAAAAATAAACACAATAACTTTAATTTTTCCTTTTTAAGATACTTGAATTTGCAGAAATAATTATGATTAATGTACATGTAGCATTGGATAAATACAAATTGCATTCTGTCTTTTGAAATAAAAATAAGCAGGGGTACGGGCATTAGTTAAACACTATAAAAAACCTAAGGAATACATGCCCATAAATATGAAATTATTTTGGAATCTACATACATTCTATTGTAAGAAGTTTGTTTGGTAATTCACATTTCTCAAGAAATTGACTGACGTAAAATGTACAGTAGGTAGTAGTTCATGGAAGATCATAAAGTAACATGTTGCACAAAGCATTGAAACATTAGAGGGATATGATGTCAATTGGAAGTACAGAATTTATTTTCATATTTTCATCTCGCTCTTTTTGTATACATACTTCAACAAACATTCATTGTGTTTAATAATTCATGCATATTCATAGAATGGATTCAATGGAATCAAATTTTACCTCACAATTGAACAAGACAGCAGAGCATACTGACATCAATGCAGCAATCACATTGCTTTTTGACACAATATGCATTAATATACCAACACAGATATAAACATGAACAACCCTATTGTGAAAACAAGGTTACCGAGGAACCACCTTGTGAAAGAAAACAAAATAAATACTTCATGAAATAATAATCAATCATATCAATCATAAAGGAAATATTAGATTGAGAGTTTATTATTTTATCTGTTTGGTCGTTTTTACCAAAATTAGTTGCACTCTTTACACACAAGTCATGGAGAACTGTCTTATTTGATGATGAGGAGTTAATAAAGAACTATTTCTTTAAAAGATTGTCTAATTCTGTAAGGATTTACAGTCTGTCAGTCTACCTTTCTCCAAGGACTTGCACAGGTACTTGCTAAGAAAGTGCTTCTTGAATTTACATATGTTAGTCCATTTTCAATGTTGGACCTTGAGATTTGCCATGATATAACAGAGTTGTGTTGTGTTCCTTATGTATCTGATACAATAAAAATATCTCAAGTCAAAATCAAACTAATTTTTGTTTGTTTTATATAGTTTATTGAAAAATGATATGATAAGGTACAGTGAAAGTTTCATGTTCCAAGGGCCTAATTATAAAGAGTTTCAACTGTAAAAGGAGTGTACTGTAAGCAAATGCAAAGACAGAAGTGATAATAGTCCCCGCTTTTGTAACACAAAATATATTATAATGTAAAGTATTTCATTGTCTTAGGTCTTAAAAGGGCTTTGCTGAAAATTAATAACTAGACATTGAGACATATTCTTATCAATACATAGTATTTTACCTTAACCTGTTGTATACTTATAACTTTTTTACAAAGCCGAATGAATCGTGATTGTCAAGCACGCTTGCAAGAAATTCTTTTCATTTAAAGCTGAAACAAAGACATCTTTAAATAGATCAATGTCAAATGATTTAAATTACATAAGGTCTTTATAAGTTTATGCAATCATGAGTGAAATAAACGGTTGATAGGAGGGATGTTCTATGTTTCTTCAGCCCGCATATATGCGCGCTTAGTATACAACGGATTAATCACAAGAAGGAGGTCAGAGTTACAAGTAAAAATAGAGAATAAGGGATTCATATAAGGATGGAGAAGCTTTCATGAGAAACATGACTGGAAAAAAATTACAAAATTTATAACATTGTAATTCCCTAAACCCGCATGATGCATTCATCAATTTAAGAGGAAAGTACAGACCTGACTACAGCCATTTTGACACTGGGTATGCTGAAAAATTTAGTAGAGACATCACATCAATTTTGCTGAACGGTGCCCCCAAATATGTAATAGCCCCCTCCATCCACACTTAAAATTGTAAATTCTGCTGATATTTTTTTAAAGTAACCTTTAAAGAACTAGGGTCTTCCGATTTCATGGGGAGTTGATCATAATTTGCTGATCCCAAAATTTGTGAAAAGCACTTGAAATACCTGTCTTGAAGCTAAATTTCTGGACCACAGCAAAACAATTTGTCCCACCCTGGACAACTTCGGGTATCATCGGGCCAGGGAAAGGGAGATTTAATGACTTTACCAGATGAAGCGATGGGTGGAATAAACAATGCATTACATAAGACTGGCAGTGGTCAGATGATGCAAAACAGCTGTTACAGGGTAAACATCCATGGTGTTAAATTACCCATGGGAGCTTCCAACCTACTGCCTTTAATCAACCCCACCCTCCCCCACCAACATTAACTTCCTAAATAAAGATTTGTAACGATATTAATTCCTACTCATTCCATGGCAACCTCTTCTGATTGTGCTTGGGGCATCTCCTCCAGTCATTTAGGACTGTTTGGATGGTGGATGGGGTGAAGAGCGTCTCCAAATACAACCCCCCCCCCCGAACATTCACTTGAATTTTATTTTATATTTTTCAAGTTACATGTACCTGTCACCCCTAACCCCTCCCTCACTTCCTCACCCCAATTCAATTGCTACATAGAGAATTGTAATAATATGAATAACATAAATGCCCGCTCATTCCATGGCAACCTCTTCTGATTTTGCTTCAGGCATCTCCTCCAGTCGTTTAGGACCGTAGATGACCACGTAAGCACAATGCCAGTCGCCTCCTCCTGATAGTTTCAAAATGTCCTCACTGTGGACAGGCGTCACTTTGTCATCGTCAAACTTGATCCATTCATCTGTTGGAAGACAAAAATAAAAACACCATGATATGATGATGATGATGGCTTCTTGTATAGCGCTAGTATTTGCTATGATTGATGGGCGCTCATGGCACTTGCTCTAAATAATATCACACAAAATTCAAACTCATAATAGTCAGTGCTTTAGTCAATGTAAAGTATCTTTCCGTTATTATTCTAGATGTATGGAAGAACTATATAGGGTAATTGTTTTTTATCATGACAATAAGCATAACATATCTACTTCAGTAAGTTTGTTTCATTCATCACCAGCACATTTAATGACATGCTTTAAATGCTAACTTATACTTCTAAGAGACAACACTGTGCATTTCATAGCTTTACAATGTGCGGAGCCAGGGCCGAATATCAAATGTTTTGTGTAGTTGATGAACACTAAAGAAGAATTATAGCTTTGGGTTATTTACCCATTTCCTACTTAATACAGTCCAATTCCTTTAACCCTATTCTGACTGGGCTTTTCAAAAGGAGATTTTGACTGGGAGGGGGGGGGGGGGGGGGAGGGGGGGGGGGGGGGGGGGGGGTGGGGGCAATTTTGACGCCCCGCGCCGCCCCCTGAGTATCCTGCGGTCGCGGATGGTCCGATCGCTGCGAAATTTGGCACGAACGTCGCTGCACATGTAAAGGGTATCGCTGATGTTTTTTTCCAAAATAAAAAAAATTCAAATTTTTAATTTATGCTAATTTATGCATACACACATATGCAAATTAGATGCTTTTTTATTGAAATCGTTTATATTTCATAAATAAAAATAATTATGAAGCTCAAATTTTTTCTAAAAGTTGCTGAGTAGCATAATCAACAATATTAAAATGATAAATTTGGAAATTTCATATTGATTCTTTTGTATTCTATTGTTTTGTTAATTTCTTATGTATTCTATTGTTTTTATTTCTTATGTATTTCTTTGTTTTCGTAATTTTTATGCTTGAGAAATGTTTCTTGATCAACATAAAAACAAATTTAATAAATCAAAAGGCTCAGAAGGCACAATTATCAGTGTTACAAAGCAATTTAGGAAAAGCAGTATTTTGTACACAAACGCATGCAAAATGACAATTTTCGCTCAATTTCGGCCTGACATGCGATTACATAATGTTACGTAACGCGACAACGGAGTGTCCGATTTTTGCAAACTTGGTGTTAAAAGTTGCAGGACACTTGAAAGAAAAAAGTCTTAGAACGCCGCGTCGCGATTTGCAGCGGTTGCGCGGCTGTCACGGATTTCGGACAGGGGAGGTCAAATTGACCCCCCCCCCCCCCTGTCAGAATAGGGTTAAAACAGGGTGCTCAGGACCCAACCAATAAAATTATTACAACAAAATATAATCATATATTAAACATACATGTAAAGGTATCTGATAAATAGACACAAATACACATGCTTGAAATCAAAGACTGCCTCGTCGTATGAAGTCTCGTATTTGTGTTTGTAATAACAGGAGTAAACTGTATTGGGAACTTATTGGGAACTGCATAATCTACAATTTATTGGTAAAGCAGGTTTGACTATTCTATTTCTGTATAAGCTGAATATTTCTCGGTGATTGTATTTCCGCAAATTTCGCGACTTCCTGAATGCGAAAAAAATGTTCACTTCCTGATATTTCTGTACAAAGTGAATGTAAATACTATGAATAAGTCAAAACATACTCTTGCAAATTCCCCGTCTTGAGGCAAATTCGCAAAATATGGACGCGAAATATATGCCATTAGTTATGGTACTCACCTCCTCTCCTCTTGACCCAAGCCACGTAATGACCCGATGAACTTGACCTTCCTTGATGGGTCAGCACAGCATGGAGCTCATAGTAGCCACTGTTATTACTGCCAATATCTACAACAGGGAGGAAGTAATATTAATATATCATGGACTAGCATTGACAGCGATTTACTGCCATGGGTACAACAGTGTTGAAGTCAAAGAATTAGACAAAACGGTAAATAGGCAAAGTGGAAATTAGACCAAAAGGTAACAAGAAGAACTGGTTGTAAACGAAACTGAATTAGGCAATGCGAGATGAGGTAAAACGGGCAATTTTGTAAAAGTTGGTACAGACCATGTGGCAATTTACCATAAAAATATGCCTACATATATGTAGGTTACACAAATAAGATGATTCAAGAAGTTGAAAGGTATATTAACCACTCACCATCAGGAAAGTCATAGGGGAGGTACTTGACATCTTTCTTCGGTGCTTCGGGCGCTGCAGCCTTCCCTACCTTAGCTGCTTCCTTCGCCTATAAGTAAGTATTAAACAAAAATAATAAAAATTAAAACAATGGAAAAAGAATCTCGGTAAGCGTCGACTTTTGGAAGCAACACACAACATCAACAAATCCTCATCCAGTTGCTGAACAGGCTTTGATGAGATACAACATAGAAGTGGCAGTAGAAACAAATGCAATATACATGTAGTACACTCCCTGTATAATGAGCATGAATACAACAGGATATTGTTATTACAAGGCCCAATTTAAAAGGTGTTCAGCATTACAAAATATAGATGAAACAAGGTATTTGGATTAGTCTCAAGGTCTTATATGTTTCAGTGAAATTCCACGACTTTGAAACAAGAATTCCATGACGTTCCAAGACTTTCAAGAGTCAAAAGTTGAACTATGAAAAGACAAAAACATGTCTAAAATTGGAGAAAAATCTGGAAAAATTACATTTTTAGTACGAATTTAATATGCTATATTCGCTGTTATTTTCGCACTGAGCGGCCTCAAAGAATATTCACAGGTTCTTGAATTCGCGCTGCATTTTAGTAAGCATGCAATTGAATGCACCCAATACATGCATAAAAAAGCATGCTCATATATTCGCGCGTTTTTAAATTCGCCCCTACCGATCTTCGCGCGAAATCCGCAAAAATTAATGTACCGCAAATATTTCCACGATTACAGTACTTGCTGGAGTAAAAAAAACATATATTTTTTAGAATTCTGTAATTCCATGACTTTCCATGACATTTTCATCAAACTATTGGTTTTCCATGACTTTCAAGGCCTGGAAATGACAAAGACATATCCCATAACTTTCCATGTTTTCCAGGACCTGTAAGAACTCTGTAATAAATACCTACCTTTTGTGCAATTTCTACATTCCTGTCCTCTATCTCCTTGAATTTGTCCCTGGCTGGAACTAACTTCTCCTGGAGCTCAGGTGAACACAGATCAAAGGCATCAAGGGTCATTGGGTATTTGATATCCTGCAGGAAAAACAAACATAGTGAGTGTTTAGTGCAACAACGGGCAATATCTATTTTTTGCCAAAATGATCGATACAACACCAGGGCCCTGTTGCTTAAAGGGTTACTATTATAGTAGCTATGCCATCAGTGGTAACTTACATGAAATACTGCATTTTTATTGGGCAAATTTATGATACATGTAGTTACCATTGATGGCAAAGTTAGTATAATAAACACTCTTTATGCAACGGAGCCAATGAACCTAAAAGTGATCAAGTTCTATCATTGCGTAAAATATTTTTAAAAAACATGTGGCTATTTGCAGTAAACTACATAGGTGTAGTGCAACAAAGGACTGTTTTCTTGAAATGGTGAATGCAGATAGACTTTGTTGCACTAAACCCTCCATATTTCTAAGCATCAATAGAACAGATGATACAATGCACCATGTATATATACTACAATTATACCTCTTTCACTGTCGCACAACTCTCTCCTTCAGCCCCCCCCCCCAAAAAAAAAAATTTAACCACTTGACAACGGACCACCTAATATTACGCGCTTGGCGAGTGTGCATTGTGCGCGGACCACGTAATATTACATGCTCATCCTATTGTCTGTTTTGAAGCGTCAGCGCCGCGCTGTGCATACCCCTACTGTACAAACAGCACCTCAATATCAAAATTAAGACTATGGACAACAGATGGCGCTATTCCACAAAAATCATTGAGGCTTTTGTTGCGATTTATAGAGACATCTCACATCGTCACTATTGAAAATGGAGACTTACAGTTAACTTGAGTCGTGGGAGCGATATTGATAAAATTTTTGATGACAGAAAGATCTGTTGAGGTGTCAGCAGAGGATATGATTATTTTCTAGACATAGGAAATGGAAAAACTGATAAAAGTGAACATAGACATTGACAATTTTATCCTCAAGTGTGTATTGGTTCAAGTCCTAATATATCGCCTGCTATTAGTCTCAATCAGCACCAGGGGTTCAGTGCGCGTTATATCCTGTAGCAGTCAAGTGTCTAACTTGTGTATCTTATTTGTAAATGAAAACACCTTCGTAGGCTTTGCACTTCACAGGATTTCAGTAGTCCTGTTTCAGATTACCGGTATTAAAATCCCTATTCCCCAAATGATCACTTGTAATTCACAAATTAATATTTCAGAGCATTCAAATTTTCTGGTTTTCCATAGCTGAAATTGAAAAGTATGAGGATTACAAAAAACATGTCTGGTCTTACCTTCAGGATCTTAGCACTGATGGCTTCTTTCTCTTTATAGTAGAACCTGACAAACTGAACTGTAAGGTAGGCTGGCAGTCTGCTGATTTTAGACTATGAAAACAAAAAGAAACCAAATTGATTTATCACATAGTGCACTCTCATTATGATGAGGTATTGGAGACCAAGCCTAATGCCTCGTTATATAACAAAATCCTGTTATATAGTGAACACTAAGGCACAGATACACATGTGCACCATGATTGAATTTGGGAGATGAAGATTTGTTTCGTTATAACAAAAAGCATGTATGTATCCATGATCAGTATATCATAAGTAGACTGTAATATAATTCAAATAATACACGAGTTGAAGTCGAGGGGTCTAATAACTAGACGGGAAATACGAGGATTGTAAGCTTCACACCAAGACCAAAATTTTATCCTGAAACAACGTAGTTCGTCATCAGTATTTCTGATGATTGGGTACCCTGTAGGTATCGAGTGTACCTATAAAAGGTGACTAACAAAGATGCTAGCAGTTGATGCACAAGTTCATTTCGTCAATTTACCCTATACCCCTCAAACTACCTGAAACTACCTTTCATCTTTAAACACGTACATGCAACTGACCATCCAATTTAGTGTGCCATAGCTATGTACCACCCGTACCCATCTACACATTTGCCACTCTGCATGTCATCTTTTTCAGCAGTCAGGTAAAATAGATAATTCATCGAACAATCTTTTAAATGGCTTACCTCTTTTAGATATTGTGCATCTCTGTTGAGTGTGGGGGAGCTCTTCACTAAAGTTTCTTGTAATCTCTGTTTCAAAAGAAAAAAATATTCATTGTCAATCACACTTCTCATTAATAAATTGATGCTGGTTTTGCAAACTCAGATACTTGCACTAAGAGCCTTGGCTCATGAAACCAGCAACAAACTTGCACATTCTTAACACAAAAAGTTGACTCAAAACTCACTATTCTCTATAATTCTTCCTTTTTTACAGTTTTTATTCCTAATTTCTATACTGATGAAAGTGATGTACATGTATATCAAAAGCAAAAGAAAACAATGGGGTTCAATTCAATTTTATATTCAGTACATACAAATATCTAATGTCAAATTCTTGTAAAGCAAACAAAAATCTGATTACATCTTCATGATAAAAAATACATTTAAATGTGTACATATGCAAATAGTCCCGACCACATGAATTTGGGCAGAAGAAATATTAATCACGAATGTAAAACACTGTAAAAAGATTAATCTCTGTTACCTGAATTAACTTGAATACTCCAATAAAGATAAAAAGATACTTCACATTACAAGTATGTGAGCAGCAGCAAGCCAATTGGATTGGGAAATCTTGGATTCTTCCCCAAAGGGAGTTCTGGCATAAGAAGTGACTACATACAATTGCACAATATACACAACAATAACAAACAACAAACTTACGTTTTTGAGTCCAGTGTGGAGATATTTGACTTCTTGTGATATGAAGCAGCTGAGCTGATAGAATGTCTCTTTAGATTTGACAGGTGTTTCTTCCTCAGATTCCACACATTTTAACCTAAATCAAGGAAACTGAGTCAAGGAAACAATCTCAAATAACGGGAAAACAAAATTTATGATATCCACATCACATGCACCCTACAAGTTGACCAAAAAAAATATTTGGAACCATTGGAAAGCTAAACAAAGCAAAAAACAAAATAGTAATTACCGTACCTATCCTACAGGAGAGCAAAAACAGAATAGTAATTACCTATGCTGCAGGAGAGACAAAATGCTGTAAATGTATAAGGCTTACACAGGGGGACTACTCATTTATAAGCATTTGCTTACATTTTTTGTATATCTAATGCTATTGACAACTGGAGTTATGGAAACATTCAATGAGAGAAGATAATGAAACCTAATAACAGAAGATTCTTGTAAATTCCAAGGAGGTGGTCATTTTTTGCAAATGATTGTATTGACCCAGGAATTAAACCTTAATAACCATCAGCATCTTTCCCTTTTTTGTGACTATTTACACAGTGGTCTTTGAATCTCTAATACAATGATCATAAGGGGGAAAAACCACTAAAATATTATTATGACTATAATCATGAATTCTATAGGCAATGCAAAGAGGAAGTGACAATTTCATGCACAAACTGCCAACGTTTTCACTCCATTTCGCATTGTTCACTGACAGTCAAGGGTTTGAAAAGGATACATGCTTTCGAACTCGCAACCAAAGTACTGATCAATGAACGTGCTTTTGGCCGCTGCTCCTTGTGTAGCAGTGGTTCCTTCCAGGGCGGGTGCACTATTGCTTGGTGTTATACCAGGCAACTTCTGCTGTAGCAACCTCACAAGCTGCACCCAACACTCGTTGGCATCCTACAAAAGAGAAAACAATGTGTTAATGACTGTTGTGTTTTTCTGCTGAAAATTATCCTTATACTAAGATTGAAAACATGAGACTTATGAGGAGCCAAAACCACTTGATATTAAATGATCTTAATCTCATATTAAAATGAATGTGTGCACTACATGTATAAATCGTTTGCAGAACGGAAATAAACAAATTACGTAAGTAGGTACATGAACTAGTCAAATGCAAGGCGTTTCACCTGAAGGAGAATGAAAGTTCAATACCGGTTATTCAATTTGCAATGTCTCTCTCCAACTGCATTTCAGGCTTATATTTAAAATATGGGATGACATCCTCATACTCCTAACAAAGTCCCTCAGACTGAAATGAAATATGTTGGTCCCCATGGTTAATTGATTTGTAGCGATCAGGTAAGATAATTCCTTCACTCCGCCCAGGTGCAAATGGCTCCCTTGGAGGATAAGTAAATATACATGTAGGCACCTATAAATGCATGGCAGCCAAAAAGTACGGAAATAAATCCTGTGAACTGTGTAATAATATTCTGTAAAGCGCTTTGACCAGTTTAACTGGAAAGGCACTGTATAAATAACCAGATATATATTATTATTATTATCCTCTATCAATCCATCAAACTTACCTGCTGTTGGAAACCGCCATGTTCGCTCTTCTCTGCAAAGTGTGGGAATGCCAAATGAAGCAGCTGAAGGAGAATGATTGGAGGGAAAGCTTCTGTCTTCTTGTCCATGACTGAATAAAGATCTTTGATAGCCACTGTCATGGATTCTGCTGGGGCGCTCGGGGCCATCGCCATGCTAATGTTCCCTTGAAATCTACAGGGATCAAAGAAAGGAAAGTGATGAAAGGAGAATGCAGATTGTGCACTATTTTGGATTTATATTGACCCTTGAACCCCAATTATATGCATATTTCATGAGCAGGACAACAAATTTTATTCCTACAATTGAAATAATATTATTATAGCCTTTAGGGCAATGTCATGGACTGTGATCCGTGACTTCCAATATTGCTATCTTTCGGTGGAAGACTCAAAATATTTTAAACTGCAAATTGTAATTTTTTAAATATCTCAAATATTTGGACAGAGGCATTTTGGGATATTCTCCCTCTCTAGTGGGCTGAAAAACAGGCTTTTGAGGTTCAAGAGGTTAGAGGTATTACCCCCATCATTGAATACTATACACTTTCATCTCCTTTAGGGAGCATTCAAGCTAGTCACTATTTTTACGGCATACACATGTTGATCGAATCATGAAGGCTTTTTGTATCCTACCAGGTATCCAACTACACCTTTGTCATGCAGACTAAATTGTTTTGCATATTGATGCTATTGTTGGGCTGCGATTTGAACCCTAGATGATTTGATTGAGTCAAATATATCAAAACATTTCCTTTACAGCTAAAATTTAATACTCCATGGATCAGTACAGCATCCATATTCTTTATTAAAAAAACCTAAACAGCTTCACCTGATCAGAGCATTTAGATGTGAAACAGATCTATTGACATGTCAGCTTCTGAAGGAGCTTGTAGATCCTGGGAAAAGCCTTAATTTTATATCAATGATAGTGTACAAAAAGATATTTTTCACATTTTTATTCTTACGATCTGAGCTGGTCCCGAAGCTCTGGTACACTTTTGAGGCACTGTAGAGTAGCGTTCAGGTAGCATGTATTGCTCAGGTTAGATAGACCACATGGGAGCTCCATCTGGGTGGTAGACAAAGAAAAGAATTGCAAATTTTAACATTATGGTGAAAAGATGTTCGAACGATTATGAAAAGCTCAACACAAAATGTACTGGCCCATCCTCTAAATGATTAAATTTTTTAGTATTGGAGGTCGGAAGTCAAGGTTAAATTGTTTGAATTAATACATTCATCAACCTCAACACATGAATGATGATAACAATGCATGGGCAGTGGACATTGAGTTATCCTATTCTTTTCCAGGCAGCCTTATCGGGTGTATAAGTGCCTGTAGAGGTAATGTGTCAGTTTCTTTGAATTGTATGTATGTCAATTATATTTCATTATCATTATATTGTATTATGTATTTCATGTATTGAAAGTGCCGAATGAAATGATAATAATAATAATAAAATACAATCTTACAATAATGAATACAATTTGACAGAACATAAATACACAGAAAATTAGAGTGTGACTGAATAGTATAGAGAAGGTGAAGATGTTAAAAGGAACTAAAAGTTACATGTCTACAACACAAGTGCTAGTCGGGCTTAGTTCAACACATTTCGCAAGATTTGGTTTTGTTTTTGTATTTTGGTCTGCTTTGTATATTGGATAGTTTACACTGTATTTCAGTCTGAAGAAAATTTGGTTTTGTTTTTATACAAACTACATAATGAGATGTTTACTGGGCCATCATAATGTAATGATCCTACAAATTTTATTACAATCAGTGCCCAAATAATAATTTACTAAGTTAGAAAACTTAATATTCTTATATATTAGCTGATCGCAAAGGTACAAGTGCCCACATAATAATTCACTAAGTTTGAAAACCTTATATTCTGATATACTAGCTGATCGCAAAGATACAAGTGCCCACATAATAATTCACTAAGTTTGAAAACCTTAAATTCTGATATAGGATGGGGGGTTGGTTATCCGAACACTTAACAAAAATGAAGCCTGGTTTTTCATCTAATGATTAAGCCAGAAATATATGTTAAATATTTCTCATCATCATCAATATTTGTTCTCCACAATATTTTCTGACATTTTGTGCTAAAAAACTTCAAAGACATTGCTTTTAAATCCTTTCAAATGACTGGTTAACTCCTTACGTGCCACCCTACCCAAACCCCTCTGCCGCACTGGTAATCCGTACATGCCAGGGCCTATATCCCCCCACTGCCAGGTTTTTTCCCCCCTTGTACTTAAAGATGACAGTCAATACTTTCTCATAACTTTTTTAAAAGTACGGTCGACAACAATGTTGTACTTAAAATATGTGGCATTCTTATTGTCTCTAAAGTCACACCAAATTCTGTTTTTAAAAATAAGAGGGCAATTATCTAATATTACATTGTTCCAAGGCATGATTTTGTTTTTTATTGTGTGCGATTGTTTATGCACTAGGTCCTATCAAAATGTTGACAAACACGTGAAATTACTCAAAACAAGTTTAATTTAAACTGTGTAAAGAGAATATTGGCCAATTAAAAGCCGGATGTGGCCGCAGCAGAATAAAGCGGATTAACCTGTGAGTGTGCAGTGTGCAGAACAATAGAATCGGCGTAATCAATCAACGTTATTCCGAATGTACGCAATCATGCACGAAGCAGGGGAGGGTAGGAGACAAAGCATGGATTAAGCAGGCAATAGTAGGCTAGCAAACATGAGTATGGCACCGAACAGTAGGCTACATATCATGCATCCGGCACGTAAAGAGTTAAAATTGAGTGTCCGGACATCCAACCTGTCCGGACATACAACAACTGGGTATACTAGCTGATCGCAAAGATACAAGTGCCCACATAGTAATTCAGTAAGTTTGAAAACCTTATATTCTGATATACTACCTGATCGCAAAGTTACATGAGCAGAGGTGGATTTCAATTTTAATTTAGAACAGATATCTTTTATCTGCAATTTTTTTTTCATGTGACTTTTAACACACTGCGCTAAGTACCTTCTTTCGGGATGGTGACAATAAATACTTACAGCTGTTGCAAGTTCTTCTTCCGTCATGTCTTCCATGAAAACTGTTTTCTCTGGCGGAGCTTCAGGCAAGGCCTCTGCTGATCCCATCATCAATAATGTCACACCCTGTACATATAAAAAAGATTTTCATAGTATCACAGGAATCTGAATTTCAGTAGCATTTGTATAACAGTGAATAAAATCTACTTTTAATTTAAAGTAAAAAGAGAGACAATATTTTGTTTGTTTCAATGTTAAGTTTATGCACCCTAGGATTTTTGAAGAGCTGCAATTTCTGTTTTTATGATTTTTTTTTCTTTAACCCTGGGTGGTGTTTCACGAAGTTATTTTGTAAAGTTATGAATGACTAAAACATGTTCTTAGTTGTTTTACATGTATACTAATCACAGTCATGTAGCACAAGAACTGATCACCAGTCATTCATAAAGTTGTTAGTAACTTATGAGTGATTTGGTGAAACACCACCCTGGACCTGTTTTGTCATATTTACATTTTAAGTTAAATTCCATGAACCAACAAGTTTGTTATAACAAGTTTCTTTGTAGATCTGACGGCAAATCTCCTGGATCCCCGGACATGTTTCACAAGCACTGCAAACACTTACATCTTTGAGCTTGAAGTTTCCCCAATCATCATCTTTGAGGACTTGTCCCTTGAGCATGATCTTCTGTCTCTGGGGATACACTCCGGACAGGGCAAACATCTGAGCTTTCAAAACCTCGGGAGTTTCTTCTGTGTTGCATTGTATATCGCTGAACTTCTGCTTGCCCCACTTGACATTGACTGGTAAAAATAATAATGCAATAAAAGACAAAATTACACTTCTTATTTAAGATTAACTTGAACTTTGTACTTTTGCAGCAAAAATAAATTGGAAAAAATCTTCTGTTTCTTCTTTACTTTAGTTGAACTCCTCCAGGCTAGGCTCAGAGTCCAGTCCTTGATAACTGCAGGATCATGATGATACGCTGAAAGGTCGAGAAATTGACTATAAATTGCAGCATACAGGGAGGACACGACACTCTACAGGTACAAGGAACAGAGAAGGAATTAAATCTACTAATGAGTTAGATCTATTACAAAATGAGAAATTACAAACTTTCAATTTCCGCCATTCATATCAGTATCACTGCGGGCAAACCCCGAATTTGGAAGTCTTCCAATATCAGCATTAAAAACCTTTTGGACTGTTGTATAAATCTACCTCAGATACGTCAATGTATTAAACACCACAGAGTTATCTTGGACCGTGTAAATTGTGACAATGTGACGACTTTATCCTGACTATTGCATTGTATGTATGGCTGGCAAATTTTGAATGGAAACAAAAAAGAAAGGCGTGCAATCACCGATCAGATTGACAGTTAAAAACATGTCTAACCTTTTACTTTGCCATCCTTATTTTCTATAGGATGTTAAGGTCCCGATGTTAAATATCCATGGTTTAAGTATTATAACTTTTCAGAGAATATTTTAGTTGATAGCGTTGATTTTCTGAATAATGTGCGGCACACATCAGTGAGGCAATGATTGAACAATACAACTTTATGAACACATGGGACTGAGGGCTTTTGTCCGGCAAATAAAATGAACCCGTTTTTTACCGATGAGGAAAAGAACTTCAAAATAATACATGCAAATAATGATCATTAGATTATAATATTTCATAAGATTATAAATAAACCTCAAAAAAGAGTGTACTTACTCGTATACGATGGCATTTTTAGGTGCTTTGTAAGCGCTTCACTTTTTGAACCCGTAACGTGCAAACGATCGGCGAATGAATGAGTTAACAAAAATATGAACTTTGACCCGAGATATATCGGTGGAAAGATGATTCATGAATGAATTATAATTAGTAGTATTTCAATGGAGAAAAGAAGATATTCTTTCCTCCGTGGCATTTCTTTTCTAATTCTATTACAATATATTAAAAATACACGTAATGCGTCCATGAACATTAATAATTAAAATCAAATAATTTAAATTATCTCTCTTTTTCTTCTTTTTTTTTTTCTAGTACGATAAACACCTGATAAACATTATAATTCACTCATTTTTATAGGCCTACAGGCCCAGTGATTTCGAGGTAAATGAGAAGCAGTCAAACGTTTTTCAAAGCTGAACACAACATATGATATTGTTTCTCTTCCTGGCCCGAGGAGATAGCGAGCCATCTCTATAGTGTATATATATGATTACCAAAATTATTTTCATTGGAATATAATTTTTCTTTCACTTGAGATAATTTTCTCTCTATACGTTTCTCTCTCTCTCTCTCTCTCTCTCTGAGTCTCTCTCTCTCTGTATCTTTCTCTCTGACTTTCTACGGTTTTAAAGACTTCAGTTGCACGAGTTATCCCTATCCTATCAAAAACAGCTTATTCATTTTTGTTAATTTTTAATGTTTTGTTTTATTTTTCTTTTGTATAAGTGAATAATAATAAGCCCCACCCCCCCCCCCCCGGCCCCTCCCTCTCTCTCTCTCTCTCTCTCTCTCTCAACTCAATCTATATCTTTTTACTCACTCACTTTCTCTCCCTCTACGCTCTTTATTCAATATTATTGATTAGTGTTTTTCATCATAGACATGCAAAAAAAAAAAACAGTAGGCCTATCGAGCTTGAGCTAACAGACCCCTTGTAAATTCTGTTTATATTTTTCATGTTTTGTTTGTTCCACGATTCGTTGGAAGTATACAGTGTATCAAACAATTGTATTATGTAACTTTTCAAACCACATATATAACATCTTGAATTCCTAAGTTACAGAAATTGCCCTTAAGAAATAGTGCATGTATTGCCACTGTGGATTCACGATTTCAGCTAGAAGCCTAGTGCATGGTATTCAGTTTTACAGTCAACTCAAATTATAAAGAGCATGCCCCCCCCAGGCCCGTAACCAGGGGGGGTTCGGGGTTCGAAACAACCCCCCCCCGCTGGCGACCAGAGGTCCGCTTTACAAAAAAAAAAAAAAAAAAAAAAAAAAATGGATAAATTTTTTGTTGTTTTTGGGGCGATCTTAGCCTACCCCTATAGCTCATATATGGTACTCTTCTTGAGGGCAGAAGGCAGAATTTTTTTGAACACCTACCCCCCCCCCCGGTTATCGCGCGACCAGCGTGACATGAAAAAAATTTTGGTGTACCTTTTTGCTCGCCCGCGTGGACGTGAAAAATTTTGATGTACCTTTGGTCCACTTTTGCAGATTTCGAACCCTCCAAAAAATCCTAGTTACGTGCCTGCCCCCCCCCCCTTCATGAAATCCTGGATCCGCCACTGATATAATAATGAGGTAACTGAATGGATCACTGCCTCATTACAAAGGGAGTTGATTGTAGGCTTACATGATATATACAGTGTGTCCCAATAAAAACTACATTGTATACTCTTTTGAAATGCTACCAAAATATATAGGCCTGCATGTTAAAAGTGTAAAGTTTTTATGGGATGCACTAATAATTCATCTTCATTACAGATAATATAAAAAATGAAAGCAATACCTGATTAGAGTTACCAATTGATCAATTGTCTGCATTTATTGGGCAAAAAATAAACGTTTTAGCATTCTTTATAAAGCTTTACATCATCAAATACACTATACTGTGACTGGCATGTACACATTTGTATATAAAACATGTGAAGACTTCATATATTTGACAAAAGAGAGAAAATTGGCACTTTGTGATAGGACAGGTACAAGTATTATTTGAGATCTGTACATTTCAATATTTCTGAAGTAGTTTATATAATTATTTTGATATCACTAATTTTCTGTCACACAGATGAAATTATACTTGCAATATAGACCAATTCGACTTCAGAGCAATCTAACTTCATGGCGGCATAGCTGGGGGGCTTCCAATGTACTACGCATGCGCACTGTGCGCGTATGTACATTTCCCTTTGTTACGCATACATACGAGCACATGGAGCATGCGTAGTACATTGGAAGCCCCCCAGCCATGGCCGCCACAAGACAAAACAGTCACCCAAACCTATAGATGCATCTATTGTATGAAAATACCCATTATTTGGTTCATCAAAATATTTGTTTTTAAGCGGGCTAAATATGAGCCTGGTTTTGGGACCATGATTATATCACAAACATTGGTCTAATTGATTAGAAAATTGTAGCATCCAGGTATGTCTAAAGAATGGATACATCGTGGTAAATTAATTTAGAGTAAAAATAGAATATTCCCAAAGAAAATAAATTGAAATACATGAGACCAATCATTTGGTCAAATCTAAACATTTTGAATTAGATTATATTCATAACACATCATGCAATACCATATCTTCTTCAAAAATCCTTTTATACAATGTAGTTATAGGGAAAATGGTGTATATTTGTGCGTGTTGTTAATTCATAAGAATACTTTTCCTTGTTAAATGGTTATTGAGTTAATTAGCATCTCATAATTAGAGAGACTAAACTGACACATCATAGCTGGATGTTACCAGTAAAAAGTTGTCCTGATATGACAAAAATCTAATACATGTACCTTTATTTGAATGACAATGTTTATCATTTACCTCAGATGTTTCCATTTTAGAAATTACAATTACATGTATAGCAAAAATACTTAACTACTTTCTCTTAATAGAATTGAGTACATGTGTGTAATCATATAAATTCTATCCTTCTTCTCTAAGACTTATCTATATTTCATTGTATGTATTAAGAACCAATTTATTATCATCAATTCCGTATTATATCTGAATGTTTTCTATGTTATGCCGGCAATCTGAAGTTCCTGAAAGGACCAATAAAAATGAATCTGAATCTACTTATCTTTTATTCTCAAATCATTTCTAATGCACCAAATCTATTAGAGCAATCTCTGCACCATGCCACTTGAGAGTGAATCGTACATAAACTGACATAAAAGAAGATATCTTTCAAATGCAAATGACTAAATACAGGTGCTCTAATATAAAATATATTTTTCACTTCAGTAGTTAAATTTCTGCAATCTAGCATTAGATGCCTACTAGCAATGATTCTCAGCATGCACTAGTAATTGACTTCAATGGCTCGCTACAAAGATAAACAGCCACCACCTGACAAATACATATTTAAGGTGTAAATTCTCAATGAAATAGTGAATAAAATATCTATAGCTCATTTTGCAGGTAACTGTTATCACATTGACTCAAGACAATTGAATTTGTTTTCATTTCTCCCCTGACAGATTTTTTTTAAACTTCTTTGCTTGATCCTTGGTATTCAAGAGATTTAGACTGTAATTTTCAAAACATCACATGTATGGGACTGAAATAAGTTTCAGGAATTCAGATTTTAACCCAAAGCAGGACGTAAGAACTTTTCATCAGCTACATGTACCTCTGGTTCAAATAGTATGTGTACATTACTCACACATGATCAAGCACTTACATCCAAACTTCATGTTCCTTTTGGAAGGTGCAGTGAGCCTTTGTTTAAGTTGGTAGTGGCTAGGCTAAGAAATATCATGTAGTCATCCAATGGTCCCTGCACATTTTAATATTTTTGGAAGCAAGTTAACAGCATCACAGTATTTAATATTCTTTTTCCACTCTTATTCTTGTCTAGTGTTCTATACTTTTACCCCAAATGGAAGCACTTGCAAAAGTTGAAGTCCTTTATTTGTTAAGATGCATGATAACCTTGTTCCTGTTTAAATTGTAATAGTCTCGAAAAACAGTCGTGGACTGTCCAGAAATGATTGAATCCAGCCACTTTACAAATGTCTTTAGCACTAACCAAGATGATAATCTATCTGCCACACACAGCCCAGGTGAAGATATGGGTACGGGAAGATTTTTCTTTGTCAGCTACCCTAGTCAATTGTCTCAGTACAATCAGTCCATAATTAAGCAACTTCATACAGAAAAAAAGCTGCAACCACCATTCAGGAGGCATGCAGCATAATGATACTGTTTCGTCAGCTACCCTTACCCAGCTCCTCTGCACCTTCAGTAAACAATGAAGAGCTTCATTCAGATGCACAGTACCCTTGTTCAAGTGAGCTGCACCTCCATTAAGAAGGGTGCACCATTAATAATGCTACCTTTTGTCACCTACCTTGCCTAGCTCATCTGCACCTTTCAGTCTACAATGAAGAGCCTTCATTCAGGTGCACAGTACCCTTGTTCAAGTGAGCTGTACTCCATTCAGAAGGAATGCACCATAATGCTACCTTTATGTCAGCTACCCTTGCTCAGCTTCCTTGCACCTCAGTCCACAATGAAGAGCATTCATTCAGGTTCATGGTACCTTGTTTCAAGTAAGTTGCACCTTCATATAGAAGGAATGCACCATAATGCTACCTTTAAGTCAGCTCCTTGGCCAGCTTCTCTGCACGTCAGTCCACAATGAACAGCATCGTTCAGGTGCAAGGTACCCTTGTTCAAGTGAGCTGCACCTCCATTACAAGGGTTGCACCAATTAAAATGCTACCTTTTTGTCAGCTACCCTTGCTAGCTCCTCAGTCACAATGTAGAGCCTTTGTTCAGATGCGAGGTCCCTTGTTCAAGTGAGCTGCACTCCGATTAAGAAGGGATGCGCCATAATGCTATGGTTTCATCAGCTACCTTGCCCAGCTCCTCTGCACCTTCAGTCCACAATGAAGAGCCTTCATTCAGGTGCGAGGTACCCTGTTCAAATGATGTGCACCTCCATTCAAAGGGTTGCACAATAAATGCTACTTTTTTGTCAGCTACCCTTGCCTAGCTCCTCTGCACCTTCAGTCCACAATGAAGAGCTTCTTCAGGTGCGAGGTACCTTGTTCAAGTGATCTGCACCTCCGTCAGAAGGATGCACCACTGCTTAGCTGGGATGTGCTGTTTAGGTGACCAATAGTTTTACTGTGGAAGAATTACCAAGTCCACTGCAGTGCCTTTTAGCTGCTTCACCCACAATGTTTGTTCAAAGTTCCTGCTGCCGGCTGGAAAAAGGAAAACAAAATGATATGGAGCCAAAATTAATCAAGAAAAGTTTGGTGTGTTTTGATTTACTGCATATTGACTTTGAAAATGACTATGCAATGAGAGTACACATTACAATAATGG
>CALNVZ010003429.1:18673285-18699126 GCA_940671915.1 Paracentrotus lividus | reverse complement strand
CCCCCCCCCCCCCCCCCGGCCCCTCCCTCTCTCTCTCTCTCTCTCTCTCTCTCAACTCAATCTATATCTTTTTACTCACTCACTTTCTCTCCCTCTAGCTCTTTATTCAATATTATTGATTAGTGGTTTTTCATCATAGACATGCAAAAAAACAAAAAACAGTAGGCCTATCGAGCTTGAGCTAACAGACCCCTGTGTAAATTCTGTTTCATTATTTTCATGTTTTGTTTTGTTCCACGATTCGTTGGAAGTATACAGTGTATCAAACAATTGTATTATGTAACTTTTCAAACCACATATATAACATCTTGAATTCCTAAGTTACAGAAATTGCCCTTAAGAAAATAGTGCATGTATTGCCACTGTGGAATTCACGATTTCAGCTAGAGCCTAGTGCATGGTATATTTCAGTTTTACAGTCAACTCAAATTATAAAGAGCATGCCCCCCCCAGGCCCGTAACCAGGGGGGGGTTCGGGGTTCCGAACAACCCCCCCCCCGCTGGCGACCAGAGGTCCGCTTTACAAAAAAAAAAAAAAAAAAAAAAAAAAATGGATAAATTTTTTGTTGTTTTTGGGGCCGATCTTAGCCTACCCCTATAGCTCATATATGGTACTCTTCTTGAGGGCAGAAGGCAGAATTTTTTTGAACACCTACCCCCCCCCCCCGGTTATCGCGCGACCAGCGTGACATGAAAAAAATTTTGGTGTACCTTTTTGCTCGCCCGCGTGACGTGAAAAATTTTGATGTACCTTTGGTCCACTTTTGCAGATTTCGAACCCTCCCAAAAAATCCTAGTTACGTGCCTGCCCCCCCCCCCCTTCATGAAATCCTGGATCCGCCACTGATATAATAATGAGGTAACTGAATGGATCACTGCCTCATTACAAAGGGAGTTGATTGTAGGCTTACATGTATATACAGTGTGTCCCAATAAAAACTACATTGTATACTCTTTTGAAATGGCTACCAAAATATATAGGCCTGCATGTTAAAAGTGTAAAGTTTTTATTGGGATGCACTATATAATTCATCTTCATTACAGATAATTTATTAAAAATGAAAGCAATACCTGATTAGAGTTACCAATTGAATCAATTGTCTGCATTTATTGGGCAAAATAAACTGTTTAGCATTTCTTTATAAAGCTTTACATCATCAACATACACTATACTGTGACTGGCATGTACACATTTGTATATAAAACATGTGAAGACTTCATATATTTGACAAAAAGAGAGAAAATTGCACTTTGTGATAGACAGGTACAAGTATTATTTTGAGATCTGTACATTTTCAATATTTCTGAAGTAGTTTTATATAATATTTTGTATATCACTAATTTTCTGTCACACAGATGAAATTATACTTGCAATATAGACCAATTCGACTTCAGAGCAATCTAACTTCATGGCGGCCATAGCTGGGGGGCTTCCAATGTACTACGCATGCGCACTGTGCGCGTATGTACATTTCCCTTTGTTACGCATACATACGAGCACATGGAGCATGCGTAGTACATTGGAAGCCCCCCAGCCATGGCCGCCACAAGACAAAACATCACCCAAACCTATAGATGCATCTATTGTATGAAAATACCCATTATTTGGTTTCATCAAAAATATTTGTTTTTAAGCGGGCTAAATATGAGCCTGGTTTTGGGACCATGATTATATCACAAACATTGGTCTAATTGATTAGAAAATTGTAGCATCCAGGTATGTCTAAAGAAATGGATACATCGTGGTAAATTAATTTAGAGTAAAAATAGAATATTCCCAAAGAAAATAAATTGAAATACATGTAGACCAATCATTTGGTCAAATCTACACATTTTGAAATTAGATTATATTCATAACACATCATGCAATACCATATCTTCTTCAAAAATCCTTTTATACAATGTAGTTATAGGGAAAATGGTGTATATTTGTGCGTGTTTGTTAAATTCATAAGAATACTTTTCCTTGTTAAATGGTTATTGAGTTAATTAGCATCTCATAATTAGAGAGACTAAACTGACACATCATAGCTGGATGTTACCAGTAAAAAGTTGTCCTGATATGACAAAAATCTAATACATGTACCTTTATTTGAAATGACAATGTTTATCATTTACCTCCAAGATGTTTCCAATTTTAGAAATTACAATTACATGTATAGCAAAAATACTTAACTACTTTCTCTTAATAGAATTGAGTACATGTGTGTAATCATATAAATTCTATCCTTCTTCTCTAAGACTTATCTATATTTCATTGTATTGTATATAAGAACCAATTTATTATCATCAATTCCGTATTATATCTGAATGTTTTCTATGTTATGCCGGCAATCTGAAGTTCCTGAAAGGACCAATAAAAATGAATCTGAATCTCACTTCTTTTATTCTCAAATCATTTCTAATGCACCAAATCTATTAGAGCAATCTCTGCACCATGCCACTTGAGAGTGAATCGTACATAAACCTGACATAAAAGAAGATATCTTTCAAAATGCAAATGACTAAATACAGGTGCTCTAATATAAAATATATTTTTCACTTCAGTAAGTTAAATTTCTGCAATCTAGCATTAGATGCCTACTAGCAATGATTCTTCAGCATGCACTAGTAATGACTTCAATGGCTCGCTACAAAGATAAACAGCCACCACCTGACAAATACATATTTAAGGTGTAAATTCTCAATGAAATAGTGAATAAAATATCTATAGCTCCATTTTGCAGGTAACTGTTATCACATTGACTCAAGACAAATTGAATTTGTTTTCATTTCTCCCCTGACAGATTTTTTTTAAACTTCTTTGCTTGATCCTTGGTATTCAAGAGATTTAGACTGTAATTTTCAAAACATCACATGTATGGGACTGAAATAAGTTTCCAGGAATTCAGATTTTTAACCCAAAGCAGGACGTAAGAACTTTTCATCAGCTACATGTACCCTGGTTCAAATAGTATGTGTACATTTACTCACACATGATCAAGCACTTACATCCAAACTTCATGTTCCTTTTGGAAGGTGCAGTGAGCCTTTGTTTAAGTTGGTAGTGGCTAGGCTAAGAAATATCATGTAGTCATCCAATGTCCCTGCACATTTTAATATTTTGGAAGCAAGTTAACAGCATCACAGTATTTAAATATTCTTTTTCCACTCTTATTCTTGTCTAGTGTTTCTATACTTTTACCCCAAATGGAAGCACTTGCAAAGTTGAAGCTCCTTTATTCTTGTTAAGATGCATGATAACCTTGTTCCTGTTTAAATGTGTAATAGTCTCGAAAAACAGTCGTGGACTGTCCAGAAATGATTGAATCCCAGCCACTTTACAAATGTTCTTTAGCACTAACCAAGATGATAATCTATCTGCCACACACAGCCCAGGTGAAGATATGGGTACCGGGAAGATTTTTCTTTGTCAGCTACCCTAGTCAATGTCTCAGTACAATCAGTCCATAATTAAGCAACTTCATACAGAAAAAAAAGCTGCACCACCATTCAGGAGGCATGCAGCATAATGATACTGTTTCGTCAGCTACCCTTACCCAGCTCCTCTGCACCTTCAGTAAACAATGAAGAGCCTTCATTCAGATGCACAGTACCCTTGTTCAAGTGAGCTGCACCTCCATTAAGAAGGGTTGCACCATTAATAATGCTACCTTTTTGTCACCTACCCTTGCCTAGCTCATCTGCACCTTCAGTCTACAATGAAGAGCCTTCATTCAGGTGCACAGTACCCTTGTTCAAGTGAGCTGTACCTCCATTCAGAAGGAATGCACCATAATGCTACCTTTATGTCAGCTACCCTTGCTCAGCTTCCTTGCACCTCCAGTCCACAATGAAGAGCATTCATTCAGGTTCATGGTACCTTGTTCAAGTAAGTTGCACCTTCATATAGAAGGAATGCACCATAATGCTACCTTTAAGTCAGCTCCTTGGCCAGCTTCTCTGCACCGTCAGTCCACAATGAACAGCCATCGTTCAGGTGCAAGGTACCCTTGTTCAAGTGAGCTGCACCTCCATTACAAAGGGTTGCACCAATTAAAATGCTACCTTTTTGTCAGCTACCCTTGCCTAGCTCCTCAGTCCACAATGTAGAGCCTTTGTTCAGATGCGAGGTACCCTTGTTCAAGTGAGCTGCACCTCCGATTAAGAAGGGATGCGCCATAATGCTATGGTTTCATCAGCTACCCTTGCCCAGCTCCTCTGCACCTTCAGTCCACAATGAAGAGCCTTCATTCAGGTGCGAGGTACCCTTGTTCAAATGATGTGCACCTCCATTACAAAGGGTTGCACCAATAAATGCTACCTTTTTGTCAGCTACCCTTGCCTAGCTCCTCTGCACCTTCAGTCCACAATGAAGAGCCTTCGTTCAGGTGCGAGGTACCTTTGTTCAAGTGATCTGCACCTCCGTTCAGAAGGGATGCACCACTGCTTAGCTGGGATGTGCTGTTTAGGTGACCAATAGTTTTACTGGTGGAAGAATTACCAAGTCCACTGCAGTGCCTTTTAGCTGCTTCACCCACAATGTTTTGTTCAAAGTTCCTCTTGCCGGCTGGAAAAAGGAAAACAAAATGATATGGAGCCAAAATTAAATCAAGAAAAGTTTGTGTGTGTTTTGATTTACTGCATATTGACTTTGAAAATGACTATGCAATGAGAGTACACATTACAATAATGACCTTATCTCTTTTCCACAACATGTAACGTGTATCCAGTAATTTTTGCCGCATTATACCTACCTTCAGGAGTGAAGAAGGAAAGTCAACCTGTCCGAAACTTCAAGCACACTCTGGTACTTCTACAAGCCTTCCTTGCCTCTCTCCTCATCTGGTTCACAGTCCTTTTCATAACTCAATCAAGAAAGAATACTTCTAATCCTATTTTAAGCTAGATTAGAAGATTTTTTTTCTACGCTCTATCTCGCCTATCTATTTCTACTTCTTGTAACTCTCCATTTCCTTATCTACTCTTTCAAACAGTCCATTTCAGGCCTAACCACATGGTGAACCGCAAACCTCATCATAGTATTTCAACATAGTTTGATGCGTTGTGGCAATTAATGCGGTAACAGTTGAACTATTAGAAACTTTCAATATTAGTTCTTTTCAAAATCAATGACTTTACCCCGATTTGAGGCGCTTTTTTTCCCTCGAGTTCCCTGACTTTTCCCTGACTGAAAAAAGTGAAACTCATTTTCCATGTTTCCCCTAATTCCCAGGTAGTATGGGAACCCTGAACAATAAACTACTAATATTACTATAATTATCTATATACCTTGTGGTTTCTCTGGATTCTCTCCAGGGCCGTCGGAGTCTTTCTTCTTCTCGATGCTGTCCTCAGGTTTGTATCCACATCCATCTCCTGTCACCTCCTTACACAGCTCATCAAAGCGCTTCTTGTGACAAGGACGGACAAAGCCATAGAACTCTGAAAGACATGAAAATCAGTGAAAAATTACCTTTGACTAATAGATCATGGACGTTGTAAGGGCCCCTGCAGTGATATATGACTTTGATTTGATTTGATTTGATTTATTTATTTACCAATGATAACATTTTATGACAAACATGCTTCACTTGGATAACTTAGAATTTATTAACAAGAAAGTTACAATGAGTTGATCCAGTAGTAGATCAGTAGTTGGTCTAGCAAACAACACATCAATGGTCCAATCTCTATGATCATGCAAATTTTTGTGGTGCATGTCCTCTAGGCAGTCAAAATCCATGGGGGCTATTAATTCCTCTCCCCCCTGCGCCCCCCCCCCCCTTCTCACATGACCAGAATTAACCCGGGGTTATAAGGGTATAAGGTAATTTCTTAATTGTGTAAATGCACAAAATTTGAAAATTGGGTCAGTCAAATTTTTTTTTTCTATTTTTTTTTTAATTTAACCAACCCTCGACTTCATTGTATATTGTTTGACGTGAGAGAGTTGAGTTTTCCAATATTTGTTATTTATTTATTTTTAAAAGTTTCTAAATAGGGCGGAATGCCGTCAAATCGCATATAAAAGTGTTTTTTTTTTCATTAAAGCCATTAAATAGAAATTTTATAAAATTCTTTGCCAAATCTGGCATTTTCTCACCAAAACAGTTCGTATGAATGCTTTGGGTCTGCAAAAAAAAAAAAAAAAATAAGAATTAAAAAATAAAACCTGTTTTTTCTCATTTTACTGTCAGTCGATTGAGGGGAACATACCAATTTTGTTTGGGCCTAAGTTTTGAGAGGCAGCAAAATACTTACTCCTGAATAGATGATATTTCGATGGGTCCTCTGTGAAGAGATCTGCTAACCCAGCGATCATCAAACCAAAGTCATTGTCCTGGATAATAAAAACAAAGAAACCAAGGTAAATCATTACATTCAGTGTATTCATAAAAATGCGAACTTTTAATCCAAAATGCAATGAACTAGGTATACAAAATGTAGATTTACATGTAACATGATCAGTACTAGCAGCGATATATATATATATCAATCTTGTTAGATTTTTAATTTTTTCTTTATTTTAAAAATTGGTGAATTATTTTGTACCTATGATGGGATTTATCAAAAATTGAATGAAGCCATTCTGAGCTTGAAATTTGTAAACTGAATGAAGCCGTTCTGACCTTGTAATTTAAATATGTTTTACAGAGGACCAATGTACACTGTAATACATCATTAAGAATAATGATGGAGAACCCCTGGGTTGCCATGTAGAATAATTGATAAATGAATTAATAATATACACATCAACTTAATATTTACCTTCTTGTATGATTGCATAACATTTGAGAATGCCTTGTAATTCTCTTTACTCAGTCGTTTCTTAACCTGCAAAAAAAAAAGGGAGTCAGGAATGAACAACATGTAGCTAGTGCTACAAACGTTAAGACCCATCCCCCAATCCCCATTTCCTGGATAACTTCTTTTTCTAAGTAACAACTTCAAGGAAAACCTACATGTATGGTTACCAGGATGAGGTTAAAGGGAATCGAGTGCAGTGGGAAGATTTGGGAAAGGTGAAGAAAATTATTGTGATCTTTCCTGTTATTTTCATGCTATTTGGGACAAGTATCATAATAAAAAGCTCCATGATAAAAGATTGCTCTTCAATTGCCCTAATAGTCATAATATGACCCAAAATATACCAAACAGCTGATATGTTTGGGTCCCGAACATTTAGTGTTGCCCTAGACATGCTTTTCTGTGTAAGTGCATGTGACTCAAAGCTGAATTGGGTTAATTTCTTATCATTTTGGCGATGCCAAAACCTCACAGCACAAAATAATGCTTAGGTCAACTGTTATCAACCTTTCCAAATCACATTTAGACAGTGTCTTCCACGTTTTAATGTCATGACCAGAACACTAGTTTCACTTTAATTGAAAACAAAATACATAGAAGATTACCCAACAGCAGCATCTACAACATCCAGAATGATTCCACTTATGTACGAAGAAATTATTTATTTATTTCACCCCAAGGACTGGAATGAATGCATCATTCAATGAAATCTTGTATCCATTTTCACTATAACGGGATAAGACTGTACATGAAACGATGTAAACTTGAACCATACCTCTGTGACATAATCCTTGGCTGATATCAAGCAAGCACTCCTCTGTCTCTTAGTGATGGAAGACGATGAAGATTGCGCTCCATACATATTTTGTTTCTATTCAAATCCATGATGAGGATAGAGAATTAAATAAACAAAATAAAATTAATTATAAAATCATAATAATTATGAATGTCGCTACTTGTACTCCTCTTGCTTTCCTCCATTTGTTGTTGAAGAAATAAAGCTCTGTTGGTCTCAATACTGATTTGGAGCACCACATATTTTACTGTCTCTATTTAACCAATATTTGAGATCACACATATTTTCGCGATTTTGGACCAAGTTGGGAAAGTCGTGATGGCTTCATTTCATGATTTTTTGTGATGTTGTCATTGCTATAAATAGCATATTATTTTGTGAGGACTGACTCGCAAAATTTGCAAAAATAAGATATTATACAAGTCATGTCATTATTTAAAATCTTTACAGTTTGATTCAAAATGAATATACCATTACGCTATAACATGCCATTAATTCGTCTTTTTTTTTTTTTTTTTTTTTTTTTTTTTTTTTTTTTTGCTTCCAAAAAAAACATTTTAACATAAGCAAGAAGAATTGGAAAACTCCTATGATATAAAAGGACAGAAGAAAATTTAGAATACTAGAAATAAAAGGGTAAATAGAAAGACTTTACTTACAATGACAATTTTCTTCTTTTTCTTCTGATCATCTTGTTGTTTATTCAGAGAATTCGCCTGGTTTGACAGAGGCTGGTGAAAAAATAAATGGCACAATCTGAAAGGCATAATGGCTAGCTAGCTTCATAAATTTTCTTTGGAAATTTGATGTTTCCTTAATTTGGCACAGGCGCATCATAGTGAATTAAAATATGGGCTCTATAACACAAAGGTCTGCAATTGTAAATTGGCAAAGGTCGATCGAGATCATTGATGTGTGCATTTTTTGTTCAAAAGACTGACCAGCAACCAATTAGAATTCCTCTTTGAAATTTGCGATTGATCACAAATTTTTGTGTTACTGTGCTAAGATAATCACAGACATGTACAGTGTGCATGTAGCTAAGGCCCACCAAATGCTCATAGAATAAGTATCTTGCTAATTTAACTGCTCATCAGTGACTAATTTTTATCAGAATCTTTGAGAAGATAACTATTCATTTATACATCTACATAAACATTTTGTTTGTTAAACTTCAATAATTAGAATCTTTTAGCAAATTTATTGATACATCTAAACAAACTCTCAACAGACTTAGTTAAATTTTGTTTGGTTGTTAATCAGATTAAATTTGTAAATCATGTACACTTACTATACTTGTAGGAATGGCAAATTCATCAGACTTTGGTTTCTGGGAGAAAAGAAAGGAGAAAATGTGAAAATACAAATATCATGATCATTTGCACTATAAACGCAACAAAATAAACTACTTAAGTTTTTCACTACAAGTGCATGGCATCATTGGAGAGCTTGAAATCCCTAGTTTCAGGAAACTAAATAAAGCAAGAAAATGAAATCTGGTGACTTGCAGGTGGCTTTGAGCCTGCAGATCACATGTGTTTATATACCTCAGCATTGTGAAGGGCGTCAAGAAGGGTAAAGCCGCTACTGGATGAAGATGGTCTGGCTTCTTCATACATGATCTTCAGTTGAGCTTCAGATACTTGGCCTAAAACAGCAGGCAATGGAAAAGAATTGAGGAGACATCATTTAATGTTTCCTTTTTGTGATATTTTTCCATTTTCTTTTTACCCAGAATGATATGAATTACATACAACACAAAAGCAGTATGAACATTAATTAGACAAGCTTGTATGTTGCAGTAAATTTAGCAGTGAAATGAAAATAAACTCAGGGAAAATTTAGTATTTATCATGCACATAATCCAGTATCATCTTACTTCCATCTCTATTCCTTTTCAAACTTGGTACATGAGCATCAACATGCTTGGCTGTCTGATATGAGATATTCTTGAATGAGGAGGATGAGGAGGATGTTGCCTTGGCAACCTGTGATGGACGTTCTTGAGAAGTAGATGAGGATGAAGGTGCCTTGACTGGATTCTGTGTTCTTTCTGACTTCAGTTGTGGCTTTGGCATCTGAAAGAGTAATTAAATTTGATTTATTACCGGCATGCAGATGAACAGAAGGCAGACCATATTATCTTCAACTGCCTGTCCTACAACCCCCTGATGGGATGCCCGACCTATCAAACCCAAAGGACTAACAAATCAACTGGCTTACCCAGCTTTAATAAATGGCTTGATGTACAACACTAGTATATCATACAAGAAAAGAATGAGATTTATTCACTTCCAATACAACATTATGACAGAAAATCATCAATGCAACAAAAGCAACAGGTGGCAAGTCATGTGACAGGGAATCTAAACCCTCGACCTTGTGATCATGTGACTTATATATCCAAGATCCCACAACACATGCCATAACCTACACTGATGCTTATACATTAGTCATAAACCTTATTTCATCCTACTCTATAAAACACTGACATACTGTATACGTTGAATATTTCGCAATGGTTTTATTTTTGAAAATTCTGAGACATACTGACTGCAAACATTTTCACTTCCTGATATTTCTGTACAAAGTGAATGCAAATACAATATATTCATGAAAATATACTCTCACGAAATCCCCGTCTTGAAGCAAAATTGCAAAAATATATGTCGTATACAACCATACAGAAAATATTATAGAAGTTGAGCAAATAAATTGCACTTACTTGCTAACCAGAACTTACCACTTTCTCAGCTACTTTGAAGAAGTTCATAAGATCACGAACACCTTGCCCAAACTTATCATAGACAGCAAGATGAGGCCTGACCCAGGATGGCAGCTGAGCTCGAGCTTCTGAGTTGGTGAATCTGATAAGAAAGAATAAGAGGTAATGACATACAAACAAACCTTGTTACTTCGTACTATCAGCATCAGGGAGTGGATCAGTCGGGTATTCAAACTTTTCAGAGGTGGTTTTAACTGGTACCTTGAGTATCAAAGATCAGAATAGATGGAATTTCTGTAGGCCAACAGTTCTTTTACAAAGAAATAGTTAAGAGCTTTTTTGTTTTTGTGTTGTCTTGAGTATAATCATTTGTACCACAGAGAAGAACAGCTCAGAAGTTTTACTGCATCTGATGACATACTAATTTGCATCAGTGCTGCTAAAATTTTGTTTTAATAAGTAAGTAATTAGAAGTCTTATAGAGCTTTCAGGATAGCTTGTATTACAGAGAAGAGCAGCTCAAAAAATTGTTCCTGTCCTTATCTATTTTGCAGCAGTACCTTTGAGAGTTTGGATTGGGGTATTTATAATACTTCTGATTTTTTATAAGAGTTTCTTTCTATAGGAACCTTGAATCAAAGACAAGAATGGTTGTTCCTATGACTGATGAGCTCATCCATTCCTAGCCCTACCACTTACATTTGAGGTCAGGGATTTCATTGCGTTGTAGCTGTATTTTTACCAGAGAAAATCTTAGAGCAAATCTGAATCTTTAATTTCTTTGGAAGGGGGAGGGGTCACAGTTCACTGGTGTACCTTGTATCACAAAGCAGAATAGCTCCAAAATCATTCCTATGTCTGATGACTCTACCAATAGCCTGATTGACTGCTCTTGATGCCTGCTGTCTGTACCACATCTGACCACTAAGACCCTGCCAAAAAGAGAATTTTAGAGACTATGTAAAAACAAAACAGCTCCATTCCCATTTGCGTCTCTCGTTCAAACCGCTCGAGATCCCTGCCTGTTAACATGTATATGAAAATGTAGTTTCTGAAATTCTTTCTTTGACATCGATAAAATTGATGTTTTTGTTTCATCTCCATAAACAATTATGCTTCAATGGGCTTTGTGAAACCAAAACAGAATTGTTCCCAGCTGTGTCTCTGTTCAAACTGCCCCAGATCCCTGCCATTCATCAAACACATAGGTTTAGGGTTATAGTGTGAAGTCCAGGGTTGAAATTAGTCATTTGGACTCACATTTACAGTGGAGAAACTGTCATCAGAGCAAATATCGAATGAGTAAAGGAGGTTGAAAGGTATGATTGTTTTTGGACCACCAATTTACTCTGGAAAAGAGACTGAACTGATTAATAATGATTTCTGTATACATATTATTCATAATTGTTTACCTAGGTGACAGTTTCGACGACTGGCTGTTATCTTCCTCAAACGGCGACTGATTGGCGTCTGATGATTTGGCGCCAATTAGAAATCACCCAGGTGTGAAACCCGGGTAATAGCGCCATCGCAGATGTTAGACAGTTGGTATCCCCCCCCCCCATCTCTTTTCATGTTGTTGGGGGTTCTCCAAACGCCAATCAGTCAACATTAGAGGAAGATGGCAGCCAGGATGTGTTTACAGAACTCATTATTATTCTGATATTACCATCCTGATGAACTTATTCCATGAGACTGACCCGAGGGTTTCTTTTCTTCACTTCATCCAGATACTGCATCTTCAGCATAACCCTAGGATCTTTCCTGGGAGGAAAGGGTAGTCCTATGATGACCACTGCTCGACCATTGTTAGTGTTTTCAGATTACAGTATAAGCAAATATTTTAGCGAGTGGATAATTTCGTGATTTTCGTAAAGTTTTCAATACTATTAATGAAGTGGAAATTTTCACGAAGATAGCCTCATGAAATTCATGAAAATAAAACCATCGCGAAAATAACCACTTATAAAGTACCAATCTCTCTCTCAAACAGGGACTGACCTGAGGGTTTCTTCTCTTAGCTTCATCCAGATACTGCATCTTGAGCATAACCCTAGGGTCTTTCCTGGGTGGGAAGGGTAGCCCTGTGATGACCACTGCTCGACCATTGTTATCAGCAAAGTCCAAGCCTTCAGACACCTAATGGGGATATGATGATAAGCATTTGATATTGTTACATGTTAATGTAGGCACTGTCAAGCCAATTTAGACTCCAGGGGGTGTTTCACAAAGAGTTATTAGAGTAGGCTAGTAGTCGCACTTAACTTCTATGCGCATCCTGTTTTAAAACGCGCAATCTAATTGATAGACATCTCAATGGCGCGCATCCCCTGGGCACGCTCTGACCAATAAGGTGATGCGTAAAATAACGCACGCAACTAAGCATTTAAGTGCGATTTCTAAGTCTACTTAACTCTTTGTGAAACACCCCCCTGCTGTGCTTTCACCAAGCTGTGTCTAAAGTTGTACATGACTACAGGAATACCTGGAATACGAGGTGACCAAATGGAATGTGTATAGTTTATTTGGAAGTTTTCACAAAGTGTGACTTTTCCAATAATCTTGATTAAATTGGCTAAACCAATGTCCCATTAAAAATCTTTGTTAACCATAACATTGTTAGTCTACCTCTGCATATTTCAAATTTATTTCATGTGTTTACATGTAGTACAATTTGAATTATTGTATTGAAGTAATTTGAAACATCATTTTTAACTTTACCCACAGCTTGGCAAGACACCACTGCAATGACCCTGTGGATATGTGTTCACATGATGGTCTTAACCCTATTCACACTGGGGAGGGGGTCAATTTGACCCCCCCCCCCCCCCCCCCCCCCCGTACGAAATCCGCGACTGCCGCGCAACCGCTGCGAATCGCAACCCGGCGCTTTATGACTTTTTTCTTTCAAGTGTCTTGCAAATTTTGACACCAAGTTTAAAAAAATCAGATACTCCGTTGTCGCGTTACGCAACATTACGTAATCGCATGTCAGGCCTAAATTGAACGAAAATCGTCATTTTGCATGTGTTTGTGTGTACAAAATACTGCTTTTTCTAAATTTCTTTATAACACTGATAATTGTGCCTTCTGAGCGTTTTGATTGATTAATTTGTTCTTATATTGATCAAAATACATTTCTCAAGCAAAAAAAATTACAAAAACAAAGAAATACATAAGAAATAAAAACAATAGAATACATAAGAAATTCATAAAACAATAGAATACAAAAGAATTAATTTGAAATTTCTGAATTTGTCAATTCAATACTGTTGTCTTGGCTACTCAGCAACTTTTAGAAAAATTTGGCTTCATAACTATATTTGATTAATGAAATATTAACGATTTCCATAAAAAAGCATCTAATTTGCATACATGAGTATGCATAAATTAGCATAAATTAAATACATGAAACTTTTTTTCAAAAAAAACATACCAGCGACACCCTTTACATGTGCAGCGACGTTTGCGCAAAATTTCGCCGCGAGCGGACCATCCGTGGCCGAGATCTCAGGGGGGGGTCAAATTGACCCCCCCCCCCCCCCCCCAGTCAAAATCTCCTCTTGAAAAGCCCAGTCTGAATAGGGTTAAGGACTAGTCTGTTTCTTTCTTCACATAATAACCACACAATTAAAACAATAATTAGCAAAGGCAAACCTTGTAATTATCATGGATTGATGCAAAATAAACAAGCATCTTTTACTTAGTGGCTGCCTATTAACCTATTAAAAATGATTTTTTAAAAATTAAATAATAAGAAATCTACAACTGATTCATAGCAGTAGGTTAGTGTTGGTGTTGATTTTCTTGTTTCTGCTGAAGTTGTCAATTTGTTTGTTGTTGCTATTGTATTGCATTTGTGTTGTTGCTGGTTTTGTTTCTGATGTCATTGCTGTTGAATTTTTTACTGTTTGTGTTGTTGCTCTTATTGCTGGTGTTGGGTTTGTTGTTAGTCTCTGTACCTTTCCTCTACAGACAGCAAAGAATGTTGCTCCATTCAATGTAGGATCTCTGACTCTCTCATAAAATGACTCCATTGCCTGAAGAAAAAAAATTGAAAACAGAAAATCCATGTTAAATAAAGAAGGTAGTCACTCACAAAATTTACAAGAAACGAAGTTCAAAAAGAAAAGAAAGAAATAGTAATAATGTCCCTACTGTCAGAATCTAATAAAATCTTTCTCTAAGCTCATCATTAAAATTCAAAATCCAAAATATAGATATTTCATCCGTGTTGTTTTCCCCCTTTTACTCATATTTTATAAACAGTTCCCTGATATTGAGCTTCATATCCTTTAATAGGGGCTCCATATCGTTAAAATAACGGCTATGCCTAGCAAGTTCGTGTAACGATTGGGTTTTCAATAAGTTTAAGTTTACAGGCAATGCAGGGTTACTCTTTGACTTAAATTTTACTGCATTCATAGAAGTAACATACTAGCAAAAGTAGCCTGAGCCCATGTCAAATCTCCTACGTACCTCATGAAAATCTGTCTTCCCTCTAGGTTCAATGAAGATCTGTTTGTATTGAGAGATTCTGTTGCTCACACCAGACTCCTGAGGGAAAAAAAAACATCCAAGACAACCCGGAGTAATCACAAATCTTTCTGAGGTAAATTCTCTCTTTAAAAAAAAAATCTATGTCATCACAAGTAAATTATTGATAAAATCATGAAAACAGGCTGAAAATTTCTAACATAGAAAGGCCAAGCAGGACAATGTGTACGCTCTACAAAAGAAGAGAATATGTGACCCTCCAGCTCAAAACCACAAATAAGTCGCCATAATTCATATTTTCATTTTAAGTGTTTTCTAAAATTAGAGATTCAAAGTATTCCAATGATCCCAAACACATGTAATTTGTTAAAATATAACCAACTTAAATATAACGTTAGAAAAGGAGCTATCAAATGCTTTCTCCTACAATTTACTCTGCTGTCTTGATTGTGACTTTTGGTAGTTTCGAGGCAATGGGCATAATTTTTACAATATTGAAAATTAAAATATAAACAACCGCTTACCTGCCATACTTCCATTGCATGGTTCATAACTGGGTAGGATGGGAAAAAGACGAGCAGACCATTTGGAACCATGCGAGAAAAGTTCACTGTTAAGGAAGAAAGTGGAGAATACAATGGAAAAAACATAGGCGCAGATACAGCGTTCATACCAACAAAAGATTGTGCAAGCCCAATTGTCTGGGGACAGGCTATCATGTTTGGGCAAGGGCCGATCTTTTGAATGAGCTAAAGCTGGATCCAAAACTGAGACATATATAAATTTTGATGAAACTGAAGACTTTCACTAATGATTATGTTGAGGGCCTCAACAAAGCCCATCACTTCCCTCTTTATCTAAATTCTTCTTCCAATGTCTTATATCCCCATATGTTTCTTTTCATCTCTCCGTTTCCACTTACTGTCGCTATTATGAGGTGATATTTCCTTCTATCAAATATTTTGGTTGGCTCTCAAGAAAAATTAAGATCGGTTACAAAGTATGATATAAGAAGTTTTTTTTTTTTCCTTTTTTGGGAAAAAAGTTGACATGGTTGGTGGGCATTGAGGGTCCTGAATTTAAGAAAAAATTGAGTTTCTTGGTCCTCACTTCCCCCACCCCCTCCATCCCCACACTTATTAGGGTAACATACATTATACCTATGGCATATAATCCTTGTTGAACCTAGTCTGAAAGGAGGAATTTAGAGTCGTTCCATCTACATGTAGTCCTTTGGTCATCGATCCCCACCCCCACACTCATACACAGTTTGATTAGGGTTAACATACCTATAGCATTGCCCAGTGAGAGCACATAGTCCTTGTTGAACCTCGTCTGGTACGATGAGTTGAGAGTCGTTCCATCTGGTCCCTTTGTCATCACACCCACCACCATCTGATGTTTGTCAATCACGTGAGGGTTCTCTAGTTGGATTGGAAAATCTCTGTGAAACCAAGAACAAAACAATCATGAGACTTCAAACTCGCCATATCCATTCATCTTCATATGTACAAATAAAAGGTTATACATCTCATTATTTTCTCTTCTAAACAGACATTATTATACAGTAAACAGTATAATTTTCCAAGTTTCCGCACCCAGCTAAGCATCGCCTCTAAAATCTTCCAGAGCATTAAAGGTAGTGTCATCCTTTTTCACAAATTGCGAAAACTACTGCAACTTGGCATAACTTTAGAATATGATCAACCTATACTGTCTATTCAATCTTACTGTCATAGGTTACCTAGATCAGTAATATGAAACGAAAACCTGACTACCAATCCAGACCAGCTCTCCATCAACATCGTTGATATTACAGCGCGTGCGGCACAGACCACACACAGCAATATACACACGGCGCATCAACGTGCATTATTCTCAGGCTAACGGTCAACGGTTCGCGCCGTACGGTATATTTTTTGAGGTTCGAAAAAATAGGAATGAAATTTGATAATCGCAATATAATGACAAACATACACATTTCAGCTTAATCATGTTGTGGGAAGATATAGTCATTGATATACTATTATATCCTCTCAAAAACTAGAAATGTAATATTTTTGCCTGCAAAAGGCTGACACTACCTTTAACTCTTTGCACGCCACATTAATTTTGAGCATAAAAAAGAAGGCTCTTCTCTTTAATTAATAAAAATAGTAGAACAATATTTGCAAAGTATGAACTATGAAAAATTATGCCACAGACTCTGTCCTAGCATTATCAGTGATTTTTAAATCTTTTAGCCCAGCCATTACAGAGAAAATGAATTATTACGATTGTATAGTTAATAAGTACAATTGTGACTATAGTCGAATTTGGCAGGCAAAGAGTTAAGAGCTGTAACATATTGAAAACAATTGTATCTCGGTGGCCTCATTTAGAGCAGAGTACAATCATGGACAGGGTGCCTATAAAATTGAAGATCATAATCCTAAAATATAAAACTGCAACTCAAATCATAACCCTTTTCCTAATCATCATCTTAACCCTAATCCTTATTCCCGAATGTGCATTGTAGCTCTGGTTGAAATGAAGCTTCTGAGTGATAATCGATCAGAACTCCCTATGTTAGAGAGCATTAATTATCATATCACAAGCTACTTGTACATGGTGTAGTTGAAAAAGGCAGAACAATATTTAGCTTAGCTTATCACAGCTACATTACAATGTACATGTACATGTGCATGCTTAAGACAGGTTCTTATACAATACCGCTTAACAAATTGAATTTTTAAGAAATAAAAAGTATTTTTACTGTGAATGCACAAAAAGTTGTACTTACATACTAAGTTCAGCTTTGAATGAATTGAGAGTTGCTAATGTTCCTGATGTTAGGATGATAGAACGGACTCCTTGTGAAACCAATTCCTGCATACTGAAACCTGGACTGAAACACCAGTAGCTCAATAATCTACTCCTAACCCTAACCCTACACCTAAAGTTGGCGAAGTACAGCTAGCCTGCATATGCCGACTCAACCAAGACAAGACAAGACAAGACCTAACTCTAACATCATTTCTAGGGGGTAGTTGTCCTGGGGTAATTGTCCAGCGTACTGTTGTCCTGATATGTTTTATGTGCAAATGTAACTGTGAGTACTCAAAGTTGGTGTTAAATGTACTTACATACTAAGTTCAGCTTTGAATGAGTTGAGAGGTGCTAATGTTCCTGATGTTAAGATGATAGAACGGACTCCTTGTGAAACCAACTCCTGCATACTGAAACCTGGACTGAAACACCAGTAGCTTAGCACAAAACCTGAAAGACAAATTTTGAAAATATTTTGTTTTGTTTGTTTTTTTCTGCTCAAAATTTCATGAAAATTTGGCATGCTTACTCACTAGAATTATCATGGATGAGAGTAATAAAATAGAAGAATATAGACATATTTCTCGTGCTGAAATCATAGGGACCAGCAGCATACCTTTACACTCATAATTAACATTTTAGATACTTTATGTGACGGTTGGCACTCTCGAGAGCATGCCATGTTCGCTGATCAGCACAAACGATAGACACCAATTAACACTAAGATAGAAATTTGATTTAATAGCTTTGAGTAATTTTAAATGTCGTTGTCACATTCAGAATTAATACAATTGACAGACACAATAAATGCTAGGAAAGATGATAAATCCATACCTCCCAACATTGAAAGGCAAGAAATAGGGGAAAAAAATCTCAAAATTTTCCAATAATAGGAACTTTCCTCAACTTCCTATGGCATTAGTACAGACAACTTTGTACAGAAAATGAAATGCATCGGCAAATATGGATCTTTTCTTTTGCCAAAAAAAAAAGGATAACATTGCTCAAAAAAAAAATTCAATGTATTCCTATTTAATAGGAACAGTTGACAGGTAAATCTCATACCTTTTTTCTTTGATTTACTTGAAGAGCTGGCCCATTGGTCTATCTTTCCACCTTTCTTTGGTTTAGCCTCTGTATGTCTGATATGAACCTTGTAATACTTGGTCATTTGTGAGATAGATAGCTGGTTCCTAGTATTCCCCTCAGGACCATCTCGACTGAATACAGTCTACAATCAAACAATATGATGATATAAAGATAAACTTGAGTTGTTGTAATAATCGCAAAATACATTGTCACGAAAATAACTAAATCGCCAAAATATGTTACAATATACTTGTATGTAGGTAAATATGTGCCAAATGATTATGAAGTAAAGTAATAGCTGTTTAATTAGTAACAAAATAAGCGGTGAATTTGAGCTTTTGTTCATCATAAATTATAAATTCTCACACATTGCAACAAATTTACCAGCACGTTTCAGTAAATATTTGATATGTGGCAAATGAATCAGAAAGAAATGGGTAATTGTGAGAAATTAACAAATTAAGCTGAGAATTAAGTCATTTGTTGAGATGTGAATCGACCAGAGACTATAATAGATCTAAGCCAGGTAATGCGCCCACATGTTCATATCTGTGTAAGTGATTTTCAACATTCCATACAGTTTAATGGTTTTCTTTATTTAATAACATTTTACATGACCTAAACTATGCCAGAACTTAATATGATTATAGCTTGACGCTTCGCATTGATTTTTAAAGACTTACCCGGACTCTCAAAATCATTGATTGTTACTTTCATAACAACACTTAAATTAGGCTTTTTAAGATTATTGGCAATAAAACACTTTTCAATCCAATCAATACCTACGGCTGAGCCATCACAGTATTAGTGATTATATTTTTTTTTTTTACATCAAACAATGGAGGACAAAGAAGTTTCCTTTTTATATTTGAGAAGAAAACAAGGGAAGTTGCAAAGAAATAGTTTTACTGATAAACTTGGAGTACAACGTAAATAAATAAAAATATATATATGGTTGATTAACCGAGCATAACTGACTTACTGTTATAATGTCATGAAACTTTTGCAGACCTGCAGCTTTATTGTGGAATACAGTGGAACCTGGCAACAAAAATATGATAAACATGAAATTATCAGTTATAAACAAATATCTGCGAAAATAGGATCAATTCGTGTTTAAAAGTGCAAAAGCAAAAACAAACGAGGAAGTGCTCGGAAACATGGTGTTAATCACTATGTGTATATTAACTATCAAAACACCTGTTTTTACACAGGTTCAACATATTGATCCTTCCATTAGGATCTCTTACAGATTCATACTTTAAAATGTAACTGCATGTTACAGAGATTAAAAATGTAACAAACTTACTATTTGTGAGATGTGAGATCATTTTTTCTAGTAGTTGCATGAGCTCATTCTTGGTCTCGGTATTGATGTTAACCTGGCTGAAGAACTCAAAGATGAAACTAGAAATAAAAAATAAATAATCTAAATGATATATTGAATACCATCAAGTTTGTCCATAGTGAGGACTTTGAAGTTAGGACAGTAGGTATGCATGTAAAAGGTAGTAATTCTGAAAGTCATTCTACATGATTGTACGCATGCAGAGATGGTTCTCTGACAAAATGATATCTACCCTGCACACAAGGCCACGCCACGGTATTGTATAACTTTTATATGATCATAGCAGCTGGAAAATTGGATAGGAAGTTGTGTCATAAGTCTGGGGTCACCAAATACAATGTTTTTAAGGAGCATAATAGTCAGTGTTAGTGTCAATGTTAAATTACTCTCGTATTTGGCAAAATCAATTGTACAGACATCTGCCAGTCTCGATATAACCTGTTAAGTAACATTTGACTTTACTAAGTAGACATACCTTCCAGGTTTGGTGATTCCATTCTCTGGAATGTTGAATGAACTGATGTGCTCCTCCAGATCCAGGAACAACTCTGAAACAATACAAGATAAGTTAAAAAATAATAATATAGTCTACTCATGTTATATCAAAGTGTTTGGAACCAATCAAAATACATTGCTATAATGCAATGGGATGCACTGTGCAACCAATATCTTACATTTACAAAATAAACAGGCTGTTTGAAAAGAATCTATGTCTCTTACCAAGTAAAGTATGAAGTTACATATGTAGTAAAAGTAAGTACCTTTCAAGGTTTGTCAGCAGCTTACTTACATGTACAATATTATACAGCTATAACATTGTACCAGTTCTAAGCAATTCTTACTTTTTAGTGTAGCAAGTCCAGCAGCATCAAATTCATCATCTGTGGAAAGGAAAAAAGGAGTAGTTACATAGATAGAGAAAGCAAAATTATTTCATTACAAAATCAATTTTTGTAATTACCTGGTAAGGCTTTCGCGTACAGACAGCATGCTTCGCCAGACAATCAATGACGTCTGCCGACCCTTGTACTGGTTCTCGCATTTTGATTGTGTAATGAAGAATTATACTTTCTGTATTGAACTCTACCAATCAGATGAACCTCAGTATTTTCTCCCTCACAAATACTAATATAATGCCCTCCCCCCCCCCCATACAGTCTGTATATTTAAAAAATCGGGGGAAATAAATTGGGTACGAAGCTTTTTCAAATGTTATGCATATGGTATAAAATTATAGCCAATATATTTTTCTTACTAATGCAATTTATTTCAAATGATTTGCTTTAGTAGAACAAAAGTTATTCTAATTTTTGTATGAAGACAAGAGAATGAACTCTTCACAAACCTATTGTTCTTAAATTGTAAAACATTCATTTTGGTGGCTTATGTTTGAAACCTACACAAAGGCACAGCACGGCATGCACAAAATAAATTTTAATATAAACCAATATATTTTCATATTTTCTACTCACCCCCTCCCGCCCCTTCACCATGGTAACGTTCATTCAACATGGTGACCTCTACAGTCTTCTTGAGAAGATGATCGGTCTCCTCTACACAGGAAGCAAGGTCAAATGAGGTCAGGTCAAATGATGCACTCTCTTCACACATTCTCTCCTGGAATAAACAAACAGATATATTGGTGGAAATTATATTCCGATGAAATTAAACAAACATTAGACAACTGTATTTGCTGTAATTTTCGTGCCATAAAACCCATTCAAAACATGCATAAGAAAGCATGCTCATATATATCTGAGTGTTTTTAAATTCGCCCCTATTATAATGTACAGCGAATATTTCCACTAGTACAGTAGATGCTAAATACTACAAGAATTGTTATCTGCCAAATATTTTTCAAAACTTCTAAACATTGGCTGAGGTTGTTGAATAAATATAACAAATAATCAAACTTGTCTTTTTCAGACTAAAATTTTCAATTTTTTGCATTCTGTTCTTTTTTTTTTCAGGATCTAGCAGTTGATTGAACGCCTCAATCCACTTACAGGTGTACAATCATGATGAGGATTTTTTTTTTCTGGAGGAATCTACACCAGGGTTTAAGGAATGCATGTAAATGGAGTTGTCAGAGATGCGCCGGCTGCAGATCACAAAGGCGTGCAAGGCAATGGCCTCAGCCTCTAACATGGCGGCACGATGCCGTCAATACATAAGGTCCATACAGGGGCACACTAGATGCTAATAATAATTAGGAATACTGAGTATTAACTCACCACATTATGTGCTTCGTCAAAGATGACAATATTTCCTGCAAGCTCAATTCCATGAATACGACGTGACTGTCAAACAAAAAGGGTTGAAAGAGAGACGATGAATACAAAGACATTTGATATTATGACAAGAAATATGATATCTCAAGAATACTTATCTTTGTAAGTCATATAAGCTTTAAATTGGAAATTATTTAAATTCCATTACCGTATTCATAAAAAATAAAAAAAATTATTGATATGATAAGAGCTATGGATAGTTTTACGTAAAAGAGTGAACTAATGTAAGCCATGTCAAAGGCGAAAGAGGATCATGCTTCAAGCATTCTTTTCTGAAGAAAAAAAAATTGCAAAATATCACGCATCACTGCATTGATATCAGATTTAGAGAAGAGAGTCTTCAGAATTGAACTACACGTAATAATCATATTACAATACTAAAAATTATATTAGAAATAACAGTAGAAATTACCCTACCAGAGAATAGTAGAAACTATTTACCTTTGGGTCCAAGAGGTAGTTGTAAGGCATGAATATAATATCTGCTGAAGTCTTTAGTTCTCTTGCCATGTAATATGGGCATACTCTGTGTAGAAAGATAAAATCAGACAACATAACATATATTCATTAGAAGTCACTTTGGTTCCAAATATTTGTGTTGGATATTTAATTGAGAAGATGAATTTAACATGTAAATAGCTTTTAATAATAATTTATAATTAATAATTTCAATTTCAACAATTCAAAAATAAAAATAACATGCATCATACAGGGGTGTAAGTGACCTCAATAAAAAGAACTGAAAATATCTCAAATTAAAAAAGTTCCTATGCTTTTCTCAGAAGAAAACTTAACCACTTGGCTGCGGACCAAGTAATATTACGTGCTCATGCTATTGTCTGTCGGGTATCACCAGCGCCACACTGGTCATACCCGTACTGTGCAATTTATCACCATGAAGCAGTCAAGTGGTTAAAAAAGCTGAAAATAAACAAAAAATTAAAGAAAAAAAAACAATAAAAAGTTCATAAAAGCTGAAATCGACTTTGAAGCTTATACCCTGATTGAATATGAAAAAAGGTGAATTGGTGGCAAATAACTTACTTATGTGAATTTCCAAGTTTGACAAGATCTTCAATATCTAGAATACCTTCGGTGAAAGCTTTCTCTCCCTTTTTATCTGCAGAAAGAAATTTACCATATGTTAACAATTTTGTGTTAGTAACAAATGATCAATTGATATCTTCTTAAAATCTTACACGCTTAATATCACATAATAAAATATGTGCATGTTGTAGTCAAGTGTTCATATCACTTGAATGGGGATGCAAAGGTCATAAGTTTGATTCCCGGCACCAGCACTTATGTCCTTAAGCAAGGCATTCTATATATATTTGCTTCACTCCACCCAGATGTAAATGGGTACCTCTTAGAACTTCAGTGAGTTCACCTTACTCGCTGTTGTTGTGATGCTAAAATGATCCCTTGGGCTTGGACAGGTGTCAGAAAGACTTACATGCATCCAATGACAGCGTTAATAAAATTGTAAAGCACTGAGGCAACTATTTGATATTGATCTCTATTCTTCTATCATTATTACTGCTTCTATTAATAACTGCAGGTGCTAATGATCTAGTTATTCACCACAAAAACAAAGCGAAAGAGCAAAACAATATTTTCATACAGCATGTAGTTTCTGACAAATACAGTGATAACACATAAAGAGGACATGGAGAAAGAGAGATAGACATTGAGAGGAGAAGAGTTAAGGATCGAGAAAGAAATAAAGATTCATTAACTCACTGTCTAAATTGTTGTGAAAGTGGCACATCTTAGCATTCACTTTAGCACGGCACATGTGGACCTGTGAGGAAAAGAGAGCAATACATATTTATTTAAAGAATAAACTTGAATGGGTTTTTTATTCAAGATTTAATCATCAACAACTACTGTTGTCACAGATATATTCAATGATACATTTTCTTTCTCTTCACCTCTCTCCCTTCGACATTTTTTATGACGAATAGAACAAGATCTAACATGGCAACTGTTTTATCTACAGTATAATTTTGATGGCTTGTTTGATTTTTTTTCCCCTCTTTTCCTTCTTTTCCTTTTCGGTATCTTAGAATGCAATGTGGAGAGAGAACTGTGAGCTGCATGAAGTGAAAAGTAATAACTTTTCCATGTATTAATATTTGTCTAAATTTCAACTTTTATCTTTAAATTCAGTCTCCACAAGATATCATAAGTATTAATATTTTTCTGTTTACCTTTGCAGAGTTGCTTTCTGCTTTGACTACTTCTGGATGAATACACATCTGTTCTCTGGATCCTAGAACACACACTCTCGGCCTAAAACAAGATAGGAGAAAATAAAAAACTATGATAATAAATATACAAGTAATACCGTCGTGTGCCTGGCAGAAGGACGCAAACACTTATTTATCAAGTTGCCATTTTCGTTCACAGCAGAAAGACGCCAGGGGTAAAGTGATTCATAGCTCAAAAAGCCCAATTACTTTCGAAACAAAATAACAGGATATTATTATTGAAGCACAAATCTTGCTTCATTTCAAAGATCAACGAGTATAGACGAAGGTAAACATTACATTAGGTGACGTTCAATGTATACAAATGTATAAACTTCAAACACGTGTTTCTTAAAAACGTATTTTACCCGAGCGCGTCCTTCTGCCAGGCACACGACGATACACTATTTATGATAAAGCACATATAAACCAGCTTTTCTGTGCCTTGAAAGGGCAAAATCAAAGACATAATATATGAATATGCATCATGTCTTTGATTTTGCCCTTTCAAAGTCTTAACCCAATACTTTCTATTTTTTCTGAATAGAATATTTGTTTATATTATTCATAATAAGTTTGTCTCAGCAACATACAATATAAGATGTTCGATATCAATTTTATAGACCACAATCTTGTATCGTTTAATGTGGGTATTTGAATGCATATTTGATAATAAAATAATATAAAATTAGCTTGGATACTAAATAATGTATATGTGCATAGGTTTGGAATGGCAAGTTTTATCTTTCCAAAGGATATTAATGCCAGGCAACAAGTTGAACCCTAAATCTTATGATTAATAATCACATATTATACAAATTAACTACTTCACCACATGTCAGGTCACTTACCTGTACACAGTATCCTTTAATTGATCCAGTGCTTGTGAGAGCTGAGAATGAGTTCTAGAAGCATAGATGATCTTCGGTCGGTCAATGAATAAGCCTGACAAACAAAATATGAACCCAACAGTTTGAAGATAATTTAAATTCTAGTAATGGCAACAAATAGTAAAATTAGCACTAATTTTATTATTTACGAGATAATCACATGACCCTCTCTTACCTTGCTTTTGTTCCCGAGAACAATGCTATGACCGAACCAACAATAGACTACCAAACATTTTTCCTACTTCCCTACCCCTCCATAATACATGTACCCTGCCTCACGCCTGCCTGACACGAGGTGGCGCTAGACCACTAAGGCATATATCTTCATTCTGAACCAACCAATTCGATACTCGTCA
>CALNVZ010003429.1:18650024-18671043 GCA_940671915.1 Paracentrotus lividus | reverse complement strand
AGACCAGGCCAGTGTCGTGTGACAAGGGCCAGACATACCAAGCCACGAGGGGTAGCTAATCCCGTCACCTCTGGTGCGAAGCCCGAGGGATAGGGAGCGAAAACCCGCTTGGTAGGAAGCCGAAGGCACAAACCAACAAAGTATCTGAAGTGGCGGGCGATTGAGACCAGGCCAGTGTCGTGTGAGAAGGGCCAGGCATACCAAGCCACAAGGGGTAGCTAGTCCCGTCATCCCTGGTGCGAAGCCCGAGGGATAGGGAGCGCAACCCCGCTTGGTAGGGTGCCGCAGGCACAAACCACCAAAGTATAAGATGAGGCGGGTGGTTGAGACCAGGCCAGTGTCGTGTGACAAGGGCCAGGCATCCAAGCCACAAGAGGTAGCTAGTCCCGTCATACCTGGTGCGAAGACCCGCAGGATAGGGAGCGCAACCCCGCTTGGTAAGGAGTGCCGCAGGCACAAACCACCAAGTATAGAATGAGGCGGGTGGTTGAGACCAGGCCAGTGTCGTGTGACCAAGGGCCAGGCATCCAAGCCACCATGAGGTAGCTAGTCGCGTCACTTCTGGTGCGAAGCCCGAGGATAAGGGAGCGAAACACCGCTTGGTTAGGTGGTTGTGACCAGGCCGGTGTCCTGAGCAGATAACGGATCTCCGGGAGGCTGGGTGTTCATTGAAACAACCCCCCGACGGGCGCATGAGGGTATCCAAGGGATAGCCGTATAGCAAGACACATCCGATTCGGAACTCCACAAGGGGGACGAGACAGGGGAGGTCTGCCCGGGCAGACTGGGCTGGTGAGACCGAGAACTCCGAAGTAAGTTCGGAGTCAGTCACCGATCCCTATCCCGGGGGCCGCTCGGCTGGGACTCACCTAGGCGGGTGATCCCAGCCAGAGGCCGACGTGGCGGGTGGTAGTGACCAGGCCAGTGTCACGGGAACGAAGGCCGGGTGGTACTCTGCACAAGGGGTACCATAATCCCGTCACCTCTGGGGCGAAGCCCAGGGATAGGGAGCGAGAGACCTCGCTTGGTAGGGTGCTAAAACAGCCACCCAAGGATCGGGAATATCCGGCAGCTCTCGGGTCTGACCAGGCAGGCCGAGAAGCTGCATCCTGAACGGATAACGAATATCCCGGACGTTCGGGTAGAACCTCCTGGGGTCGCGAGAAGCCAGGTGTTCGTTGGAACGAACTCCGGTGGGCGCTTGGGCGTATCCCAAGGGATAGCCGTGAATAGCCCTGTGGACCACCAAGCCGTGAACGATAAAGCGTTTGACGGGGTTGGAGACACTCCGGACGTGGGAAGCGGAGCCGTCTGGTTCCGCCAGATGCAGAAACTGCGGCGCAAGGGTCCAAACCGTACTCGGCATCCCCGGAGGCATGCCTGAGCGAGACGTGAGCGCACGACTCTATCCCTAGAGTGAGACAGAAACCGCAATTTTCTGTGCTACACTCGGGGTCCGAGAGCCCGGGTGTTCGTTGGAACGAACTGCCCGGTGGCGTTTGGGCGTATCCCAAGGGATAGCCGTAATAGCCCTGCGAGCACCAGCCGTGAAAACGGGGTGGAGGCACTCGGACGGGAAGCGGAGCACGCCATCGCTGGGGGTTACCAAGGTGGAGGTGGTCCGCAAATGCAGAAAACTGCGTCGCACGAGGGTCCCAAACCGTACTCGGCACCCCTCGGGCATGCCTGAGCGAGACGTGGGCGCACAACTCTCATCCCTAAGTGCGAGACAGAAACCGCAATTTTCTGTGCTAACACTCGGGGGGTCCGAGAGCCCGGGTGTTGTGCGGAACGAACTCCGGTGGGCGTTTGGGCGTATCCCAAGGGAATAGCCGTAATAGCCCTGCGAGCCACCAAGCCGTGAACGGGGGTGGAGGACATCCGGACACGGGAAGCGAAGCGCCATCCTGGGGTTACCCAAGGTGGAGGTGGTCCGCCAGACGCAGAAAACTGCGGCGCACGGGGTCCCAAACCGTACTCGGCACACCCCGGGGCATGCCTGAGCGAGACGTGGCGCACGACTCCTCATCCCTAAGTGAGACAGAAACCGCAATTTTCTGTGCTACACCTCGGGGGGGCCGGGGGGCAAGACGTCTGGATAGACGAACCGCTCCCTTGGCCCGGAGACAACCGAGACGACAAGGTCTTAGGCACCCCGGAAAACGTGGACGCACGTTTTTTGCTATGGTGCTCTTCGACGCACAAAACCTTTTTCTTAGAGCTGGATTAGAGGAGGTGGAGCCATCAGCGCTGGAACACAAGAGATCCTGGCGTGCTCCCCCCCCCCCTATTAGGCAGAGAGGCGAACGACTGGCGGTCGAGACGACTCTCCCGCCGGGCATGGCTTCTGATCCCGGCGAAAACGACTTCGAAGAGTAACCAATCCGCCATGCTCAGTGTCGTCTGAGTCGCAAAAGGAGTCACTCCTGCTGTCCATAGGTTAGAACGCTCTGAAAAGAAAAGAACAAAATTATGTCTTTGAAAAGCGTAAAACCTAATTCCTAGAAAAGCTAAGGCAGACAAGCGAGCACGGGCTATTAGGCGGCTCACGGAGAACTCACAAAAAAAAACACCGAGTCTACAACAGGCTAGATGAAGAAAATATTATTATTATTTTTTTTTTTTTTTTTTTGAACGAAAACGGGACAGAACCTCCGTAGAAAACGACCAAAAAGGAAGAGTATGCACCAGAAGAGCGACTAACAAAGAGGCGCTCGGAACACAAACACACACACAGACGCCAACAAAAACAAGATGGCGTCGACAAAGACCGGAAGTCAAAGACCCGGAAAGACACCCAGCAAAAAGGCCAAGAGGCCGCGGGAAAAGTACAATAATATAACAAAAACGTACTAAAAATGTCAAATATGTTCAAGAAAAGGAAGAAGGAAACGCCCTCATAAAGGAGAACAACCCAGAGAGAAAAGTCGGAGAAGAGCGGGACTGAGTTTCAAAAGAAAAACAGGCGCTCAAACCGGCCGTTTAAAAACAACCACGTTAAAAGGAACGGGCGGGACTGGGTTGGAAACGGAAGAAAAACGTCTGGAAAAGGACGTAATTCTAGGCCAAAAGGAGGGGCGCAGTAAAACTAAAGCACCCAAATTTAACGCTAGGCGTAAAAGGAGGCTTTAGGAAACGCAAATATTTGATAATAATAAATTCAAAATCGTAAATAGGAACGATCTCACCCGAAAATTCAGGAACGGTCCGATCAGCACGACTCGAAAAATCAGAATGAAGATATATGCCTTAGTGGTCTAGCGCCACCTCGTGTCAGGCAGGTGTGAGGCAGGGTATTATGGAGGGGTAGGGAAGTAGGAAAAATGTTTGGTAGTCTATTGTTGGTTCGGTCATAGCATTGTTCTCGGGAACAAAAGCAAGGTAAGAGAGGGTCATGTGATTATTGAAGTAAATTAAAACTTACAATGAACTTTCAAAACCACAAATAAATAATAACAAAAGAACAACTAGGAAGTAACTGCTGATTATATCCAAATACTGATTTCTCTTTATAAGATCTTTTAACCTGTTGGAGACTAGCTGATTTGGCTATAACACACATTTCCCATAGACCTCAGCCCGAATATATAGTCGGGCTCAGTCCTCAAAGGGTTAATTGGTAGAAACAAGTGCAGGTACCAGAAATGACATTGAACTCTGTTTTTTAAAAATATAAACTTGGAATAGATCTTTGCAAAATATGTCCTGACATACTGTCACCCTAATAGTACCAAGTAGGGGGCTTTATTGGCCCTGGACATTTTCTGTGACCATTCTGCCACATTTAATGTTTTGATTGAGCCCCTCACAGACTTTTGATTTTAAAGTCTCACACATCTTTTGACACCATTTTCACAAAAAATCAGGCATACATGTATGGTAGCAATGCTGCATGACCTGAAATAGCCTGGAACATTGTATGTTAAAACAATATTATAAACCAGGTGATACTGGAACTTCAACATCTTACCCCTGATGCTTAAAATTTGGAAAACATATAAAAGCCTCTAGAAATAAATGTTTCTTTTCCCAGTCTGATAAAAAAAAAATTTTGTGTCACTAGGCCTACATATGAGGTTACCGAATTACATTTCAAATTTGACAAAATGTTTACCCTCTTCACTGCTCTCTCCCCAGCCAGCTCCAGCCTTGAGGTCTGTCATGAGCTGATCCTTGTACGAAGAGGAAGGGTCACCACCCTCCCCGGCTCCTCCCTTGTTCCCCTTGAGACACCTGCCTAGCTCCTGCTGAGCGATGTATGTATGCCTCCATGCAAGGGTTGAGCAGAGAAGGCACAGGGTCTTGCCCGTTCCTGTAGGGCTCTCCAGAACTCCATTCTTACTCTGCAAGAAACAGAAAAATGATTGCTCGATTTAATTGAGAGGTGTAGTCATTTTGGTTATGTTATATCACTGCGGATGCAAAGGGCGTGGGTCATGTTCAATAGGGTATCCGATAGGAAATTGTCATAATGATCACCTAAGATTGAATGATCAGGGTAATAGACTATAATAATCATTATCTTCATTTATATTATCATTACTCTAACTTGTCAGGATGAACAAGTACTGCCAGATGATTTTTTTCTATATATCTATGTCTTGATTCTATAAGCCTTAGACATTGAGAAAGTGAAAATTTCTTGGATCTTTTGATCATTCATTTATTTATTCATTTATTCTTCTTTTGAATGCTTGATCTCTATCTGGACATCTTGCCCCTCGAAACCTACATGTACCCCCACACAGTTATCCCTAGAACAATTACCCCCTAGGATTAGGGTGAGGATTGTGTACAGGATTATGGGTGGCTTTCCTAGAACCGATACTTTCCTTGATCTAACAACAACTGTAGGAGGTACAAAAAAAAAATGACTCTGTTATCTCACCGTTTGAAGACATTGGATCATCTTGCGCATGTAATCTTTCTGACAGGGGTACGGATCAAACGGGAACTCCACCTGCACCCCTTCGCACATGACGCTAGGCATGATGGGAATCGGGTGACCTTTCCCACAATGCAAATTGTAGGTGACCCTGGGAGCTCACTGCTGCTCAGGATGAAATTCATGAATTGTCCCCTTGCCTCACTGATAATGATGGGCCTCAATCCCTCACTTTTTGTGCTGAAACTGAAGATTGGGGGAAAAAATTATTTGAAGAAAATATAAATTGTCCTGATCATTCACGCTTCAATTTCGATCATTATGGTAAAAAGATTACCGCAATGTAGATTAGTTGCGCATTGTTTAGCAACTTCAGTGAGATTTAGTGAAAATATACATGTAGATAGAGGGGTCTAAATGTATGATAAAACATAATACTCAATGTGAACAACACTCGTCTAACTTTTTTCTCACTGTCAATACTGTGGCATTATTTAAACTGATCATGAAATTTAGAGCTAGTCTCAATCAAGACAAGAGTTTCACTTTTCGTGGCTGGCATGACATTCACTGATTCAGCTGTATTTGGAGGCCAGAAAACCATCATCTTCTGAAGTTTTGTACACCACAATGCCATGGCATCGTACATTGAGTCATTGTCCCCTCTCTCAGTCTCTGTCTTTATGTCTAATTTTTGACAGTTTTCTTAGCACAAACAGAACCAGTCATTTGTGTATATTATCAAGCATGACTAGAATCTATGGGGTCTAAATACTATAACCGATGTAGATCTACAGGTATAGTCTGCTATTTTAGAAAGTACACTATCTAACTTTTTTAATGATTTTTTTTTTTTTTTTTTTTTTTTTTTAAGCAGAACTCTATTCAGACACATCAGATTACGATGTCAATACTTTAGTATTGACCTCGTGGACCAAACTGCCATATTTGGAGAAAATTTTGCAACCTTGTCAATGTTGTTTTATCTAAGTTTTTCTCCTTTTTGCAATCACTTTCTGCTTCAAAATTAGTAGGTAGTTTTTATGTCTATGTCAATATAAGACACCAGTGAATAAGTTTTGGAAAAAATTTCAAACAAAAAATCGAGAAAAAACAAATTTAATAACATCACTGAATTTTTTTTCCCTCTCCGCCCAAAAACGTGCGGGGAAAAATTTTCAGTAAGATGGACTTTAAAAAATAAATTTTCATCCAAGGGAAAAAAAGAAAACTTAAATAACATCATCAGGGATAGTAAAAGGAATATCCTAAACACTCAGTTATTAAGAGAAAGATAAGTGAAAATGTGATTTTAAAAAAGTGAAAATAAATTAAGTTTGTTTTTCTGAAAGTTTCTTTACTGAGTCTTGTATCATTAGCCCCAGATGGTTCAGTTTGCTGTGTGTTTTTTAGATGGACACTTATAAAAAAATTCTTGAAGTTTTTATTAGAATCATCTTTTTGACCGTCAAAGTATGATTCTAATTGCATAGTGTGTTTGTGCTTTATTTTTTTTACCTTAATATCAGCATTGCACATCATTCATGATAAGTTGAAATCCACTCTCCATTAAAATCTATTAATTATCCAAACTGACACAAATAATCGAGTCAAGATTATGAGCTAACAGGTTTTTAACAAATATACATTACCATGATTAACTAAAACGTCAAATCTCTGCATACGGGACATGTATTTTGTCTTTACACTATGCACATATTAACTTTTACTGGCCAAATTCCTTAAAAAATAGGCTGATATTTCTCTAAATGGAATGTGTGTATATAAAAGAGCAAGATCATTATTTGTGTTTATAAATGAATATAAATTACATACCTTAATGAATTTAATTCGTGATGGGTAGACTTCCTCAACTTTGATTGAGATTCTCTTCTTGATTATTGACTTCAGCAAAACAAGATTCAGGGCACAGAATATTCAAATGACGCGCGCTGAAAATGCCAAGTGCCCATCACCGTCGCGGTCATGTCAGTGCATGCTCACGAGAATGATCAAAATTAAAAACAAAGACTATATATAACATCAATTGAATTTGCTTAAAAGTTTTTAAAAAATATAAAATTAAAAAGAAAAAAATATGTATAAACATCCGAAAAATTGGCCCCTATTCTGAATTTTAAAATGACTGGCTCTTCTCTCAAAATTGAAAGGTTTTTATTAGGGTGGTATCTCACTTCGCGGAGACGTCTCCGCGAAGGATAAAAGTATTAGAGACGTCTACCGATATCGCGGAGACGTCTTCTGATATCGCGGAGACGTCTCCGAGATGCCTCGGAGACGCGATTTGGGACTACTTCAGAATTGTTTTTTCATAAATTGTCGCGCTGAAGACGTCTCCGCGTTGAGACGTCTCACGCTGAAAAATATCGAGAAGACCGTCTTTAGCCTATTCCGGTCCGCGAGGAGACGAAATTTTCTATTCTGTCGCGGAGACGTCTCAGCGAAGTGAGATACCACTCTTAGTGTATCCCTTTTGCCGACCCGAACTGTTGTTTTTTACAAGCAGAAATTAGAAAAACAATGAATTTTACAAAAATCCAACTAAAGAAATTTTTTAATTTGTGACGATGCACTTGAGAGCTGCTTGCCCTTTTGCGGTGTGACTTGTGGGGCCAGCCCTTTCAAGATGATAATCGAATAAGCCTAGATCATTCTCACTGCTTTGTGTAGGCCTATACGAACATTACATTTGTGAGATGATTCTCATAATTATTCTATCAATGAGTCTTCAAACCATTATTTGTTCGGCCTACATCATAAAACATACTTTACTTTTTGATTTGATTTGATTTGATTTGATTTATTTGTCAACTTGAAGTATAAACAACATTCACATTAGCTTGACGGGATGACCCATGACCATGATGACAATTGATCTGATAGGCTCAAAGTTCCACTCATGTTCTGTTTTTATTAATTATTAACAATGTTTGGACTTTAACGTGTCTTCAAAATTCAATACATGGGATGCTAAATAAAAAATGGAGGAAGGGCACTTAAACGAATTGGATTATAAGGGGCCAAAACGATGGGATGCTAAATCAAGAATAGATGATGGGCATTTAAAAGAATGATAAAGAGTATACAGAGGCCTAAATGATCGGGAATTGCCCGGGGATGAACATGAGCATCGTGGAAATCATGGGTATCATTAACTACATAATACAATGCTCGCCCATTCTTTTTACAAAAGCAATTCAAGTTTAGAACAATGAAAATGTATACTGTTTTGTTATTTTCATATTAAAGGGGGTTCGTTTTGAACGTGATAGTGGCCCACATTTACGATAATCAGGAATATGTTTCTAAAACAAAATTGATTTTAAAAAAAAATACAAAACAAGTTGCAACTTCATTCAGGGCTACGCAGCTTGACCCCTTAGGGCGTTACGACCCGCTTTTGCACTTGTCGATGTCTCCAAAAACCTCCTTCCTTTATCCCCGCCTTCTTTCTTCGGGGGTTCTTTCTCTCACACCAGATTTGGTCACTTGTCTGTCTTTGTACGACACATTTTCTGATGCACCAAACAAAGAAATTATCTGACCCTTTCTCCTCTTCGGACAACGCCTACGAAGGTTTGTGGAGATTTGCTTCAGGCAGACGACCATCCGTGCCCCCCTCAGTCCCCCGTTAATCCCCGGCACGCGCCCAGCCATAAGCCCCTCGCAATCAATATCCTAAGCTCGGTCAATAAGACAAGCCAGTAGAATAATTGTGATGGGTGGGCGACCGCATAAAGGAGAGAAAGTAGCTGAAAGTCAAGGATTCTTTTTGGAAATTGAGCTTTGTTTGATCCCAAAATCTTAACCTGTATCTGCAGGTGTAATGGACAATAGCAATCATTTATTTTCGAGCCAATGTTGGTTGTTTTGAGTTTGGACATGGTTTGCATAATTTGTAATTAAGGAGGCGTGATGATGAAGATGACGTTCTTGGATGATCGATCAAATAAAAGCCCCTCAGTGTCCTGAGAATAGGTAAAAAGCGGCATTTTGCCCCATCAGGCACTCTTGATCTGCGCCTACCCCCCCCCCACACACACACACACTCATCTCTCTCTCTCTCTCTCTCTCTCTCTCTCTCTCTCTCTCTCTCTCTCTCTCTCAAATCATTGGTGTCAATCGGGAGATGAAGCAGGGGCACTTGTCATAACAGAAAATTGTGGAACCGGGAGTCAGGGACGGTCATGACAGCAACATAATGATATAATGACGTAAAGTTTTCCCGAAACTTGTAATGTTTTTCCAAATCGTAAAGCATGTAAGGAGTATAATCCCCTCACACACGCACACACGCAAACACACTCATATTATTAGGCGAGTGCCCTGTAACAACGACAACAAAATAGTTATAAGAGTATGTATTTAGGACTTACTTTGAAACATATATTTTCTTATTTATTATACAGAGTGAGACTTTTATGTATAAAAAGTCCACTTAAAAATTATTTGTATTAATTGTAAACTTTTATGCTACAGGGCATCATTTCTATTTGTTTGTTTGTTTGTTTGTTTTTTGTTTTTTGATAAGCATGATAAGTGCTCCTGTTGGATGGTAAGTTTAGGAAGGGATGGGGGTTCAACCTATGTTCATATTGTACAATGTTGTAGGCCCTATATCACTCGTTGTTTCAGATTGTTTCTTTCTTTTCTTTTCTTTTCCTTTTTTCATCTGTTCGTGTTTGTTTGTTTGTTTATTTATTTTTATTCATTTATTTATTTTTTTTAGTTTTTAGTTTTTTTTTTTTTGTTTTTTTTTTTTTTTTATGTTTTTTTTTTGTTTTTCGTTTTTTTTTTTTTTTTTTGGGGGGGGGGTGGGGGGGGGGGTTGTATGTTTTTTTTTTTTTTTTTTTAACCATTTTTTTTTTTTATTTTTTTTTTTTTGTACGCGAACTCGCCAGCTTTATTGGTGCCCCTCCCCCAAACAGCAAACAACATAGCGTATTCAATGCAATATAAACAAAACAAATGGTAAACTATTGTATAACCTTGCGTTATTAAATATTCTCACATTATATATTTTATGGTGAAGGAGATTAATAATATTCACTATTTTTTTTAATAGTAGTTCAATGTGTAAATGATACTACCATGAGAAAGGCTTCAAGATACAGATGCCCACTTAGCGGATAGGATCGACGCGTGGCACTGGGGTGTATCGCTGTGCCCCCTACTTATTACCATAGGGTGTGAACATGACCCCATCGGTCGGGTGTAGATATGAGATGTGAGGAGAGAAGCGCATGGGAAACTCCGAGGTGTTGTTTTCATAGAGAAGGGGTGTTTTTATCATTCGTAAAAACTGATAGCATTTTTTCTTTTACAATTGCTTGTTATTCGTGGGAAGTCCCAACACTTGGGAATAATGGATTAACGAAGTAGGGGAGACCGGGTATGGTACGTTTAAAATTCACATTTTGGGCGCAGATAATTCTAATGAAAGTTACTCATACACTCCATTTTTGGGTCTGTAGTTTAGCCTATTATGTTAGCTAAAACTGAGGCACATAAACTTGAAAACATGTAACATAATTAAACTAACAGCTTAATTAATGAAGACATTTTTTTGTAACAACCTACCCGTATACGGGGTAGGTTGTTACACATCATACGGGTAAATTGTTACTATGTAAACTACCGGGATGGATTTGTTACATTGTGTAAATTCTCTTATACCATACTTTGTTTCAACTTTCCAGTTTATTGGTATCGCGTTACAGATGATCAGTAGAGCTCTAGAAATAGACTAAGTATAATAGAAATTTCAAAATATTCACCTGAAAATGAAAACATTACTTTACATGTGTAATGTATATGGGGTAGCGTTGTTACATTCGACATGGGGTAGGTTGTTGTACAACCCCCCATGGGTGATTTTACACATAAAAATCAACTGTAGCAAACCACTTAGGCAGAATTACAGGGCAATGACTCAGGGGTATATTAGTGACATACATGTACTATATTCAGCAACCAGACTATCCATCAATGTGCTTCAGTGTAAGAACTATTACAAATTTTAATTTTGTCAAAATTCACTTGTACGTAAAAATGGTTTTTTGTTGAATTTACTTTTTTAATAAAACAACGGAAACCTCATCGACGGGCAGTTCATCAGCAGCTATGTGTAGGCTGTATATAGATGCAGTTAGCACATCCTCTCTTGTTCCAACTTAGCACACTGAGAACTGTAACAACTGACCCGTGTAACTTCCATACCCGGTCTCCCCTACGGAATACTAAAATGAGATGAATATAGTTGTATGTGGTACATTGCAGTATTATATTGAGGAAGATGTATAATACGACTTAAAAATATATATTAGACACGATAGATACGAAATTATCTAAATGTCAAGAGTAATTTTCTGGCAATGTTTCTCTGATCTCCCCCCCCCCCTTTCTCTCTCTCTCTCTCTTCCCTGCTGTTCCTCTCCCCTTTTCCTCTTTTCATTTGTCTCTTTCTCCCCTCTCTCTCTCTTGAAATTTTCAATTTTCATTTTTTTTTTTTCATTAGTTGGGTAAATATGTGTATAAATATTCTAAAATTATCATTTATTATAAGTCTTCTCAAATCATAAATATCTTGTAAAATGCTTTAAAAACTATTGGAAGAAAATAAATACAGTTTTTATTTTAACTGGAAAAAAAAATGTTACATGATATAAAAAAAAAAAAACAACTCAATTTTACCAAAAATTATACTTCTATATTGAACGTGTTGAACTAAACATTAAACTCAAATGATAATGTGTACGGTGTACGCCACGGAATACATGAGAGAAAGAAAGATATTTAGGAGGGAAATGTGATAAATACAGAAAGAGGGAGAGAGAGAGAGAGAGAGAGAGAGAGAGAGAGAGAGAGAGAGAGAGAGAGAGACATGGGATCATGCATACAAGTTTTTCTTAAAACTTTTTATGATCCCACCACATTTACATTATTTATATATTTGTAAATGTCTTTGTATAATCTTGAAATTTTGTTTTGTCATGCTTTTTATATGTTTTTAATGATTTGTGGAAATAAAGTTCAATTCAATTCTAATTTAAATATGTATAGTGACAGAGACACTGTTTACATTGAATGTTTATAATTATCTTTATGTTTTCAAACGGAAAATAAATTGAATCTTTAATCTTAAGACAGAGATAGAAAGAATTATGGATAGCGACACTTATAGGTAAAATGTAGATACAAAATCTAAATAGATTGATATAGGGAGATTGAAACAACGCATTGTGTTTTTGTATTTATTTTTCTTCCTCTTCATTCTTCTTGATTTTACATAAAAATGAACCACATCGTCATCCCAATAGCATATGGTACCTTTTCTTCGACAACAAAACTTTACAGAAGGCTATGGTCGAACGGTCAGCAATGATAAATTTATGGCAAAAATAATGTAAATGAGCAGGCGACCGTATTGAAAGAAAAAAAAAATAGGATAAAAGATAGCGAGGCAATATAGGATGAATGTCCAATATCTTCTACGCGTGGCGAGTGCATAACAGGTTGTAATACTGTGCTTTGTTCGCTTTGTGTACCGGGGAGGTGTGGGGAACAAAGACCTATGACAAAGGGATGGGGGTTTAGGCTTTCTCTGTAGGACCTGTACGTTTGCCTTTTCAATAATTTCAATCTCGAATTCGCTCGACGCATCTCGCTTTGCGGTGAGATGGGGTCTTCAATATGCATGGCTGGAGGAGAAAAGATGAAATGCACGCATAATTTATTACATTATGATTATGAGAAGAGAGCGGAGCACACTGGCTGCATGAAATATATATGAAGTCAAATTTGACAAGGGAGAATTATTTCTTTTATGTTGACATTCTGTGTCATTGTGTAACGTTATATCCCTGTCATGGCCATTTGAAAAAGACATTGCAACAATTGTTTTTAAAATCTATTTCCCGGCTTATTTTGTGGCGTAAATATTCATATTATGAATGATAGCGCTGTGAAATCTAAAGACAACAACAACATCTTATGTTAAAAACGTCAATATCCATATACATTTAATTTTAAAAAATATCGTTTTTCCTAATAAACGAAGTTTGTGTCTATAAAATGAAATTTTTATTTGAATAGGCCTACCTACGAGATATTGACTTATATCAACAGTCACATATTTCTGTATAGGTTTAAATCCACATTTCATTCCTGTGTCTATTCTAATCATTTTCTTTATCTCCATGTACAACAAGACAAGTTTGGTATGGAATTATAAAATGCCCTTCATGCACCGCCCCCCCCCCACAAAAAAACAAAAAAACTTACATATAAATATTTATTGATTTGAAATAGATTGCAGCCCTCATTTTACCAGCTCTGTTTTATTAATGACAAATTCTCTGTAAATAAAAATTAAACGAAATTGATCAGATCAGATCATCATTAAAAGTATATTGCCCTTCAGTCGGATATCATTTTGTTAAAACTTTATACATTCGTATAACTTTATTGTAAAATATCACAATGAGTTGAATTATAAGTAAAGCTTTGGATTAATAATAGAAATCGAGCGACATTACACTAAGCACAAAATGTAACCATTGAAATCGTTTGGAAACCGAAGTGCAGGATTTAACCACTGATATGAATTATGCCATTATTGTTTATTAAATTTTTAACTCAAACTATTCTTTCTTAATATGTCGATAGTTTATTGGACGTGATGGATGGGAAAAGTATATGCTTTTTGTCATTTTTTTGTTGCTATAATAGGTAGCCCCTGTGCTTGCTTGCAACATTGGGCCAAAATAGATACAAAATGGAGGATCTACCGTCTATTTCCCCTTTCTGTGTTTTGAAAGTTTGTGTCATTTATGATTTCTCTAAGCTTCTTCTTTTTGTCTCCTCCCAGTTTCCCTTGTCATTATATTAATTCCTATCATCCTCCATTTCGTTCTTTCTTTTACTACTGAATCCTACCCCTCTTTCTGCTTATTTGATCTTAACTTCTTCCAATCCCCTATTGTTTCTTTATTAAAACATTTGCTCTTCGTCGGGTAAATTTCTTTTCTTCCAACATCCTCTCACTTAAAAAGGTCTTTCTTTTTTTCTGATTTCAATTTAACTTCGTAAATAGACTGCTTCCTTCAGCATCAAAGGGTCCTGTAAAGATCTCTCGGACCATCCCCATTATCACAACACACACAAACTGGACTAATGTATGGACTACTGGTTCTTCGTCACCCTTTGTTCGCTGGTCTTTTGTTTTGGGCAGACGGCACGCGCCGGTGGTATTATTGCACTCAATAAATATGCTAAGCGGATTTTAAACCTCTAATTTGCATCTCATTATGTGGTTAGAGGGTCTTTTCTTAAATGCAATTAGGAGTTGGGAAGGATGGTGCTTTGTTGTTTTGCAATAACACGTACACTAGTGACAACTTGAAAGTTCGATGAAAAAAAAAATCGACGTCTGTTCATATCAATGTGTCTTTTGATATGGTCACAACCTGTCGTGTATCTGGCACACACCTCTTTCATGGCTTTGCGTCTGGTCCGAAGTCAAATTTAGCACCAAAAAAAATCTTTGCTCTGGACACATGGGCCCGAATTCACAAACGTGGTTTAGTTAGTCCATGGTCTAAATCAACCACGGATTTAGACCATGGTCTAAATTTTGGTATTCACAAACCACCTGATTTAGACCATGGACTAACTAAACCACGTTTGTGAATTCGGGCCATGGAGTGCAAGGTTTTTATTCGGGTGCGCAGGTCTGATCAAGGTTGCCATACTTTTCTACAGCCATGTTGAAGCGCAAGGAACCACTCGATTTGGCAACCTCTGCCGGACTCGCATTTGCAAAAACACGCACGATTAGTTGTGACCATAGTATAATTAAGATCAATGTATATAATTCTGAATTATAAGCGTTTTAACCTAACGTCAATATCTATTTTCTTTGTTATATGTCGTCATTCTGTATTCATTCACGTGGTGAATATTGTAGGCCTATATTATATTCTTTTGGGGACACATGCTTCAACCTGATTCCAATTATTTTATATTTTCTTTGTTTACTCTCCTTCTATACCTTATTAAATTCGTTTTGGTTATTTCGTCTCTAATTCTGAATATCTCACCAGACCATGCCATTTTTCTCCAGTCATTTGTTCATCCATTCATTCCTCTCTGTAGGCCTATATAGTCACTCTAGAACGCTTCAAATCATGCCCCAAATTTTGTTTTTAAAATTCAGACACTAACTTATTTCATTATATAGAGGAATTAAAGTGAATGTTAAACGAAATGTATAGCATACTAAAATATCATGTGAAGTATCATAACTTGATCAACTCATTTCCAGCTGAGATGGAAACTGTATCATGTATATGGAGTGTGTTGCTGTGCTTGGCAAGCACATCACAAAGGAATATGCCCCATAATGTCAAATTGAAACAAAATAAGCCAAACTCGTTGTCATGGTTGTATTACATGCTGATGTACCGTAATCCTGGTAATACCTGTAAAAATTATTATCAGCACCCTCCTTTGTCTTATCACCTAGATCTCTCATTAAGTCATCTAAGAGCGATTATGCATGGTAGGCGTTAATTAAGTGTTTGGGTTAATAGACTCACAGTAGACAATATATAAGGGCGTCGCTGTATATTGGGATAATCCTTAAGTTGCATTTAATGTCACTTTAATTGAATGATAAATCTTCTGATAAAATAGAATACGGGTGAACCATATTCACTTTATTAGAATGCACAGGTGCTGCAAGAGCGGTGATTTAATGTCCAAATTTCTGGGGAACGTGTCCCCCATCGCCCCAAAGAGTTTATTTAATAAATGATGATAAAATGATTCGTTTCATTAAAACATCAGGAGATAAACGGAATTATGCTTATGTTTGAATATTCTGCAATTTATGGAATAAAGTAATCGGACTACAATTAACTATTGCTCCTTCCGTTTAACGTAATTAATCGTTAATTAAATTTAGGGAGTTAGTAGTAATCATCAACAACAGTACTGCATAAATTATACATATTAATCATGTATAGACCCAGTCGACACTGGGGCTACTGCCATAATGGAAGTTCTATTATTGCTATCGAAAACTTATTGATTCGTCCAGCAGGTGTCATTTTTTGTTAATTGTTATTGTTCTGCTCTTGTTTTACTACAATCTTTCGTATTGCCCAAATTGCATTTTAGACTATTACTGAAAGTACTGAACTACTTTCTCTATGTTATATATTGAATTATATCGTTCATATTTCCATGTTTATACATTTATGTTTCTACAAAAAAAAAAAAATAATTTAAATCTCTTGAGAAGATAACTTTACGGCAATCTCCCTGAATTGAAGAAAAGCGTTAAAAAGACATGACCCTACAATCAACACAAGCATTAAGATCATAATATTTCTGTAAATGGCTGTGCCACTACTCTGAAATTTAAAAGAACAGTATGAATTTACAGTTTTGTATGAGGAATGTATGTGGAATGTTGATACTTCATAGTTTCCACGTATAATTTCGTGTATTTCATCGAGGGCCGTGCAGTCGCATCATGCCCAGAAACACTATTTTCATCTTGCAGAAACAGAGAACAAAACATTGCAATATAAACCCTGTTTGATCAGCTACATGCCCCGTCCCCTTGGATAGATGATAAAAGAAAGGAAGAAAAAAGCCACGTCGAATGGATATTAGGATATGCAAATGAGCTAGGATATTATTACGGGTAGGGGTTGAGAGTTACGGGCAGTCGCGAAAATGCTGATTATACATGCTACCGAATAGCACGCGACGAATAGCTCTCGACCAATCATAGAGCTCGGTGACTGCTCGAGTAGTGTCGAGAGACACGCGAACGGCACGCGAGCCCGTTCGATCGGCTCACGACAAAAGGGGTTTGGGCAATCGCCATGTTGCGGGATTAGATAAATAGCAGATGGGGTCTGTAGACCGGCCTTAGACCCCATCATGAGCCCGCCCCGGCCGGGCTTGCTCCCCTGGAAGCACCATCGACGGAAAGCAGACTAATTTCTCCAAGTTTTCATCGTATTTTCCACAGTTAACATCTCGTAATCTACCAGTATCGACACCGCATCAATCGAAACTAAAAAATTGTCTCTCGCTCGCCTATCGAGATTTTTACATGCAAGGTGGTTGACGAGCCCATTCTCCGTAGAGTGTAATACGATTTATCTGTGATGTACAGAACTGATTATCAGAGGGAGTAATTACTGGCAATATGGCGACGACTTTACCCATCAATGATAGTTGTCGAGATAGCTGGAGTTGGAACCCCCATGACAAATCTCCTGAGGTGCGTCTCAGTGGGTCAGGCAACCAGACGGCCCTTTTCCATCCAAACTGGTCCATCGGAGCCGCAGGGGTACGAGGGACACGCCCTTTGCGTCAAGGTCAATGCTACTACTGGGAAATCGCCGTCGCACCTAGGGTCTACGGAACGAGCATGATGGTCGGTGTCGGGTCACGGAAAGCTCGTCTTCATGCCGATTCATTCGTCAACCTCATCGGAGAAGACGGGGAGAGCTGGGGTCTTTCACATAAAGGCACTCTATGGCATGGTGGCGACTCGACCGTGTTCACACAACCATTCTCCGAGAACACATCGACAATCGTCGGCGTACTCTTCGACGGACGGAAGGGAACTCTCACATTTTTCAAAGATGGCGAACTCTTAGGTCAGGCTTGCAAGGATTTGAACCAACCCGACGACGAGCTTTATCCCATTGTCTGTTCGACAGCAGCGAAGACGGAGATGACGTTGTTGCAGGCTCGGCGGAGTTTTATTTCGCTCTTTGATCGATGTCGAAACATCATCGCGACGAGCATCGCTGAGAAGGAGCTTGTTCACATTCTCCCGTTACCAAACGCTCTCAAGAACATCATATTGGATTCAATGTGAACGAGGTAAGCAGATACAATTGTTTCAGTTTCATCGAATTGTCAAATCATTGTGTCATTGAGAGTATGGTTGCCGATATGTCAGCTTTTATTTCCATTCCATATTTTGTGTATAATTCTAGAATTTTCTTGTTGACAATCAGAAATTATCACTATCACAATTTTTCTTTACCATGTAATAGTTATACAATCATCATGACCATTGTATTCATGTGCGACTGGCACAATGCCGTACATACAGAATAATGTATTATTTCATCTGCAAGAATATTGTAAACTTCGTTCATAATCATTATCTTGATAATGGCTTCCAACATTCAAAAATCAAAAATCAAAAAGGGGAAAAATTTGGCAGAAAGTTTAAGATTGTGTTTGTTTGTGTGTTTGGTTTCAATAATAAAGATGCAATCCGTTTGTTGAGAGCCAGAGGGATGTTAACTGATATACTTTACTGTGCCCTGTAACATCGACATTAACCAATCAGAATCCTTGTTGCATAGACTTCTTGCATAAAGGTCTCACTAAAAACCAATCAGAATGGTTGTTTCAAATTTACAATAGATCGCAACCCCTTATTTTACAGGAAAATGGCATACAAATTAATAATCATCAGGGGCAGTTGTATCAGGAAACATCTGTGCACATTATTATTATTAATTTTGTCATGAACTTATAAGTGTAATATCATTCGGTTGTAAATCAATCCTCCCATATGTTTGCGCCACCCATTTTCACGCTGTTTCAAACCGTTGGGGATACAATAGGGCAGACAAGACAAGTGTTGTGGTTCCCACTATTGTTTTCAGATAATATTCCTCGGTAGGCCTATGTGTGCTTTGTTAGTCGTTATCTTCAGTCTTGTGTAGGCATGTAATCATTATTACAAAGAGGGGTCGGGGTATACGGACATAATTATAACACGAGATTCGGGAATCGCATGATTTGCATGTAGATTCAATCCTTGGTATATAATACACAATGATATACATGATAATATATCCATAGTTATATCCATGTGCATAACACAGATATAAATAGGGAGAGAGGGAGGAAGGGAAAGTGAGAGAAAGAGAGAGAGAGAGAGAGAGAGAAGAAGGGAGAGATTGGGTCTGGTAAATGTTATATATCAGGTATCACCTACTGTCCACACACACACACACACAACACACACACACACATAACGTTCAGTTTACTAGTACATTATATGATTATCTCTAAGTTACTGTAATTTCCAATTGGAAACCAACAATACTTCGTTCATATTTTGGTTTATAATTATTATTTCTATAGTCGATATCATAAATTCGTTTATTCTATTACTTTAGTAGTTTATTCTTAACTTGTTCTAAACTTAGTTTATTCGATTCCTTATTCCAACAACATTATAATAATATCTAACTTGAGCTCCTCTCTTCGGAAAAGGTATATCTTTTGTTTTCATACTAATATATTCAATTTTTTCTGACTTTACTGTATTTTGTCTGTTAAGTTTGCAGGTGTTTGCATAATGTTATCTTCTGTTAAAGTATAGTTTTTCGAACGGCTTTACGACACCTATATAGAGATAATTCCAGACAGCTTCTTCTTTTTCTTTTTTTTTTCTTCTTCTCTTTTTTTTTTTTTTTTTTTTTTTTTTTTCTTTTTTATTTTTATTCTTATTTTTATTTGAATCGAAGGAAAAAAATATGAAATACATATCTATTTTCTTGTGCAGATTTTGACATTTCCGAGATGCCAATGATAGTTCTTCATAGTGCCGAAGTCAACTTCCGATGTCGCGAAGGATGCCGTGATTCATGACGGACCGCAGCACGCTTCAACGGACCGGTAGTGAACTCGGGGCGATGTAGGATGATCCAACATCGAATCGACCAGCGTCGTCAGCCTAAGCAAGGAGACCCGATGTCAACGCGGATTACGAGGAGCCAACGCCACATGCTAGCGCGCCTGCGACTTCCCGTCTATGACCAGCCACACCTGTCGCCGTGGTAGTAAAATCTATATGCACCATTCATGTACATAACCTACATTGTCAGATTGTAGTCAGTATCCTTTTATGTATTAACCGTTCTATGGTAACATGCTGTCATTGAATGTATCTTGGGCTCAGGTAGCTATGCAAACATGGCTTCGGTCTTGTTTGTACTATTCACTGCATACCATTTTTCTTCATTCGGTACGTGGCTCATTTTCACGACATATTGTGACACTAAGCATAGCTAAACAGATCAAATGAAGGGAGAAAAAGCCCACAACGACAAATGTTTTGATATTGTAATAAATGAGTAATGCTATAGTGGCGATCTAGTCTCGAAGAGAATATGAGAGGAGATGCGGAGAAAAGAACAAGGAGCATGCACGCTCTTCCTGTTGCTATGGGGAAAGGAGATCGGGACATTGCGGCCGCGCTTAACAGGGCGTGAGCGTTTGATTGGTCGAGAGTTTCGGCTCTTAGATCTAGTGGCATATGCATGTGAGACGACCGGCAACCTGTTTTCTGAAATTTCACTTTTAATTGAGAGCTTTATATTTGCATGCTCGTATTTTTCCTGCATTGGTTAATGTTTTCCATTAAGCCTATTTATATACAGAGACGTCGCTAGAGAGCAAAGAGGCACGCTTATTCAAGCCAGAGGATCCGTTGCTTTCTTTAATGTTGATTTTAAGTAGCGAGAGCTAGTCGCCTGCCCGTCTTTTGCGCCGCGAGAAGCGACAGGCCATCAGCCATACCGCTGCTGGCACTAAATGACGACCAGATGAAGCGAGAACGTAGGAGGAAATGAGAATAAAGAACATTCGAACCAAGACCAACTGCTCCTCTGAGGGAAGACATACGAGAAGGAGTATCACTCGCATTTTCATCGCTCCCTAACGTTTTCTCTGAAGTCGGTTTAGTGATTCGGTCGCCTGTGTCTCGGCTGCTCGCCCGTTGCGCACTTCGCGCAAGCGGTCAGCCAGCCGTGCACATCCCATTGGCCCTGCCTGCTTTGTTCCGCTCAATAAACTACTAATAAGAAGCCAGTAAGGCAAGCTGCAGGCCTACATCATACAAACACGGATCAAGTGAATTCAGTCCTCGCCCTTACCCTCCTCTATTAATATACAAGCAGATGATACGGGGGCATTTCATCAAAGGACTTGTCGGACATTTTATCCGACAAACTGTTATAAGCTACTGAAATGCTTACATCTGATTGGCTGAGAGCA
>CALNVZ010003429.1:18635404-18647259 GCA_940671915.1 Paracentrotus lividus | reverse complement strand
AAATGGACCGAAAGCGAAAATCAATCGACAATGGGACGAACCGCACATTTTTCCATTATCAACATTTTAATCGAGTACAATTTAACAAGAAATTATGGTACTTAGAAATGTCTCAATCAATGTTGCACTCGCAAAATTCGTTCGAAACAATACTGCATCGTGAAAATATGGGACTTTGTTTTTTTTCTTCTTCTTGTTCAATTTTTTTTCTTTTGTAAATACATTGAAATGCCTATAAAATGGCATGCGAAATGACAATCGGCCGGGTTATGTGCAATATACCCTGTAAATAGTATTTTCAATGACTTGTAAATAATGCGATTATAATCAATGATATATAATAATGTAATGTTGTATATATATTCATGTTAGTTTGACACATTATATGCTGCACTATTTTTCTTCTAACAATTTTACTCAAAACTTTTTAGAAAGGTGAAGGGTTCTATCTATATCACTTCTTCATCGTTCAAAAGTTAACAAGTTCTGGTGTACGGACAACTCAATCTTTTAACATAAATATCGTAATGAAGCTTAAGGTTCTAAATATGAACTTTCGTATTTAGATGTGTTCTTTTAACAACTCAATTAAGTATTTGTCTCGCTGTTATCTAAGGTTTGGAATACATGTATTTACAATGACCAAACCTCCGTGACAAGATGTATACAACAATTGCACTAAATTTGATTTTAGAGTATCACATACTAAAATAAAAAGAAAAAAAAAGAAGAAAGAAGCACTTTTAACAAATGAAATCTACCCACCAAATTAGAGTCCCTATATATACATGATATAGGAGAGATACTAAATTGAATTCCAAATATTTGGAGATGATGGGATTTTTATCATTGCATCACAACTTCAATCTGTATGATCTGAATGTTACGTAATAACATCTTGGCGTTGCAACTATATAATTGCTATAAAGGGACTCTAATAGAAATTAAACCGTCTTTACAACGGTAAAAAAGCACGAATGTTTCCTTATGTTTAGATATAGTCTGCACAAATTGAGTTGATTTTTAATTATAAAGATCATCACAATGACAGCTTGCCTGACACTTGCCTCTTTACAAGGCAAAATACACCGGTCTCTAATACGAAACCGTTCAATATAGATTAAAAAAGAGAGAATATAGTATATATTTATATATATCAAATCTAGTCCAATGCTATGTCTTGTCTAACGGTTTGTAAATAACACTCACAGTTTTTGTGCATTGAGCATGTTGAGTGGCGTATACGATTGAGTTTATTGGTTTCACGTAAGGGGCGTAGCCGGTTAGGCAGTGTTTTTTTTTTCTTGGGGGGGGGTGGGGTAAATGTTCAAGAACGATGAAAATCAGATACAATTATGAAGGAATCATTCAAAAAATCAATATCATATGTGCTGAAACTGAAAGTACCAAAAAAAAAAAAACAAAAAAAAAACATTTTGAAAGAATCATAAAAATACACACAAAACAATTTCCAAGAATAGTTTCATTACAAAAAAAATAAATAAATAAATTTAAAAAAAATAATAATAAAATAACAAGGGGATAGAAATTTACATTAAAATATTTTTCTGACATCCAATAAGTTGGGATATATGTTTGTAGTTACTTATATGTCGTATACTGGTGCTTTGCATCGAATGTATTATGTGAATACATGTTAAAGCTTTCAACTTCATTGTCTTTTCATTGTATAAAGTACATGTGAGTTCCGCGACACATTAAACGTGGAAGGTCGTATTTATCGGTGCTGCGTCTAAGTTGGAGAGGTTTTTCTCGAGGTTTTAGAGCGAAGATCATCACGAAATTGGGGATTTATTCCTCATTTCTTGTGATTTTTTATCTGATTCCTACATTCCGTCCCTCTTCACTTTATGTAGAGTAGTTGTGACGTTGTAGTTTCTTGAACAAAATATGTTGCTGTCACTGTTGCCCATAATAATTGGAATTATTTTCATACATTGAAAGAGAATAGTTTCATAACCCGTATTGTTTATATTACATTTTTTTTTATGAGGAACAGTGTACTTGCATCAGCTGAGTTAAAAAAGAAAATATTTTTTATTTTTTTCTTTCTCAGCTTTTGAAGAAAAAAAATAATCTTATCAGCTAGTATTGTGTTTGTATGAGACAGTGTTTACGTCGTATTCTAGATAGGCCTATAGAATCTTGCCAGATGTGAAAATTAAATGATTTCTTTTCGTTTATCCCCTACATGTACCAAAAACAAGTTTTGTTTGGAGTTTAGTTTTCATGTTTAACCTGTGGCTGGGGGGGGGCGATGTAGCGGCATCACTAGTGATAAAATCTGTCAATATTACATCGAATACGAACAACGGGTGACGTGCAATTGATTGAGAAGGGTGTTCTTTCTCGCTAATTTATGTATGAGCATGGACATTTAAAAAAAAATTAAAACCAGTTTGTGCAATATTTCGAAGAAGGGTAGGTGACAAAAAGGTAAAATTATTAAAAAACAAACAAACAAACAAACAAAGGACATCGTGCAATACAATATGATTATGAATCAAAAAGAAAAAAATAATAATAATTAAAACAATAACAAATAAAGGGGAAACTAAAAAGGAAATACAATCGAATAAAAGACTGGATTAAAAGTCCAAACGTGCTTGGTAATGTGCAATATAAAGGCAAAACAACTCAAATAATAAAAAAAGAAAAAAATATTAAAAATCAAAAACAAAAGAAAGCGTTGGTCGGCATTGTGCAATATATCAATCAACTCAAATTTCTCTCTTTCTGTCAGCGAATTATCCATTAATTCTTGATAGAATATTATGTTCTCAAATACATTCCATGTTGATTGTAATGTAGTTGAAGTGATGTGTTTAACAAGTCTGATTATTTCGTTACAGTAGGACTAACCATGGTTACAATGGGACTCCATTCGTGCCCAATAATTCAGATTTTGTTGATGCATGAAATTAGCTTAGTTTTTATTCATTTTGAATTCATCATTGCGTACTTGGCATGATAAGTATTATGTATATCTTCATTCCCATATTCAACTCATTGTTAGGATATCTCTTGTAAAATATGCTTTGTAAATAATGATGTATATAATTAATATGTTTAACGATAGATCGGAACAGGGAAGGCGATGGCTAATGAAAATAATGATGAGAGATATATTTTTTATCTTTTAACACCATTTATTGTTTAGGTCCATTATGAACCATCCATCGTCTTGCTTGTTCCGTTAAAATGTTGAACAATTAATATTTTGGAAATTTGAATTTCCAATTTGGGAGGTGTTGGACTGAGAGCTTGTGAAATACAAGCTCGGTTCAGTCACAGGAACCGCAAATGTGTGCTAAAAACTGATTGTATTCTTATGGTGATGGGTATCTAGTCTTGCAAACCCAGTCGTTTGCAAACATGCTGCACTCTTCGCCTATAATCGTAGAATTCGTAGACTTGTATTTTCTAGTTCATAATGAACTTTCATTCATTATAGAATATCTTTTTAATAGGTGCATGTTACATTATGGATTTCATCTTGAATGTAGACTACTGAATTAGATTTAACGAATATACGTTATGTAATCAATATAATATTATTTTGAAATGTATTTTAGTGTAGGTATATATATAGCTACAGGTATCTATTTAGTGAGAGCTAAGGCAGTTGGACCGTGGTGGTTATGGAATGGATATTATGTAAAGGAATGAACAGATGAAAGAGTCTCTCCACAAAGACTAACTCATAAATCTTAATACCAAAATCAAGAACATCTGCTGAATTGATTTAATGCGGAATTTAATCAAATATATATCATAATTATGCACCATCAATATACCGTTTTAACACTTTGTTGTTACTTAATAAACACTCTAATAATGAAATAACGCCCAGCAAATGTTGATTTCACGAATGAATTTTTATTCAAATCATGAAGAAAAACAAGTTCAATATCACCCTCAATTTCAAATAAATTCGCAATGGTCCTCTGTCAATAATGCACTGCCAATTTAATAGCTTCCGCGCAGTGTTGTAATCGCGCGGTAGTTATACATAATTATGTTTCAAAGTGTAAAAGCGTGGAAGAAGATGATAATGCCGAAAGGCGCACTTTTATTTATGAGACGTGTTTGCCGCGTCATTTGGCAGTTTCCATGGTAACGAATGTGTTACCTTAGTAACCGTCAATGACGATGTTTGTTAAAGCGTTCAAAATGCCATTCACTGCCAGAAAATGTATGTAGAATAGAAAAAAAGTTCCCTTGATCATGTTTTATGAGTAGCAATTTAACATATCATTGCGATCGTTTTTCACGTTGGTTAGTTTGGGATGTGTTCTATTTATTTCCGTTGCGAGAAGCAATTATTGGGACTATGCAGGCGCGGATCCAGGGGGGGGGCTAAAGGTGCTAGAGCACCCCGTAAGATTGGAAAATCAGCATACCTTTTGTACACAGACCATTTTAACGCACCCCGTCAAACTGTTTAATAATTTTTTTTTTTTTTTTTTTTTTTTTTTTTTTTTTTTTGCTACTCAGTTGTTCGAGACGGACTGCCTGACCTGATCTGCAACACCCTATATTAGACGCTTTGGATTTATAACGGCCGAGGGCCGGAAAATTTTCAACACCAATACCCCCCCCCCACCCCCCCCCCCCCCCCCCCCCCCCGCCCCCCCCGCTTATCAGCCTCTGCCAACCGCTACTTAGGAAAAAAATTTTAACTAGCCTTTGTGCACCCCGTTAGACAGTTCGTCTCTGGATCCGCGCCTGCTATGCATGTGCAATTCTTGATGTAGACTAGAAAATGTCGAATGCATGTAGGCATATTAAAATTGACATTATATTTGCTTTCAATTTCATAGCTATAACGCTTATATTTCTCGCCTGACTAATTTTCGCGAGTGTATCGGGGTCGATGAATTAATATAGCATATTAATTATCAAATTACTGTAAAAATATATTATGTTCTTAAAACAAGTGGAACATATGCCCTGCGCTTTTAATATTGAATGGAGGAAAAAATAATAAAAGAAGAAAAAAAATAATTCAATGGTGCAGTGGATCTATTTAATTAGCATTAAATTATGTAATCAATTAATGATGTGTATTTCGATAACAATGCTTTTTTGTTTGAAATATATAAATTGTTTTCTTCTGCCTCATGGCAGGCTCGATTCCGAGTAAACGCACTGTGCAACGTCATAAAATAACAAGAAAAATGGACTTCTTGATAGTAGTTGTAGTGCGCATGCTCGAAGGAGTAATGACGTCACAGCTGAATGAGCTGCCTGACATTACTCCATCGATGTTAGCGGACGCGCAAGAATGTTTAGATTTAGTGTCACCATTTAATCACGTTAAACCTATATTCTCGTTCACTGGGCACTAAGTAGAAAGCACTGGAATTGGTATTAAGAATGTGTATATGGGAAAATTAATTGCAGAAAGATTTAGTATTGTGTATGTATATAATCAGCGCAGTGTAAATAGTATTGCATCATGGTTTTTTGTGAAGTCAGATATGTATTACTGTTAGTCAGAGCTTCCTAGTCTAATGAAGATACTTATAATGGGTATGATGATCTTTGCGAGCCGATGCGAGTTTTGTAACAAGACTACAACTGTCATGTCATCCAAAATGTTACTATGACGTCATAAAACATCCGAAGGTTTAAACAAAAAAATGGTATGGAATCGGCGCCAAGCCATGTGTTTCGATAAATTTTATATCAAACGATAGGCCTACTATACCAAATGGTCCGATTTTAAGGCATCTTTTTGTTTCCTTTTCTGGATGTTTTTTTTATTAGTTATTATTAAATTTATTAATCTGTATCACCCTCATCGCATTGATCATCATAATACCAGAAAGTTCAAGTCAGTCACACCGCATTGTCCGACTCTAAACCAACCCTGTTTCACGGTAATGATGTATAACATCATGTGTTTATCTGATATGTCGGGCAATTCAGGTGTGACTGAAGCAAGTGAAACTGGCTTCCAGGTCTTGAAAATCAAAACAAAAGGCACTTTTATTGTAGATAGCTGTTGACACCCTTTCCTTCTCATCATTCATTCACCCTTTTATCTATCTATTTATTCATTCATCACGCACCCTTTTGCACTTTCATTATTATACTCCTTTCCTTTTTCATCCTTCTTGTTAACCCATCTAACCCGGCTTGTTTCTGAATAATATAGACACCCAAATATAATATTCAAGCTACTAACCTCCCGTTATAGGAGATAAGACTAACATTAAAGCTATTATGTCGTCGGAATCAGGAGTAGACCCTGCATTCCAAATAAAGTCTATACTTCCTGAACTAACATTGGAACAGTCTTGTAGGTTTAGCTTCTTTAGATTTATAATCTCATTACTAATATCACACTGCAAAGGAATTACACACGCGATGTGTGTTATTCCATATAGCTTTAGTAATCATTTACTAACAAACAATCATTTTCCTAACTCGTTTATCTTCAAACTACTAAAGGATTTTATAATACTGCATTCTAACAAACTAATCATAGCGAAAAGGAATGACACACGCGATGTGTGTTATTCCATAGTTTTAGCATTCCATCATTTACTAACAAACACACTTTCCTAACGCGTTCATCTTCAAACTACTAAAGGATTTATTTACTAATATCACACTTTATCCGGAAAAAAACTAATAAGGAATGACACACGCGATGTGTTTTATTCTATATAGCTTTAGCATTCTATCATTTACTAACAAAAAAAAAATCCTTACGCGTTCATCTTCTAACTATAAGTCTTAGTGTGGGATTAAATCCCTTTGCTATAATCACACTTCATCCTAACAAACTAATAAGGAGTAACACACGCGATGTGTGTTATTCCATAGCTTTAGACTCATCACCGTCATTTTAGCTATTTACTAACAAACACATTTCCCTCAAACAACATACAAGTAGATTCTAACAATCATCTTCATCTTCAAAGTACTAACACAATACTAATAACACACGCGATGTGTGTTATTCCATAGCTAACTCATCACCGTAGATATATTTTATGCTATTTACTAACCGACACATAATCTTCATATTCACACCAGGGGCGGCGGAGCGTTTTTCAAAGTGGAGGGGCTGAGTCACGGCTAAAAATCGCAACGGTATGGTCATTTTTGCGTTTTTGTACACGTTTGCTGACAAAAGTGTGTGTGTGTGGGGGGGGGGGGGGGGGGGGCTGCAGCCCCCCCCCCCCGGCTCCGCGGCCCCTGCACACTACTAAGGGATAACACACGCGATGTATGTTATTCCATAGATTTAGACTCATCACCGTATATATGTTATGCTATTTACTAACAAACACATTTTCCTAACCAATATTCCTCATATTCATCGGGTATTAGAGGTTTACTAACAATACTAACCTTGCAACTAACATCTAACACAAGCTTTTGGGTAGTGGGTTAACTAATACATTTCCCGCACGCGCACAACCAATTATATATTTTTCCTGCACCCTATTTGCTCTAACATAGTTTAGGGATGACACACGCGATGTGTGTTATTCGATAGCTTTAGATTCATCACCATATTATATTTCATTCTATTTACTAACAAACACATTTTCCTCTAACCCGCATTGCAAAGGTCGCGATGACTTTTGCGTGCTGCCCTCATCGCCCAAATATTGGACATGTACAGTGGACGTAGAGTTATTATTGCAACTCGTGTATGAAGATAAGAGACACATAACAAAACAAATGAAGTTCTAAATGTATACCATTTTCAGATCGTTGGTTGTATTGTTATGCGTCTCTCGATGTGTAAATAATATTTTGTTGTTGAAAAAAAAGTTTTGTGATGAGATGCACAGTTTTACACAACTATAGTTGTAATGTGTTGGAAAAGCACCAGCTAAAAAGCTGCAGGGTTGATTAAACCATATAGACACTATATTTCGCACTGGATGTTTCCATACACTGTATATTATTTCTTCTTTTTTTTTCATCATACTGTTTAAAATTATTTATTGCAGTATAGTAATATATTTTTAAGATCTAAGGAATGTATTTATTTTGACGCTGAATTTAGTACTGATTTGTAGTAAAATTTGTTTTTGATCTTTTTGAAGCTAATTGGTAAGGTTGTGAACAATAAGATATTTCTGTTATAATGATCAAATCTGTTCATTCTCTGAACAATCACTTCCGCTGTTTTGATTGCACAATTCTGTGTAAAGAATTATGCACAAGTAAAACCTATTTCGGTTGTGAGCGATTTATGTTTCAAACAATGTACGCACAATGGAATAAATCACTGAAAAAGCACAAGCATTAATCCTGTTTTGTTTATTTATCAAATGAGAATGGAGGAAGATGTTTTAAATGGAGATCAAAGAAAAGAAGATTTTGGAGAAACAAGAGAAAGAAGGAGAGAGTGGGTGAGGAGTGGAGAGAGAAGGGGGGGGAGAAGTAGACAGGGTAAGAGGGGGCATAGATCGTATCTACATCACGTCCGTTTATAGTGGCGTGGAGAAATGAAATGATAAAGAGAGTGGAAAGAAAGTGGAGGAGTAAATACTAGGTTAAAACGCGATACTGGACTGTGAAAGCCTGAATTGTATTAAGAATGTGTATATGGGAAAATTAATTGCAGAAAGATTTAGTATGTTGTAGTATAATAAGCGAGTGTAAATAGTATTGCATCATGGTTTTTTGTGAAGTCAGATATGTATTACGTTTAGTAGAGCTTCCTAGTCTATATGAATACTTATAATGGGTATGATGATCTTTTGCGAGCCGATGCGAGTTTTGTACAAGACTAAAACTGTCATGTCATCCAAAATGTACTATGACCGTCAGTAAACAAACTCCGAAGGTTTAAAACAAAAAAATGGTATGGAACAGGCGCCAAGCATGTGTTTCGATATATTTTATATCAAACGATAGGCCTACTATACGAAATGGCCGATTTTAAGGCATCTTTTTGTTTCCTTTTCTGGATGTTTTTTTTTATTAGTTATATAATTTATTAATCTGTTCATCCCCTCATCGCATTGATCACATAAACAGAAAGTTCAAGTCAGTCACACACGCATTGTCCGACTCTAAAACCACGCCTGTTTCACGTAATGATGTATACATCATGTGTTTATCTGATTGTCGGGCAATTCAGGTGTGACTGAAGCAAGTGAACTGGCTTCCAGGTTTGAAAATAAAACAAAGGCACTTTATTGTAGATAGCTGTTGACCCACCTTTCCTTCTCATCATTCATTCACCCTTTATCTATCTATTTATTCATTCATCACGCACCTTTTGCACTTTCATTATTATACTCCTTTCCTTTTTTCATTTCTTGTTACCCATCTAACCCGGCTTGTTCTGAATAATAAGACACCCAAATATAATATTCAAGCTACTAATCCGTTTAGGACGATAAGACTAACATTAAAGCTTTATTGTCGTCGGAATCAGGAGTAGACCCTGCATTCCAATAAAGTCTATACTTCCTGAACTAACATTGGAACAGTCTTGTAGGTTTAGCTCTTTAGATTTATAATTCATTACTAATATCACACTGCAAAGGAATTACAACACGCGATGTGTGTTATTCCATATAGCTTTAGTAATCATTTACTAACAACCATTCATTCCTAACTCGTTTATCTTGCAAACTACTAAAAGGATTTTATAATACTGCATTCTAACAAACTAATCATAGCGAAAAGGAATGACACACGCGATGTGTGTTATTCATAGTTTTAGCATTCCATCATTTACTAACAAACACACTTTCCTAGCGTTCATCTTCAAACTACTAAAGGATTTTATACTAATATCACACTTTATCCGGAAAAAAACTAATAAGGAATGACACGCGATGTGTTTATTCTATAATAGCTTTAGCTTCTATATTTACTAACAAAAAAAAATCCTTACGCGTTCATCTTCTAACTATAAGTCTTAGTGTGGGATTAAATCGCTTTGGCTATAATCACACTTCATCCTACAAACTAAATAGGAGTACACAGCGCGATGTGTGTATTCCTATAGCTTTAGACTCATACGTCATTTTAGCTATTTTACTAACAACACTTCCCTCAAACAACATACAAGTAGATTCTACAATTCATCTTCATCTTCAAAGTACTAACACAATACTATAACACACGCGATGTGTGTTATTCCATAGCTACTCATCACCGTGATATATTTTATGCTATTTACTAACCGACACATAATCTTCATATTCACACCAGGGGCGGCGGAGCGTTTTTCAAAGTGGAGGGGCTGAGTCACGGTCTAAAATCGCACGGTATGGTCATTTTTGCGTTTTTGTACACGTTTGCTGACAAAAGTGTGTGGTGTGTGGGGGGGGGGCTTGCAGCCCCCCCCGGCTCCGCGGCCCCTGCACACTAATAAGGGATAACACACGCGATGTATGTTATTCCATAGATTTTAGATCCATCAACCGTATATATGTTATGCTATTTACTAACAACACATTTTCCTAACCAATATTCCTCATATTCATCGGGTATTAGAGGTTTACTAACAATACTAACTTGCAACTAATCTAACACAAGCTTTGGGTAGTGGGTTATAATAATCATTTCCGCGCACGCGCAGCAACCGAATTATATATTTTTCCTGCACCCTATTTGCTCTAAACATAGTTTAGGGATGACACACAGCGATGTGTGTTTATTCGATAGCTTTAGATTCATCACCATATTATATTTCATTCTATTTACTAACAAACACATTTTCCTCTAAGCCCGCATTGCAACAAAGGTGCGATGATTTTTGCGTGCTGCCCTCATCGCCCCAAATATTGGACATGTACAGTGGACGTAGTAGTGTATTATTGCAACTCGTGTATGAAGATAAGAGACACATAACAAAAAATGAAGTTCTAATGTATACCATTTTAGATCGTTGGTTTGTATTGTTATGCGTCTCTCGATGTGTAAATAATATTTGTTGTTGAAAAAAAGTTTTGTGATGAGATGCAAAGTTTTACACAACTATAGTTGTAATGTGTTGGAAAGAGCACCAGCTAAAAGCTGCAGGGTTTGATAAACCATATAGACACTATATTTCGCACTGGATGTTCCATACACTGTATATTATTTCTTCTTTTTTTTTCATCAGATACTGTTTAAAATTATTTTATTGCAGTATAGTAATATTTTTAAGATCTAAGGAATGTATTTATTTTGACGCTGAATTTAGTACTGATTGTTAGTAAAATTTGTTTTTGATCTTTTGAAGCTAATTGGTAAGGTTGTGACAATAGATATTTCTGTTAAATGATCAAATCTGTTATCTCTGAACAATCACTTCCGCTGTTTTGATTGCACAATTCTGTGTAAAGAATTATGCACAAGTAAAACCTATTTCGTTGTGAGCGATTTAGTTTCAAACAATGTACGCACAATGGAATAATACTGAAAAAGCACAAGCATTAATCCTGTTTGTTTATTTTTCAATGAGAATGGGAGGAAGATGTTTTAAATGGAGATCAAAGAAAAGAAGATTTTGGAGAAACAAGAGAAAGAAGGAGAGAGTGGGTGAGGAGTGGAGAGAGAAGGGGGGGGGGAGAAGTAGACAGGTAAAGGGGGCATAGATCGTATCTATCACGTCCGTTTATAGTGGCGGTGGAGAAATGAAATGATAAAGAGAGTGGAAAGAAAGTGGAGGAGTAAATACTAGGTTAAGGGAGAGCATGGTCCGCATACAGATAATCATATAATGTGGGGGGAAAGGAGTTCAGGTATGTGAGAGAGAGAGAGAGGAGGGGGGGGGGGTAGAAAGGAATAGTGAGAGGGGTGGGAAAAAGTTAGATGGAAGGGTGGTGCATGCATATCACATGTTTAACAAGTATCAT
>CALNVZ010003429.1:18621466-18635379 GCA_940671915.1 Paracentrotus lividus | reverse complement strand
ATTAAGTTAGATGATGTGATATCATTATCATTCATAACAACAGTGATGATGATAATGATAATACAATGCAGTGATGATGATGATGATGATGATGATGATGATGGTGGTGGTGTTGATGATGATGATGATGATTATGATGATGATGGTGTTGATGATGATGATGGTGATGATGATGATGATGGCAATGAAGGAGAAGAGGATGATGATAACAATGAAAAAGACTGGGGTGACGATAATTTTAGCGAATTTGATTATGATGATGATGATAGTGAAGATGATGAGAACATTGATAAAAATGTTTATGAACATGATCAGCATAAAAAATAATATAATCATTCTCCATCATACCATCATATATACCATTGTGACAAAGAACACCTCCATTATCATCACCATTATCACAATCATGACCATCATCAACACCATCACTACCACCATCATCTCCATCATCCTCACAATTAACGTCACCATCATCACCATCGCAATCATCATTATCATAAAGATCATCGTCACCATCATCACCACGACCATGATCATCATTACCACAATCATCATAACCACTTCCACCATACCATCATAACCACCACCACTAATATCATCAAGATAACTACCACCATAACAACTGCCTTCTTCCCCATCATTCTAACTACCACCATCACCATCATCCCCAAGACCACCATTACCATCACAACAACTGCCATCTGAACTACAACAATCACCTACATCATCATCATCAATTTTAACACCATCATCATTAACAATTTTGATTTGTTTGCAGAGTTTTGTAAAAAAAAAAAAAAAAATAATAATAAATAAATAAAAATAATAATAATAAATAAAGAAAACATTAAAAAAGGAAGAAAAGAAAAAAAGAAGAAAATTCTTAGAACTGTATGCTCTGCAGTGTCTAGATTTTTACGCAAATAACAGATCACATACAATGCAACAAGATAATTGTTATAGGTAATAATTATGCACATATTTATTCTCTTAAGATGAAGGAATCTTCATAATCCACTTCATCATTCATAAGGTTTATGTTGTGACAGGTATTGGTAAATTCTATATTAAATAGAAAACAAAACAATTCATTTTAAAGAGATTACATGTATCACTATTGTTACATGAATATGCACTAAACTTCATACAAATCAGTCTTCAAATTTGTCTTATTCCGTATTTCACATGATACCTTTCATAATGTTCCTTGAACTATTGTTCTAATACTTTCTAAACAAATAGCCTTTTGGACAGTTGATAATAAACTGAAAACAAACAATAATATATATTATTTGTAACGTGCCAAATCCACTCTGTGGAGTGCTCAAGATTAAGTTAGAATTTATATGTTATGCGAGGTGACTCGCCTTCACGGAAACAACAATATCATAAAACAGAATTGTGTGAAAGTAAAATTTAGGACTGAACAAGAATGACTTTTTTTTAATGCTACAGAAACATTTTTTTTAATAAATAACTTCTTCACAAAACCATTCTCATATAGGATGGATGGATTCCATTATCAGGGTGGTCAATTCAAGCCATGATGATAAGATACATGATCTGAACCATATTTTCAATAAATAAGATGGAATCCTCTAACAATGATAAAGAGAGAAGTCATACAAGAACTTATTAAAATAAACCATAGGGTGTATTTCCATATCTAGAAAGCTGACGGGAGAATGCCAGTCAAGTCTGATATGCAGACAGTTTCCAGTATTGGTTCATTATAAATGTTATGGTAGTCAAGGGTCAAATACAATAAATGCCTACAAGATAGTTTGAAATTAAATATAGAAATCAGCTTCCCAACTTTTGGGCTGGAAATGATTCAATTGAAAAGGAAGAATATAATAACTCTTCTGTTTATCAAAACCTAGAGCATGTACAACCTTCACTTCTACCATTCTCAATGATGAAACTTAACAATATAATAACACTATACAAACATTAACTAATGAATTCCTCATTATTTAAAAGCTATAATCAAGAGTAACCGACTTATGCTGCAGTCACACAGACACTTACGTATAGATACGTTTTGTGTTGTTTTAATCTTATTTCATCTTCTATTCTATCATTTCTTATGTGTTTCTTTGTTTTACTGGATGAACGAAATTATCAGTATATCCACTGCAGACTATGATGGGTAGGCTTCCATGGGGATCCGCAGAAAAGAAAACAATTTTTGGACGCAACCGGATCTAACTCAACGTAAGTGTCTGTGTGACTGTAGCATAACTTCCAGAATTGCCAGTTGAAGGGCATGAAGGGCATTGTAGCAGAGATTCACCCTAACCAGAGAGGCCTGGGTCCACATGGTAATTCGTGAAGGCCATATCTAAACTTCAAAATTTTGGGGTATGGATAGGAAGTACATATGTGGCAGTCTATGCATAGATTGATCTTTTATTTTAATACATGCCTTTATGGTTAATGAGATGGAATTCTAGTACATTCAAAGATCACTCATGTACTTGGCTATGTTACTAGTACTAGAGCATGCACAATCATCAAATGTACTAGAATTCTGTTCCATCATCCATTTGCTATTAAATAATCATAAAGGTACGCATTTGGGTTAAGTAGTGGGATATGGGGAGGGGTTTGGAGTGAACTCACAATGAAGGAGAGGTGCTTGATCTCTGTACAGTATTGGATTGGGAAGTAGGACATCAGACATGAAAAGCTTGCCGATGCTCTGGGGGAGAGGAACTTGATCTCTGTAGAGTATTGGATTGGGAAATGAGATTGGGTGGTCTCACGATGTAGGCTTGGGTTGGAGGGCATCAGCCATGAAAAGCTTGCCGAAGCTCTGGGAGGAGAGGCGCTTGATCTCTGTACAATAATTCTTCATCTGACCAGCCAGGAGCATGGTATCCAGTCGGGACGGCATGGTGGGAGCTTTGAAGAGCTTTGTCAGATCTTCGTCCGGCAGAGGGGCCTCGTTTCTCGCCTCTCTGGCTGCATTCTCCTGGGTCTGCAAACCAAACAGAAACACAGTTCCTTGTGAAAGGGGGTATTGGTGTGTTTTAGGCATGGGAAATAACATAAAACTGAACATGTGGGACTGTCATCACACAAAAATTTACTCTTGGTTTCATTAATGTAGAAGTTCCATCTCTACTTCTGAATGGTTCCCCTTGCTCACCAACTTCTTCTCAACAACAATAAATGACCCCCCCCCCCAAAAAAAAATAAATAAATAAATAACAGCCTAAAAACACCCCAGATATAACATCTTATCAGGAAATATCTTGATTACTTATCACGATAAGAAAACCTTTTTGTTGTTTTTGAGAGGACATGTCTTATTACTCCATAGGCATAAAACAAAGGTAGACAAATAACAAAATATCACAAATGGACAAATTCAATGCACTGTAAATGATTTAAGAGGGTCGAGTAAAAAACTATCATATTTTCTTTCCAAGGCTCGATCAATAAAAAATTTAACACAATTACTAACAGGCAGTTACCTGACAAAGGCTTCAGACATACTTTTATTTTGAGACATGCTGCAGCAATTTATGAGCCACAAGTAAGACTTACCCGTTTGTGTATATGTTGCTGCCTAGCCTGGTTGGTCTTTGACATAGCTCGCTGATAATTGACAAATTTATTTGTGTCTTGCCACAGATCATCAACTTGATCCATGAGTAGCTCTACATTCTTCTCAAGGAGTGTCCTGAAATATCAAATTATAAGATACATTGAGATAAAAAGTGATAAACTCTAAGAGGCAGGAAGTTTGACCCTACAACTTCAACAATTGCTGCACATAGACTAGCTACATGTACCTATAAAACAAAATTGTGTTTTGCCCTCTTCGCACATACTCAAGATTGGTTAGAAACGCACTAATACCAGCAGTTATTTGGCATTTTAGAATTTTGTGGGTATAACTTCACACTGGAGCTCAAATGAGCTCCCCTTCTTGCTCCTTACATTCAAGTTTGGCTAAAAATTGGACCTAATGCTGCAAATTCATTAAGGAAATCCAGACACTCAACCAGGCACACCAGTAGACGATAATGAATCTCCTACATTTCCTTCATCTTTGGTTGGTCAGACAACGAGTGACTTCATGATAATTCTTTGAACTCGGAAAGCTGTATATGGATCAAAGACTGTCAACTCTTCGTAAAAAAAAAAAAGCTTTCAAATTAATACTTAAAGGGTATCTAGTGTAGTGGGAAGATGTGGGAAAGATGAAGAAAATTATTGAGAGCTTTCCCGTTATTTTCATGCTATTTGGGAAGAGTATCATGATAAAAAGCTCCACAGTAATGCTCTCCAATTGCCCTAATAGTCATAATATAACCCAAAATATAGGGCAAGTCCAAGCTATTTTGCACGGTAACAAATGGGACATTCAGAGCCAAAACTAGGGCTCGTTTAAAAAATCTTAAATGAAATCTCAATCCTTAGGAATATTCTGGAAGGTACTAGGAATCTTCAACCAAAACCTTAAAAAATAGTTGAAATAACTCATTTCATAATTAATTTATGATCATTTATTCGTCGGTAACGAACGGGACCAGAAAAAATGGCGTTTTCAAATTTTGACTATGTTCACATATAACTCTGAATTTAAAAAAGTTGATCTTAACTTGCATAGTCTTATCCTCTTAAACATGTAATAACCATTGTAAGGACATATTTTAACGTTAATACAACTTTGAGTTTTCTGGCAAGGTCAAGTTTGAAAAAATATGTCAGGTAACAAACAGGACAGATAACACACAGGAAAATTATTCCCTGTAATATTTTTCATTAAACAACTGGTGTAGCCAAGGCGTAGAAACATCTTTTGTTAAAAAATCTCTCTGATAAAACAAAAGAAACATAATAAACATAATACAAAACACAAATGTAAAAAACACTTATTTTGTTTCATTTCTAAAGGTGGGAGGGTGAGTAATAAAAATGCATAATTTTACATCAGTTCAGTAACTTTTGTGAGACTATATCTGAGACCTGAATATTTTAAGTCTAAAAATATGGAAAGTTTTGCGCTAGGTTCGCGATATTTTCACAAGAGTTAGCCAGGGAAATATAAAAACAGAAAATTTATACTTTTTGGTTGTACTCCTATGACAAAACCACTTTTTTTTGAATGGTTGAAAATAGCATTTTTAATGCATTTCATTATTTTTTCATGAATATTAATGAGCCTTGAGACGTCATATGACTTTTAAATGACTTTTGACCTCATTTGCATAAAGTTAATTTCATACCCTTTATGGTGATATATGACACATTATGTATACCTTTGCAAACCCACTGACACACTTGACACAAAAATGGGTCAAAAAGTCGAAAATTCACCACCTTGGGAACAAATAGCGTGGACTTGCCCCATACCAAAACAGCTAAATGTTTGGGTCCCGAACATTTTGTCTTGCCCCATACATGCATTTCTGTGTAAGTGCATGCGACTCAAAGCTGAATTGGGTTAATTTCTCATCAGTTTGGTGATAACAAAACCTCACAGCATGAAATAATGCTTAGGTGAAATGTTATCAACCTTTCCAAATCACTTTTAGACAGTATCTTCCAGATTTCAATGTCATGACCAGAACAATAGTTTCACAGCAGCCTTGAATAGCATCACCTCTAGTCGTCAACTACTCCATCTGGCCTGTTTCCTAACTCAGAATGCAACATGCTGAGTAGTCTCATAATACAGGTCCCCCATGAATGATAACACTCTTATTCGCTACTCAAAGTACATGTAGCGAAACAAGTACTTTTCTCCTAAAAACATTTTAGTTTCCCTGTATAAATAATGGCAATTCTATACTGAAATATACCCTGTACTATAGATAAGTATCACAAAAGGTATAAGACTAGATTTTATAACACTTAACCAGATGAGAGCCCACACATACAGTGGGGATCAGTTCAGTCTTACTTTAAAAGATGAATAACTCACCCGGTTGATAGGCTGAGGAAGTTGTCATCTCCTGGTTGAGATAGTCCTTCTACTTCACATATGAGGGTCTTCACCAGATAAGAGTTCTTCACGACAATGGGAATCTCTTCAAACAGTTTGTCGAAGCTCAGCCCTGATTTCCTAATGCTGTACATTGAATTGAATTGAATTGAATTGAATTGAATTGAATTTTATTTCCACATTCATTAAAAACATATATAAAGCATTAACAAACAATATAACATATATACAAAGAAATTTACAAAGAAATTAATGGTAATGTGGTGGGATCATAAAAAGTTTAAAAAAAACTTATATACATGATCCCAATACACATAGGACGACATTGACATAGTACATAAGTATGTATACCTAACAAAAATAATGGGGGAAACAAAAATAACCTAACCCTATCCCAAAGCACAAATGGATATATCTTATTACGATTCATTTAGCAGTAAATACTCTTTAAATTTATGTTTAAAAGAGTTTAATGTATTTGTATTTTTTATTATCTGGTATATTATTCCATAGTAAACTCCAGTTTAAACACCTCTACAGCGTCTTCTGGAGGATACCCACCAAGTACCCTTATATTGATCGGAGGAATAATAATAGTGGTTTATTATTCCAAAGCAATATACGTTTACAAACAATGTAGTTAACATTTACTTTTCAATACTTGGGTTTAAATACAGCAGTAATATTAATTCATTTAAAAATAGCATGGTATACATTGATTTAAATTTGCAGTAACAGATGTAACGATTGCATGACTTTCAATCAACAGGAAACAAATTAGAATTATGGTCCTCAATGTATTCACTATACAAAAGAATAAAGGTTATTAGGGTTTTGACTTTCCAGGACAATAATACATTTAATTTCCACCACCATTGCATTTTAAACAAACAAGCTGAATTCCATAATTGTAAAACAAATTAGTATCATGACTTTCTAGAAATTTTCCGACCTGTAAGCACTGTACGTAGGGTTGGGCAAATAATTACTTTTTTTTTCTGAGAAGGTATTTCAAACAAGTTGTTTCTATAGTCAAATTTGATGCAGAATCCAAAAATGACAATTATTTTTGTGTACGATGATGTCTGACGTCGCTAAAGTGCAAAAAACCGAAATAGTGTATTTTGCTTATTCATCACACACTTTATAGGTATAAACCGATTTTATGTTGTTTCTTTATAGATTTTGATGGTCTAGAAGCTCAAATCTGACAATTTTATTATGACCTAATGTACCTAGTATGTATTACAGGTGTTATAGTGATTTTGATATGAGGTGATTTTTGCTCGATATTGACTGAAACTAACTACCAAGCTACACTAACAGTCGACTTAGGTGGGATTAATCATGTTGGATTAATCATGTTGGGTTCCCTGACACCCAAAATCCATATAAAAACGTAATAAAAGTGCTTCATACCTATAAAAAGTGTGATAATTGGGCAAAATACGCCATTTTTGCAGCCATTTTGTTTTTTTGCACTTTAGCGACGTAAGACGTCATCGTACGCAAAAATAATTGTCATTTTCAGTTTCTACATTGAATTTTACTATAGAAACAACTCGTTTGAAAAAAAAAGTTGATATTTGCCCAACCCTACTGTAAGATATGATTCAGACTGCCCTTCCAAGCCCCCCTGCAAAAAAAATCCCTGTATTACCTCTCCAATGTGAATTCCATATCCTGGTAGACACTCATAGCTTGTTCCGTTAATCTGTATGCTTTCAAACTTAAGCTGGATTTAGATGTCTTGATAGGATCTGTAGAGCAAAAATAAAAACATTAAAAAGGTTATTTTTTAAGTCAATTTTTTTTTTACACTTCCTCACAGGATTGCCAATGGATTCACATTTGATCAAATTTATATTAAAAACTTTAGAACGTTGTTATCCTTTATTGGATAATAACAAAACATTAACTAGTAAACAAATAATGTTTTAAGGATTAATATCAAGGTTGTTTTGCATTTCACTGATTCGCGTCAGCCCAATAACAACACATTCGTCTATGGAGTGCTAAAAGAAAGTAATGACCTGCCATAAATAAGATCATCTGATTCTATGGAGTGCTGGAATGACCAACGTAAATAAGAACAACCGATTCTGCTATGGAGTTCTATAATGACCATCTGAATAAATAAGCAAAAGAATGTGGCATGTTCAATTTATGCGTGCCGCCGCAAAATGTGCCTGTATACCCAAGTCGTATACCTCTATGCGAACTCAGCCTTATGAAGTACTAGAATGACCTACCGTAAATAAGAACAACTGATTCTTCTATGGAGTGCTGGTAGTTGTACTGAGAATCTAGAAGAGCTTTGGTGAGAAATGTTCCATACTTGGTGGACTGATACCAGCCTACGTGGAGATGGTCTATGTTGACATGCCGTAAATTCCTCATCATTTCCATCTGATATTGGACTGAGAGAAAGAGAGAAAAATAATTATAAGATTGTGAAAGAGGGCAGTATTGGCAAAATATACCTCGTGTCCTGAACTGCTCAAACTGTCATTCAATTAACTTATATTCACTTTTGAATTAAAAAATTTCAAATATTTAATAAATATTTGAAATGAAGTTCTGGCATAATTACCGACTATGAAAATGCAATAGGTTTCCATTTTGATTACAAACATTTATAACCCTTTAGATTGATCACAAAGTGTGTATTTAATAAAAAAGGGATTAAATTGTGGTCAATGACATCAAATAAAATGAGGATATTTATTTAAAGTTACCCCAAAAGTCTGGTATCAATTCTGGGTTAACCAGTTCTGAATATTCCCAGTTTGAAGAATAACCAAAATAAAGCAGAACTTGTTCAAAAACTTACTCTCGTCAAAGTCTTCCTCGTCGGCTTGCTTGGGGAATGGGAAGCAGTTTGTGATCTCTAGAGTGTCACCTTGGACAAGACCTAGAAGAACTCCTTGTACCATCTCTCCATCGCTGCCACCTTCTTCTTCACAATGCTTGATGATCTTCAAAACAACCTGTATGATCAAACCAAATCAAATAAATGTTAAGTTTATTTGAATTTAAATTACTTGGTAAAAATAATCATATGAACATAACACATATCCTCAGAGGTTAACACCTCTAATTTGTCATCTTTTCCTTTTTTAATAATCTTCATCTCCTGATCTAACGGGGCTCGTGATTGTCAAAAAGCCTGTTATGAAACCTTAAAAAAAGCCAAAGTTTCGAAATTAGAAAGCATTTTTCCAGATTGCTTTTTCTTAACTTCACGCTAAGCCTAAGCGCACATCATGACGTGGGCTTTTGTTTTACCACCAAATTCAAGATTTTGAAGCAGAGTTCAGGTACGTTGTAAGTTAATTCAATTGTATTGAGAACAATTTTTTTTTTAAATTTTGACTTTGTTGATGATTTTTTTTTTGTTTGGCATTTAAAATTGCGGCACACTGCATGTGCACTTGCGGGATAGCGCCATTCCGCAATCTAGGTTAGCCATTTAATTTTGTTTCATAAATCTGCATGCGTGTCATGCAAGAACTCGCCAGCAGCAGTCAGCAGTCCTCTCCTTTTCATTGCCAGCCTCATGCGTCACGCTGCGCCTTGGCGCACAGCTAGCACAACTGCTTCTTTCTCGCTAATTTCGAACTCGAAGGCGAAGCCTATCCTTTCGTCTCGACAGACACATGACAATATGCATAGTCTACACACATTGACACAGAGTCGAGTCACAACCACAGACATTAAACAGCACACGGCCGCGGCCGCAGTGGCCGCGGCCACGGCTCACTCACAATGCTCACACTGAGTCACAGTCACACAACATACACACATGTCAGAATGTCGCGGGAAACATACGGCATCGCAAAACAGGAAAACACATGTTTTTATCGAGCAAATACAAAGAATTTCGGAGAAAATATTAAAGTAAAAGATATGTGTTACGTAAACTAATATCAAAATGCCTAAAAGGTGAGTTTCATACATACCAAGCCATCAATTTGTACTCTGGCAACTGGAGTTTCGAGCGTGCTGTGAGTCGCCATCTTGGGTAACTTTACTGAATGGTCATTAAGGTTCGGTAGAGGGCGCCAAAAGCCTAACTGCGCGGCAGCATTATAGCAGCAGCTGCATGCAGCAGAGATGTCTTTTTTTATTTATTTATAAAAAAAAATTTAAAAAAATAAATAAAAAAATCACCACTCACCATCCATATCCACCTCTCTTGTGTTCTCAGTTTTTGCTGAAAATACATGCGTTCTTATGTAGTAGGCCTAGTGACCTAACTTTTGATATTGATATTATTTTAAAAGGGGAATGACCCGGGAATGAACCCCAAAGAGAAATATTTGGCTTCAATGAATGGAGATAAACCATATTGGTAAAAGTTTTAGTAAAATTAGGAAATGATTAAGAGAGATATGAATTTCAGTTACAATTTGAGATCACTTATGGTACTATGGTAATCCTCCAATTGGCAACGCAACCATGATGTGTGATGTAATGCAAGGAGAACTTAATTATTTCTACACATTTTACTGAAATCATCTTTTTCCTTAATTCTGAAGGTAGAATAAAGAATCTTTTCATGGGATGAAGTCATGTAAATATATGAAACGCATAATATATCATGACCACAAAACTGTATATTATTCAAATAGGAAAAAGGTGACATTTTGAGTAGTTTTTGCGTACATCATAATGGGGAGTTCTCCCTGTATGACATCACACATGGTCACCGTGTTGTCAATGGGAGATTTCCTATGTCATCAGAGATCTCAACTTTCAATTCTCATAACTTCCTTATTATTTATCAAATTTTTGCCATATCTTCACTGATGTGCTAAGTTGATTTTCTATATCCACAATAAGCCAACTATCTTTAAAGAGGCAATTCACCTTTAAAGGGATGCAGTAACATTGAATGATATTCAAATCACATTTTATCGAGTTAGCTTATTTTGCCAACATAATTATAAACACTTAGGTCAGTCTGGTATCTCTTCAAAATTGCAAGCTAATTGCTTGCTTTACCTTCGAGATATAACTGATTTCATACTCAAATTTTATAAACCAACACCGGATGGTTTATAAAACCATGTGCTTTTCCGCACAGCACAACACACACCCATTTCCTGTTGTATAGTCCCCCGTCCCTAGCGGCCTGATTAGCTAGCAGAAGAGGGTACTGGTGTTCAGCTGTATGCTTGGCATTGTTTCTTACACTGTTTTAAGGTAGTAAATGTCTTCCATTTGATCTGAAACTTTCAGTACTTTGTTTTTACTGTTGGAACAATATAATTTTATTAATCTTGATCTAATTGCTCTTGTTTTTGAAAGTTACTAAATCCCTTTAAGTCGGAAAAGGAAGCTAGCACGGAGACATCTGCAAATAATATTTTTGAAGTTTCACACCTCAGACAGGATGGGAAAAAAATGCTGCAGTGCAAATATTTTGGCCGCCCCATCCATTTTCAATTCAGTCTGATTTAATTCAAATATTCAATTAATTTTATTTATTTGAAGAAAATATATATATATAAGACAATGCCACACATACATCATCTAAACGGCAATTTTGTTTACGAAACAATCGGCACAATATAATAGCCTGCAATCGAACCATCATAGGCTATTTATCGGGGCCAACGTCCAAAAAAATTATTTTGTTGGCTCCATTTACCCAATGGATAGGCCTACTGAATATGTATAATTTTCTTTTGATATAATAATTGGCAATAAAAAAAATACAGTACAAAGAAACCATTAAAGCTGAGCTAGCCTAGCGTTTCCAACATCATGAATGTGCTGTGGGTCGCCATCTGAAGAAGAAGAAGAAGAAAAAAAATTGAATATGCAATATTAAAATATTTGGGTTTTCTAAGAGATAAAAAGGCTTTCCGGAAACTTTATGCAAAACATAAAACAGCCATTATGACGGCGTTTTTTCCTCTCATTTTGGGGGCCCCTTTTTGTTTAACCTGGTGACGAAGGCCTCTTCAATCCTACTACCTAAAGGCCCGGTCCCACTGGCGTGAGGATTAATTGCGCATGAGGTGCGTATACAAATTTCGTTCATCCGCAACAAAAAACAAAAACAAAACAAACAATCCGCAATTCATACGCAAATCATCCTAAAAAGCCAGTGGGACCGCGCCTTAACGAAACGCGTCTGAAGGATCGATACGTTCTGACGTTAAATCACGTGTGATCTCTTGTCGGTGGGTTTGAAGTAAAACGTGAGATTGGTAAAAAATGAAATATTTTGTAGTACCTTAATCATGGTTAAAAAAAGGGGGAAATGAATAACATTCATAAACCACGTGCGTAGACACGCATTAATTTCCTTATGTTAAGTCGGGGCGGGGGGGGGGTGAACTATTCATCATCGGTAGAGCGGACGCACTTGCTTTTTAAGAGGGGGGGGGGGTGGGGATGCAGCTCTTCACAAGTGCCATAAACCCTTACTATTTTATCATTTCTCAAAAAAAAATTCAGCCTTTAAGAAAGATTTTAAAGGACAACTATGCTATATTATTATGATTGATATTTTGATAGAAGACATAGCCCGGGTCTCGAACAATGAAAGCGGGACAAACAAATCATTCATGCAGGCTAGAAATGAATGCCAGAGCAAAATGATGTGGCTGGAGCACACACAATAAAGATATCCAAACTGAATGATCTTTATTGAAATAAATGAGAGAGAGAGAAAAAAAAACAAAAAAACATAACAATATACTAGTAACAACATTTTGTCAACACTTTTTGTCGATTATTGAGTCGAGGTTATCGAAAGTTGCATTGTACGGCCGTGTAAAATAATAATATGACAACCTGCATGGCCACTCAGTATAATTACAATCTCGTGTCTCCCTATACTAGGGCTTATGAATTGAATGGAGAATTAAACCCTTGGTTTTTAGGTTTAATATTCAAAGGTATTATATCCGGGCTTTATTCAGCTCGGGGCTCCATGTCCGGCTCCACGCACAAAAATGGGGGGGGGGGGGCTGCGAGAAAGGGGGAGTGCCACCTTAAATTTGCTCCTGTCTCTAGAAAAAATGTTGGTAACACCCCTCCTACTTGAAAGAATAATATTTTATATGTCATCAATCTATCTACCTCAGGAACCCAGCCCCATCAAATGACTTTTGGGTACACCGAGTAAATGATATCACGCAAGGTTTTTTGGAAGGCGTACCAAAGATGAGGTCATTTTATTGATGGAAATGGTCATATAAATAATTTATGGTTTTGTGTTGCTGTTTAATGAATAAATATGTGCTATAAGTCCTACTCTTTCATAATTTACCATTAGTTGAGATGGGGTCACTTTGGCGTATTTTTTTGGAATCTTTTCGCAATTTTGTAACATCTCTTAATCACGCGTACAAAAGTCGTCTCTTTTGTCATAGTCTCGCTCAAGGATTCTTGATTTTTGTTTGAGCTGACAAAATTTTCTATACATATCAATTCTACTCCACGTGAAATGTAAATCTAACGTAGGCCTATGACATAAAGTCTTAACATAAAGACGCGTCCATTATTTGAGGAGGGGAAACGCAACATTACATTCATGAGTTTAGTGGAAATGCCCGCAGCTGAAAAACAAAACCCGCGCTAACGGCGGGAAGCGACCGATTGACAACTGCATGCAATATATTACTTAGCGCACAAAAACTCGCCTAAGAAAACTTCCCTGTCGGTAAAATGGAATTGTCAGTCGATCCGTTCGAGGAAATTAGTCCTGGGGGGCTTTTCATCAAAGGACATGTCGGACGTTTTATCCGACAAACTGTTATAAGCTACTGAAATGCTCGCATCTGATTGGCTGAGAGCAAATTTGTCGGATAAAATGTCCGACAAGCCCTTTGATGAAATGCTCCCCTGGACATGAAATAAATAATTGAACTTTTATCATAGTTTTCGTAGGTAGATGCTTCAGACCAGATTGGGGAAAAAGACATTTTGGCAA
>CALNVZ010003429.1:18607225-18621441 GCA_940671915.1 Paracentrotus lividus | reverse complement strand
GGGTTAGGTCCATGGGGATCGCAGAAAGAAAACAATTTTGGCGCAACGGATTAACTCAACGTAAGTGTCATATGTGTGACTGTAGCTCAAGTTCAGGAATTGCGTGAGGGCATGAAGGGCTTGTACAGGATTCACCTACCAGGAGGCCTGGGTCCACATGGTAATTCGTGAAGGCATATCTAATTAATTTTGGGGTATGGATAGGAAGTCATATGTGCGCGTTATGCATGACTTGATCTTTTATTTTAATACATGCTTTATTGGTTATGGCTGTAGTATTTCAAAGACACTCATGTTTGCTATGTTATAGTTACTGGCATGCACATCATCAATGTCTTAGATTCTGTTCCTCATTCCTTTGCTATTAAATAATCTTTAAGGTACGCATTGGGTTAAGTAGTTGGGGATATGGGGCAGGGGTTCTGGAGTGAACTCACAATAGGAGAGGTGCTTGATCTCTGTACAGTATTGGATTGGTGAGTAGGAATCGACATGAAAAGCTTTGCCGATGCTCTGGAGGGAGAGGAATGTTTTCTCTGACTAGAGTATTGGATTGGGCATGAGTTGGGGTGGTCTACGATGTGGCTTGGGGTTTGGAGGCAATCGCATGAAAAGCTTGCCGAAGCTCTGGAGAGAGGCGATTGATCTTGTACAATAATTTCATTGACCAGCAGGGCATGGTTCCAGTCGGAGACGGCATGGTGGGAGCTTTGAAGAGCTTGTCGATCTTAGTCCGGCAGAGGGGCTCGTTTCTCGCCTTCTGGTTGCATTCCTGGTTCTGCAACAAGAAACACAGTTCTTGTGAAAAGGGATTTGGGTGGTGTTTTGGTGGGAAATAATAACTGACATGTGGGCTGTCAGTCACACAAAATTTATCGGTTCTTTGTAGAAGTTCCTTTATCTTGATGGTTTCCTTGCCTTCACACTTCTTCTCAACAATAAATGACCCCCCAAAAAATAAATAAATAATACCAGCTAAAACACCCAGTATAACCTCTTATCAGGAACTTTTGTTATTATCACGAGTAGAAACCTTTTTGTTGTTTTTGATTGGGAATGTTTTATTACTCTCAGGCATAAAACAAGGTAGACAACTCACAAAATATCACAATATGGAACAATTCAATGCACTGTAAAATGATTTAAGAGGAGAGGCAAACCCAAATCGTAGTAATAACTTCAAATAATTTTCTTCAAGGCCCTCGGATCAATAAAAATTCACAATTACTAACAGGCAGTTACCTGACAAAGGCTTCCAGCATCTTTTATTTTGAGACATGCTTGCAGCAATTTAGTGAGCCACAAGTAGGCTTACCGTTTGTGTATATGTGTTCCTAGCTGGTATGGTCTTGACATAGTCCTGCTAATTGACAAATTATTTGTGTCTTGCAGATTCATAACTGATCAAGGAGTACTCTCATCTTCTCAAGGGTGTCCTGAATATCATTATAGTACATTGAGATAAAAGTGAATAAACTTCTAGAGGAGGAGTTTTGACTAAAACTCAACATTGCTGCATAGCTAGCTACATGTACCTATTAAAACAAATTGTGCTTTTGCCTTCGCATTTACTCAAGATTGGTTAGACGCACTATACGCAGTTATTTTGCATTTTAGAATTTTGTGGGCTATAACTTATCATGGGCCAATGAGCTCCCCTTTTTGTCCTTACATTCAACGTTTGGCTAAAAATGGACCTATGTCTGCTATTCTTAAGGGAAATCCAGGACAATCAACCAAGGCACACCAGTGACGATAATGACATCTCCTAATTTCCTTCAATCTGTTGGTTGCAGAACAGGTGACTTATGATAATTCTTTGATCGGAAAGTGTATATGGATCAACCTGTTCAGCTCTTCGTAAAAAAAGCTTTCAAAATTATACTTAAGGGATCTAGTGTTGGGAAGATTGTGGGAAAGATGAAGAATTTGAGGCTTCCCGTTTATTTTCATGCTATTGGGAGAGTATCTGATAAAAGTCCCGTATGCTCTCCATTGCCCTAATGTCATAATATAACCCAAAATATTAGGGTGCAAGTCCAGTTTTTGACGGTTAAAATGGCCATTTCGGCAAATAGGGCTCGTTTAAAAATCTTAAATGATCTCTCCTTTAGGAATATTTGGAGGTATGGATCTCTCACCACTTAAATATTTCTGTTGAATAACTCATTTCTAATTATTTATGATCATTTATTCGTCACGGTACGAACGGGGACAGAAAAATTGGCGTTTTCAATTTTGCTATTGTAAATAAACTTGATTTAAAGTTGATTTACTTGCCTGTCTTATCTCTTCTAACATGTATAACATTTGTACGGATATTTTCGTTAATACAACTTTAGAGTTTTCTAGGCAAGGTCAAGCTTTGGAAATATGTCACGGTAACAACGGAAGTAAACGGAATCTATTCCTTGTAATATTTTATTAAACAACTGGTGTAGCCAAGGCGTTAGAACATCTTTTTGTTAAAAATCTCTCTGATTACAAGACATAATAACCATATACAACCAAATGTAAAAAACTTATTTTGTTTCATTATCTAAAGGTGGGAGGTGGTAATAAAATGCATTTTTCATCGTTTCAGTAATTTGTGGGACTATATCTGAGGACTGTATTTTTGTCTAATATGGAAAGTTTGCGCTAGGTTCGCGCTTTTTCACAAAGAGTTAGCCGGGGGATTTAAAACAGAAATTTATATTTTGTTGTACACTATTGAAAAAACCACTTTTTTGAATGGTGAAAATGATTTTATGATTTATTATTTTTCATGAATATTATGAGCCTTGAGAAGTATTGATCTTTAAGCTTTTGCTATTTGTAAAAGTTATTTCATACCTTTTGAGGTGATATATGACACATTTGTATACCTTTGCAAACCACTGCACATTGACAAAATGGGTCAAAGTCGAATTCAACTTGGAACATGGTGGATTTGCCTCCAAAGCTAATGTGGGTCCGCATTTTGTCTTGCCCTAATGCATTCTGTGTAGTGATGGATAAAGCTGAATTGGGTTATTTCTCATCGTTTGGTGATAACAAACCTCACGCATGAACTAATGCTTGGTGAATGTTATCACCTTTCCAAATCATCTTGTAGGAAGTATCTTCCAATTTCAATGTCATTGACAGATCAATAGTCTTCACTCAGCCTTGAGAATTAGCATCACTCAGTCGTCAATATCTCTGGCTGTTTCTAACTCGTATGACTGTGGAGTGTCATATATGGTCCCCATGAGGATCATCTTATTCGCTTCAAGTACATGTAGCGACAAGTACTTTTTCCTAAACTTTTTGTTTCCTGTATTGGCATCTATACTGAATACTGTCTATATGTATCACGGTGATAAGTTTTATTTAACGATGAGAGCACATTACGGGGGATTCAGTTCAGTTTATTTTATAAAGATGAATTAACTCCCGGATTGATAGGCTGAGAAGTTGGTTATCTCTTGGTTGAGGATGCTTATACTTCACATATGAGGGTTCTTCCGATTAGAGTTCTTTCACGACAATGGGGTCTCTTCAACGTTTTGTCGACGCTCAAGCCCTGATTTTCTATTGCTGGTACATTGATTGTTGATTTGAATTGGAATTGCATGTTTTTTCACATTCATTAAATTATATAAGCTTAACACAATATAACTATATACAAGAATTTACAAGAAATTATGTGGTGGGTCATAAAAGTTTAAAAAAAAAAACCTTTTTACATGTCCCATAACATAGCGACATTGACATAGTACATAGTATGTTAACTAACAAAAAATTGGGGGGGAAACAATAACCTAACTATCAAGCACAAGTGTATATTCTATTGATTCATTTAGCAGTAATACTCTTCCCCTTTTATAGTAAGTGATGTTTTGTTTTTTTTATTGGTTATTATTATGTCTTCCAGTTTTAAACACCTCACGGTCTTTGGGGATCACCAAGTACCTTTATATTGATCGGAGGAATATATAGTGGTTTATTATTCAGAATTACGTTTACACTTAGTTCATTTACTTTTTCATACTTGGTTTAATTACAGCGTAATATATTATTTTAAAAATAGCATGGTATAATTGCATTAAAATTTGCGTAACAGATGTAAGATTGCATGGACTTTCAATCAAAGGAACATTAGTTTATGGTCTCATGTATTCCTTACAAAGAATAAGGTTATTAGGTTCTTGACTTCAGGCAATATACATTTAATTTCCCACACCATTGCTTTTAAACACAGCTGATTCCTTAATTGTAAAACCATCGTATCTGACTTTCTATAGAATTTTCCGTCCTGTAAGCATGTACGTTGGTTTGGGCAAATAATTACTTTTTTTTCTGTAGTATTTTAACAGTGGTTTCTATTGTCATTTGATGCAGTCAAAATTGCAATTTATTTTTGTGTACGATGTGTTGACGTCGTAAGTGAAAAAACGATTAGTGTTTTGCTTATTCTCACATTTATAGGTATACCGATTTTTGTGTTTCTTTTATAGTTTTGTGGTTGAAGTAATTGACTTTTATTGTCCTATGTCTAAGTTGTATTAAGGTGTATATGTGTTTGTATGAGTGATTTTGCTGATTTGACTGAAACTACTCAAGCTACTAACGTCGACTTTGGGTGGATTATATGTTTGGTTAATATGTTGGCGTTCTGACACCAATCCATATAAAACGTATCAAATGCTTACCTATACAAAGATGTGATAATTGGGCAACAATACGCATTTTGCAGCCATTTTGTTTTTTTGCACTTTTTGGACGTAGAGTTCATCGTACGCAATAATTGTCTTTCGTTTCTCATTGATTTTACCTATAGAAACACTTCGTTTTTGAAAAACAACGTTGTTTTGAGCCACCTCTGTTAGTTGTTCAGTGCCTTCCAGCCCCCTGCCCCAAAAAATCCCTGTTACTTCCATGTGCTTCCTATCGGTGAAATTCTAGTTTTCCGTTAATTGTTGCTTTCAAACTTTAAGCTGGATTTAGTATGTCTTGGATGGATCTGTTAGGCAAAAATAAAACATTAAAAAGGTTATTTTTTAAGTCATTTTTTTTTTAACTTCCTCCAGGATTGCCAATGGATTCATTTGATCAATTTATATTAAAACTTTGAACGTTGTTATCCTTATTTGGATAATAAAAACATTAACTAGTAAAAATATGTTTTAAGGATTAATATCCAAGGTTGTTTGCATTTCACTGATTCGCGTCAGCCCAATAACAACACATTCGTCTATGGGAGTGCTAAAAGAAAGTAATGACTGCTAATAAGAATCATCTGTTCTATGGAGTCTGGGATTAACAAGTAAGAAAACGCGTCTGCTATGGAGTTTAATAATGACCATCTGAATAAATAAGCAAAAAGAATGTGGCATGTTCATTTATGCGTGCCGCCGGCAAAATGTGCCTGTTACCAAGTGTATACCTTACTGCGAACCGCCTTATGAGTACTGATGACCTACCGTAATAAGAACAACTGATTTTCTTATGGAGTGTGGTAGTTGTCTGAGAATCTGAGAGCTTTGGTGAGAAATGTCATAACTTGGTGGACTGTACCGAGCCCTCGATTGGATGATGGTTTGTTGACATGCCGTAAATTCCTCATCTTTCATCTGATATTGGACTGAGGCAGAGAGAAAAATTTAGATTGTGAAAGAGGGCAGTATTGGCACAAATATACCTCGTGTCTGACTGCTTAAACTGTCATTCATTACTATATTCATTTTGAAATTAAAATTTCATAATTTTAAATATTTGAATGAAGTTCTGGCATATTACGCATGAAAATGCAATAGGTTTCCATTTGTTACAACATTTATACCCTTTAGATTGATCACAAAGTGTGTATTTTAATAAAAAGGGATTAATTGTGGTCAATGACAAATAAATGAGGATATTTATTTAAAGTTCCTAAAGTCTGGTTATTCTGGGTTAACCAGTTTGAATATTCCCAGTTTGAGAATACCCAAAATAAAGCGAACTTGTTCAAAACTTACTCTCGTCAAAGTCTTCCTCGTCGGCTTGTTGGGGAATGGGAAGCAGTTTGTGATCTCTAGAGTGTCCACTTGGACAAGACTAGAAGAAACTCCTTGTGCATCTCTCATCGTGCCCTTCTTCTTCACAATGTGTGATCTTCAAAACAACCTGTATGATCAACCAATCAATAAAATGTTAAGTTTATTTGATTTTAAATTACTTGGTAAAAATATCATATTGAACATAACACATATCCTCAGAGGTTAACACTCCTATTTGTATCTTTTCCTTTTTTAATAATCTTCATCTCCTGATTACGGGGCCGTGTTGTCAAAAAGCCTGTTATGAAACTTAAAAAAAGCCAAGTTTCGAAATTAGAAGCTTTTTTCCAGATTGCTTTTTCTTAACTTCAGCTAGCCTAAGCGCACATCATGACGGGCTTTTGTTTTACCACAAATTCAAGATTTTGAAGCAGAGTTCAGGTCCGTTGTAAGTTAATTCACTGTATTGAGAACAATTTTTTTTTAAATTTTGACTTTGTTGATGATTTTTTTTTGTTTGGCATTTAAATTGCGGCACACTGCATGTGCACTTGCGGGATAGCGCCATTCCGCAATCTAGGTTAGCCATTTAATTTTGTTTTCTAAATTGCATGCGTGTCATGCAGAACTCGCCAGCAGCAGTCAGCAGTCCTCTTTTCATTGCCGCCTTGCGTCACGCTGGCCTTGGCGCACATCTAGCACAACTGCTTCTTTTCGCTAATTTCGACTCGAAGGCGAAGCTCCTTTGCGTTCGACGACAATGACATATGCATGTCTAATACTTGGACAGAGTCGAGTCACACCACGAGACATTAAAGCACACGGCCGCGGCCGCAGTGGCGCGGCCACGGCTCACTCAAATGTCCACTGAGTCAAGTCACACAACATACACACATGTCGAATGTCGCGGGGAAAATACGGCATCGCAAACAGGAAAAACACATGTTTTATCGAGAAATCAAAGAATTTCGGAGAAAATTTAAGTAAAAGATATGTGTTACGTAACTAATATCAAATGCCTAAAAGGTGAGTTTTCATCATACCAAGCCATAATTGTACTCTGGAAACTGGAGTTTCGAGCGTGCTGTGAGTCGCCTTTGGGTAACTTTACTGATTGGTCATTAAGGTTCGGTAGAGGGCGCCAAAAGCCTACTGCGCGCAGCATTATAGCAGCGCGTGCATGCAGCAGATGTCTTTTTTTATTTATTTATAAAAAAATTTAAAAATAAATAAAAATCACCACTCACCATCCATATCCACCTCTCTTGTGTCTCAAGTTTTTGCTGAAAATACATGCGTTCTTATGTAGTAGGCCTAGTGCTATTTTGTTTGATTTTTTAAAAGGGGAATGCCGCGGAATGAACCCAAAGAGAAGTATTTGGCTTCAATGTGGAGTAACCATATTGGTATTTTAGTAATTAGGAATGATTAAGAGAGATATGAATTTCAGTTCAATTTGAGATCACTTATGGTATATGGTAATCCTCCAATTGGCAACGCAACATGATGTGTGATGTATGCAAGGAGAACTTAATTATTTCTACACATTTTCTGAAATCATCTTTTTCCTTTTAATTCATGAAGGTAGAATAAAGATTTTTCATGGATGAAGTCATGTAATATATGAACCGCATAATATATCATGACCACAAACTGTATATTAATTCAAATAGGAAAAAGGTGACTTATTGAGTAGTTTTTGCGTACATCATAATGGGGAGTTCTCCCTGTATGAATCACAATGGTCCGTGTTGTCAATGGGAGATTTCCTATGTCATCAGAGATTCAACTTTCATTCTCATAACTTCCTTATTATTTATCAAATTTTGCCATATCTTCAACTGATGTGCTAAGTTGATTTTCTTATCCACAATAAGCACACTATCTTTAAAGAGGCAATTCCTTTAAAGGGATGCAGTAAATTGGATATTCAAATCAACATTTTATCGAGTTAGTTATTTTGCCAACATAATTTATAAACACTTAGGTCGTCTGGTATCTCTTCACAATTGCAAGCTAATTGCTTGTTTAGCTTCGAGATATAACTGATTTCATACTCAAATTTTATAACCAACACCGGATGGTTTATCATGTGCTTTCTCGCAGCACACAGCTTTTCCTGTTGTATAGTCCCGTCCCTAGCGGCTGATTAGCTAGCAGAAGAGGTATTGGTGTTCAGCTGTATGCTTGGCATTGTTTCTTACACTGTTTAAGGTAGTAAATGTTTCATTTGATCTGAAACTTTCAGTAACTTTGTTTTTACTGTTGGAACAATATAATTTTATTAATCTTGAATCTAATTGCTCTTGTTTTTGAAGTTACTAGATCTCTTTAAGTCGGGAAAGGAAGCTCGCACGGAGACATCTGCAAATATATTTTTGAAGTTTCACCCTCAGACAGGATGGGAAAAAAATGCTGCAGTGCAAATTTTTGGCCGCCCATCCATTTTCAATTCAGTCTGTTTAATTCAAATATTCAATTAATTTTATTTATTTGAAGAAAATATATATATATAAGACAATGCCACACATTATTATCTAAAAGGCATTTTTGTTTACGACAATCGGCACAATTATAGCCTGCAATCGACCATATAGGCTATTTATCGGGCCAACGTCCAAAAATTATTTTGTTGGCTCCATTTACCCATGGATAGGCTACTGGATAGTATTAATTTCTTTGATATGTTGGCATAAAAAATACAGTACAAAGTAAATTATAAGTTGAAGTCGCCTAGTTCATTGAATGTGCTGTGGGTCGCATTGAAGAAGAAGAAAGAAAATTGAATTTGCAATATTAAATATTTGGGTTTTCTAAGAGATAAAAGGCTTTCCGGAAACTTTATGCAAACATAACAGCCTTATGACGGCGTTTTTCCTCTCATTTTGGGGGCCCTTTTGTTTACCCTGTGTGCGAAGGCTCTTCAATCCTACTACTAAAGCCGGTCCCACTGGCGTGAGGATTAATTGCGCATGAGGTGCGTATACAATTTCGTTTCCGCAAAAAACAAAAACAAACAACATCCGCATTCATACGCAAATCATCCTAAAAGCCAGTGGGACGGCGCCTTAACGAAACGCGTCTGAAGGATCGACGTTGACGTTAATCACGTGTGATCTTGTCGGTGGGTTTGAAGTAAACGTGAGATTGGTAAAAAATGAATTTTTGTAGTACCTTATCATGGTTAAAAAAGGGGGAATGAATAACATTCTAACCACGTGCGTAGCACGCATTAATTTCCTTATGTTGTGGGGGGGGGGGTGAAATTCATCATCGGTAGAGCGGACGCACTTGCTTTTTAAGAGGGGGGGGGTTGGGATGCAGCTCTTCACCAAGTGCCATAACCCTTACTATTTTATCATTTCTCAAAATTCAGCCTTTAGAAAAGATTTTAAAGACAACTAGTTTTTTATGATTGATATTTTGATAGAGAATAGCCGGTCTCGAACAATGAAAGCGGGAAACTCATTCATGCAGGCTAGAATGAATGCCGAGACAAATGATGGGCTGGAGCACAACACATAAAGATATCCAAACTGAATGATCTTTTGAATAATGAGAGAGAGAGAAAAAAAACAAAAACATAAATATACTAGTACAGCATTTGTCAACACTTTTGTCGTTATTGAGTCGAGGTTATCGAAAGTTGCATTTGTACGGCCGTGTAAATATAATATGACAACTGCATGGCCACTCGTAATTACAATCTCGTGTCTCCCTATACTAGGGTTATTGAATTGAATGGAGATTAACCCTTGGTTTTTAGGTTTAATATTCAAGGTATTATATCGGGGCTTTATTCAGCTCGGGGTCATGTCGCGGCTCCACGCACAAATGGGGGGGGGGGGGTGCGAGAAGGGGGAGTGCCACTTAATTTGTCCTGTCTTAGAAAAAAATGTTGGTCACCCTCTCTCATTGAAAGTAATATTTTTATATGTCATCAATCTATCTACCTCAGGACCCAGCCCTCAAAATAGACTTTTGGGTACACGAGTAAATGATATGCACGCAAGGTTTTTTGGAAGGCGTACCAAAGATGAGGTCTTTTATGAAAATGGTCTATAATTAATTTATGGTTTTGTGTTGCTGTTTAATGAATAAATATGTGTATAAGTCTCCTCTTTCATATTTACCATTTAGTTGAGATGGGGCACTTTGGCGTATTTTTTTGGATCTTTTCGCAATTTTGTACATCTATTAATCACGCGTACAAAAGTCGTCTTTTTTCATAGTCTCGCTCAGGATTCTTGATTTTTGTTTGAGCTGCAAAATTTTCTATACATATCATTCTACTCCACGTGAAATGTAAATCTAACGTGGCTATACATAAAGTCTTACATAAGACGCGTCCATTATTTGAGGGGGGAACGCAACATTACTTCTGAGTTTAGTGGAAATGCCCGCAGCTGAAAACAAAACCCGCGCTAACGCGGGAAGCGATGACACTGCATGCATATTTATTTAGCGCACAAAAACTGCCTAAGAAATTCCTGTCGGTAAATGGATTGTCGTCGATCCGTTCGAGGAAATTGAGTCCTGGGGGGCTTTTCATCAAAGGACATGTCGGACGTTTATCCGACAAACTGTTTAAGCTACTGAATGCTCGCATCTGAATTGGCTGAGAGCAAATTTGTCGGATAAAATGTCCGACAGCCTTTGATGAATGCTCCCCTGGACTGATAAATAATTGACATTTCATAGTTTTCGTAGGTAGATGCTTCAGACCAGATTGGGGAAAGACTTTTGGCAAGCCTATAACACTTGTGCTAAAGTTGTAATCAGGTCTTTATTTACATAGATTGATGTTCCTAACGATTATTGATTAATATGATCGAATTGTCACATCTTGCGAGACGCGTCACATTCGTGATATGCGGAATATTGCCTCGAGTAAAGATTCGTTTGTAATGTTCAAAGTGACAGGACTTTTTTTTAACAATCGAGATGAATGTCCATATTTGGAAAGCTGAGAATTCAAGCTTTTAAAACTGCTTGATCATAAGGTGTATATAATTATGCGTATCGAGGAAGATGACTATGAGCGTATGAGCTATTTTGAGAGCAAAATTGGCCATATTGTACAGGAATTTTGATCTTACTAGGATTTCGAATTGAACAAGTGACGGACTTTTTTTTTCCCTTTGCATAAGTTATTCCTATTTTGAAAAATTCGGACTCTTAGCGTACTTATTCAAGTTGATCATTTCTTTTTGAAAAGATAGTTGGCTCGAATAATCAGCAAACAAGTGAAAAACTATGCAAATACAAGTCTATGGCCGCGTTCGCTTTGCGTAGAGTGATGCGCCTCTTCCCCTTAGTTTACAACTAGATTGATATGAGTCCCTTAACTACGAGTCTTTAAATTTTAACTTTGCTGTGTAATTAAAACGATATCATCGGACAGAATTTTGGATGTCTGTTTTTGCAGAGCGTTAATTTTAACACGTGACCTATGGGCGTAATTATTCGTGTGCCCTTTTGGGTCCATTAGCCTAATCTCACCCATAGGGTTATGTGTTAAAATTTGAAATGCAAAATCTTCAAATATGTTTATAAATGAAATATTCAAACTGATGTACAGTAGGTGTATGTTATATGTACCTCATCAAAATATGAAGTGACATCTTCGGCATTTTTTATTAATCAGCCTGGAATGAGACTATAGCAGATTTAGTGCCATACGACTTTCCGGTTTCTGGTTCTTACACATGAAATAAGTTCCCATAAAATTCAACTGGCATCTTCCAGCTCTCAATAGGACTCATCTGAGCAGTAATGATTACTCTTTTATAAAATATAAAAGAATTTCTTCCATATCTATCTTTGATTTTATATGAATATTTTTCAAACTTACATCATCATTGATGCGCTTGGGGTATTTCCCGGATTTGTTATGCTAATTGCAACGAACGTGAGGGCGACAACAAAACAGTGTTGCTATTAGGAAGGTCCACTCGATACGCGCAACAACTGAAGTGCGCGCACAATTTAGTGGCATGTCAGCGAAAACATTAATCGTATATATACTGCACAGAGAAGTAGCAAAAGAGACAAAATGATATTATCACAAAACGTATTCATATTATAAAATAAAAATACTTTACAAAGTATGTTATTCTTACATATCATGTATTTTGTGACACTGTAATATTGAACTAAGTTATTTGTAATCCTCAGTAAATTGGAGTCACTGTTGTCGCTGAAAGAAATAGTCCTGCTAAATTTACGCAGTTTCTGCCATCCCATTTGTGTTGGTTCCACGCTAATTTCCAGAGATTTTTTGGTAGATTGTAGAGTTGATTTTTTTTCATTTGTTCATTTTATGCTTTGTATTTAATATTTGAAAATGAAAATTATGTTAAAAAATATTAAATATGATTTCTGTATTTTTCTTTAATATACCTTAGATAATCAGGATTTTATAGTTTATTGTTAAGAGTAACGATAATGAGCTTTGTGAGGTTGCCACTTCTTCTGTAAATTTCGCTGACCCTCAAACAAACCCTATGCCGCTTGCCGCGAGGTCAGGGTTTCCTGATAAGCTCCCCGCCCGGCCGGCCGCTAGGCCGCAGTGGTTGCTGACGTGGCGGCACGATGCAGTTGCTGCACTTCTTGCGAAGGTTTTAGCCTTAGCTAAACTAAACTAAGGCTAGGCTGCTAGGTTCTCTTTATTTGTCGTCTTTTTGATCGAGCAGCAGGCCCTAATAAATTGGACTGGACCCTAATCTTTGCTGATACCTCTTCAGGATTAACGCTGGACTTAGTCTTAGACAAGGATAAATCATGAAGGTTTACTTTTTAAATTGCGGTTACAATAGTACAAGTAAATTATGAGCAAGACTTCGCCAGATCTTAATTTAAACAAGCCCTAGCCGGTAGCCTTAGGCCAGAAAATCTAAGCCCTATTGTCAGGGTTTAGATTTAGGTTTCGATATGCTCTGGCATCACCTGGCCTGACTCGAGGGCTATTATTGAGATCTAAGTAAGATGTAAACTTCTTAAGTCTTCAAGTTCTTGTAAAGGCCCCATGTCACTTGAGCCCTGGGGAGTCGCTGAGCGTTGCGTCAAGTTGGCATTTTCGAATCGGGTTTAAGTTTAACAACACAGGTCGCGATAGACCGAGGCTGCTCTGTCCTCATCGTTGGCCCCGTCAGAGGGATACGGCCGGGGGCCACCGATGAGGACAGAGCAGCCTCGGTCTAAGGTCGCGAGAGTTATGCAATGTTGACAAAGTCAAAGGATTCCTAGAGTTTATTTTCAACTCTAGGAAACGGTTCGAAACCTATCCCAACTCTCTGCAACTTAGCCTAGGGTATCCTAACGAAATGTTAACCCAAAATGATAACTTTGTGCAACCTTTCAGGACATCCCAAGTGGCATGGGGCGTTTGTAAGGACAGACTAACTTGATCTCCGAAGTAAAACCGCGGAGGAAGCTTAAAACAGCACTAGAAGAACTTAACTAAATTAACTTAGCCCCCCTCCCTCTTGCACAAGAGCATTGTTTCTTTGAAATAACTAGTGAAACAATCTTCTATTTTCTTTTTTTTTCTGATTTTTTTTTCTTTAATTTTCATTAGATCTAGATAGTAATCTATTAGTAATAGAAGATACTTTTTTAAAAAAAAATCATTGCTATTTATTTCTTTTTAAAATTACAGTATAGGGCGAAGTCTATATTAATGGTGAGATCCCTTTTTTAAGAGAGGAAATTTGTATTTATTATTTTTTTTTTGTTGCTCGTTTGGACTGTAACCATACATTCACTTTCTTTGCCCCCCCCCCCTCCCTTACAATCATGGATCTGCCTGGGGGTAGGTGTGTCTAATTGAAAGAAATGTAAATTTTTTTTCAAACCTTACGTGGTGAATCGCCATCCATGATTTTGAATTAGCTTTATAATATAAATTTTATTTCTTTTTTCTTCATTTCACAGGTGCACTCGTGATAATTGTCAACGAATCTACTCTACATTTTTAGTGGACAACATCCCATTCTGTTGGAGTTGCTGCTGGAGATGCTGGAGTCTTAGCCAACCAATGTATTTTTAAATTGGGCCTTTACAGTGAACAGTCAAAGCACGTCTCTGATGACAGAATGTTTTTTGGAACACAAGGCAAATACGTCCCCTTCAGACTTGTATACAGGCCTATAACCAGAGTTGTGTACACTTGTAAGCAGGTTGTGTAGCCAGAAAGGATATTGATTTACAGGA
>CALNVZ010003429.1:18522985-18596718 GCA_940671915.1 Paracentrotus lividus | reverse complement strand
TCTACATTTTTTCCTACAACGAAAAGTACCTTATTCAATACGAGGTCAATATACTTCTGTTATATTGATCTCGTACAGTATATGAGTGGAAGGATGTCTCGCCTCTCGGCTCCGCCACTGACGAAATGAATGGGAGTGAATGGACTGGAGACTTATTTCAGGATAATGCCAATCAGGGCCCACTTACACTTATGCATGGTCAATTCATAATTGACCTTGCACTGGGAAGTACCTTATTGCAGCAGTTTTCTTCCAATGGAAAGTCAATGCAGAAAAGTGTCTTGAGCACCTCAAGCCAAGTCAAGGAAGGTGGCATATCCAAAAGGGGTCTAAAAATTCTACTAAACAAAATTTTAAAAATCTGATGGAAGAATTATATTGCAATCACTCATGATACGATGTCAATACTTTTAGTATTGACCTCGTGGACCAAACTGCCATATTTCGGGGAAAATTTTGCAAACTTGTCAATGTTGTTTTATCTAAGGTTTTTCTCCTTTTTGCAATCACTTTCTGCTCCAAAATTAGTAGGTGTATATGTCTATGTCAATATAAGACACAGTGAATAAGTTCTGGAAAAATTTCAAATCAAAATCATGAAAAAAAATTTAAAACATCACTGAATTTTTTTCCCTCTCCCGCCCAAAAACGTGCGGGGAAATTTTCAGAAAGTGGACTTTAAAAAATAATTTTTCATCCAAGAAGAAAAAAAGAAAACTTAAAAACATAAGGGATAGTAAAAGAAACATCCAAACACTCAGTTATTGAAGAAAGATAAGTGAAAATGTGATTTTAAAAAGTGAAAAATTAAGTTTGTTTTCTTAAAGTTTTCTTACTGAGTCTTGTCATTAGTCCAAGATAGTTCAGTTGCTTGTGTGATTGCAATGAGACTATAGATTATCTTAATTTATTTTGAGGTAGGTTTAAAGCTGGTTTCGCTAATTATTATTGAGAAGTTTCCTCATCAACCAAGAGGGCGACAGACAGCCATTTTACAACTGACTAATGTTGGTTTGCAGCTGTATGTGATCAGGGCCTAGCGGAATAACAAAAACAATATGAATTGAAGGAAGTGCAGTGCCCATTCCTAACGACAAATAACGTAAAGTAGATCTAGTAATAAAGAAGGCATGATCTAAACTGTTTTAAGGTGCCTTCTCCAAACAAAATGCGTCAGTTTCCCGCAGACTGCTGATCCAACTCGAGAAACAATCGGCTTTCTGCTTTTAACATGTTTAAGCCGTATTAAGATTTCAGGATTCTATTCAAAAGCCGATAAATCGATTTGTGGTACAAAGGACGCGGGAAGCTGACGCACTTTGTTTAGAGAAGGCGCCTATTAAACTCACGTCACTGAGCTGAGTCTCATGGGACTATGTGTGTGACTGTCTAACCTTTTTCACCTCAAATACAATGACTGTAATAAAATAATGTTTCAATATTATTCCGTTGTTTATATTCTAATGATCAATTTAAAAAAAAATCAAGAAATTATTGCTAAGAACAGAACAATGCAATGTTGTTTTATGTTTACGATTTTAAGACGGGCTTTTTTTTTTTTTTTTGTGTGTGGCAAAATTGGAAAGTGCCAATGTTCATGATGATTCAATGTCTGCATTCTGCGCATTAACTTATTTTGCATGCAGTTTAAACTGTTCCACTTTTTGACAAAAGTTTTCAGTGTAGCCAATAAAACTTGTTAGAAATCGTTGTTACTCAATAATTTACAGGTTTTTTTTTGTATGAAAATGGATTGTTGAGTTGAGGTTAAGATTTAAAATTGGTGTTACTTTTAGTTGCGTGTTACATGTATGTTCTATCAAAATCTCACATTTATGTGGGTGCGCAGACTTACGCACTCTTAAATCTCTGTCTTCTCCTTTGTACATTTACCTCATCCTTCTGAGTAAATAACGTTAGGAGGTACAGTGTAACAACAAGGGAAAAGACAGAGAGTCATTGTTAACTTGGTCGTAAAGCTGGTGTATAGTTTTGGGAGAAGGACAAAATTAATTTGGATTCACAGTTACATGTAGATAGTATGAAAAATTGAATCCTATAAATAAAGAAAATTATATTACTTGAAATCTTGTGGAAAGTCGGGGTCCCGACACCTTTCAGTTTCAGTCAGCGTTCATGTGGAAAACCATTTGGGATTCTCTTGTGTGGGTGATACCCGCAGATCGTTACGCTCCATTCACGCCGCAACCTTCGGGGAGCGGTCTTTGCAGCAAAGGTCTAAAACAACAGTTACATTATGTTTCTTTCAAACGTTTTCACTGAAATTCACCGGAAATCATGAAAGGAATATATCACTATATCACTATATCAGCCATTCCATTGTGACTCGCGTGACATTTACACAAAATTTCAACTTGTTGAGGCTAATTACTTCAAAATTTCATGATGCAGACCTGTTTTTCTTACTTATTTCAATCAAGGTAAAGACATTAGGCCAATTAAAAATGATTCCTAGTTTCTCGTCCCCGCCCGCTTCCTTTTTTACGGCCGCCTCCTTTTTTTTGATATTTGATATTTTAAAAAAAAAGAAGAAAAGATGCAATTAAAAAAGGGTAAAAATTGCATTTCATGTTTGTGTATTTCCTTGAAGCCTTTTTGCTACAAAATACCGTAATTAACGGTGTATAAGCCGCACCCACCTTTTTGCCGTTGGCAAAAAGTCAAAAGTTGGGGGTGCGGGTTATACACAGAGATAGGATTGGCGAGGCTTACGTCAGTTCTAACTAATTTTGTCAAAAAAATAAATAGGCCTAGAGTCTAAATATTAAAAAAGAGGACAATAAGTTGGACAAATCACAGGATTTGGAATAATCACAAATCGGGGGAAAAACACAAACATTACCATGATTTCTTGTTCAGTTAATCAACTAAACTGAGGTAGATTTTTAGACGGACTCCGTTTATGGAGGCAGCCATATTGAATGAATAAGTACACACACGAGACGGTGCGCGCGCATTCACGGTGCGTATAGTCCAGGCTAGGCCCCCATAGGAAAAGACTCGAACCTTGTTTTTTGATATATACAATGTTTTTTGATGGTTCTTTGTCAATTCGAGGGTGCTGATTCCAAATCCGATGAGTGCCAGACGTGAAACCTTGAGCATTTTTCACAAATCGCGAAAATTCGAAATGGCCGCCAAAATGGCCGCCAAAATATGAAAATGAGTATTCCAATGGTATTTCTGAGGTTGTTTTGGTGGTTTCTTGTCAATTTGAGTGTGCTGATTCCAAATCCGATGAGTGCCAGCCGCGTAACCTCGCGGATTTTACGCAAATCGCTAAAATTCAAAATGGCTGCCAAAATGGCCGCCAAAACTGGAAATCAGTATTCCAAGGGTATTTTTGGGGTTGTTTTGGTGGCTTCTTATCAATTCGAGGGTGCTGATTCCAAATTCGATGAGTGCCAGCCGCGAAACCCAACATATTTTACGCAAATCGCTAAAATTCAAAATGGCTGCCAAAATTCCCGCCCAAACTGGAAATCAGTATTCCAAGGGTATTTCTCATGTTTCTGGGGTTGTTTTGGTGGTTTCTTATCAATTCCAGGGTGCTGATTCCGAATTCAATGAGTGCCAGCCGCGAAACCCAACAGATTTTACGCAAATTGCTAAAATTCAAAATGGACGCCAAAATGGACGCCCAATTGAAAATGCGTGTTCTATGGGTATATTTCAGGGTGTTTTGGAGGTTTCTTGCCAATTTGAAGGCACTGATTCGAAATCTGATGATTAACAGCCACAAAATTCTACAGAATTTTTGTAAACCACTAAAATCATCTGTATAAAAATGAAAATGTGTATTGTTTCATAGGTTGTTTTGGTGGTTTCTTGTCAATTTAAGGGTGCTGATTCCAAATCCAATGAGTGCCAACCGTGCAACCCCTCTACAATTCAAAACGGCCGCCAAGTGAAATGAAAACGCGCATTATGATTATTGTTTTATAAGGTTTTTTTGTTTTTGATAATTTCTTTCAATTGAGAATGCTGATTCAAAATCTGATGAGGTAGAGGCACGAAACCCTGAGCATTTTGCCCAAATCGTCAATATTCGCTGCCATCAGCCACGTTAAAAAAAATTTGATGTGTATATCCAAGGTTATTTTTTTTTATAAAACTTCTTGTCAATTTCATGGCTCTGATTCCCAATTCGGTGGGAACCTTTCAGGGATACCTTGATTTTTTTTACTCAAAGCGGGTGAAAACGTCCGACAGTCATGAAAAAGGCTTATTAAATTCCAAATGAAAACAAATTCGTTAAAATGCCTATTTCATCGGTATTTCTTACGTTATCTAGTGGCTCATGTCAATTCAAGGGTAGGCCCTAGGTCTACTCATTCAAAATTACGCGAGTCCTAGAAATAGAACATTTATTTACTTATAGCAAAATTAGTCATAAGATTCAGTCTCGGATATTTTTTTTTTCATATTGTATATCGTATGTTTTGTAAGACATGCAAAAGTATATTCATATCTCACCGCACTATTACAGACATAATACATTTTGAAAAATATAATTTAAAGACTGGGTTGTGAGTGATCCCGACATCAAAAAATATTCTTGGATCCCCCCCCCCCCCCGAACAGAATAGAGGCTGTAAATAAAAATACTGGGTTTCTCTTATTAACTCCTTCATGATTTATTGAACAACAGGAAACACATTACATAAAACTAAATGATCGAACCACGACTATAAAAAATATTGTTCTGAATAGATGCAGGATATAGGCGTACTTCTTCTTCATGTCAGGGGCGGATCCGAGGGGTGGGCCGGGGCGGAGGGTACGGGCTCCCCGTAAGATCTGACTTTATCCGACCCTTATAGGTAATGGTGACTTTCTTGAAGGCCGAAGGCAAACAAAAAATAACAACTGAGAGAATAATTTTGATAAGGAAAAAATCATGATTGGAGAGCATTTTCATGTGGTTGTAGGGGAGCCTCAATTGTTCAATGCTGGAAGCACGGTTATCTTGGTACCCTATGACAGTAAAACGGCCAAAAGAGTCTCATAACATATTATTGGCAATTGGCCATAAAATAGATTTTACATGATTTCAGCCATTTCTTTCCACTTTTCATTTTGTGTCTCAAGTACTTATCGGATTTGGAGTCAGCGCCTTCGAATTGGCCAGAAACCACCAAAGAACCTTAAATATACCCATAGAATACGCATTTTCAATTGAGCGGCCATTTTGAATTTCAGCGATTTGCATAAAATCTGTTGGGTTTCGCGGCTGGCACTCATCGAATTTGGAATCAGCACCCTCGAATTGATAGGAACACACCAAAACAACCCCAGAAACATGAGAAATACCCTTGGAATACTGATTTCCAGTTTGGGCGGGAATTTTGGCAGCCATTTTGAATTTTAGCGATTTGCGTAAAATATGTTGGGTTTCGCGGCTGGCACTCATCGAATTTGGAATCAGCACCCTCGAATTGATAAGAAACCACCAAAACAACACCCCAAACTACCCTTAGAATACTGGTTTCCAGTTTTGGCGGCCATTTTGGCAGCCATTTTGAATTTTAGCGATTTGCGTAAAAATCCGCGAGGTTTCGCGGCTGGCACTCATCGGATTGGAATCAGCACCCTCAAATTGACAAGAAACCACCAAAAAACCTCAGAAATACCATTAGAATACTCATTTTCATATTTTGGCGGCCATTTGAATTTTCGCGATTTGTGAAAATGCTCAAGGTTTCGCGCTCTGGCACTCATCGGATTTGGAAATCAGCACCCTCGAATTGACAAAAGAACCATAAAAAAACAGTTATATTATCAAAAAACAAGGTTACATGGTCTCTAGCCTGGACTAGTAGCTAGCTAGCAAGCAAGCACCCCTCGGATCACAGTACAGTCAGTCGTATTGTGCATGCAGAGTACATTCATGCAGCGATCTCTGATGGATTTTAATTTGCAGCAATCTAGCGCCATCTATCCAGCGAAAAAGCGCTACTTGTTTACGTTTTCATTCAATTATGGCAGCCTCCATACACGGAGTCCATCGCGTAAAAATCTTTTGTTTAGGCCTAGATCTGTCTTCACTTCGCCTGCCCTTGTTGCTTCTCATATAAAAACAAGATTAGACTCTACTTAGAATTGAAATACTTTATTAATTTGTCGATTAATTTCTCAATAATTTTTTTAATTAATAATTTTTTTCATTTAAAAAAAAAATTTTTTTTTTTAAATTTTTTTTTTGTGGCAAGGCCAAGGGTCCATATTTTTGGGTGCGGTTTATACACGGGTGCGGCTTATACACCGTGAATTACTGGGTAGTTTGGCTTTTGTACTGACAATATATTCACACGCAATAAATGAAACACAAGTAACTCCGAGTAAACTTAATTCAAATAGACTAGTATTTTTTTTTTTTTTTTTTTTTTTATAAAATATGTAGGCCCTATTCATTTATTTAATAACATTAACAATAAAAAAAATTACAAGTTTCTCATTAATCAATAACAATGTAGAAATCTGTATAGCATAATTGAAATTGAATATTGTGAAATGTACCCATATTTGGGACATTAACGAATCAAATTTCATGAATCAAGAAGTCGCTATAGATATAGATTTGTACGCGCGGCGGCCATCTTGGAAAAAAATATCAAATATCAAATAATAAGCCACCCCCTCCTCCTCATTTTCGAAAAATCCGGACGAGAAACTAGGAATCATTTTTAATTGGCCTTACACGTTAGCACAAAGGAATTTTGATTGCAAAGTCATTTTTGTTGGAGATATTTCAATTTGTTTCCTGTGACTCGCGTGACGTGACACTATTGAAGGTTTCTGACCTTACTGTACTTGACTGAAATTTCCTCAGAAGTTACTTATCCGATGTGCATGAAATTTTCTGGATATAATTTTGAAACATTAAGCAATGATCTGGTAAAATTTCAGTATCCTTTGGCCATTCATTTTAATTCTGTTACCATTTCAAAATGTGACTCGCGTGACACAGGAGTGTGACTCGCGTGACGAGTGTCATTTTGGACTAAAAGTTGAACCAGTTATCATTATTACATATAGTAGAATGGGCCACAATTCAACCAAACAAAATAGTTATAGTCAGTTGTATCACATACAACTTAAAAAAAAAGAATTATTTCATTCAAGATAGATTTGGAGGTTTTGGAACATGCAATGCAAAATGGTGATTTTCCCATTGACTTGTGTATTGTAGCAACATAATAATAGAAAAGCAAATATGAAAACCTATAGATGATTATAAATTTTGATAACTCTGAAAATATTTAAGATAAAGGTATGAAACTTTGAGGGATTATATATCATAATATGTCCTACCAGGATGCCAAGTTTCAAAAGATTTAATAACTCCATGGCAGATATCTTAGGGGGTTGAAATCCATCCATTTTTTTTAATTTTCACCAAAATTCCAATGTAAAATTTACCTATTATTTCTCATTTTTGGCCAAATAACCCAATTGTTATCCTCAATTTGATAATCAGAACATTTTACAAGACTTATTTGAAGGCAGATGATTATAAATGTTGATAACTCAGAAAATATTTAAGATAAAGGTATGAAACTTTAAGGGATTATATTTCATAATATGTCCTACCAGGATGCCAAGTTTCAAAAGATTTAATAACTCCATGGCAGATATCTTAGGGGGTTGAAATCCATCCATTTTTTTAATTTTCACCAAAATTCCAATGTAAAATTTACATATTATTTCTCATTTTTGGCCAAATAACCCAATTGTTATCCTCAATTTGATAATCAGAACATTTTACAAGACTTATTTGAAGGTTGTTTGAAGATAAAAGGTGATGAAAATTCAGATTTATACCATTTGAATAATATGTACTTAGCCAAAAAGTACTAGTTTTTTCATTGGTTATATTTGAAATTTTAAGCGATGGGTGTCGAGTTACACGGAATGGCTGATATCTCTCACACATATCTTTTTGCAATGTAGACAACATGAGACTATATTTTATTGGTTTTATGCCGATTCCTTTTTCATTTCCAAAACTATACACCAGATTTAAACAACAGACAACAACTGTGAACAATCCTGCACTCACTGACGTTGCATTTTTTTTTATTTTAATTTTTTAATTTTAATTTTTTATATATTTTTTTAAATTTGTTATTTTTATTTTTATTATTTTATTTTTTTTTTTTTGGGGGGGGGGGGTGTAAAAAATATTGTTTCATACAAAACCTTTTAAGTTAGTTTTTTCTGCACACATGCCTGGAGTGCCCCTCTCATATTATGTCTACATCGACCATCGGGGGTGGGGGGGGGGAAATTCCTTGGGAACTTAATTGTCATAAAATGGATTTTAAAGTTTCAAAATTTATCTAAAGTTATAAATCTATGATCATTTTAGTTTGTTTTTTTTTAACTCGTTTCCAAAAAAAGTGGGGATGGGGGAGGGGGTTGGGGGAGGAAGCCCCTATCTCCCACGCCTGTGGCCCCTGTGATTATGTGAATTTTTGATGAGTTAAAAATTAATTGTAATTAACATGTGGGTGAATGGGTGTCACAATACTTGTGGGACTAAATGTACAATTTTATGGTTATGTCATAGCGCCATCTCTTGATACCAAAGCTACATTGCAATGCAGACCTGTACAATAATTGTAAACTTTTTTCATCAACCTCATAATTTGGACAAAATGAAATGTATTTATGATGAATCTGCACAGGGGCAATTCCACGGTAACTGACGTTACACACAACCAGAACTTTCTAGATTGTTTGTACTGCAGTAACATGAATAAGAATACATGGGTCTACAAATTAATATATCTAAATAAGTAAGTGTAAAGGAAGAAGTTGTGTAAAAAAATTCCACCCAAACATTATTTCCATTGAGACGCCAAGCAAAAACGTGTCGGTAACTGACGTTACAGAAAACGGACATGCAAAATCATGGTGTTTGATCAAATCTCAATATCTCATGTCCACGACGTGTTATAATGATAAGTCTTATATGACATCATACCTAGGTCTTTATGAATAGATTTGCAAAATAAGGAGAGATTTTCATAATTTTTTTTTATCCTGGGGAAACTTTTGTGAAGACATGTCGGTAACTGACGTTACGTAACTGACGTTACCCTTACAGCTTCCATAGACTTTACACATGTAAAATCTCAATTTTGATTTGGATCAACATATTTTGTGTTCCTGGCTTCTGAGAATTATGTGTTTGATATGATATCATACCTATGTTATAGGCAACAGATTGGCAAAATAAGAAGTTTCTTCCTCAATTCAAACTTATAAATGCAACAGTAATTTCCATTTAACTCATTTTGTAAAGAGTTATGATCCGCAGTCATAAAATGCAGAATTTCAAAGCTACATGGAGGTAATGAAATTTGAAAAAAATTACTGTTCGTCTTTGGCATCAAAATGAAATCCTGGAAAAGTAAAGTGTTTGTTCTATGCTTTGTTCTACCACAAATCACGTACATCTAAGCAGATGCACAGACATTGGAGCATAATATTTTTTTGTTTATTTATCTATTATTTTTTTTTACAGAGAAAAGTTTTTAGATACAACTAATAATTTGATTTAGATCTATCATAACATTTAAAATTATAGGCTCATATTCCAAATTCAGAATATATACATGTAGCAATGGAACCTTAATATTACACCAATAGATAATCAACTGAAAAATTTAAAGCAGATTTTGAGGGGCTTAATGTACACTGCATGGGTTTCCTAACTCTTAAATCATTACTTGTAAGAAGAAGTTAACATTGACACTGGCAGTCTTTTTATTGCTAGATGGTTAGTTTAAGCAGTAGTAATTAGTTCAGATGCATACAGGAGTCCAAATTGTAATTGTTTTCTATGAAATGATAATGAAATCATGGTAACTGACGTTACACTAGGTCATGGTAACTGACGTTACACGAATTGGTTGTCAATTTTTACTTGATTGTATGTTGAATATCTATAGCTTTGCTTTTGATAATGATCAGATGCAGTCATACATTAGAAATCTTAATTGGCAAAGTTGATAATGTCTTCGTTGCGGAAAAAAATTAACAAGTTCATGTTTTCGGTATTAACTGACGTTACATTCCAAATGAGGGTTTATTAAATTTAGTTTTTTGACCAAAGTCACAATTGAACCAATTTTTTTGAAATGCAGATTGATAAAGTGTCTCTCTAACAACTTTATCCATGCTAAAGATTATCGGGAACAGAAACGATTTAGTTGGGAAAATGAAAATGAGTTTCTTGTAAATAAACCTTTTCTATACCAAAAAAATATTGGAATACTTTGGCGTATGATTAGAAAGTGAAAATGGCCGCCATTGGGAAAGTTTTTATTGATTCTTAAAACTTCAACTCATGTATTTTTTGAAAATCAAAATTATTTTAACCAAATATCACTTTGAATATCCGGCACCCTTGTCCAAATTTCTGTGGAATTGCCCACATGTATTTACATTACCACAAAAGGTGCTGATTTATTAAACCGCAGTACACTGGATTAGTTCATATTTGGGCATATCAATCATACAGAATGCAATTTATTATGCTGTACATAGTCCAAAGTATTGTGATCAATTTCTTTTCACATAATTTTTTTTCTTTTTTTTGTTCTTGTTCTGTTTATGATTGATGATTATTATATATGTCATCATGTTTGTTTTCCTTTTTTTCTTGGAGTGTCCTTGGTCATTAGCCAATTTAGTTTTATCTGAAAATATTATGAGAGAATAAAATAAACATTACAAGGGGGTGGGGGGAGGTGTTGTACCCCCTGGACGCAATCAAAGTATAAGAAATTATGGAAAATGTTTTACCAGTAGGCCTACATATTTTGAAAATCAGGCATTCGTAAATAAAGGAGGTCGAATGGTTCACTTAAATGAAATTTGGAAAAGAAAGCCCCTCAAGTTCTTTAGGCTCATATGCATATAAGTGTACATAGCTGAGCAAAGCAATCTTTGCTGTTCTAATGAGATTTTTAAATAAAGTAACGTGCACTTTAAGCTGTTAAAGTAATTTACCTTCAGGTACATAGTTATGTCAAAGGGTATGGATGAAACCTTTATGTAGTATAAGTCGACAGCTTTGGAGGCAACTTTCATGGATCATGTTATTTTATAGAAACTCTCATGCAAACATGTATTCTGCTTTTTGATTGTTATTTGCTTTTGAGATTGAGAACATTTCTATGTATTCTGTCAGTAAATGTTGGTATTTAGTTCCTGGAAGATTATTTACACTTAGAGTTAAGAGCTTTTTGGGTGACTGTGAGAGCCTCTTCAGTGTTAAGCTCAATTCATTACTGAAGCACTTGCACTGTACATCTCGGTTGGTGCATATTTTGGCTTGGCACTTGTTGTACATTGCACACGGTTGATTTCGCAAACAGTGCCAATGCTACATGTAGTTCTGGAGTGATTGAATTCAATGATGCCTAGGGTGTGATTAGTGCTTTGATCAATAGTGCTTCACAGGAAACTAGTATTATTATCATTATTATTTTCCAGAATTCTTTTAAAGGTTTGAATTAATTCCATGTCCCTGCTCAAGTTAGCACCATAACTGCCACTTGTTAATGCCTTTGTAGTTTGCAAATTTATACAATCTACTCCTGTGAGCAAGTACAAGAAATTTGTACAAGGCCATTCTGTCAAACCCAGTTTAATTTTAAAGTTAACTTAGGCTTTTATGGACTTGTGTGTATGTGCCTACCTATATTCAGAATATTTTGTTAAAAATCAAGGTATTGACATTAGTCCTGAGCACCTTGTTATAATGGGAGTGGCTGAATGTTTCCACAACATTTTCTATTAAAGGGAATTTCCCCCTAGAGAAATTTGGCTTCAGTATTGGAGGCAAACCCCCAAAACTATTCGGAAAAGTTTCAGGAAAATCAGGCAATGAATAAGAGAGATGTGAATTTTAGATTTTGACATCACTTATGATATGGAGATCCTCCAATTGGCAACGCGACCATGATGTGTGATGTAATGCAGGGAGATCTTTCCCTATCTATTGTACACATTATACTAAAATCCTCTTTTTTTCTCGATTATAAAGGGAGAATAAAGAATCTTTTTATGGGATGGCATGTAAAGATATGAAAGTCATAATATATCATGAAAAAAACAAACTGTTCTATCATTAGAATGAAAATAAAGAGACATTTTGAATAGTTTTGTGCACACCATATGGGTAGTTCTCCCTTTGTGACATCACAAATGGTGACCGCGTTGCCAATGGGAAATTTCCTATGTCATCAGAGATCTCAATATTCAAATACTCATAACTTTCTTATAATTTATCCAATTTTCAACAAATATTCACTAATGTGTTATTTTGATTTTTCTGCATCCACAGTAAGCCAATTATCTACAAAGGGATCATTCTCCTTTAAACTGTTCTGTTGCACGTACAGCCCCTAAATATTAATTACGTCTGCTCTAAAATGTGTTCTTTTGTGTATGGTGTTTCATACTGTTGTTCAAGTTTTTCAAGTTACAAAATGTATGTCTTTTAAATGTAGTAGGCCTACATGATGCCGGTGAGACTGTTTACTGTTTTATGCTCACTATTACCAGACACTTTTTTTTTCAATTATTCTTTTCAAAGAATTTTTTTCCCGTTTACCGGTAGTCCCTTGTTTTCATTGAGCTGTGACAGTGCCTATAGAGCAGCTCTTTGACTGGGCTCTGTTTGCATGATTGTGTTCAGTTCAATTGTTATGCATTATACCCAAATTTTGTTAGCTGTAGAGCACTTGTAGACTTGCATAAAGGGGAATTAACCCTTCATAGGTATTTGGTTTTTTGGTTTGTATCTTCAGACAAAAAGATCTTCCATAAACCTGACCGAACATTATTTAAAGTAGAATACTGTATATCTTCTGAAAATGAAATTTTGTTGACCCCCCCCCCCTCCACACAAAGCACTGACTCCTTAGTTTAGCCTAATTCTAGCCCTTACCTTAAAATTTTAAAGCCTAACCCTAACTTAACCCACACTCTAAACTCTAATCTGAAAATTTATGGTTAGGGGGCTAGAGTGGTTCTAAATTCAAAGAAAAGTAAAGATTGTATGTAGGTGTACTGCATGTCTAGATAATTTAATTATCTGAAAATTATCTAAAATCATCTGTTAAACGTAAAGGAATTTTTTACGCCGTTGGGATGTTAAATAGACAATTAATTTATTCATTTGTCTCCAAACAGCTACATGAAAAAAATCAGTCTCCAAACAGCTATGAAAAAAATCATAGGCTGCCCGGGCAGCCTATGATTTTTTTGCATAGCTGTTTGGTTCCAATATTCATCACACAGCAGTTGCATGTGCTTCTACCAATTTGCATGGTTTCTACCGTTGGAGACAAATGAATAAATTAATTGTCTAATCATCTGTTATTTTCATGTCTATATATTGAATGGAATTTCTCATTGAATTGTGACTGTGCACATGCCTGCACCCTTGACAATTAAGTCTAGCATTTTTTTTCTTCAGAAAAACACACTTTAAGGCTTTTACAATTAAACATGCTGGTACCCTCTTCTCTGATCAGCCAGGCATGTCCAATCCACACACAGCTCGGATAATAGGCAGGGTCCCAGCCAACCGGGCACTCACAACCCGTCAGACGTCAGCCTCTAAGTTGAATGATAGCTACAAGTATCGAGAGGCAGCTACATACCTCATGGAGCTGCCCCCTTCCAGTAACCAGGAGGGCACCACGTCCCCCCATCTACCCCCAAAGAGGGACCATGCAGGTAGGTCGTCAATATTTAGTTTTCTGATTTTTTTTTTCTTAAAAATATCTCTACACATGTACCTGCAATATTCCAACTTCAATGGAAATTGGAAGTTGAAGTAGGGTTTTTGTTGTTCCTCTGAAATAATCCAAAGAGGTGTGTCCGAGAATGTGGTCGGGTGATATTTTTATTTTCTTTTTTAAGCTAGTGGGTCGACAAACTGTCATAATATTGACAGATTCATGAATGCATTTGAACTAATGATTTCCAAGGTTCTTTTTGTTTGTGTTCAACGGTTTTCATTTGAAATTAGTACCTTCATCATCAAAATACTGAACTTAAACCTGGATAACGCTGAAAAGTCCTTTTAAAAGATGTAAGCTCTTGGATATTGATCTGTGCAATGGTTTTTTTTTTTCTCCAAACTATTATTGTGAATAATTCTTATTCATCTCTTTTAATACCTCTTTCCACCTTTTCCCATGAATTACAGTATGTACATGTAAATATATGTTTACTTTGCTTGAAATATTGCACCAAAAGCACATTCATACATGTATAATATAATTTTGGTTTCACTGCATTTGATTGTCATTGTATCATACATGTACATGTATGTATTGATTGTTATTCAATTTATGTATTCAAATTAACCATTCAATACAAAGCAATGCTACCATAATTCAGAAGTTACCACATGCAATGTTAAATGTGAATAAACCCTTTCAAACTAAAATTGTATACATTGTAATCAGGTTCCATGTTGAACAATGGCCAACATGCGGTGAACATTGGTGGATCTGCAGCTGGTGAGAAAGAGCAGAAAGGGGCAAACAGCCAGCGAGATATCTTCTACGTAGTTGGTCTGCCTATCTCCACCTGGCCTGCTAGCTTCCAGTTTTTCTTCCTCATGGGAGCCATTTTCTTCTTCTTCCTCATCTATGGGTATTGCCAGGTAAGTGAACCATCAGAGTCATACCTCGGTCACATTTATGTATCACAATATGAACATGTGTTTGGCCTGTATGGCAGTGTAAAAACTGTGCTGTTTTGGGGGTAATTTTGTACGAGATTAACAAAAAACAGCAGTTTTTACAACGCTGTATCGGCCCCGTACATGTAAGGGATATGTCACTGAGGCATTAAGGCCATTCCCATATGAGCAGGCTTGTGTTAAAGGCCACCTATAGGTAGAAAGTTTGCGTAGGGATGCCATACTTTCATATTATGTTGGTTACATTCTTCCCTCATCCCTTGGTGCAGTGCTAGAGTGCAGTTAATTATACACTATACATTGTACATACATGTATGTAGCTTCTTTACACAAACTCCTAACCGACATTTTTAGGTATTTTTGAAGACATATGTCTAGTCATGTGGGATCAGCCCTTGACTCACTTTATTTTTGTGAATTGGTAGAAATCCACTTTCTTTCACTGTAGAAAGCGGTGATCCAAGACAGCAGATATAACTGAATATCTATTGTTAGAGGGGGGAGGGGGGGATCTATTCATCATTTCCCTGCGAATAATAGAAGTGGTGCAGTGTAGAGTGCAATTAATTATGCACTATAGCTTCTTAGTCTAGTCATGTGGGATCAGCCCTTGACTCACTTTATTTTTGTGAAATGGTAGAAATCCACATTCTTTAGAAAGTTGTGATCCAAGACAGCGGATATCCCTGGCTATTGTTAGTGAGGGATGATCTATTCATTATTTCCCCGCAAACAATAGAAGTGTGTGCATATATACGCCACTGATCCATTTAAAGAAATAATGGTAACCTTTTGTGGCAGTCTATGTCTTGATTATAATGGATTTCTATCAGCAGAAAAAGCCAAAATTACCGCCAGAAATACATGTACCTCTTCCCAAAGCCATTGACCAACCTTTTTAGGTTGGATTGTACATTTGTGCTAATCAACATTTTGTATCAAAAATTTCTTTGAAATTAAGCAATATTTTGTAAAGATTACAAGAAGAATCATTTTAAATCACCTTCCAGTGAAGAAAAATCACAACCAGTGAAACATTTGCCCCTAAATATTTTGTTTATCATAATTTGATCATAATTTTGAGAACAACATGTCAAATTACAATTTGTCATGCATGGTTGTCACTAGAATATATTTTTGCAACTGATCTTTACACTGTTATTTTGTGTGATATGTAAATTTTATGTTTTTGATATTTTGTATTAAAGTTGTTAGATGTGAGCAAGCAATGTTATTTTGTCTTTCAATTTCAGGAATTAATCTTCAGTTTTGATGAATTCAAATCCTTTGGTTGGTACCTGACTCTAACCCAGTTTGGTTGCTACACAATATTTGGTCTCCTAGCAACCCAGGTACAGAGTGATAACAAAAGGAGGTATGTACCATCTTATTAGTGGTTATGGTGATATCTCACTTCACGGAGACGCCTCTGATACTTTTTTCCGTCGCAATGACGTCTCCGATACCTTTTTTCCATCATGGAGATGTCTCTGATACTTTTTTCCATCGCGGAGACCTCTCAACAGGTTTCAAAACCGTCACAAATCCATATCAAAGTAGTCCGGAATCAGTTTCATGGCAAGCAAGATACCACCATTAGGGATGTATAAACTCACAAATTGATCAACAGTAACAACTCTTTGGGCTTATGACCATTTAAGATTATATCCTATATCAAGGTAGAATATTTTATGGACCTTTCTACTATAATATCGGAATTCTAGGTACATGTAACAGGCGCGAATCCAAGATTTCTAAATCGAATACAGTCTGCGGGCCTAATTTTCTGGGGCAATAGCTGCTGTATTATGTTTGTGCATGGGCCGATACGTTTTATTGTATGACGTCAGGCTGCGTCTGCCACTTTGTAAATACCATTAAAAAAAATTAAAAACTAATTTTTTTTCACCTTCCCACTACACTATATTCTCTTTTATGTCCTGCAGAATTCCAATGAAGACATACATGCTTCTCTCCATCTTAACGGTAACTACCATGGGCATGTCCAATGCATCGTTAGGATACCTCAACTATCCAACCCAGGTCATATTCAAATGCTGTAAACTCATCCCAGTTATGATAGGAGGTGTTCTAATACAAGGTAAGATTTGATCAAGCCTCACTCTATTTATTTGTAAATTAATCCAGTTATGATATTAGGGCAAGGTAATATTTGGTCAGGCCTAATTATATGTATTTGTAAACTCATCCCAGTTATGATAGAAGATGTTCTTATACAAGGTAAGATTTGGTCAATCTTCAGTATATCTATTTGTAAACACATGGGCCCTTACTCTAACATGAAGACTGACATGTATGATATGAGTTGAAATTGTGCGGTGCTATTGTGTGCTGATCGCACAATAGCACCACACAAACTTCAAGTCATACATTTTGTATAAACTCAGTCTTCGGTTCAGAATACGGGCCATCCTAGTTATGATAGGGGATCGTCGTTGTATAGTTTTGAGTTTATTTCCTTATACAGTGTATTGTTGTTGTTTAGTTTTAATTTTATTTTCTTATACAGAATCCAGCAAATCATAACAAGGAAATACATTGTAGTTTATAGTTGTCTTATTTGTAGTTTTGAGCTGGCAGATCCCCTATCATATTCTATTTTGTTTTACAAATGTATCTAATGTTCTACTTTTTCTATTCTATATCATTTTCAGGCAAGCCCTATGGTATAGTAGACACAGGAGCTGCTCTATGTATGAGTATAGGTCTGATTTTCTTCACCTTGGCTGATAGTACCGTCTCACCAAAGTTTGATAGAACAGGTAGGTTAGAAAACTTCATCTATGATATTGTACATGTGGGTGTGGTAGTCGAGTGGTTTAAACTTTTTACGATGGTGAGGGGATATCCCTCTCACTGCCACACAACCGCTGTAAATGCTAAACAGAAATGCAAAATGAACAATGTAACTTGGGTAAAGCACGCTTATTGGCTGATTTAGAATCAGTCCTAGGCCCTGCGCATTGTTTACTTTTTAGTAACATCCTATAATAAGGTGTTCAACTACATGTAAAATATTATTTTTATTACTGTTAAAAAATAAAGCCTGTTTAACTGTGGCAGAAACCACATGTACTTTGATGGAGGCTTGCTAAATTGTTTGTTTGCTTTGAGTCATGCATTACTAATTTGCAAATAACAGACATGTAGATATTCAACCAAATACTACAATACCTTTGTATTTTACTCTGTAAGTATAAAAGGATTGCTCTTTCTGTTCTAAAACATACATGTAATGCTACAGTCACACAGACAGTTAGGTTGAGGTACGTCCGGTTGTGTCCAAAAATTATTTTCTTTTCTGCAGATCCCCACGTACGCCGTCCCGTCATATTCAGCAGTGGAAACAAAAATAAAATTTCTTTCATCCAATAAAACAAAGAAATACACAAGAAATGATAAAATAGAAGATGAAATAAGATTGAATCAACAAAAACGTAACTGTACGTAAGTGTCTGTGTGACTGTAGCATTAGGCAGGTTTTTACCACATTTCTGAAATTGTCTATTCCTTGAACCTTTTTTTTCTTTCAAATCCAATTTATTAATGTCTTCTTTAAATATAAACTGTGTAAATTGTGGACATTTCTCTTTCTTCTGTTATAGGTATATTATTAATATCCTTAGCATTGTGTGCTGATGCTGTAATTGGCAATGTTCAAGAAAAAGCCATGAAAGCACATCGAGCATCCTCATCTGAAGTAGTAAGTAGAACTACAAGTCATTTATCCATTAAAAGGCAAGTTTACCCTGGAATTTAATTGTTAAACAAAAATAGCAGGGGAAAAAAAAATAAGACAAAAAGCAAAATATAAGTGAAGGTTTGAAGAAAACATGCCAAAGAATGAGAAAATTATGAATGTTTTTTTTTACATCTCTTGCGAGATTCTCTTACATATGTTGTGGGAGGTACATTCTATAAAGTACTTTTTTCCCCTAAAAATATTGATTATTTTATGTTGTTGATATATCATTAGACCTACATGTATGTTTATATTCATATCTCTGTGAAATAGATGTATTCCTTCGGAGCCTTTAAAAAAGACAAATCTAAATTTACATATTCAAAACTATTAACATTCTTTACTTTTTTTTTTTTTTTTTCTTCAAACCTTCACTCTATCTTTTAAGTATCTGCTTTATTAAGCCAAATGTATGTTAGGGTGAATTTCCCCTTTAAGTAGATCATTATCAAGTGGTCTAATGCTTTAAATGGGTACCCACTTACTCTAATTGATATTTCCTTTTTTTAGATGCTAATGCATGATAGTGTGCAATGCATAGCATTCTAGATACCAGTAAAATGGTAATTAACATAAATATGCCACTTAGAACTCTGCTTAGTGATATGAGCTAAAGAGTCAAGAGTATTCACAAATGAATCATATTTTCAGCATATATTCATTCTCTTTGTTTTGTTTTGTTTTGTCTTCGTTTACAGGTTCTATATTCCTATTCCATAGGGTTTGTTATCATCTTACTAGGACTTATAACACACGGCAGTTTTTTAGAGGCTTTCTGGTTTTGTTATCAAGTAAGTTGATGTTTGACATTTGAAGCCGCAAAAAAAAAAAAAATATATATATATATATATATATATATATATATATATATATATATATATATATATATATGGATAACATTAACATTAACACAACGTTGAAAAATTTGGAGCAAGTCATAAAACAATGAAATACAATGTACATACAACATTTATTATGATTGTTTTCAAACAAAAAAATTTATTAATGCTAATACAAGGCATATTTACTGTTACACTAAAAATTTGCATGCTCAGAGCTTTATTTCATGATTTAGAGCAAAAATTATGATTTCATGCATAAACCATGTTCAGCTTGGTGCCATTTAAAACAAAGAAATTTGAATTTGTATTTTCTTTCAAAAACCTATTCACTTGCATTTTTTTCTTTCTTTACAACAGCATCCAGTGAAGACTTATGTTTATGCAGTTTTATTCTCTTTATCTGGGTATATGGGGATCATCTTTGTGCTTGCAATGATCAGGCAGTTTGGTGCCTTATTAACAGTTACAGGTGAGCATTGCAATTATTTATTTCCCTCTTGTTTTCCTTCCTTTTATTCTTGTTTTCCTACCTTATTTCATATATTCATTCCTTGCTGTGTAATGTTGCCTTTAATTCTGAAAAAAAAAAAAAAAAAAAATGCATTTTACCATTTGTTTATAATGTTTATGTTGTTCTCAATTGTTTATTAAAGGGGAATCCAACCCAAGGAGAGAATCAACCTTACAGGAAAGAGGAAAATGAGAGGAGCAATCTAAAAAAAGTTTCATCAAAATCGGTTATAAAATAAGAGAGTTATGGAAGTTTGAAAAGTCTAGTTGTTCCTTCTATGGGGATCCTCAAATTGGCATCTCGGCTTCAAAATTGCCGATCTTATGGACAACTCTCCATTCATTTTGTACACAAATTTTCAGATTTTTCCCATTTTCAAAATATGTCATGGGAAAATATATTTCACACAACATATGTTGAGCTCAGAAGGAGGTAAGTTATATTTCGAAAGAAAATGTGGAAAATCTGAAAATTTGTGTACAAAATGAATGGAGAGTTGTCCATAAGATCGGCCGTTTTGAAGCCGATGATGCCAATTTGAGGATCCCCATAGAAGGAATAACTAGACTTTTCAAACTTCCATAACTTTCTTATTTTATAACCGATTTTGATGAAACTCTTTTTAGATTGCTCCTCTCATTTTCCTCTTTCCTGTAAGGTTGATTCTCTCCTTGGGTTGGATTCCCCTTTAAGATGGTTTTAATCTTTATATCAAGCATACCAGCCACTTACTGTTTCTCTGCTGAAATTTATGCAAATTTTGTTCACATACATGTATGCCTAATTTAAAATAATTGACATAATATTGAGCTTTTAAAAATTCTTTTTCTTGTTTCTCCTGTGATTCTTCTTCCAGTTACAACCACAAGAAAAACAGTCACCATGGTCCTTTCCTTTCTGCTCTTCAGTAAACCCTTCACCATGCAGTAAGTTGAACACTCTTCTTAACCCTTTAGCTCCTAAACCACCCGAGACCGCCCGTCAGACTACACACTAGACAGCCCTATATCACCCTCCATTTGTTGCACTTTATGGTCGCATCCTGAATACGTGGTCAAAAATGCCCATACTTGTTTTGCGGATACCAATGCAGTATGTGCTGTCGGATTCTGCACAAAAATGCAGAGAATTGATTTTGATAATATAATTTTTCTAGTACAATTGTAAGGACTGCTAGGAAAAATATTTACACCTGAATTTAGCATTGTAGGAGCTCTACTTTGTGAATTACATGGAGAGCAAAAAGTAAGATTTAATGCATAAATTAGCATTACTAATTAATACAAAATGAATCAATAATATTTCTCAAAAATTAACAGTGCAGACTTGTAGATTACATCACACACTACCATCATGCAAATTTTTGCCGCGCTCACGCGATTGGCTGCCGAGATCTTAGGGGGAGCCATGATGCCCCCCCTCCCCCAGTCTTGACAGCTACCAACACCCCAGTCTGATTAGGGTTAAGGCATTGTGGGTGAAACCAACTAGCATCCCCAGTTCTGTCACTTGATATGGAAATCCAAACATGAAAACACTTCTAGATCGATTTACACCAGGAAACTATATGGTATTGATTAGGGGGCATACCTAGAAACATTAAATAGCAAGTTTTGGCACAAGATATTTATTGTGATAATATAAATGAAGCATTTAACAAATGGGAAGAGCTTTTAATGACAGTTGTTAACAACCATACGCCCATCAAAAATATGTGGGTTACTGAGTGAAATATTACCGTGGGTGAATACAGATATAATTAGATTGATTCAACAGAGAGAGAGAAGTTGAAGAAAAAAGCTTGGAAATATAAAAATGAAGATATAGTGATAAAATATAGGAAGATGAAAAATAAAATCACTTAATATCAAATAAACAAAAAGGAAAGAAAAATATTGTAGGGCCTATTGATCAAATAACCAAAAATCATATATATATATATATAGACTCTTATGAAATTATTGTTATCTTTTAAAAAACCAACACTGTTTATAGAACGGGCAAAGAAAAACATTGTGGTAAGGCAACGGTTCAAAATCTTCATGCGATAATCTCCATATGTGCAAATTTGTTTTCATTGTCTACCAGGGGAAAGTCATTGTTCTAAATGACCTTTGAAGATACATACCCTGATAATCGCCCCACCTGCGAATTGCACTTGTCTATTATTATTAGGATTTTTCCTTCTCTTTTGTTTTGCAGGTATTTATGGTCGGGAATGCTCGTCATCTTCGGCATCTTCTTGAATGTTTACAGTAAGAACAGTACAACCATCAACCACTGGTTTGCTAATAGAGTCAGGCAACTGGTTATACGACTGCAGCATCAACGGAAAGAATATCCAAGTGCAATGACAGAAGTCTGATGTTTTTCATTGGATGCATCAAGGTGCTGTTGCATAGACAATTGTTCTAATATTAACTTCGCCATCATTAGCATACATGTATGTAACTAACATGTTGCTTAACAATTGAAATCCAGTATTTCATGAAAGCTAATTATAAAAGTAATAATATCCAGTTTTATGTAAGTGCAATGCCTGATATCTGATACTGTGCCTGAGATGCACCAGGTCTGACATTCACGCAGATTTTTGTCAGAACAAGTACAACCATCTCTGGTTTGCTAGTACAGTCAGAAAGCTTCCTCTATGGCTCCATCATCAATTAAAGGGATTTAGTAACTTTCAAAATCAAGAGCAATTAGATCAAGATTTAAAAAAAATCATACTGTTTCAACAGTAAAAACAAACTACTGAAAGTTTCAGATCAAATGGAAGTCATTTACTACCTTAAAACAGTGTAACAAACAATGCCAAGCATGCAGCCAAACACCAGTATCCTCTGCTGCTAGCTCAGCAGGCCGCTAGGGATGGGGGACTATACAACAGGAAATGGGTGTGTGTTGTGCAATGTGGAAAAGCACATGGTTTTATATACCATCCGGGGTTGGTTTATAAAATTTGAGTATGACATCATTGATATCTCGAAGGTACAGCAAGCAATTAGCTTGCAATTTTGAAGAGATGCCAGACTGATCTAAGTGTTTATAATTATGTTGGCAAAATAAGCTAACTTGATAAAATGTGATTTGAATATCATTCAATGTTACTGCATCCTGTTAAAGGTGAATTGCATCTTGTCTTATAACGCGCATTTTAATTGATAGATTTCACAATGGCGCGCACCACCTGAGCATGCTCTCACCAATGAGGTGATGCGTAATATAACGCTTAAAAATAACGAGTCAAGTGCGATTTTTAAGTCTACTCAACTCTTTGTGAAACACCCCCAGTGTGAACTGCTGAAGTGTGATAACTAATAAGAACCAAGATGTTGTACTCAACCCTTTATAATATCTCTCCCATATTATGTAAAAGCTACATTTTAGAGTATGCCACTGGTTTATTTTTTTTATTACTGGTATATTTTGCTATCACCTTGAATATGTGGGTATGAGGCACAGGTAATTTTAAAAGATGAAAAAAAGAAAGAAAAAAAAATAGACTGTAATTCTTCTATAATACCAGAGAAGTATCATGTCTCTAATCTCTAGCAGTGCCAAAGAGGTGAAATGTATAGTTGTAGAACAAAAAAGGGGAAAAGGAAAAAAGATATAAATGAATTAAATAAAAAAAAAAGAAAAAAAAAAGAGATAAAGTGTGTGTACCCTCACTATATTTTAGGCAGAGGATTTTTTTTTTACTAAAATTATTTTTAGATACCATAAATGTATTATTAACCTTATTTTATATCACTGTTAAAAAATATATATATTGACTGCTGAACATTTGTGAGCTCTTTGATCTTACATAAAATGGAAACTAAAACAATGAGAGCATATATGGAAATGAACAAATGAAATGAGTGCTCTGGTACAATTGTTACAATCCTCAGTCCACAACTGTATGGTATTTTATCATTCTTTTCAAATTTAATTTAATTTATTACATTGTTAGATATATTTCTTTTCAGCACAAACATTTAGGTTTTCCTTAGGGTGCCATCTCACTTCGCGGAAAAAAAATTGAGACAGATTTGCCCGCATGGCATTGCACTATATCTGTCTCCGCGACAGATTTGTGTGTGCTACAGGAGACAGATCTAGTACAATGGCATGCTGGCTAATCCATCCTTTGTATCACGTAACCTTTTGTACGTGGGACAAAAGATTTCGTCGCCGAAAAAGAGGAGACAAAGCCATGTTGGCAAATCTGTCTCAATTTTGTTTCCGTGAAGTGAGATACCACCCTTACCTTGAAAGCAGCTCAATTACATTATCAAGCGTGATCATCAAGTGATGATTTTACAGGGAAGCTCAATTGTGTTTTGCTTGCACTAATCTCACCGAGGCTTTGTTGATGTACAGATAAGACATTTTGCAATACTAATACAAATAGGAATACATGTACAGTCCATTCTCATTGCAATGAGATGGTGTGGATCAAGCCATTATATAAAGATAATGAGAATACTCTCTTTATTTTTTACATTGACCGTAGGTTACATAATAAATGTTTTAATGTCTGATCCCGTAAGCATCAGCATTTTACTCTGAATTACGATTTTGTGTTTCTTTTGAGAAATGTTGCTTTGATTTATTTAGAATAAAGTTTTAAGTCTCAAGATATATCTTGTTAAATGCCTCATTAATAAACAATAGCAATCATGTTGAATATAGTTCTTTTGTAATATTTCTTGCACACTTAAGAATGGATTTACCAGAATAAAACTTGGGTTTTTAAACTTGTACTTGAATATTAAGTTGCAATGCAAAGAATTTCATTAAACATAATAATGTACATAATAGAAATTATTAATTATTTGATAAATAATAAACAGTATGATACTGATTTCTTAACAAATGTACTTGATTCTTCATATGTTTACAAGTTTTAGGATTTGACATGTGTGCACAATATGTGATGAATTATATTAAATTTTGAAAGGGAATTCTGGTCCAGAGGAATAGGAAGTGAATGGGAAGTAGTGTCTTTAAAAGAAGAGTTAGAAATTAACAATGTGAGGGATTAACTTATGTATATGTTTGTGTTGCAAGTGCTCAAACACTTTACAAAGGCAAGCAAAACATGTTCCTCACCTAATCAGGAACAGAAACTGGTTATAACATTCCTTGGTCACACCTGCAAAGCCAACTGCAATTTGACTACTAACTTTCCATCGGCGGGAATATAATTTTTAAGTAGATCTGGGATCCATAACACAAAGGTTTGCAATCAATCGCTAAGTGGCACTAGCCAATCACAATCATTGTTGTATGCGTTTTTTTTGTTCCAAAGTGTGACCCGCAACCAATCGGAATTGTTCTTTCAAATTTGTAATTGATTACAGACCTTTGTGTTACGGGGTCTTGATGTCAGTTACACAGGTGTGACCAAGCTCTTACTATGAGGTCCGTGTTATTTTAGTATAGATTTCGATGGGATTTAGAGATGTTGAGAGAGGAAGATGAAAGAAAATATGAAAGAAAGGGCCAAAGAGACAAAAAGGGAAAGAGAGAGAGAGAGAGAGAGAGATTGAAGTAGAAGTCGGAAGAGAGGATGGTGAGACACTAGGTTGAAGGGAGGTAGAAACCTGACTAAGGAATGAGATGGTATTCTTATTGTAATCGTTTGTTGGTTTTTAATGTACACATGACAAGACATCGCGAGAGACGAAAGAAGAAGGCAATAAAAGCTGAAGGTGTTTTCTAATAAAATATAATGTATTTTATATTTCTTTTGATTCATGTCACAAAATACAATTATACATTTACCCACTACACATGTATATCGTTACTATCAAAACAGTATTCGTATTTTACTTGAATATAATGCCAATTCATACGAGATGTCTTAATATTACATGATTTAGATTTATCAATCAAAAGTACCTTATAAACCCCTCAAAAAATGTCTTGCAATTCAACTTTGAGCCCTCATATCTTTTTATTTGATTGTTTATGATGGTTAAATTTGATATCATTGGGAAGTTGATTTATTCCTTGTCACATTGATACCCCATTTGTGATGGTTATGTTATGCTTGAATGCACAGTACTCGCAAACTCGAATGAAAGTCAGAAAAGGAAAGTTGCCAAATGCATGGCTATTGCTTACATCGAGTTCTTAACTGTATAAAAGGTTTTTATGTTTCTTTGTGTTTGTTTGGTTTGTGCGTTAGGCGCTCAATACAATGTTGGATACTCTTGGTTGAATGTCAAATAATGTTTCAGGTAATTTAGCTTTATCAAACGACTACTCATGAAAAATAAGCACTGCCAAGCAAAAAGCTTGGGCAAGGCACATTTCATCTTCCAAACAATAAGTGAAAACATTGAGGAATAATGCATGACCCATTTAATGATACTCAATAGAAACTCTGCCTTTCAACAATAGCCATTCATTTGGCAACTTTCCACTTCTGACTTTGATTTGTATTCGGGAATACTGTGCATTCAAGCATTGCACAACCTTTACAAATGGGGTATCAGTGTAAAGAGGAATAAATGAACTTTCCAATGGTACACTTAAATATAAAAAAACTTTCCAATGGTATAAAATTAATGAATTATAGACAATTAACAAAAAAGATACGAGGACTCAAAGTTGAATTGCAAGACATTTTTTGAGGGGTTTATATCATAAAGAATATAAGAAATTTCTTTTTTTCTTTTTCTTTTTTCAATCAAGAATCATTTAATGTATTCAACTAAAAGCTATACATGTATGTATTACTTTTAGTCACAATTGCTTTTCTTTATTTGGCAGTATATATATTATCACTTGATATCAATTATATTTCACATTTTACTGGAAACTCCGGCAATAAACATGAAAGGCCCCTATGCATAAAAATAAAACACAAATTTAAAAATAAATAAATAGAAATATGTATTTAAAAAAAAAAAATAAATAAATAAATAAATAAAAAAAAAAAAAATAAATAAAAATAAATAAAAAAAAAAAAAAAATCAAAATTATTTTATCATGAATCGAACTTACAAGTAATCAACTCAAAACTTCAAAATCAAATCTTTCAATCAAATCCAAAATCCTTTTTTTTTTTTCAAAGTCATTATGTCCTTATTTGGCTAACATTCCCCAAAATATATACAAAGGCCTATCAATTGAAAATAATCTTGCTTTATAGCTCTGAACCAATAAGCAACTCCATTACCAGTGCAATGTGAGGCGATTTGTATATTTGTATAAATCTACAGTCGTGTCCGAAGTGTTGCTGGTGCCTTGTGACACAATTGTGATGTGAAAGGCCATCTTTTTCCTCGGAGTGAAGCTAATAGTCTAATGTATCCGCCGTCAAATGATTTCTTCTTCTGCGTTCCAAAAGTGAAAGAAAAAAAAAAAAGGGGGGGGGGGGGAACGAGAAACACAGTTTGAATATACATTAAATGGCAAATATTATTTGTTCGGCGAGATAAGGGGTTATAGAGATCTATATATGAAGAGTTTGATTCCAAAAGGGACTAAATCCAATTTTATATCATCAGAGGAAATGGCATTTGTTTATCAGATTTTGTACAGGCGTATATAGAAAAGGGATATGGCAAAATGCATTTTCTTACAGTTGTAATCAACAGTTAAGAAAATAGTTTTGTTCAAAGACGGGTACGTACCTGAAAATGTCCTGAAATCATTAACTCAATTTTAATAAAAAGTGAATTTAGTCCCTTTTGGAATGAAACTCTTCATATTTTATATGAAACGATTCATCAAAACAATACAGAGCAATGATCTACTAGTATTGATTCTTCTTTGCGATAAAGGTGTGGACTTACTGGATGTCTGGATCACCTAATACTTACGTAATATTATTTTTGATAGTTAATTGAGGATAAAAATATTAATGATATAAAACTAATATAAAATGGATATTGAAGGGCTTTGCTATAGACAAGTAGAGAAACATGCGCTACAGTCAGAGGGACAGAAAGAAATGGAGAGGGAGAGAGGGTATTGCTGAAACGCATTTTTTCCTTTCCATTTTTTATTATAAAAAAGAACCATTCCGACTCGGTGACTTCGAAAAGTTTGACCCATCACTATTCAACTTCCTAAAAGACCTATGACAAAACAACAAACTTACAGAGAATGCCACGGAGGCACTATATAAGGCTTATTTTGATTTTGGGAGAATCAAACCTCACATTCTTTTCCTCTAGAAACGTTTCATCTCACCTGTAACTGTGTATTCTTACAGATAGGACCAAGATGACGACATTAACAGACACGAACAGGATAGCTAGAGTGATAGTCAATCCTATATAGAGAAGAGAGAGAGAGAGAGAGAGAGAGTGTGTGTGTGTGTGTGTGTGTTTGTAAGAGGGGGTGAGAGAGAGAAAGAGAGATAGAGAGAGAAAATGTGTGTGTGTGTGTGTGTGTGTGTGCGTGTGTATGTTAGGGATGGGGAGGAAGACAGAAAGAGGGAGGAAGAAAGAGAGAGAAAGAAAGGGGGATTGCGTTTGAGAGGGTGTGGGTGTGTGTGTTTGTGTGTTTGTGTGTGTGTGTGAGGGAGGGAGGGAGAGAGAGAAAGAAAGAAAGGTGTAAGAGAAAACTAGGGATAATAGTAAGAAGCGAGATACTTGGACTTTATACCTAATTCAGCGTTTCGGGAATTGTCCCCGGGGGAGTTGTCCTCCGGGGGAGATGTCCTAGAACCCTAATTCAGACATACCTCACCGAGTTCGAGTGTAACAAAATGTTATTATTATTATTTTTTTTTTGTAAGAGATAAATGAATAAATAACTAAATAAAAGATAGAGAAACAAAGATTGCGGCTTGCATGTTTTGAATGAACGATTGTCCATTTAATCTATCTAAACATAATACATATAATTCCAAACGCTAGCAGCCAGATGAATACTACTTACCGAGTGATAATCTATCAGCTGCAATATTCAAAGCCTGTATAGATCCGGGGGCTGTCACGTCATCAATGCTGTTACTCTGTGTAGTGACTATTGGTTAAAAAAACATAACAAACGAAAGAAACAAGGATATAAGGATAATGGCGGAGAGGGGGAAGGTAAGCAGAAGTTTAAAAAGGGCCGCCAAATTATTTATTAAAAAAGATTGGCCATTTTAGGAACTTTTCTTAATTCATGTGTAACCCCTTTGATGAGCTCCATGCAAGGATTCCCAATTCGTGTAAAAAGGGGGTGAGGGTTAATAACCTAGAGGATGATGCGTATCATTACCTGCTAACATTGTTGTACCAGGGTCCGGACCAATGCATTTCACACCAACGTCTTCGGAATGGGTACAGTCGTGTACCCCTAGCTTGTTCCTTGACCTTGGACAGTGCCCAATATTAACCTCAGATCCATCACACTCAACATCATCAAAGATAATGTCACCGGAACCTTCACCGAACGCAGAGCAACACGAGTAACTCTCTGCGCGTTCGTAGCCTAACATCCTGCAAACAACATTGGCGTCGTTCAAATCCCAGTTATCATCACATACTGTTCCCCAGGAATCCTGGTAGAGGAGTTCCACTCGTCCCTCCCGAGGTGTGTTCCCTCCAACGAGACGAACCTCAAGGTCAACTACAGATTTAACGAATCAAAGAAAATCGCCAGAAAAAAAAAGTAATTAAGGAATTAATTTGATTGTGTTTATAATGGAACAACTTGTATAAATGCCATTCATCATTCACGTTCAACTTATAGTGCAAATGCAATAACGGCGAAATTTGTAGTGTCAATGCCACTGCACATCTTGCGACCTTAGTGACTCACGACTGGTCACTTTGGATCCGAAATAAAAGCTGGAAACATTCGGATACTATTTTGTGTCAGGGGGCTTTTATTTTTACTCCTTTAACCTAGCTGTGCCCATTCATAGGATCATTAATTTGTATGGTATCGGCCTTCATCACGGCTCGAATAAGACGCTGGGGATCATCAATTTAATAAGCATACGATACCTCATCTGACTCGAGCATATTGACATAATGTAAGAGGGCATCCCAAATCCATCACAGTGCAGTGATGTAATATAAATGATCTTTTATCTGAGAATAATATAAATCTGTACATTTTAATGTGCTTGTGCGGAGTATCTACATGGATGAGCTACTTCAAATTCACAACCCTTCTCTAATGCGGTGTAAGGTCTGACATTGCTGTGATTTTCAATTCATGCTCTACTCTCCGCTTTAAGAGTAGACCTTCTAAATGTAAACTTTCGTATTTGACTGTAAGGGGGAAAGAGACAATGTGTCGGATCATCTCTATTTTCATTTTCAATTACATCTGGGGTAGATGTAGACACACTAGCTCTGGAAGAATCCAAATGGCCATTGTTGTCATTCCTTCACGTTATAATTGTCCCTTCTCAAGGACAGGTCAAGATTAACTTTACCACGTAAAACTACTGACTGTGAATTGCATGCTGTCACGCTCCTGGTTTAGTGATCAGTAGTTCTACATCTACCATAGATAATTGCCCTGTAACATAAGGAGTCACTAACAGTAAACTCCTTTTCTGACTGCTTCATTGTAAGACTTTTATGCAAGAGGGCTATGCAACAAGGATCCTGATAGGCCACCATTGATTTGCAATTGATTGTAACTCTCTATGTTACAGGGCACATGGATCTATTAAACGTAGAGCTCTTGGTTGGTAAAATCGCATTGGCGACATTACTGGTATCGCATTATTACCAATTTTGGATGACTGCGATTTTTAATGAATTATAATTTCTGAACATCAAATGAAAAGAGAAGTATAACTACATTTTTGCACAATGTCGTAAGTGTGTTGTAACCAAAGTAAACAAAGTTGAAATGATTAGGAATTTGATGGACTATTATATTTGTGCATTAAATCAGCTTAAATCAGCAAGTAGTCTTACTTTTCTTTTGACAAGCGACTCCAAAGTCCTGGAAGTGGTTACATCTCATATGCGAGGAATACCAGAACGAATGTGGACACTTCAGTAGATGTGACTCTTTACCCGTGCAAGATGGTATTGACATGAACACACCCCCAACACCGGGTCCATAGTGTCCGCAACATTTGGCATCGAGAGCATCTGGATACCCTAGCATTTGACAGATCACGCGAGCAGTATTTATTCCATAGTGCCCTGCTTCACGTGAACGAGCACACATGGTCCCCCAGGATCCATAGTGAAACATTTCTACTCTTCCTTCACTCTCGTCCGCACCTCCAGACAAGCGCAATGGTAATGAAACTGTAAAGACATGATAAATAAAACATGGGGGAAAAATATTTATATGTTATTATATAATATATATCATATTATATTAATATAAGGGCCTGTGATCTTACATAGCCACGAGGCGGATCTACATTTGGTGGCGCACAAGAGGCCCATGTTCCCATTTTGCCGGGAAACATAAATTGCAGGTAATATTACTGGAACAATATCCGTCAAGAAAACCTTTACATTCCCCTCTCCAAGGCAAAACATGGAGCCACCTATGACGCCTTTTATCTTGTGAACATTATATAATCGTTCGAAATTATATTACCCCGGATCCAGTGCATAGTTACAGTCTAAGAATTAGTCCCAACTGTGTCCATTTACTTTACTTAGTAGTGAAAGCCAAGGTTATAGTAATGTCCTGTCAAACGACTGTTAGTGGGGTTTGAATCACTGAAAGTCTTTATTAAACATGTTAAATTACATTGTTGTTTCGGTCATGTCATCAAGAATCATTACCTTCCCCTTTACACCTCACAGCAGCAATTGTGTCACATGGTTGCGCTGCCACACTTGAAGAAGGCACTTGTTCAGAAAGATCTGTGGCTTCGGAAATGTTGCAATGGGCAAGATTACTCTCCGTCCCATCACACTCAACCGACTCTATTACTGTTCCTCCAGATCGCTCCACTTGCAGAGCTGTCAGGGCGCCCTCATCGAAGCCTAACATGCGACAGGTGACGTTGGCCTCGGCCATGCCCCAAGAGTTCAAACACATGCCATTCCAGTCTTCATATAAAACCTGCACTTCTCCCTCATTGGTCTGGCTTGGCCTATTCAGACGTACAGGCACTGATATCGATTTTTATACATAGTTAAGAAGAAAAAAAATTCTTCCAGATTATTATAGCTCATTATTTTGAATCGAAACAAACAATATAATTGTAAAGAAATATGATAATATAATTATAAAGAGAATCAAAAAGTCATGAGACGAATGGAGAATCGTTTATTTCAGTTGTCAAATGAGATAAAGATCATGAGATAAAAGCGACCAGACTAGTCGCGGGACTAGGTAATGAGTTACAAATGACACGAGTTAGTCCTTGACTTTGTTTCGGAGGAATATTCTTGTGTGTGTGTGTGTATGTGTGTGGGTGTGTATGTGTGCGAGGGAGCATATTGGACTTACAAGAGATGCAGGAAAGGCCGGCGACTCTAGGATGATCACTGAAGTTACCAGTCACACCTACAAGGGTACATTCATTAAAGTGATCCTCGTCTCCTGTGCATTGGTAAGCACCGTTCAGAATCCTATCATGTGAATGGGTCCACTCGTGTTCCTGATAGCTTCTTGCAGTATGGTAGTCTAACATCCGGCACAGGACGACAGCGAGGTTAAAATCCATGGACTCGGCGTTGATGGACATCCATGCATGATCATGAAGGATCTCCACTCGGCCATCGTGCATGGTTGGACCGTATGAGGAGCCTCCTCGCAGTCGCACTTCGGCTGTAATTAACAATGAAACGGCATTTCTTAATCTATCATGGCATAGATGACCGTTTGTACGTGAGCAAAGGAGATCTGTGCTGTAGTTATGCTATCTCACATATCATAGGTCCATGGTTGAACTCGAAGTTAGACTTTCTTATGATATAAAGAAAATATATAAAATATAAAAAATCCGAAATATCTAAACTTCCTTTAGGCCTATAGGGATCGAGACTAGCTTTGTCAACATCAACTACCGATTAGCCATCAGCAAGAGGAATCACCCTGTAGGGGCTCCCTGTTATTAGGAAGACTATGAATGTCTAAAAAATTATCTCTGTTGATTGAAACCAGACTTACCAGGATCGCATGTAAGACCAACATCCTCTGAAGTATCACATTGGAATTGTGAGATCATCGATTCGTCATAATTGTGTTCTTCAATCCGGTAATAACATTCCTCGATGCTCTGTTCGTGTCCCTCGCAGCGTATACCGTCAAATACCTGATCCCAATTATCTCCCTCCCCAAATTCGGCGCAACAGTGATAGCTGATGGCCGCAGCGTGGCCGAGCATCCGACACAGAACAGTTGCCGTTTCAAAGTCCATGTAATCATCACATATTGCTGTCCAGTAGCCATTCTTATAAATCTCCACAAGACCTTCGTATTGAGTATTTCCGCCTGTCAGCCGAATATCAAACTCCTCTGGACCATTTTCTCCTGACAAAAAGGCATAGAATACTAAGTTTAGTACAGTTGCTGTCATTATTTCTTTTTAAATGCACCTACTCAGATTATGTACATTATTATATTTGTTTTTATTGAAGCATACTTAATGCTTATCTATGATCATATTTACTTGGGTACTCTCTGTCAACATTGAGGTCTTCTAGCTACGGAAAATACTGAAGCACAATTTAGCAATAAACATTGAAAGTGGTAGTTTTGTAATTACCTGCTACGCACAAGCATGTTACCAACAAAACACAAAGGAGAAACCCAATGGTCGCACTCGTCATCCTGATCTCAAAAAGAAACTATTCATATAAGTTTCAAAGACTGGCCAATTTGGAGTAAAGTTAAACAAGATGGCTCAACTCTGGGAACACGTTGGCACAGTTCCGGTATCAAATTCCTGTGAATAGATTCAAAATCAAAGATGGATACATTATTGAATTCCAATATGAAAAGCTTATAAATGGACAGCCGTACGGTCGTTTAACGAAGGTTACCATATAGTTTTTTTTCGCTTGGCAGTCACTCACAGCTTGCTCAGGAACTTAATTCAGGCTTGCTTCCGATAAAACGGATGCTCGTGTTTTGTTTACGTTCAGCACAACCATTTTTTATATGACTTAGCAGGATTTTATATTGACCCAACCTGGTCACTGAAAATGTAAAATTGCAGTCAAGATTTATATCGAGATTAATATTGGCCGGTAATTCTCGAAGAGTTGCTAAAATTGTTGGCATACTATCTTAGTCAACTTTAGAGAATACCGGCCTTTATCATCCCCATCCCAAGCTCTAAAAGAGGACTTTGTCAACACCACCCCCCCCAAAAAAAGAATAAAAATCAGCGTCTTTGAACTCACCGTTATTAGCCATTTTTAATTAACCAAGCAGGGGATAGCATTGGATAGGGCATGGACGAATAACTTTCAAAAGTTATACGTCCATGGATAGGGCAAATCGACACCCCTCTTTTGATCCCAATGTGCACCTGTGTCTCCCCTATTTTATTATTATTATTATTTTTTTTTGGGGGGGGGGGCTATATGTGGTTACATTAATAATGGTAAATCAGTCTTCCAAATCAATTAGAAAATGGTATGCCTATACCCATGATATCAGCGCAGAACATGTATGCCGTATCAGAGAACAAGATTATTATATTATTACTCCCGTTTTGTGTTTCCTTTTTTTTAACAGGCCAATAATATAAATAAAACCAACTGATTCAGGGACAACTGCAGAAAGTGAAGTCTTTTCCGGGTACAAAGTGTCGGGAGCGGAAAGCACTAGTGATATTAATTTTGGTCTATGAATAACTCTATTTATCCAGTTAACCCGTTATCTATGCAGAATAATTATTTGAATTTATGTAGAATGTCGTGAAATTTTTATTCGGCTTAATAAATGGAACCCCTCCCCTGAATCATGAGATTATATTTTAAATAGTTATAATGGTAGCATCCTCTTTTCACCCATTTAAATAACGGTATTTCGTTTTATGTGTCAAATTTTGAAACAATATGTATAAAGCGCAATATAAATCTTTAATTATTATTATTATTATTATTATTATTATTAAATTAAAATCTTTACTGCCAAAACAGTTAGACCGGGTGCCCAGAGGGGCCACCCCAACAGGAAAGGAAACCCATTTCGTGTGTATTGATTCAAAGATTACCTCGTCTCATATAAGGAATGGGTCGTCTAGCAGGTTCTATGTGGTGGGTTCGGCCAGCGGGAGGCCCCAAAGTGGTATAAAAAAATGAGTTAGATCAATTGGAAGGAAACCCTAAGGCACCTATATAAAAAGATTCGCCATAGTCCAGAGGTACATGAATGAACAATGCCAGACGTTTAAGTGGTGGAAAAAGCCGGCTAGACGACCCCAAAGGGGGTCCAAAAATTGAACTATATCAATTGGAAAATAAACCCCGTGAAACCATTGGGTAATTGTTCGGCAGAGTCTTTTAGATACACAAATGACCAATGCTAGACGATTTAAGGGGTGGAAAGTGCCCGCCAGACGCCCCTAAAGTACCCAAATTCAAAATATTGAGATAGATCAGTGGGAGGGGAAACCCCATGAAAAAGTATAAAACAAGAATCGCCATAGCCTCCCGGTGTATTTGAATGCTTAATACATGTACTACAAGACATTTTTAAGTGGTGGAAAGAACCCGCCATACGCCTCGAAAAGGGTACACAAATAATAATGAGCTGGAAAAGAGAGCCCTGAGACCAAATGGATATTGTGGAGCCCTGATTAATAAATTAACCCTCAAAAAAAAAAAAAAAATCATTAAAAAATAAACCCACAGAAACAAAAATATAAAAAAGCAGACAATCTAAACAAACAAATGATCATGATGATTTTGTTCATATACTCAGGATACTTGGACTGATATTAAGAGGATATTGCATATATGCAAATTAGGCCATTGTTCTATATGCTTAAAAGAGCAATTCCTCAAGATTGCGAATGTAGCAACCAAGCTACATTTCCTTGAATACCCATCTAGAACACAAATGAACAATTATTTTCGTCATTCTATAAGTGAGAATGACTTTATATTGTACATGCATATTTGAATATAGGCCCAATATGCTAATTATGCTATTTAAGACAATAGAATTTCTTTGAAATAAAAACTAGTGTCATAAATGGATCCCTCGCCATGAAAGACCATAAGAAAATGTTTCGTCCCTAATCTCAGGCCTCCTGTGTTAAGATTAGCAGCATATTACATGATATAAATATGCTAATTAGGTCATTATTCTAATTATGCTAATTAAAAAAATTGTTCAAGGTTTCCAAGCTGGCAACCAAGCTAAATTTTCTTAAATACCCATCTACAACACGAATCTACCCCAACACCTTGTACTTGTAAACTTTTCCGGGGGGGGGGTGTTTCACAAAGAGTTAAGTACACTTAAAAATCGCACTTAAATCGTTAGTTTTGTGCGTTATATTACGCATCACCTCATTGGATTGACCATGGTCAGGGATGCGCGCCATTGTGAAATCTATCAATTAAATTGCGCGTTTTAAAACAAGATGCGCGTAGGAGTTAAGTGCGACTTTGGTCTGCAAAATTTCTACTGGACTATTAACCCTTAACCTGGAAAGTATGGCCTACTTTGAGATGTGAAATTTTGGGGCTCTTGTAGAGTGAGGGCTTATTGGGACCGTAGTCTGGGATTGTAATAAATGTTTCTCTGGCTCTTCTTTGGTTTGACCAGCTAGAGCAGCGATTAAGCCTCTTATTTCTTGGGACAACACATATTGTGCTCAATGGCTTTTGATGAAACAATATCTAATAAATTTCTCAAAGAGGCACTTTATGAGGAAAATATAGTTACTGTACACTATTTTAATGCAACTCCATAGTGCGTTCGAGGAAAATTGAACCCGAGTTTGAGAGCCTCATGTCTCGATTATACTCCCTTAGCACTGGTATTGCAAGATAGCTAAATGCGTGTATTTTTTTTTTTTTTTTTTTAAATATTTTTCTATATGTGGTCAAATTCTATTCATGGCTAGAGATTTGTTGAATATTTTTTTTTCATATTATGAAAGAGGAGACTTGTCCCTTTTCATTCCTGAGATCAGTAAATATTCAGACAGGGGCAGGGGAAAGTGAGGTAAGATGAGACAGGTTTAAATTTTGGCTCCTGACTACCAATAGATAAATAGTTATGCCTTGCATTCAGTAATGAAGTACAACTACTGGTATCCATTTTCCCATATTTAGCTGTGAAGGAATGCATTTAATATTTGTCTCATGTCCCACCAAAAAAGAAAGTTGTCAAGTGGATCAATTTACCCCAGACATGAGGTAAGATGAGCCAATGCCTGGGGTAAGTTGATCCTATGTATACTAAATGCGGGTATTATATGCAAATAGGATGAATAAATGTAATATATTAAAACTTTTATCTAAGAACAAAAACCAAAGAAATATCAAAATAAAGCTTACCATTTTTTTTTTTAAATTGGGATTTCTAAGTTAGAATTTACAGGTAATGGCATGGCTCAACTTACCCCACCAAAATATCACATCTCGCCCCATACACGCCATTTTGATTTTTTTTTTCATGTATATATTTTTGTTTTTATGTTAAAAGAAGCCCAAAGGCTTTTACACATGAATGCACTATGATATATGTCATCCATTCATAATAAGCATTTTTTATAGGTACCAAGTGGAAAGACAAAATCATTCCATATCTATGATATTGTGAAAGTTTCAAAAAATGATTGTGTAAATTAACAAAATAACGTAAAATTTATACCAATTCCTAGCTAATGTCTTGAAATTGGTCCCAGTGATTTAAATAGACGTCTTCTGAGGGTGCAAACAAGTCTTTATTCCTTACAGTTTTCAAGTTAAAGGGGGTGACTCATCTTACCCACATTCTCATCTCACCTCACTTTACCCCACTTTTTAAACAAAGGGGCGACAAATGAACAAAGGCTCCTTAAAATGACATTTAAGAGGTGGGGATTATTAGTAAATTATTAAAGAGGAGTCACATTTTCCCCCAAGCTGTTTACATGTTTGTATTATCCTTGTGACAAATTAAAAATGGTCAAAAAGGTAGCCCTACAATGAAAGACAAAGGGAGCAACATCAGAAGGAGATAAAGTGTTTTATATGTCGTAACCAAGGAAAAATTTAGTCCCGTATGGGAAATAGTTTGCTGAAATCCATTATGGCAATAGTAAAGCTTGCTACTATTATACTGCCACTTCGTTAAAAAAGAAAAAAAAAAAAAAAATTATGCATTTTGGTTGACGACTTAGAGTGATTACGCGTAGGTGGAATGTCCGCCACTTTTAATACATATAGTCAATTAATTGGTGGCTTGAAATCGAAACAAGATGCTAGATATTATTCCACCAGACAAACCTTTATTCCTTGTTTGGGTAAAATAATTTGACTTAATAACAAAATGATCATGATGTGGCTGTCTTCTGTCATCATGCGCGGCTGAATATTTCATTATTATAAAAGGCAGCCTTTTTGTGCTCCATCGAGCAAGGTTGATGAATTAATTTTTTAGAAACTGCAAGCGTGTTATATTATTGACATTAAAAAATCAATTATACATGTATGTCATTTAGCTGCATGAATTAAAATCTGTATGAAGGTGGAAAAAATAAAATCGTGTCATATCATCATTTGGAATACGTCACCATGGACGTGAAACAGGAAGAGTCAATGGTACCAAGTAATATTGAGTAGATAGCCTACCCTACACGTCGCATTATCAAACTGGGAACGGTATAAAAGGTCTTTTGACAGTTCAATTTGAAAATAACATTTTTGTCTCGACATTATCATCAACGCATTTAGGCCTAAGCAACGTGAAATAATGGAAAACATATCACAATTTCTTGGCGAAAGCATTATGGACTCTGCATATTCCGCAACAAGTCCAGAAACTGAGTTAGGCCTTGAAGTAGAGAAAATAGCCTTCTATCATCGAGCAATTGTTGCCTCGGTATGGATTGTCTTTACAATCACAGGTTTGTTTGGTAACGCCCTAGTAATTCTCGCCGTTGTTGTCGAAAAGAAGCTTCGTACGATCACCAACATTTTGGTCGTCAATCTTGCTCTCACCGATTTAGTGACGTGTTCATGCTTGCCATTCCAGGTTGCAGGTCTCTTAAGTCAGACAGGGTCCTATCCCCTTCACGAAGGGGTTTGCACAACGGTCGCGGGGGTCATTCTGACATGTATTGGTTGTAGTGGAATGACCCTAGTCACCATTGCCTTCGTCCGCTGGTACGTCATCACGAAGTCTGTACGTGGTCATCAAGGCATCCACACGCCAAAGAAAATCGTTACATTGGTGGTGATCATATGGATAGTGTCGTTCAGTTTCATTGTCTTGCCTCCTGTTTTCGGCCTTGGAACATTAGGATATTCCAAATACATTGGCATGTGTTTTACAGCAAACACAAACGCGCTTGATCAACATTATAGCACATTACAGGGAATTTTAATCGCTCTTTGCTTGATATTTACTTTACTTTTTTATATTCTGATTTTGCGCCATGTTGTGCGACATAATAGGCAAGTTCGAGACAAACTCGTTATCACAGAAAACACTTCATCCATCGTGAATCATAACCATGACGATCAGAGCAACGCTTTTTCCGTATCTGCAGATTCTCAACCCTGTAAGCTCAAGGCCTTCAACAAAATGGAGGTTGAAGTCACGAAGAATCTCTTCATGGTCGTTTGTGTGTTCATGCTCTGTGTCCTATCGCAAAGTGTAATATTGATCATCCCTGGTGAAAGCGTGGTTGGACTCTACACTGGTTTGATCGTGATGATGAACAGTGTACTAAATCCGATAATCTATGGTTTCAAGCATCCTAACTTTCGAGAGGTCTTTAAGAGAATCCTTTGTTGCCGTCGTGAATAACTTACGCACGAACGCTGATGTGCAGGTACAAATTCTATGTTTTTATATAATGGCAATCATCACGGCAATCATCCTATATATGTTTTTATATAATGAGCAACAAGCAATTTATCATCTACCGACCAGGACCACATCCATAGCTTAGGAACAGTGTGATGTCCTCCCTTAACAGGGCAAGCGAAGTATCATTTCTACAGACCAGGAAACAGTAACACACCCATATAGCTTGGGGACAGTAAGATGTCCTCCCTGAACAGAACAATTTCCAGATGAGTGAACACAGACGAATTTAAATTCTTACAATCGTACTTACTCCAATGCTTCTTAGATTTTAGATTAATTTATAAACAGTGTATACATTTCCCCCTTTTTTGTGTATAATATGAAATTGCCAACAATAACTTATTTTCAGTACGAATTCAGTCCAGTTTCACGCTTTCTGCAATTCACTCTGTCAAGAGTGAACTTTTTTGTTGTTGTGTGTGTGTGTATCTACTATCTACATGTATTATAAAAATGCAATATTGATCTATTTAAAAAAAGTATATAATATCGTTTCACCGTCAACGACATTCTTTTATTTGTTTATTTGATTTTTTTTAAACAACATTGTTCAATCAGGAAGCGAACATATGATATAAATCAGCGTGGTCAATATGCCCTTGTAACTTAACTTAAAGAAAAAGACAGCTTTATTTGATAGATTACAAGTTAAAGATGGTAAATGAGATTTTTGTTTTCATTTTATTTTCCCCTTCCACGGGGTTCCTTTATTTCATAACTGCAAATAACAATTCAAAATTACATGGCCAATAAATAATAAGCAATATAATTGTGAAAGAAAACATTTTTTTTAAATATATGTGAAGAGCTCGACTCCAAAATTAACACCAAATCCACCTATGATGAAAACTGAGTAACATTTTATAGCTGAGACTATATTGTCAAAAACAGGCAAACAGTCTTTACACTTTGCTGTATATATTTCCTTTCTATATGACAACCATTATACAGTTTAAAGCATTGCTATTTCGTCCTTGAAACCCTAATAGTTTATTTTCGTTTGTAATTTTGATAGTTATATTGATAACCATAATTCAAAGTTCGACCATGTACCATTTGAGTAAGGACACGTACAAAATATATGCGTTATAGTTTCTTCTGCGTTCTTACAAAATGTACATATATTATCTGCAACTATGTTTAGTTTTAACAAGATGTCTTTCATGTATAGAATTCTATTCAAAATCTTAAATTGAAACCATCTCATGATTATATCAACAGTTGATTGAAATGGACTCAGATAATAAAAATTCCATTTCTTTTCCTCAAGGTCAAAATCATGTTTCCATTTTACAAGACTTTTGCACTCTTTTATGTTATTATTCAAAAATGTTTGGTAAATATGTGAACACCCTTTTTTCATTTACAATATCAATTGCAATACTTCGGGAATTATACATGTAGGTTCCATTACTTTCGGTATAGTATTTTTATCGAAACCTGATCTAATTGCATTACACAAGCCATAATATTGAAGAAAATTTGTTTGCACATTAAACTTCTGTTGAAATTCATGATATGACAGAAATGATCCATCTGCTTTTAAAATATCATTTACAAAATGGACTCCCTTATTACACCAAGATTTCAAATACAATACTTTATTATTAACTTTTATCATATCATTATTCCAAAGGGGTTGGCATACAACGTGATGAATTGTAAAAACAACTAGCTCTGAAAAAGCTAATAGTACCTCTTTCCAAAATGGATTAACCACATATCGTGCTAAATCTGAGAAATATACGGAACCCATGAACAACGGAAAGGGTGTACAGGAATGAGGTAAAAACGAGTAGAACATATGACTGGTAAAATCTTGATCTACTGTATTATTGATAAATTTTGTTATCCATGATATCTTGAGTGACTAAGCGTGAATAAAAATATCAGTCATCTTTATTCCACCATCAGTGTATAATTGGCATAATTGTTTTCTGCTTATTTTATCGGGTTTGTAATTACATATACATTCAAAGAAACTTCGGTTTATGTCTTTCAGAATATGTGCATTTGGTAGTGGAAGTGATAAGAGGAGGTACTTAATTTTGGGAATTAATAACGATTTAACTATTGTGGCTCTTCCAAGGGGAGTTAGTGATCTTTTTATCCAGGTTGCCATCTTAGATTTAATCTCTTTAAACTTTTCGGAATAATTATGATCAACCATTTGGGTTACATTTACTGAGAAATCTACAGTATACCTAGGTACCTGAAATACCCCTCAGATACCCAGTTTAGTTTATATTCATGAAGAAGTTCTGCCTTAAGGGTCCCATTTTTGCCAATCCATATTTCTTGGGTTTTTGATATGTTTATTTTAAGATTAGACATTTTTTTTTCAAATTTTAAGGGCACATTGTAAATCTTTCCTAGATCCATTGAGTATCAAAAGGGTATCATCTGCATATCGTAAAAGTTTTAATGTGTTTCCATTCATATGCAATCGAACTAAAGAGTTTGTGTGACGTGTAAGACCACCAAGTATTTCACTAACGAGTAAATATAGGTAAGGAGACAGGGGATCTCCCTGGCGGCAACCTCGCCCAATTTTAAATATATCTGTACAGTGACCATTAACTATTACACGAGACGATGAGTTTGTATAAAATATTTTAATCCATTTCATTACTGATGGACCAAAGCGAAATTTTTTAAAAACACTAAATAGAAAATTGTGAGATACGGAATCAAACGCTTTTTTCAAAATCAATAACGAGAAGCATACCAGGTATATCCTTCATGGTAGAGTCACACCGGCAGACCGACCTCAAACCGATTACCCCAAAACACTTTTGTGCCAATCGGGATGGATTCGGCAGCCATTCGGGCGAAGAGGAAAATGAAAAGAAGAGAACGAAAAAAAAAAAAAAAAAAAAAAAAAAAAAAAAAAAAAAAAAAAAAAAAAAAAAAAAAAAAAAAAAAAAAAGAGAAAAATAAAATAGAAAGGAAGGGAAGGGAAGAAAAGGAATATATATTATATATATATAGAGAGAGAGAGATGACGACAAAGGGGGGAAAAGAGGGAAATTAATTTAAAAAAAAAGAAGAGAGAGAAAAAAAAGGAAACAAACAAACAATAAATAAAAAATAGTGGAAGTGGTTCTAACTGATCTCTAGCTTAGGACACCATATAGATCTAAAAATTAGGGAGTGGCAAATTGATCTCAAATTTAGGGGGTTCCAAAGTGATCTACAGTTGAGGGGAGCCAATTCCATTTTAAACTTAGGGGGCTTCAAATCGATAACAAACTTATGGGTGCCAAATATATCTCAAACTTATGGAAGTGCCAAAATTGACGTGACATGACAGGGTGCCAAATTGATTTTAAAATTAAAAAAAGGGGCGCCAAATCGCCTCAACTTAAGGGGGCATCAAATTGATCTTAAACTTAAGGGGCGCCAACTTGATCTTGAAATTAGGGGCCGTCAAATTGATCTTGAACTCATAGGGCGCCAAAGTACTTTTGAAATTAAGGGGCGTCAAATTTACTTGAAACTACGGGGCACTAAATCATTGATCAGAAAATTGAGGAGCGTGAAATTGATCTTTCACTGGAGGTGCCAAATTGAATGGAAACGTTAAAAAAAATTGCAAAAAATAATTTTATATTGACGAAAAGATTGAAACCTAAAAGTGCTTGAATTTCCATCCTTTCTGGTCATAGGAAATAATTCGTTTGCGCTTCGCGCTTGCATCATTTTTCCAAAGGGTAACATATCAATTCTACTCCACGTGAAATGTAAATCTAACGTATGACATTAAATCTTAACATAAAGACGCGTCCATTAATTGAGGAGGGGAAACGCAACATTACATTCATGAGTTTAGTGGAAATACAGCTGAGCGGCGCAGAAAATCATACGGTTCTACATTATTGTCAACAAAACCGGCGCTAACGGCGGGAAGCGACCGATTGACAACTGCATGCAATTATTACTTAGCGTACAAAAACTCGCCTAAGAAAACTTCCCTGTGGTAAAATGGTATTGTCAGTCGATCCGTTCGAGCAAATTAGTCATGGACAAGAAATAAATAATTGAACTTTTATCATAGTTTTCGTAGGTAGATGCTTCAGACCAGATTGGGGAAAAAGACATTTTGGCAAGCCTATAACACCATTGTGCTAAAGTTGTAATCAGAATCTTTATTTCACATAGATTGATGTTCCTAACGATTATTGATGTAAATAGTGATCTTGTCACATCTTGCAAAGACGCCGTCCACATGCGATATGCATGTGATATGAGGAAATATTGACCCATCGAGTAAAGATTCGTTTGTGATAATGTTCAAAGTGACAGGACTTTTTTTAACCAATCGAAATGAATACCATATTTGGAAAGCTGAGAATTCAAGCTTTTAAAAACTGCTTGATCATTAAGGTGTAATATAATTATGCGTAATCGAGGAAGATTACTATGCAGCATATGAGCTATTTTGAGAGCAAAATTGGCCATATTGTACAGGAATTTGATCTGACTAGGATTTCGAATTGACACAAGTGACAGGACTTTTTTCCCTTTGCAATAAGTTATTCCTATTTTTGAAAAATTCAGACTCTTAGCGTACTTATTCAAGTTGATCATTTCTTTGAAAAGGTAGTTGCTCGCCATAATCAAGAAAACAAAGTGAAAAAAACTGTGCAACATACAAAATGTCTATGGCCGCGTTCGCTTTGCGTAGAGTGATAGCGCCCTCTTCCCCTTAAGTTTACAACTAGAATTGATATGTTACATTCTGTTCCTGAGAATGTCAGCTCCTGCTCACATGGTACTCGTGAAAAGATAACAGAATTGAACCCCAAAGAGTTTTAGTATTCGTTGCCTTCGGGTCATTATGGAGATACAATTTGTTTCTTACCCTTCACGCTTACATTTGTTCTTCTCAAAGGGGTAATACATTATTATTTTTTCTTCATGAAAACGCTATTTAGAAAATAAACAAATATGAAGTTAATGTGCAGTGTTTTGTTGTGAGTATATCAAGAAGACAAAGTAAAATAAAAATAAAATAAAAACCCAGATAACTTACTTTGAAAGAGGAGCTTTATATACATGATCATTGTACATTTTGGCTGTAGACTTGAGTTTTATTGTTGAGGAGGGGGTTATCCTTTGGATATTACTTGGGGCGTCAAAATCAGTTCCTGCCCTGTTGTGAAATCCTGGATAAGTGCATAATAACATGAAAATACTATGATATTGATTGAGAACCCACCAACATCTATCCAAATTCAATTCATTGGATGGATACAAATCAAAACAAAACGAAACAAAGAAAATTCAGTGTGCAATCGGGGAGGGGTCCAGGAAGAATCTGGGAGGGTTCCAGGGAGAATCGGGGTTGTCGGTTTTAGTGCCGGGCTTGCTTCGGTTCCCGATCTTGAAATTTTCATTCAATTTTAGTCTGTTTGAGGTCGGTCTGGCCGGTCTGACTGCACTATTAACTCAGTATACAGAAGGGTGTCATACAACAAACGAATATTTTCGCCAATGTAACGACCACTGAGGAATCCAGTTTGGCTCTCATGTATCAAAAGGGGGAGAACATTTTTTAATCTATTAGCAATACATCCTGATACTAACTTATATATTACATTTAATAAGGAAATCGGTCGCCAGTTTTTCAGTAAATGTCTAGATTTATTTCCCTTTGGTATCAAAGTAATTATACCATCCTTTTGTGAATTGGATAGCTCTACTGAGAAATACGCATAATTAAGTGATTTTACAATTAGAATTTTAAGTTCCTCCACCAAACAGCGATAAAATTCTACTGTGAAACCATCCTGTCCAGGAGATTTGTTATTTTTCATAAGTTTTAACGTGGAATAAACCTCTTGAGTATTAAGAGGACCTTCTAGTGTTAAAGATTGTCGTGGGGACAGTTTCGGAATATCTGCGTCGCTGAGAAGTGTTTCCAAATGATATTATTTGTTTTTTTAGTTGAGCATAGATTTGGGTAAAAATTAAATATCTCCTTGAGTATATCTTCTTGCTTTTGTAAAATATCGCCATTTTCCGTCGATAATTGACATATTTCTTTATTGACCTTATTTTGTTTTTCCAAATTCAAAAGGAATTTTTGTGTGATGTGAATCTGATCGGTTTATGTGCATTACTTACCACCGCATTCAAGCCAACCAAAATAGGCACCCATACTGGCCATAATGGTATAAGGTTTCCTGACAGGCAGTTAATAGTATAGATATAATGACTGCCATGAGGGGCAATAATTGTTTTTAAAGCTCGAGGGGCCTTCCATCTAGCTATGACCCCGAGGCTTGCCGAGGGGTCATAGCTGGATGGAAGGCCCCCGAGAGCCTTTAGAAACAACTCATGCCCCGAATATTAACTGATTAAGGCAGTCACTATATATTTTATATACCGAAGAAAAACTCACCATTTTGAAGATTAGTATTACGCTATGAAGATTAGTATTAGGCCTAGTTTCATGTAGGTATGCTTCAAAAACATTCACGGCAAATTTCACGGAATTTTTAGTGTTCTTACTATCTGCTGCATGAAATTAAATCACGCAATTGATCTTCATCCATAAGTTCGAATCGCGGAACGCTGTCCTGTGCTATAAATCACGGATCGTATCAACAATAGACTGCAGTTAAAAAATGACTATTAAAAACGACTATTGAACCATGACTATTGAACGCTCAGCCTCCCTGGCCAGGCCTGGCTAAAACTATGACCAGACTTTTGACCAATCAGAGGAGAGGATTATTCAACATTCTTAAAGTGAGTTATATAATGTTATATAATTATGCATGATTTGAAGATATTTTGAAGTTTTTATGTCTGTTTGGTGTGATGTTTGCTTTACCTTCATAAATAAAGTCTTAACTTCTCATTTCACTTTACTGGCCTGTATTAAGAGGTGGATGTTATGTCATTGACATTTTAGAGATGTTCAAAAGAGTCGGTCAATCGTATTATGGAGATGTTCTTTTGAAAGTATATTGAAATTCAAAATGACTACACTCCTGGCCATAATTAATTAGCCACCTGACAAATAAAAACAGTACATTTTTATAAAATGCAAGCATTTCTGTATCTTGTTACATTTCATTCATAATCATAGTGTTATTGAAAAATTTTTAAAGGAAAAGCTTGACGTAAATATTCATATAATGAATGAAAGCGCCGTAATATATAAAAACAACAACTACAACAACCTTTCGTTTCCTGAGAGCAGATGAGAACCGACAGTTCTTTTTTCACAATAAATCTCGTTTTTACAAAAATACGAATTCACAAACGTGGTTTAGTTAGTCCATGGTCTAAATCAGGTGGTTTGTGAATACCAAAATTTAGACCATGGTCTAAATCCGTGGTTTAAACAATTGATTTAGACCATGGACTAACTAAACCACGTTTGTGAATTCGGGCCATAGGCACGCAGATACAATTTTGTGCTGAAATTGGGACAGAGAGAAATTGCCTCTTTACACCAAAGACCACATGTATTTAATGTATTTTTTAAATTTACAATGACTCTACTATGTCTGGAATCTGCTTAAAATGTTGAAAATCATTAACTTTAAGATATCATTTGAAATTAAAAGACCCTTCAGTAAATAGTTTGACTAGATATTCAATTTTGCCTGATTTAATTATAGATATTATATTATTTTCATTATGCAAATCAATATAGGCCTACAATAAGTTATTTCTATTAATAATATACTATAAAATAATAATAATAATAAAAAAAACAATCTTAGCGAAGAGATTGATGCCTTATCCCAATACCAAGTACCAGAATCATTCCGCCATTTTGGACTGCCTATATTACCTGCACTAATTGTTGCATGTCAGGCAAGCATTTAATGCCACATTGCACCCCTTCATTACAACAAATTGACCTGCACACGCTATTATGATCAAAATGAAACTATATACTTACTAAATATACAAACAATTGAGGTTACCCCCTCAAACACCTTCTCAGCATCACAATTTGTAAAATATCATATTTTACATCAGGGTAAAAAAATGCGGTAATTTTTACCTACCTTGTTGGTTTTCAGCAATTTTCTCAGAGAAATTTCGACATCGCATGCTCTCACGACGATAGATTTTCGTAAGCAGTTCATATGAACAACATATGGCGCTCACACTGGTCACTGGTCACCGGTCACGACATGATTTGCTTCGCGGTGCCCATATTACCTGCATGTACCCTAGAATGAAGATTTTTGTTGGAATAAACTTCACTTCTAACGATTAAATTTGCCCCAACAATACTTTGTAAGGCCTATTTGTTCACAAGCGAAGTCATTTCCAATGCGCTTTATTGAAATATTGCAGTGTTTCTAGTTTATGATAAACACAATAATGTTATGACCATGTTTTTTCCAACAATTGAATATATATTTATATATAATATATATATCCACCCTCTCAGTCTGTTGCTTTCGACGAAAGACGACATTTTTTTTCGTGTGTGTGTGTGTGTGTGTGAGTGTGTATGTCTGCGTGTGTGTATCAGCCATTCCATTGTAACCCACGTGACATTTTTTCAAAAATTGTATAAGGTTCACTACTAGAAAACGTATTCTGCAGACTTATTTTCTTTTACATCTAAATTAAAGTATCGATCAAACACATTGGAAAACAGAATTTTTTTATGTAAAGTAATTTCTGTTGGAGATATTTCAACTTTTGTATTGTGACTCGCGCAACACGACACTATATTCTATTTCCAAAATTACTGTAGTTAACTGCATTTTCATTAAAACGTACTTGTCCCAAAACATTTACGCTAAACTTTCTGCATTTCATTTTGAGACATTGATGTCTCAATAATAATTTTTATTATAAGTCAACCGCCATATGAAAACGTGACTTTCGTGACCTTTGAATATAAAAAAGCCAATCATGCACCCATTTCTTTCAATAAAAAGAAGTTACCCATTTCAGCTCCCTGTGTGAAGTTCATTTGCTGTGTATCCTGTCCTGCTGCCACTGAGCAGCGCCAGAACAGGGGAGCAGCAACTCCCATTTTTATTTTGTTTTAATACCTCGATTATACTGAGTAAATTTGAAGAATTTTCTCTGACGTGAATTCATTTTCCAATTTCAATTACATTCTACAAAACTCCCAACGTTATCTCTAGTTTAAAAAAAAAGATAAGGCAAGTTTTCCTTCAGTCAGTTTTATTGAGTAATTTCAACGATTATTTTTTTTATAGTGTATTTTAAGGAATTTGTCTAAAATCATTGTTGGAAATATTTAAGGTAATGCACCACTTTGAAAATACCTCCTCAGGATTCACTTCTAACTATTAGATATATTGGTAATAACTCAAATACTAAAAGAGGAATCTATACGCGTTTTGTAGTTTTTAATTTTTGTTTGGACGGGTTTGGGTGAAATCGGATAATTCATGACAATTGTAATACATTTTCCCCCGTCACACACTAGTAGTATAAGGTAACATGAATGACCTGTTAAAAAAAGAAAGAAATACATGTATATTGATAGACATTATTGCGACTTGTTGATCCATAAAACGATATATCCAAGTAATATGTATATTGTGAAATAAAGCTCATTTTGCTTACATGAAATTAGTTAGGGAGTTCTGTTTCTAAGTGCCCCAATTTCCCCAATGGTAAAAAAAAAAAAGTGAATAAAAAAAAATCACATATTATAAGTTATAGGGTATTTTTAGCTAAAAATAATATTTCAAACTGTAGGTTCGTATCAGATTAATATAATGTGCGCGTGTTGTTCAGTGTGGTCAAGTAATATTATTTAAATATAGGCCTATGTTGATTAAAGAAAGAGGAGAGAGAAAAAAATGATAAAAACATATATATATATTTTTAATGAAACTTCAAGCAAAATTGCTGTATGCCTATGAATATATAAGCCTAATCATTGGTCATTAAGACATTTAACTGGATTAGGATAAGTGTATAAAAGGTTATTTATTTTTTTCGAGGTAGTGTGTGTGTCCCACTGAGTTCTCCCGCATCCCAGTTTTCACCGCTCTCCCCTACTCCAACGCCATCCCTGTGCTCCATCCATGCCCATGGTCTTATAACACGGTCAATCTGTAATCAGTTCAAAAACTTAAAATGTAAATTAGTAATGAATTCAGCTAAAAAATAAAATATGGTCAAACTCAGTTTTTCCCCATAGCTTATATCGCGTATATGACGTATCTGCATCAAATAAAATGGTACATGTGGAACCTTTTTTTTAATTATTTTTTTTAGTATGAAGATTAATCAAAACCTGGTATTCTTCGGTAATTCCATAAAGCAGGAAAATCGGACTTTCTTCTGCAATTTTTAAATCTCATTTGGTGCTGTTTTTTGAGATATGACTAGTTTCTCTACAATCACGAAAAATCCATTTTGCGCATTTTGTTTTGCAAAAGAAAATTATACGAAAAAAAAAATAATTGTATTAAAAAGAAAAACATTTTTGTTTTAATTTGATACCACATACACATAACGTTTTAGAAGTTTTCATACCTAACTTATTTTCTCCCGGCTGTACCATTTTTTTTTTCATAGAAGGTACTGTGCCCTGTATAATTATCACGAAATAAAAGACTATTTTCTTAAAGCTATCATTTTTGATTTGTCATGTCATGCTAAAATCTGATACTCATTATTCCTCATGAAATGACATCAAGATGTCATCATCATTCCAAAATTAATAAAAATATTATCTTTTCAGCAGGAACCTCATTAAAGCACTTGAAAAAGTACCATTATCCGTAAACAAAAGCATTATCTTAAACGTGGAAACGCTTATATTAACATATTTCCTCCTCGTCAGACCAATCTAGGCGTTAGCATGAACCACATTAATGGCGTAAAATGTTTTTACGCATGCGCTCTACTCTACGATATGATATGGTTTAGCTCATAGTAATGACAATGATTTGAGCATATGACATTTGGTGTTGCAGCTAGAGTTAATTTTTGTTACGTCTTTATTTATTCTGTTTGCTTTCGAGGATATGACAAGCATCATGAATGGATTAACTGTCAGACTATTTCTTTATGTCCTGCTGTATGTTTTTCAACTAGGTCATACAACATCATCTTCGAATGCTCAGAGGAATGGTAAATATCTGTATTGGCAAATCATTTCGGGTGGGGTTTTATCCTTAAACATGACAGAAGGCTGTCGGGTCGTCCGGTCGCATAATGTAGTCTGCATATTATGATACATTGTCATGAGTCATATTTCAAAACATGTATATCATGCATCATTTTTTTAAAACATGTCATTCATAAACAGTACTGGATATATATATATATATATATATATATTTTGTCTCTACGGTTTTTCATTCAAATTGTATTTCTTTTTAGTCTGGTAACATAAAACCGACGCAGAAATCATTTCTATATATATTACATTACATAAGTCTTATATGCCTATTGTCATTATGAATATCATTGTTTTCTCTTTGTTCAGCTGTTCATTTCTAATAATTTCCTGTAATTTTCATATGTATGTATATATCTTCTTTTGCAGGGCCCCCAAGTACAACAATACTGACGGGGTTACCCTGGCTAAATAAAACAATTAGTGAATAGATAAATAAATAAGTAAATATATAAATAGTGTGCAGAATAAAATCAATCAAAGAATGGGAATATAGTACATGAATGCTAAAGTCAGTCATTGGGAATGAAGACATTTCTTTTAGTCATCTGTAAAGATCAGTTCCTTGGCTGGAACTTGTTCTTGGTGCTATATTAATCACACGTGCCTTATCAATTAGCAGAAGAACATATCATCAGTCGTCCTTAAAATCATTTGTAACGACTTGGTGAAACACAGCCCTGTCCACATACTTTTTGTCTTGCTGTTGTCAAGGTCAAGGATTCCTGACATTAAGATATGTGACATATTTATTATCATTAATATAATTATGATGAATCTATTGGTATGCATTTTTATTTGACTGTTTCTTTGAAATTGTGATGTAATGAACTAACATAAGAACTGAAAACATAATAACTAAAAATTAAATTATCATGGTCTCATTCGAATTACATTGTAGCAAACTTCAATATAGGATATTTAGTTGGGATATCATAGCTATCGTTGAAATCAAATTTGTGATTTTGGAACGAATTAACTTTTTGTTTAGATAGATATGAAGCACCAGTTTTTACATAATACTGGGTAAATGTATTTGGATCATTTGTTAAAAATATCCAAATAGATATTTTGCAAAATATTTTGGGAAAATGTGAATAAATATAGATAGCATGGTTCTTTTGAATTCATACGAAATATAAATACGAGCAAGTTGTGCATAGTTTTTACACGAGTAACATTAAAATCCTCTTTTTGACATTGGACCTCCGCTTTACCATAAAGCCCATCAACATTTTTCGCGACCATATCACCCCGCGATTTTTTTTGGCTGCGCCGCTCACTGATTCTTTACTTTCAAGTCTTGCGAATCTTTTAAAACCAGGAAAGGGGAGGGGGATTGTGTTTTGACAGACGTGTATCCATCAAATATGATTACTTACGTCTGGAACCGACCTTTAACCTCACCATCCAAGAGACGTGACTGGGTTTCGAACCTGGGTCTGCTCCATCACAGTTTGTAGGCTGATGCTGAGAGTTGGCAATGAGCGTTATCGCTCGACCCACCATTTTAGCAAAAATTGGGCATATCGTTACTAAGCTGCACGATTGTAAAAAATATCCGCCAGACCGAAAACGGCTCATAAACACAATTTTGTGTACAAAGCCAAGGTACATGAGGTAAATGGAGTTTTATCACCTAAAAAGATATTACTATTTTCATTTTTTTGTTTGTTGATAAATTCGATTTGGTTTTGGCTTGATTGTGCTTCAAAAAGATTTTGCAATAAATTTTGCCCCAAAGTAAAGAAAGCAAAAGGTCGAAATAAGAAATTCATAAAAAAAGTAATAATAATAATTAAAAAAAAAGCATTATAGGAGCTCTCTTTTAGTGTCTTTGGTAAATAGAGCAAAGAGTATGAGTTATGCATGAATTAGCATAATTAATTAATGTAACATAAAATCTTATTATAGGTTTTCCCGGTCGATTTTAAACTCTTTTCAATCGAATTCGTTAATGTTCAGTCAATTTAAACGAAACCTTCCCGGAGCGGGGCTATCGGTAATTTAAGTTAACGTTAAGAGCAATAGATTTCGTTTATGTTCTTTCATAATCGTTAATGACCATTCGTATTCGTTTATGTGCGATCAAAAGTGTTCATGTGCAGTGAACCTCGTCAATGTGCATGAAATCAAATTCGTGCGATCAATTAAAAAAAATTCCCAGCTGTAAAAAGGAAGTGGAGGTGAGCTTCCAGCAGTCAAATTCGTTTTTAGGCATGCAATTTAAAACGTTTTAGGCCTATCCGTGTGAACACACGAAGCAAGGGGCCACGGTGGCGCCCATGGTAAACACATAATAAATTTATATGCAATAATTTGTATTCAGAGGCTGCGGAACGAATTTGAAAGTGGGGGGGGGGGACTTTTTTCTGAAAAGGGGGCCATTTACCTCAGTGGCATAATGAGCAAAAGTTATGGGATAGGGAGGGGCGGGGTATAAAAGTAGTATTTTAATTTATTATGCTGTTCAATATATTGATTTTTGAGAGTTTAAAAGTGCCCCCTTTTAAAAGAAAAATGTACATTTTTGAGTTTAAACCTGGTGTATAGTTTTGGTAGCAAAAAAGGAATTGGCACAAAACCGATCAAATGTAGTTACATGTTGTCCACATTGCACTAAAAGATATGTGTGAGAGATCTTGTGACATTCCTTTCAATATTTCCGATGAATTTCATTTATAAAGTTCGAATATAGCGCAATCCAACTGCCGTTTAGACCTCTGCTGACAAATTCGCACGCCCGAAGTTACGGCGTGAATTAGTGCGAACGATCTGTGTGTAACACCCACACAAGAGAATCCCCATTGGTTTTCCACGTGAGCGCTAATCTGTGACGGGTCCCCGACTTATCTTTTTTTATCCTTATATTATGAAATAAAGACACTAAAACGAGATTTCAAGTACTATAATTTGCTTTATTATAGTTATTGGATTCAATCTATCATAATTTATCTTAATGTGAATCAAAATAATTTTTTTTTTCTCCCGAAACTATACACCAGCTTTAAGCAACATTTAAAGTTTAAGCAACATTACAGTTTTATTACACACTTTAAACAAAGTGTAAAATTATTGCCCCCATGATAATGTTAGATACCAATTGCAAATAAATTTACATGTTTTAAATGATTTTTAAAAACATAAGTGCTAAAAAGGGCATTAAAATACGTTTAGAGGGATGTAAATAGGCCTATGTGCTTTTGACAACACTCTTTTACAATAGTTGCCTCTGGCAGCAGGGTAATTGGTCTCATGCGTATCGCTTGGTATTCCCTTTTTATGCGAGGTTGCATAGCGACCGAGCGGAAAAATTTGGGTTAAAAAAAAAAGAAACTGTGGAGGGAAAAAGGTTCTTTTTTAGTAACAAGAGTGCCCCTTTTTACAAAAAAAAAAGTTGTCCGTGGGCCTTTCAAGATGTCTAAAATGTTTTTTTTTTATAATATGAAAAGTGTCCTATGTAGCCAAGAAAAAAGGGCACTTTTAGTAACGAAAAGGGACAATTTGTTATTTTTCTTTGCGGCATTCGGTGTACTAGAACGTCATCATGTAACGGTCACAGGGGTACGGTTTATTGGTAAATATTGTCGATCTTGCATCTTTTCTCTCCCTTTTTTTTGTTTGTTTTGTTTTTTCCTGGGTGACGGGAGCCGCGCCTGTCTACAAGCTATTTGGTCTAATCTAAATTTTTGTAAAAACTTGATCTAATTGTCACTTGGTCTATTGACCATTTCAGGTTGGATCAGGGGCCCAGCGGGAAAGCCCCCCACCCCAGGAAAAAAAAAAAAAGAAAAAAAAAAGAAGAGGAAAAATGATAGAAAAAATAGATTGCGCGACCCGACTGACCAATCTACCCCCCCCCCCATGGCCGAAGGCACCCCCCTACCCCCTCATGTTATGCAAGTTTCTAATGAATGAGTGAGGGAAGGGGGCTACAGCCCCTACTCTGTTTTATACACATTAGTTTTGTTTTATTGTACTTTTTGTAAACATTCGTTTTCGAGCAGACATATAGTTTTTTAATTCATTCTGATAAAAACGCCAAACATTATAATCAGCTTATGTTTTTTTTAGTTTGTTTTTTTTGTTTTGTGTGCGTGTGCGTTGTCGTGTTTTCCAAGCTCAGGCTCCCCCTTCCCCCATGATCAGCCTCTTTTCTGACAAAAACACTTCACGGCCCCCTCCCAAATTTTATTTTTCTACCCAAACCTAATATTACTAATTTGTATACAGTTATTTCTAAAGTGGATGCCCCAAAACGAATTTGAATTCACTAGAAGAAGGGAATTTTACGAATGGACGAATTTGAGCGAACATTGACGAATGCGACTGCTCACAACAGCAAATTCGTCGGCGCAATTTGCAATTGGATTGAACGGTGTTTGATTTTGGCTACACATAAACGAATTTCATTACAGATTTGTAATCGCGATCACATTTCGGACAAAAGCGCTCGAAAGAAATGTCAAATTGATCAGAGATAGTTTAAACTTGACCGGGAAAACCTAAATTAAAGAAAAATGAACTATACAGACTTGTACATCACATCCACACTACCATTTTGCAAATTTTCACGGCGCTCGCATGATCAGCGGCCGAGATCTCAACCCCACCCCACCCTCCTCCCCCCCCCCTGGTTGTAGGATAGCCAGAGGGTTACGTATATTGTTAAACGTTTGTATCATTGATCGGGTTGAGGAAACTTAAACTACCAATAGTCTTTGTTTGTCGCTTTAGAACCACTGCACATTCGACTAACTGGTGGCAGTGTCCCGTCCGAGGGAAGCGTAGAGGTCTTTTACGACCTCAAATGGGGACCAATGTGCGATGAGAAATGGATGGCCAACGACGCCGAAGTCGTCTGCCGAACTCTAGGTTATAGAAAAAGTATTACGACCTTCGACGGATCCGGATCTGGATCTGGATCTGATGCCGAGGATAGCTTGAGCAGCGACCTTGATTATTGGTTCGTCCAAGATAATGTGGTATGTGAAGGAGATGAGAAGAATATTGCTCACTGCCCTCACACGAATTCGGCTTTCCATACGTGTACTCAAAATGAAGGTGTGAGTGTCGCCTGTAAAGGAGAAGGTAAGTATAATCGGCACGATTAAAGGATTTACCACGTCGATCTATGTTGGTATACCTCTACGGAGTAGACATAACATGCATAATGGCCGGTATACGAGGTGACTAGATTTAGAAGGCCTAGCTGCTAAATACATATTTAGTAGGCCTTGTTATTGTCTCGAACAACACGGCTACATATTTAGTAGGCCTACTAACTTTAGTCACCCTTCGAGAATAGTCCTGGCCTTTGTGAGTTATTAAAACATTCAATAACCATAATGAATAAAGCTGACGTTGTCCCGAATTCCAGGACTTTATAAGTCATGCATATAATTACAAGCAATTAGAAATCTTTCCTGAAATTATTATTGCGAAGGAACAGCTATAGAGAATTAAAGAAATCATGATTACATGGCCTTACTTTAGTCCGAAAGCATAGTGGAGATCTTGTTTTGATTTTTATCTAATAATGGTTTGTCGTACGCTTTCATTTATATTTGTTTTATTTCAAATTGAAAGCAGAGGTACTCTTTCGAAATATTGTTAGATAAATTAATGAATAAATCTTCATCTCCCTCATTTTTTCCTCTCCACCTTTTTCTCATGTATTTTCTTATCTGCAGCAATAAGGCTACAAGGAGGGAGTACGGAAATGGAAGGTAGGGTTGAACTGTATCAGCAAGGTTCTTGGGGAACTATCTGCGACAACAACTTCGGTCTTCCAGAGGCCAATGTCGTGTGCAGAGTGCTCGGATTCGCTTTCGCTGAACGCTACTATGTCGGGTCACCATTTGGTCTAGGCACCGGTGATATTCATGTAGACGAGATGGATTGCTCAGGGAATGAGTCGAACATTGACAAATGTTCACCAAGGAAAAATGGCACTCATAATTGCACACATGAAAATGATGTTGGAGTTACCTGTACATCACGTAAGCAGAACCACAAATAAATTCAATATACATTAAATACTTGTTTCAAATTCACCAAATTAGGCAGGCCTACATAGCAAAGTTTATATGAACAACGGGTCACAGCGGCTGCGATGCTGTCCTATGAAGGGCAATTACTTTTATAATAGTAAGCTCATAAGATATCACATATTATATACCTCATTTTAAGAATCTTTAATAATCCTGTCTTCTGATTGGTTGAAAGTGCAGTCATAATCTGACCTACGGCCGCCATAGACATTTTTCCCGGTTTTACCGGTCAATAGAACATTTTTACAGTACTTTTTGCCCATGGGCATAGTGCGATCCCCATTTGTTTACGTGCAAGGCTGCTGCGCATGCGCTTTATTTCAGATACCATAATTTGCAGCGCGATTTGGTCGATAATTTTAGACAACTCCGCTGCTTGTGCGTCAACGCGCGTGCGCGCAGCGTAGACAAATTCTTTCGTCGCGCTAGAACGGATCCCAGATTTCTAGTTGAGCGTTAAGCCTGAATTCCGATGACGATGTTGATCTAAACAAGCGATTTAGAGGTTAATCTGGAGGGCCTGCTTCCTCGGCATTTTGCAGTTAGTTGTAAGTAGAATGCAAATGTGTTGCCTGTGCATGTGGTGAGCATGCATTGTGGCCTGCAGAGCCAGAGGCTCGAACTGACTTAACTTTCATGACTCTAAGCTAGTCTAACGTTAGATCTAACGTTAGGCCTATTTTAGAATCTAGATCGTAAACTTCACTTAGACTTAGTTCTAGGTCAAAATTAGACCATGTTTGTTGTTTTTAGATTCGGCATATAAAATATATATTGATTGCTTTTATTTTCGGGACATGGTCGTTTCTAGACTGCTCTCGGGAATCTCCGAATCTGCCATAACCCGCGACCTGCGGTCTTGGGTTATAGCAGATGCGGAGATTCCCTTGAGAAGTCTAGAAACGACCATGTCCCTCAAAGCAGTCAATATATCTATATTATGCAAACAAGTAAATAGTAATCGCCATGGGGCGAGGTTGAAAGGGCTCACGCTTAAAGACACTCCTCTTGTTTGCTGCTCGGTGAATTGAAAAAAAAAATTGAGGCAAATGTGCATCCTCCTCTCACGAACGGCAGCATAAAAAAAAAATACCAATGTATGACTACAGATGTATTGTTTTTAAATGTCAAGTTGGTTTTTAAAAAGCCAAAGCATTCTTTTGTGTATGAGTTCACCGGTTGCGGTATTATACGTGGTCCTGGTAGTGGTAGTACGCGATACTATTGTTTATGGCTCAACAAATCGATTATTTAGATGATTTCTTCACCTATATCTTCAAGATTCTTGTTCTTCCATGCTGAATGATACTACACATCATATCGTAAATTTCGTATTCTCATTCTCAATTGATCATAGTTCCTGTGCGTCTTGCTGGCGGAGACTCCCCAAACGAAGGTCGGGTTGAAATCTTCTACAAAGAATCTTGGGGAACGATTTGCGATGACAATTGGGACTTGAATAGTGGAAATGTCGTCTGCCGCATGCTCGGCTATCCTAGAGCAGATTCCCCTAACGGATTGTCTCTGTACGGCGAGGGTCCAGGACGGATCTTCCTGGACAACTTTCTGTGTAACGGTATGGAGAGTCACATAGCACACTGCACTCTTTATGATGGGTATGAAGACCACGATTGCAAACGCGGCGAGGATTCCGGTGTTATCTGCTCTGGAGAAGGTGAAGTGTCAAATTCATTTTAAGGTGGAAATGTTGCTTTCAGGGGCCGCGGAGCGATTTTGGAAGTGGAGGGGGAGGGGGCTGAACAGGCTAAAAATCACAAATATATGGTCATCTTTACGTTTTTTCTTTCTGGCTTATATTGGTTCATGCTGGAGTGACTCTAGTATATTTCAGCACACTCAGGCAATTACGAAATCACAGTCAAAGATTTTAAGGATTTTTAGGCCAAGGCGTTAACTGTGTTTAGAGACTAGATGAGTATACGAATTTTCTTTTTGCAAGGCGTTATCAAAGTGCTGTTTATTAGGGAAAAATTATCTATACATCTGGCTATTTGTTTATGGATTTGTTCTCTCTTTTTGTGTGTATGGCAATATTAATGATTAAAATGGATTTGATTACTGTTTTTATGAATTATTTTTGCCTCCTATATGTCTAACATGCTTTATACATTTATGGCTGTAGTGGATCCAGCAATACGTCACTCAGTTGAAAGTATCTGCCCGTACCCAAACGTAATGGTGGCGCTATTATCTCCAGAAAATTGGGCCTGCACAATCTATTAAAATTGCAAAACCTCGACTCTCACCTGTATAGAGAAGGTAATTCGTAAAATTGATGACAAAAACGTGTCAAAGAGTTGAATTTCATGGTTACCTCTATCATGTTTATACCCCTTCGCAACTTTAGCAACCACGAGGGTTCGTCTTCGAGATGGCCCCGACCCTAGCCAGGGACGTTTAGAATTGTTCGTCTTTGGTGCTTGGGGCACCGCTTGTCAGAAGAACTGGACGTCTATCGACTCGTCCGTAGTGTGTCGGAATCTTGGCTATTTCGGCGCGGCGGAGACGCTATCAGCGCCGTCATGGTATGCACCTGGTGCAGGGACGGTGTTGATGCGAGAACCCCGATGCAAAGGCAAGGAGTCGGATATTCTGCAGTGCGATCCGGCTTATCCTTTGGGAGTTACAGACTGTGATCACCACGATGACTTATGGGTGTCCTGCTTGAAGAGAGGTTATTATATATCTTTTTTATTATTGTTAATGTTATTATTACTTCTATAATAATTATTACGATTTTTTATTATTATCATCATTAGGAGAGTAGGGTGTTGGTCTGTTCCCAATGGGTTAACCAATTTGACTGTCAATTCAATAGTGATGAGTGATGACTACTCGAAGATTAACCGAAAAGTAAAATGGATCGGCGAAAATAAAGCTGGTGAAAATCATCATTACTGGGTTGCAAAAATTATATATAGATAAACTTACTTTTTCCTTTTTCGATGAAAGTTATCAGGGGAATGGATGAGGCGCCAAAATTCTATTTTTCAATTGTCTGACGCGTACATAAATTTACTTTGTTAAAATAATAATTTAAAATATTCTACCATTTCGCCTTTTGAATTCTCCAAGGCATATTTATCCCTCATCAAATCTCTCTTTTTCTCGCTCCCGCTCCCCCTCTCTTTACCTATCTATCCGTCTGTCTTTCTCTATTTTGTCATAAACCACAAAACAGACAATCTTACGGTTCGTCTGGTTGGCGGGCAGTCTGAAAGCGAGGGACGCGTCGAGGTGTTCCACCAGGGAAGATGGGGTACGGTCTGTGATGACAACTGGAACATCCTGGACTCGAACGTTGTCTGTAGGATGCTGGGGTTCGATGCTGCAGAAGAGTACTCATGTTGCGCTAGGTTTGGTGAAGGGTCAGGTGTCATTCTCTTGGATGAGGTACAATGTAAAGGAACGGAGGACAATATTGGACATTGCATGCGGCAGGATTATGGTGTTCATGACTGCGACCACATGGAAGATGTTGGAGTTTCCTGCATAAGATACGGTAATAAATGTCTTCTCAGCCACATCAATCAGTAATTTCAATATTTATAATAATCACAATTTCTTTTGACAGAGCGCCGTATCACGTGAAAAAAATGTTATTACACTGATCAGCATGTCCATTGGCATGATTGGATTCAATACCAATTGAGCAAAAAACAAAAAACAACCTCCCCCCATAAAAAATACATAGAAAATAAATAAATATATAAATAAAGAATTAAAAAATAAAAAATAAAAAAATGTTGAAACCACGGAGGAATATTAAACTATAGCATTGACTCTGTAGGCACGTTAACGTACCTGGAGTTACAGTCTTTTTCTATTTTGTAATTATCTGATATTTTTTTTACATTACTTTATGTCTCTGATTATAATTATAAATATTATTACTATTTTAGCAAAACAGGACCAGTCGGTATTTTCATTTTGCTAAACTTTTCGTTAATAACAAAAAGCATCAAAATTATTCAAAATTATTGATGTTCCAGTGCTTTTCTTATGAGTCTTGTAGTGCCGAAAATTATCATCATCATCATCATCATCTTTACAATTATAATTATCATTGTTGTCATTAATGTTCTTACAGACACCACTTCCGTTACAATTCGCCCAAATGAGACGACTAAACATCCCGAAAGACTAGTAGCACCAACCTCTCCGGTATCTACAGGTAACACTGATAAATATGTCTTTGAAATGGATGCTACACATGTACAGCTCGGGCAATAATTACATATTAGGCCACATTCCTACTAAGCTCCCTTACGGTTTTGTAAAGTAATTACTTTCCTAGCTGCATGTATAATCCTGTTTTAAGAATACGATCGTAGAGTTTGCAAATTAGATGACGCTGTTCCATTTACATTCACTTTCCGCATACACTTTCACAAAACACCTATGTTTAACCGTTCAAAGGCATCGGAGTCAACGATTTTTAAATAAAAAAGACACGTATGTTCGCACGTCGAAACGGCACGAACCAGTACCTCTAACAGACAAAAGTCGAGTATATACATGTATATCTTTATACAACTTTGAATAATATTGTGTGACACGTTGTAATAACAGATCCAGCCTCAGCTAATTAAAAATATTGGATCTGTCCATGCCCAAACATAATGGAGCTCTTATTGTGAAACAATTGGGCCTGTCCAGAACGAATGCTGGAACTGTGTTGTTGCCTCATGGATGTAAAAGTGGAATTATTTATTTGCGATAATTGCAGTACCCCAATAATCATAGGTCTACGTATTCAAATTGATAATGGCACTTCCGTGTACAAGTAAATATCGAAATAATGAAGGATTGGTCCCTTAAGGATAAAATATTTTATTCTGTTGTATAATTTAGTTCAATGATAACGAAATCTCGAATATGGGACTAATACCGTCGTGAAAACAAATTTAGACGTTGCATACACGAAAATCACGTATTGCGAAGTATAGTACATCTGACAAATTGAATAATTGTTTTGACCCCTCGTCGTCTTTCATATCAACCTGTCTGGAGAAAATGAATCTCTTTGGTTTATACTTTGTCTAGGTCTTGCTGTATTCTTTTTCCTGCTCCTACTGGTATCCTTGGCAGGGCTGGCATATGCAGCCTGGAGGATACGGTTTTACAGGTATATGACAATACCATTGTCTACTCATCATGCACTTCTATAACACATAGAATAAATATAATACTTAAACGTGGTTACATATTACTTTTTGTTTGATGTCCTCGAATTTTTAGTATTTAATAATTACCGTAAAATACAGTTATTAAAAAAAATATGTTTTGGGGTGACGCTTTATCCTTGGGGTGACGCTTTATCCTTCACCGCATTGTACACTAATTACTACCAAATGAAAATCTTTTAGTATTGCATTCCCAAATGTATGTTTACCAACGATACTTTAAGCATTATAAGCATATTAAATACACATGACAATATTGATGAACACAATAATTATGTGAAGACAATGTATTGCGACAAAGTATAATTTACCGTCATCAAGTGGAAAAGGATATGATTAGGTAGTTTTTCGTCTGTAGTTTTTGCTAGATACCATTTCTGACCATCATATTTATGTATTCATAATACTTTTCTTTTATCAAAGCGTCCGTTTGCATTTTTTCAATACATACATGTAGGCCTATCTATGGTTTTCTATGAGAAGTATCTTCCATTTATCGTCTTTATATCTTTTCTATTATTATTTACAATTGTGTTTGTTTTCATGCTTTTCTAACGAAACTTTTGTAAAAAAAGAGTGGATATCGATGATCTCCCTTTGACCCCAAATTGCACCCACAATGGTTAATGAACTGGAAACTTAATAGAAAGTAGGCGTATTAATCATTTTCTCTGAGAAAATGATTAGAAATGATTAAAATGATGGGACTTACCGTCGCGAAAACAAATTTAGACGTTGCTTACACGAAAATCACGTATTGCGAATATAGTATAAACTTGAATAATTGTGTTGAGCATTATTCCTCGTCGTGTTTCATAATTTTCTGTGAGAAAATGATTAATACGCCTATTTTTTATTGAAGTTAAACTTCTTTCCAAAATAAGGCAATATCCTTTAAAAAAAAAAAAAAAAAAAAAAAAAAAAAAAAAGACTAAAAAGGAGAAACATTTATACCTGGGCTTACTTTAAATATTTCAAAGAAAAGTCCGATCAATAACTCAAAAATCTAAAGTTACTGTTTTCTAAAAGGTTTAATGAGAATCATGACTTGTTAGCTTAATAATAAAGAAAGTATGGTACGGTACGGTATGTACACAACACATGATATAATTTTTTATTGAACCATGTCTCTAATAACGTATTTTTAATTAATGACTCAGTATTTAATGTCACTTGCCATTTCCCGTATGACAAGTGGTGTCATTAAGGAAGATAGTACTAATGGGTTATGCATGACGTTTCCTTTGTTTATGAAGGATTCATTCCCTTATCTTAAGTGGACAAGAACACTGTTAACTACGGAGATATTGTAATGCATATTATTATTTCATATACAATACGGATTAAAATATTATTCCCCTGTGTGACTAAAATAAAAATAATAATAAGACGAAAGTAGATGAAAGGTAAGTTTAAAGCGTACATCCAAAACTTACTAGGGGCTGAAACCTCAATTTCTTTAAATAAAAGGGGACGATTATGACAATGTGTCAGAAAACCACTACATCCCGAATATATTATTTATATTGTTTGTTCTTGTTGCTCATTACACACTATCATATTGTACAAAAAAAAAAAAACATATATAAATATTTAGGCACTTCGCGCGTATTTATACACAGTTGGTCATAAAAGTTGGATATATATATTATTGTTTTTTTTTTTTTTTTTTTTTTTTTTTTTGCTCAAGCCACATCATTTTGCTCCGGCTTTAATATCTTGAATTTGTTTGTCTCCGCTTTTACTTTCCGGGAACAGGGGTATATCTTGGACGTTACCCAAACCATCCCGGGGATTGAAAAGTGAAATAAATGTTTGACAACCCCAACTATGCCTATTTTTGCAATTTTTCTCATTTTGGGCTTGTTTTGTTTAACATGTTAACTCAGGCCCCTTAGTCCAACCTTCACAAAAAGCGTCTGAGGAGGTTTATAGTTGTTATTGTTCTTTAAATTAAATCTAGGTTTGTGGTTTCATGCTTAGATCATTGATGTTTATTGTCAAGGGGAAGGGTAAAAGTCACTTTGATTGGGGATGAAAATTGAATTCATTCGTTTTTACACAATGGAAGATTCAATTTCCCAAAAATCACAGCAAAAAAAAATTAATCTTAATGAAAAATAATCTAGGATTTCTATTTACAACCTTATCATGAAGACTGAAACAAAGTTTTGGCAAAACTTATAATATGTAAATAAGAGTTTAAGGTGGTTTTTTATTTTCTTTGTTTTTACCATAAAAGTAAAATATTTCCATTCTCCACCGATCTCTCTCTCTCTCTCCTTTTTTTAAATTTTCTTTTTACTTCAACCCCTTCCCTATAGTCAAGAGACCACAGCCTGTAACCGTAACCTTTATTTTAAAGTAAAGGATCCATATTCATAAAACCTTACTAAAGTTGGCTGTCAACTAATTACATAGGGAATCGAATACATTTAGGTGATAACTAGGCTTATGAAGGTTTTATGAATATGGGCCCAGAACAATAAAAAAAAAAACCCTACACTTCAGACGCGTATCGCGTGGTTAGGATTGAGGGAGCCTTGGTCAGCAGGGTAACCAAAATGAGCTTCAAAATTAGCAAAATGTCAAAAATTGATATTCTTAGAATTGACCAAAAAAACAAACAAACGAACAAACAAACACAAAAACCACATTTTTATCTATCTCCGGGGATGGTTTGGAGAACATCCAAGATATAGCCATGGTCCAGAAAAGTGAAAAAGTGGACCAAAACAATCAAGAAATTAAAGCCGGAGTGAAATAATGTGGCTGGAGAAAAAAAAATATATAAAAAATATCCAACCTTTATGATTAAAACATTCAGCGTAGTTTGTGTTTAGTTCTACGGGACTTTATTTTCAGTCATTCCCGTAACTCGGATTAGTTATCTGTAACGTTGATAATCTTCTGCTATTAGGGAGAGAGCTATAGAAGCAAAACGGGATCTTCATCTGCAGCCGCTGTCACGTGCCGAATGTTCAAATAGCTATGCAAAGTCCTTTACCAAAGGGAGCTGTAAGGAGCATACAGAGACCGAATTAAACGGAGGAGGCTCTACTGTCCGCGCTACTGCAGAATATAAAGTTTTACCAGGTGAAGACATCCCTTCGTGCAGCCACAATGGTGAAACTGGAGGCAACGCGACCACCACTAACCAGGTGATTGTCACATTAGTTTAAGTTTAAGAGATATTTAATCCCTCACTATATACACGGACACTTATAAATAGCCATTTTATATATATATATATATATATATATATATATATATATATATATATATATATATATATTTTTTTTTTTTTTTTTTTTCAGAATCACGCAATAAAAACAATTATTTCAAAAAGGGATTAAACATGAAAACACATGGGGGGGGGGGGGTCAAAGTAAATGGCCTTTTAGTCTATTGAGCTTAGTCAATACGCCGCTCTTAGTTGGGGTCCAGAAATATGAAACGGGACAAACAGTAAATAACAGTTCAATACATTATATCTCTTTAAATTGCATTACTACCGTGTTTGTATACATTGTATTTTCAAATTACCTATACTTTAGCACAATTTGTAATATCCTATATATAATATCTTAACCCTAATCAGACTGGGGTGTTTTGGTAGCTGTCAAGACTGGGGGGGGGGGCCATGATGGCCCCCCCCCCAAGATCTCGGCCGCCGATCGCACGACCGCGCCGAAAATTTGCAAGATGGTAGTGAGCCATGTAATCTACGAGACTGCGCTTTTAATTTTTCCAAAATAATATGAATTTTTTAAATATGAATTAATTATGCTAATTTATGCATGAAATCATACTTTTTGCTCTAATTGAAAAAATAAAGCTCCTAAAATGCTACTTTTGTGTATTATTATTCCTTATAGCATTCCTAACAATTGTACTAGAAAAAAATTCTCGTTTCAAAATTAATTTCTTATGTATTTTATTGTTTTATGAATTTCTTATGTATTTCTTTGTTTTTTCGACCTTTTGTTTTTCTTTTTTTTTTACGCAAAAATCATTTAAGAACCATTTTTAAGCATAAATATGCTAAAATAAATTGATTTCAGCCAATGAAAGTGAAAATAATCATATTTTTATGAATTAGGTGAGAAAACTCCATTTGCATTGACTTTGTACACAAATTCACGTTTTTGAGCCATTTTCGGTCTGACGGATATTTTTGAAAATCGTGCAGCGTCGTAACGGTACGACCGATTTTTGCGAAAATGGTTTCAAAAGATGCGCGAGACTTGAAAGTAAAAAGTCAGCAAGCGGCGCGATCAGAAAATTTCGTGCGGCGGAGTGGTCGCGGAAAATGTCGAGGGGGGGGGCCATGATGGCCCCCCCCCCAGTCTGATTAGGGTTAAAGCCTCCCTTTTGTTTTTGCTTCAGTGGGCCTCGAACTAGATCGTATAAGCTGATGTAAAACTTTTATTACTTAATTTTATTTTACTTTTATTGTCATTGAATATCTTAATGACTGTAATCATTTACATTTAAAAAAAAATTTTGTCATTATTTTCAGGTACCGGCGGGGAGTTCTGCGGCCGCGACTTCAGACACAGAAGACCTATACGAGGCACCCCCTGAGATTTATGAAGTGCCTCTCCCAGAAGAAACCTATGAGGATGTCATGGTAGCTAAATGTCAAGTAAATGTCTGATAAGGAGTTTGCGATTCAGGAATGTCGTTAAAAAAATACTGTGATAATGATAACAACTTCAAAAATAAATACAAGGTAGAAAACACGAGATTAAAAGAAAAATGAACATGCTTCGGCATAACTCGCCATCTTAAGCAAATGAAAATTAGATACAAAGTTCATTAATATTTAAAGGTATTGGGAATTATTGACCAGCTAGTCCTTGAACCCAAGTAGATACCTTTCTGTGACCTTTTATTCCGTATACTTGTAAAAAGTCTGGTGAACTTTGCATGTAGTTTTCATTTGCTGAAGATGGTGGGTTACGTCGAAATATTATTTCTTTTAAATGTTATGCTTTCTATCTTGTAATAATCTTAAAGTTTTTGTCGATTCATCAGTTTGGACAATTTTAGCTATGAGCCCATGACAATGAAAGGACTTCTTGATTTTTACATGCCAAAAGATGTGGAGTATAGTAATATAAAATTCACAATTGCCTTCCACAAATGAAAAGTTCCTAAAGGGACTAAATCCACTTTTGATGAAAATTGAGTTATTGATATCAGGACATTGTTCAGGTAGGTACCCATCTTTGAACAAAAGAACCAACCTAAATTATGATTGCAACTTCCAGAATTTGCAACTTTTAATTTCAATTTTCCATGGAAGCCTGTACAAAATCCGGCAAAGATATGCCATTTACTCTGAAGATACAAAAGTGGATTTAGTCCCTTTTGGAATGAAGCGCTTCAAATATTTGGGATGACAATTTAAGCAGTGCCTATACCCAAATGGAATTTATTAGGACGTATCGGTCGCAAAATGCCATAAGTTATTGTATAATATGCATGACATGGAGTTTAGAATTCGGGACAATCTTTCCAAAAAGAGTTACAGTTATGTAGCATTGAAAGGACAGCGCCTGATTAAAATATAAAAATAGATATGTAACGAGAAGTAGGAATTTGGATTGCCATGCAGGAAGCAGTTTGCAATATGACAATGAATCATGTCAAGGATTTTTTTTAACGAGAAATTTATATCTTAGGAATTATGATAGTCGTGTAAATGAATGGACAAAGAAACTACCCAGTACATATAACAAGAGAAAAGATATACATACTTTATGGACGATAGATGTCTAAGGAATGTGTAAACAAAGGTATAGTTTTGACGATTGTCCAGTAGAACATATTTAAATAATATTGAAAAATATTCTGCATCGCGCTTATACCCAGATGAAACCTATGATGAAGTTGTGGTAGTACGTCTTTTCGTGAACATATTTGCAATGATAATGAGAGGATGTTATGGTGAAGAATTCAATAAAATTTTGGATTAATGAAAGTCCAAGTCAATAAAAATATATGCAATTTCATCAAATCTTTTCAGGGCTTATAACAAGAGAGAAGGTATCGTCTTTTCAGAAAACTCTTGATCACATGAATTTAATTGTTGCTTGTACATAGCTAAGATGGCGAAATATCAATCAAGAGTTTTCGTGAAAAAAGTTTTTCAAATCAATGAAATCTAGGCCTACTTTAAGTGCCTACGGATTTGTTGTAAATCGGTATGAATTTATTAATTTGTTATGTCTGTATACAGCACCGTACGTGTATATACCAATTAAACAATTATAAAACAAGTGATCAATGTGGATGAATACAAATAGAAAGTTTTTCATGATTGAACTAAATTTTTAATTTTTTTTTCGTGACAAAATCGGTTTTAATGAAAAACTTAGCATCATGATCAATTTGGATGAATGCAAAAATAAAGTGTTTCGTGAGTTACATGTTAAATATTCAAGTCAATAAATACGCAACCTGGGGGGCATTTCATCAAAGGACTTGTCGGACATTTTATCCGACAAATTTGCTCTCAGCCAATCAGATGCAAGCCTTTCAGTAGCTTATAACAGTTTGTCGGATAAAATGTCTGACAAGTCCTTTAATGAAATGCCCCCTGTTGATAATTGAACTGAATTTTTTTTAAGGTTTAATTTTAGAAAAAGCCCCAGCTTTTAGGATCGTATGGGCTATTTTATTTTTATCTTTTTTATTTTCAAAGTTTATCTACTTTTATTATGTATTATATTTGTAATCATGTATATAACACTTCGTAACGAGCGTATATATAAAAATGAATATGATTATATACAACGTGTTATTGACTACGTTTATTTAAAGGGTATTTAATCACCCAAAATAATTAGACCTAAAGACTCATGAATATAAATGAAATTAATATGATTTAATCTCAATTAAATATTACATTTCCAGATGATATTCAACATATTATAAATAACATTAATTAAAAGTATGAAAATCAAAGTTTGAATCTCTAAGTTTATCAAAGCAAATCAAACAATTAATTCAACAAAAGAGTTCAATGTTCATATCAAACCGAACGCGGACGGACGATATGGCCAACGCGACAAAACAGTCCACGCGGATAAAAGTAGAATGTTAATTCGAAGATGATGATCTCCGTAGCTATGATTGCGACTACGAAGATACAACTACAAAGATGCGACTACGAAGATGACGTCTTCAACGAATCAGTGACTCGACGACTTCGAAGACTGAAGTTAAGTCGGTCTCGACGATCCGATGTGTAGAGATACCAACATTAATTACATAATAAATAGTGTAAAATAAGACTTATTACCTTAGGGGGCCGTGTTGAGCCCTCAAATGTAAAAATCGCCCACTAATGTAAAAATGCCCTCAAATGTCACAACACGTCAACCACAAATGTAAAAATTGCCCTCAAATGTCACAACACGTCAACCAGAAATGTAAAAATGCCCTCAAATGTCACAACACGTCAACCACAAATGTAAAAATGCCCTCAAATGTCACAACACATCAACCACAAATGTTAGAATGACCACTAATGTCATAACATGTCGACCACAAATGTAAAAAGTTTTCATTTTAACCACTAATGTCTGAACATGTCAACCGCAAATGTTAAAAATTATCATTTCATGTATCATAATAATGCGGAATCGTGAAAAAACATTTCAATTAATATTACACACATGCATACTTCCATAGATACATATGCACACACATGCACACACTCACACACAGGCACATACTATACCACATCACATAATACACACACACATACACAAACCCACACGCATAACGTTTAAACGGGGAGTGTCCGAGCAACAAGATTTACTGGTAATGTTTATCAACTATCTGCGCTAGCTTGTGTGTAAAATCGCATGATCCAATAATGGTATGCGTGATTGAACACACATAAAAAGGCACATTTGAAAGTCCCTTTTTAGGATATAAAACTGAGCCAAAAATGGGTAAATTCTTATTTGAGGCATGTTATAAGTGTCTTTTTTGTATGTTATATATGAGCAGCCTCTATTCCATCAATCTGGACAATGTGTTTTACGGAAAATTTTTATGGAAAATGCCATTCCCAATTTTTCACAAACTTCAAGCTGAGCCAAAATTATGGCGTTTAAACAAAGCAATTTTTCTTGAAAACTATGACCATCTATGCACATAACTGTCATGACTATGTGAGTAGGAGTCGAAAATTCGATGCAGAAATCCCATATGAAGGGGGGGGGCAGGGTGCATGTCCCGCTCGATTCTACACCTTTCTTCACAGAGCCTATGGGGATGAGGGTCGTTTCGCATGAAATGGACGCTTATGCCACACAGGTTGGTTAGGCTATACGGCATCAAACAAAAGACTCCTATATAACGCAGTATTTGCTTGAGACTAACGAAAGTTACAATTTTGCACCCAAAAAGGAAAAAAAGATATGCCAAAATGGTGCAATAATTTTTAGATAATATCCATACCCGCTTTTTATCTAATCTCTTGTTTATATAAAACATAATGAATGAATGAAAACATAATGAATGAATGAAACATACATATATTAGAAGATTTTTAAAATCTTTCTATACTATGTATTATGCTTATAATCGTAATTGAAACATTTTTGTTCATTTAGCAACATTCCTCATTGTTATATACAGTGATGAGTCTTATACATTTGTGGTGACATGTTAAGAATTAGTGGTTAAATGAAAACTTTTTCATTTGTGGTCAACATGTTATGATTAGTGGTCATTTCACATTTATGGTTGACATGTTGTGACATTTGAGCAGGCATTTTAATTTAATGTGCGTGATGTGTTGTTACATTTGAGGGCATTTTTACATTCGTGGTTGACGTGTTGTGACATTTGAGGGCAATTTTTACACTTGTGGTTGACGTGTTGAGACATTTGAGGGCATTTGAGGGCATTTTTACATTAGTGGGCGATTTTTACATTTGAGGGCTCAACAGGCCGTCACACTGAGGTCGTTCTATAACGTTCTGTAACGTTCTTGCCCGTTCTTTAAAAAATTGCTGAACGGGCTTTGGTCGGGTTGGAACTTATAACTTTGAAAAATAATTTCTTGAATACGATACTAGGCAGTTCATGAATAGTTCTCGTTACGTCAATTCCGTCTTTATCGCGTCCACAATATGTTGTTATCCAGTTCAGACCGAGTAAACATCTCGTTCACTCTATACCGTTCGTAGCACGTCCAAACCGTCACTAAAGTGCCTATGCCCAGCATGATAAAAGTAAGGTACCATGTTCGTAGTACGTCCTTCTCGTTCAGAGTAAGTCCTACCCGTTTAAGGAACGCTGTCACTACGTTTAATTTTAGAACTGGAAGCCAGTACGATTTTTTTAACATGTTAAAAAAAAAAACGGAATGCCTTTCCGTTCTCTCCGTTCGGGCCCGTTCGCCAAGTTCCTAAACAGATTGTAAACGGTCTGTACTAGAATCTAAAAGGTCTGTACTACGTTCAGTCCGTTTGTAAACAGACTGAGCCCGTTCAACAAGAACTACCAAGAACGCAGTGAGAACTAGCTCAGTGTGACGGGAATTATGACATGCCGTTCTGTTTACAAATTGAAACGTATTGCTATCTAAGCCCTTGCTATAAAGTCCTGAGCAGATTGAAATAGCTCTCAAGTACGTCCACTCCGTGTGTACATAGATTAAGCCCGTTCTGCAATAATTTCAATAACATGGTAAGAAATTGTTCAGTGTGATAGTAGTATAAGCGAATGGATCAGCTATTTGATTGCCACACTTTAATTGTTACAATTACAGAAATCTCACAACTTTTAGAATAAATACGAAAAACGGCCATTGGTCCGAAAAAGAACGCGTACATTTGACCTAATTATTTCTGGATTGAGATGAACAACGTTCGTATACAGTCCTCAATACGTCCATCACGTCTTTGCCTTGTCTGCAGTCCGTTTGTATCGAGTTAAAATCGGGTGAAAATGACCGTTTCCACGAAACAGAGCCCGTCTGAAACAATCCAAACCCGTCCCCAGTTAGTTTCAACCCGTTCTTAATCAGTTCCAACTCGTTTCCAATGCGTTCCGTCCCGACCTAACTAGTTCTGGGTCGTTTTTAATCCGTCAAAATTCGTTCTTACTCGTTCTTACGTCGACCAAACGGCCTCCAGAAAGTTCATCTCGTTCTTACTGCGTCATTATCCGTGTCTAGAACGTGTTGAACGCAAATGCGTGCCCGTTTCCCATAACAACCCTAGCCCGTTTTTGCCAGACCTCATGCGTCTTCGCAACTTCAAGCTGATAATGAATATACAATGCTCGTTTGTAAGACGTCCTAGCACATCTTTAAAACGATTTAAGTACGGCAATTTCGTTTGTAGTACGTCCATCTCGTTTCAGGTACGTTGCCATCCCGTTAAATTTTAGGACGAGATGGGTGCCCGATTTTTTTAAACACTTTTTTGAAAATCCGACCGAGCAAGTTCATGAAGTTCGTAAACAGATCGTAAGAAGTATTTACTACGTCCACTCAGTTTACATACAGACTATGCCCGTTCGGCAAAATTTGCAAGGACGTAGTAGGAACGAGCTCAGTGTGACGGGGTATAACATTCAATACCTGCATGTCTTTTAAAATGACATATTCAAATAGAAATACATGTTCTTGTTTAGTTATAACATACATCAAAGTATTTATTATTTGAATTAAATAATAAAAAAGAGAAATGATTACTTACAATTACGGCTTTCTAACTAATAGAAGACTTGGACTTCGCCATAGCAATGGGCACTCAGCATTGGGCACTGGACACTGGACATTGGGCCTGCTCCATTAACGGCCACGCCCTGCTTGCCTGCCTGGAAGCCTACAGAAAAACTGCTCCCAAAAATATGACTCTCCCTTCCAAAATCAAATGTCATAGTGACTTGCTCTGCCCAATTTCAGGTACACACGTCACGTATGTTTCAACCGCTCGTTTCGTGGGTGCATCCATGTTGAAATGTTATAATTAGCATAACCACTGAACCAGTTCCGTGAACTTCCGTGAACTTTGTGAACTTTGCCCGCTGTAATTAAAAAGAGAGAGATCCTCCTACATAGTAATAAGTCATTTGGCGTCCCACGTTTAAGCTCAAGAAGTCTCAATCCCCTCAGATCATATTTTCAGACCATTAAAGTCGATTTGGTGCCCCTATGTTGAGCTAAAATTGGCGCCCTAACGTTTTCAAGGTCATTCGCCCCCTCTAAGTTTAAATCGATTTGGCGACCCCTAAATCAAGGTCGATCAACGCCCCTAAGTTTAAGCTTAATATGGCGCCCCTACCATAAAGCTCATTTGGCACCCCCCGTTAGTTTAATGTCGTATTTGGCGTTCCCTTAATTAAGATCGATTTTACGCCCCTAAAGTTTAAGCTCAATTTGGCGCCCTGTAGTTTAATGTCGATTTAGGCGCCCCCTAAATTAAGTCGACTTGAACGCCCCTAAGTTTAGGTGCAATTTGGCGCCCTATGTTAAGCTCACTTT
>CALNVZ010003429.1:18469639-18520829 GCA_940671915.1 Paracentrotus lividus | reverse complement strand
GCTCACTCCCGTCGTTAATGAGCAAGGCAAAACCCATCAAAATAATCGTAGTTTCCAGTTGCCCGCCCGAATCTCTCTCTTTTTGGCGAAATTGGCGAACCTTTTTTCTCTCTCTCTCCCCGCCCCCCCCTTTCCCTTTCTCTCTCTCTCTCTCTCTCTCTCTCTCATTTTCTTCCCCCTTCCCCCTTTTCTCAAAGCAAGAGAGAGAAAGCAAGAAAATAATCAGCGCCCTCACCTGACCATATTAGAGTTTGAAGATACATAGTCCCATATATTTATGTTTGTGTAGATACTTAAAAGCGTCAGCCCAAATATGAAAGATTTTTTAAATAAAAGAATCACTCATATTCATCTTACCAAATATCACAAAATCATTGTAGATATGCTACAAGACAAGATAAAAGAAACAAAATAAACACTGCAAATTCGGAAAGAAGAGAAATTGGGTTTAGTGTAATTAGCAGATTATGCTATTGACCTTTCCTCAAGTGCCTAAATTAGCGAATGAGTTTCTAAATGCCAATCCGGTTTGATTGTCTAAATTGTTGATTCAAAAGGAAGATTCAGGGGAAACCATGACCAAATGCGTTAATAAAACATTATAAATCTTATTAGATATTTTATTGAAGATTCTGAAAAATTATATCAGCCTTGGAGACAGACGAAGCGAGAAAATAATTGGTGCCCTCACGTGACAATATTGGCTGCCCTCTTGCGTCAATGCCTATAAATATGTCAATATGGCCCCTACCACGTCGCGGCAATTGGTTGCGTGTATTAGGAACATACGTGATAATAGAGATATGTCAGGGCAAAGAGTCTGGTATTTGGGACATAGTCCAGCAGCAGATTGCAATTTTGGGGCCTAACCTTGTTTTGGCGTCTATAGTTTTTTTTTCAACGGATTATGATTGCCTAAACATTCTATTTAAAGAATCCGATTGCTGACACTTTGTCAGCATTGAGCATTTTGAGATATATGACGTCATACAAAATGGCCGCCAAATTACCCAATCTCCCTCTAGAGTTGAGAAAGTGGATGTTTAATATGGACATTCCAACAACATTAGGGAGCTAAATGTCTGCATGTCTCTTAGACCATTTCTAAATATTGTTTTGTTAGGTCACATGGCCATACATTACATGCTAATTTGCATATTGTCCATAGCGCCCTCAATTTTGAAGTATTAGTTTTCATGAAATATATGTGCTCCCGAAATGATAGGTTTCAAGCACCCCCCCCCCATATTTTCTCTGAAAATATCAGTCAAGAAGGGATAAGCCTACATACATTATTTTTCATTAAAGCAGTGAGGATTGGTTTAATGGCTCAAATTTTTATTCCAATAATAGGTTTATATTAAGATGGTGTTTTATGAATAATATTCAATGTGAAACAAATTAAAACATTAATTGGTTCTTTTCGACCTCTAAAATGAGGGAGGATAATTCTGGAGAATTGATACACTATCCTGTTAATGAAATAAAGAACAAGCCTCTAAAGGTAATTAATAATAATAGTAATTATGATAATAATAATAATAATAATAATAAATTCTTATATAGCGCCCTTCAAAATAAATTTGCTCAAGGCGCTTCACATAAAAAGCCAAAACCAAAACACAACAGTAAGAAAGGTGACTTGCTCTCCAAATTAGCATAAACAGATCAGAGGGAGAACAAATATGTCTTCAATTTGTTCTTAAATGTTTGAACCGTTGTATAAAAACGAATTTCAAGAGGAAGACCATTCCAAATTTTGGGACCTGCAAAATTAGTAGTTTGTTCATATTTTTTGGAATTGATCTTTGGAATTTTCAAAAGAAGGTTGTCTGTTCGAGATCGTAAAGAGTTATTTGACTGTGTGAGAAATGAAAACATGTTTGAAATGTATTGAGGAGACAAATTATGAATAGACTTAAAAACAATCAATGCTACTTTAATTTAACAAAATTCTCTTCGAGACATGTAACCAGTGCAAAACTCTTAGTAGAGGTGTGGCATGATCAAATTATAATACGGGCGGCGCGGTTTTGGATACGCTGAAGCCTTTCAATATCAGAAACTTCGATATTAACAAACAAAGAATTTGCAAAATCTAATCGGCTCAGCACCAAAGATTGAATATATTTATTTTGATGACTTTTCAAATGATTATTTTTTGGTTACATTTTCAGGGGAAGAGCTCAGTTGGGAACATTTATTATGGTTTTGATCAACATATGGCTAATTTTAACCTTGCTTATCATAAATGACTTTTTCTATTTAGAAAACTTTTGATATTGCTCTGCATGCCTCTGGATTCTGGGGTCACTACATTATATATATTACACTATATTACACCAGATCAATGTTGGACCATAGGATTTGCTTTGGGGTAAACCCTTCCAGGTCTTCAAGGGTACATGTTCAATTAGTGTGGGCATAACCAGAGAACAGCAATATTCCATGGTCTGCTCTTCCCCACACTCACACATGTCCTTCCTCGTATACAACTTTTCCAAAAAAGACCTTACAGCGTCTGTGCCTGTTCCTAGATGTCTCAGGCATGATCACGTTGCCATTATGACCTGGAAGGAATTCTTTTGCACTTATGAATAGCCTGTGTGACATTTCCTAAGAGATAGTGGTCCACAGGATCAGCCTAAGTTTATGGCAGAGTTATCAAGGATACTGTAGAATGGAGGAAACTATGTTCTTGATTCAGTTTTGTTGGTAGGATGTGAAGTAGATGGATGGAGACCCCCTCCTGTTTTGTCTTCAAACAATGTCAAAGGAATGTTCATGTGAGCAATGCAGAGATCGTCAACATACATAAGAAACTGTATTGGAGTGCATTGTGTGTCATTGGTATAACACATTAAGAGCAGAGAGGCACTGACACTCCCTTCTGGAGACCATTTCATCTGCGCCATCTGCTGGCTGTCATCAAAGCTGTTTTTCACCAATTCGTTGTAATTACAAACAACTTTATAAACGACTGTGATCACTTCTTGGCTAAATGGTTAGCAGGTGATTAGTACAGCACCCAAGAAACATTATCCGTTGCTAGAAAGTCATTCTAACTTTAAGGACGACATAATATGAAACCAGAAAGAACGCTATTTGATAGCAGTTCAGAGTAGCTGGTCAGCTCACATCGTTGTCATCTCAAAGAATTTACTGTATGAATCTTATGGTTAGACAGTTTCATAGCTGCTGGGATGAACAAAAGCATCCAGTAATAAGCTCTTCCTCAAACCCATCCTCGATGTGCGTGTGAGTCAGGAGTTCTATACAGATTCCTAGCCAAAACCTGTCTTTTAGTCAGGAATGAGAGGTCATCACAATGGACAATACGATTATAGAAGTATGAGTCTTTCAAAGAGTTGCATGATAGCTACATGTATGAATAAGTAGACGAGAAGGGCATAGAGCTCCTAAGAAATGGCTAATCTTTTCCCGGTTTAAGCAGGACAACGACTCTTGATTTCCTCCATATCTTCGGGAATGTATTGGTACTCATGCAATTTAGCATATCAAGCAGCCACTGAAGCTCAGCAGGTCCAAGGTGATTAATCTGTGCGCAGAGGATGTCGTCAAGGCCTGCTGCATTGTTGTTCTTCATGGTCTTGATACCATCACACAGGATTTTCATGCTGAAAGGTCTTGTCCGGTCTGAGGGCTCTTGGAAGCATTCTTCAGCATCTTGGGGAAGCTTCGCTCTCCTGGAACAGTGATCAGGCTTTCCCTGACTGGTCAGGAGCTAGTGGGCAACTTGGTCAGCAGTGACATGTGGTCTTGGTTGGGTTTTTGTGCAGTCATTTCCCAGAATCTGATTTGTTTTCCAGGCTTTCCTATTGCTGTGGGTCATATGCGGAATCGGTTTCTCACATTGGTTGGCAATGTTGACACCCGGTCACGGTTGTGTCTGCGTCTCCATCGTTCGCTGAGGAAGGAAGAGGGGAGCTTTGCATCATGAATGAGTACCATGTGACTTGCATCTGCTCAGTTTTCGACGAGTTCGCCGCTTCCATTGGGTTCTCTATATTCCCATGTAACATGATGTCTGTTGAAGTCTTCAATAGCCACATTGATTTGGTCTCCAGATACTTCATGGGGGAGGTTAAAAGTCTGAGTGGGAGGTTTATAGGCTGAGCTTACAGAGAGATTGAATTTGGCTGGTTTAGGCAACACAATCTGCCCTAAATTGGAAGAAAATGAGACCTATCATGTTGAATAGCACACATTTTTTGTTTAATTTAACAATAGAGGGCGCTATAAACAAATATACAAATTATCTTGACATTTATGTCATGCAATATAACAAAACAATATTTAGTAAAGTTTCCAGAGACATTCAGACATTAATTAGCTGACTAAAAGTGTAGTTTTACACATTTTTAGAAGAAAATCCTGTTTTTTGGCGGCCATTTTGTATGACGTCACATATCTCAAAATGCTCAATGCTGACAGAGTGTCAGCAATCGGTTTCTTCATACTGAAGGTTTAGGCAATCATAATCCGTTGAAAAAAAAACTATAGACGCCAAAACAAGGTACATCGAGATGGCGGCCAGACTAACACTTGAATTACCCTGTTCACTGGAGTGTTTAACTACATACCTAACATTGCCTGACCTAGCTAGAGGGTATAAAAGAATTAGATTTAACAATGATCCTTACACACTCACACATTAAAGATTGATCTAAACCCCTCACAAAAAGTTTCGCAAGTCGACTTTGGGTCATGATAACTTTTCAGGTACGCATTAGTTATTCCTGATTTTCATACCAATGGAAAGATAATTTATTCCCCATTTGATTGATGTCCTACTTGTAATGATTGTATCATGTTTCAATGCACAGAATATCAGAATATGGAGAAAAGTAAAAAGTCAAATGTTGTAAAATGCATTTTTATTGATCACATTGAAGTTCCGCAACTTCACTTTAGGTCCTGATAACTTTGGGGGTATTTTCTAATTTTTATTGAATTTTATACCATTGTCAAGTTAATTTATTCCTCTCTTGATTGATACCTGATTTGTCAGGGTGATGTCATGCCTGTGTCCACAGAACCCCTCAATACCACTTGAATACATGACAAAGCGAAAGATAATTTTCAGTTTAAATTTCTGTAACACAACCCTGAACCTTGATACATTTTAATGTGGGGATTTAATCATTGTCAATTTTTATAGCATTAAAAAGTTCATTTATTCTTCTTTTTATTGATACCCTATTTGCAATAGTAACACCATATTTGAATGCACATAACTCACGAATATAATGCAAAGTAAAAAGTGAAAAGTTGCGAAATGCATTGTTATTGCTCGCAACAGACAATAATACTCACAATATGGATTCAACTTGCAACATTTAACTTCTGACTTGTCCTAACATTCAGGTGTTCTGTCCATGCAGGAACAACACTATTGTTACAATTAGGGTGTCATTGAAAAGAGGAATAAATTATCTTGACAATGGTCTAAAAATCAATAAAAATTAGAAAATACCTCGAAAGTTTTCAGAGCCTAAAGTCGAGTTGCGGAACTTCGCTTTGATAAATGCATTTTACAACGTTTGACTTTTTACTTTTCCCCATATTCTGATATTCTGTGCATTGAAGCATGACATAATCTTTACGAGTAGGATATTAATAAAAAGGGGAATAAATTATCTTTCCAATGGTATAAAAATCAGGAATAACTAAAGCGTACCTGAAAAGTTATCATGACCCAAAATCGACTTGCGAAACTTTTTGTGAGGGGTTTATATCGTAATATTATAGATCTAATCAATCAAATCGGTCTCGAATGAATTTTACATTTGTTTATCCATATGATGACGGTTAAACACTAGATTGATGCAGCATCCAAGGTCAACAGGGATATTTCAGCCTCTATTTTCCTAACTATAAGTGGCATAAACACAATGCAACTGAATAAGCGAAATGGTTTATAAAATTCATTGAAATCAGATGAAAATACGTAGACATGGAATTTTGCAATATTGCTATATTTTGGTAAAACGGTGTGTATAAGCTTGTTGAATAGCGTTATACACTTTGAGGAGCGTCAAAAGCAACACACACACACACACACACACAAAAACATTCACTGAGTCAAAAGCAACACACACACACACTCACACACATACACACAAAAAGCAACAACATTCAGAAACTACACAAACAACCCACACAACATATACCCACATGTACAACCACGCACACATTCACATTTCTATTACCATTACGCACCCAATCCCACATCTGCATCAACGCACATTACCAAATGCTCACACACACACACACACACACACATATATATATACACACACACGCGCGCGTGCGCGCACATACACACACCGAAAATCCACCCTTAATGCTACAGTCACACATACACTGATGCTACAGTCACACAGACACTTACGTATAGTTACGTCCCAATGCGTCCAAAAATCATTTTCTTTTCTGCGGATCCCCAGTGATGCCTACCCGTCATAGTCAGCAGTGGAAATATTGATAATTTCGTTCATCCAGTAAAACAAAGAAATACATAAGAAATGATAGAATAGAAGATGAAATAATATTTGGACGCAACCGGACGTATCTATACGTAAGTGTCTGTGTGACTGTAGCATAACGTTTAGTTACGTTTTTAGTGTTTTAACCCTTATGTCATCCTCTATTCTATAATTTCTTATGTTTTTCTTTGTTTTATTGGATGAACGAAATTATCTCTATTTCCACTGCTGACTGTGACGAAAAGGCATCCGTGGGGATCCGCAGGAAAAAAAAGAGGAATTTTAGGACAACGCCGAACGTAAATTTGTGATTGTAGCATTGTACCCGCACATCCATACCTCAGCCTCACGTCCAAATCTACTCTAATGCTACAGTCACACAGACACTTACGTTGAGTTACGTCCGGTTGCGTCCAAAAATTATTTTCTTTTCTGCGGATCCCCACTGATGTCTTCCCATCATAGTCAGCAGTGGAAATAGTGATAATTTCGTTTATCCAGTAAAGCAACGAAATGATAGAATAGATAGAAATGATAGAATAGAAAATGAAATAAGATTATAACAGCAAAAACGTAACTATACGTAAGTGTCTGTGTGACTGCAGCATTACGGAAACATCCATCTACGCACGCGCGCTCACCCCCAAACACACACCTACACCTACAAACCTATAACAGTAAATAATTTAAGCAGTGCAGTAGAATACTCTTAAATCATGTAAATACAAAAAAGTTAGAAACCAATTCTAGGAAAATGCATGTTGACAAAGATTAAAGACAAATTGAATAAACATAAATTTATATTAGGCACAATCTTGTTTATTGAAAATGAATTGAATGAAAGAATGTATTTCATATCACCGTCATTTTAAACGACGTAAAGTAAATCTGATTCTGAATTTCGTTTTGTTGTATTATCCAGCACAAATTGTATCTTTGTTTGCAATGGTGTTTTACCTGCCAATTGAACACTGCGCATTTAAATTCTTTAAAAAACACTATTAGAACAATCATGTAAATATGCAGACGCATCTATCTTTTTTTTTTTTTTCGTGTGTGTGTGTGTTAATCGGATCTTAGCGATATTAACCTGTTGGAGACGAGCTGATTTGGCTAGAACACACATTTTCCATAGACCTCAGCCCGAATATATTCGGGCTCAGTCCCCAACGGGTTGCTAACTCTTGTTGGAGACTCACGGTGATGGCATTATCATATTGAGGTCAAATGCTTGGTATTAGTGAAAACGAAATAAATCTTTGAACGGAAAACTTTTTTTTTTTCATTTCGGAAGCGAAGACAGTTCATTTCGAGAAAAATCTGAAAATGGCTCTTTACATGTGTATTAAAAGGCTGAAAGATGATGTGAAAATGCTGGACAGCTTTCTTTAAGATGATAATATTGGGTCACTACTCGCCATCATATCAGCGTAGCGAAGTCGAGAGCCATTGTTTGGGGCTTGGTCTAGAGAGAGAATCTCACACATCATCTGGTAGATGTCCACCTGTCATAAAAGATATACCAGTTTACAACGTAGTGTAGAACCTTGGCATATGGAAGGCGAAATTTCACAAAATAGCTCAAAAACCCCAACCTCTGCATGCAGTTGTACTATGACCAGAGGGTATTTTGTTGGATGAAATCTAGGCTGGCGAAGAATTAGCTTATGTAATCTATCTGTTTTATCTGGAAGCACTTGATACGGATTTAATCTATCTTGCAACGATAGCTGTTACTATGTCCCACAACCCAAACGAGGGCCAGCTTTGCGATTTGACAATTATATTAATAATTAATTATTGATTAATTAATATTTAATTAATTAATATTAATTATAATTATAATTCAATATTAATATTGATTAATATTGAATTACAAACCCAGTTGTATCCTCAAATTGGTAAAATGGTAAAAGAGAAATTAGGGAATAAAGCTCAGTTTTAAAGCTTTATATGGTATAACATTGTCCTCTTTTACAACTTCAGAGTGCTTGAATGCCTTAGTTTGGCAAAACTAAAGTTTGACTATTAATATGATGGTAAACAAGACTGAAAAGTGTAATTTTCTAACTTTTGTTAGGTTCCCTTGAATTGCACCTTTTATCAACACATTACCAACTCTTTCTGGCACGCCACCTAAGTCAAAAATAATACAAAAGTATGCCGTACCGATTCTAATGGCGGTGATATGAAGTTCTTACGAAAGTGTGGTCCCTTGGCGTAAAACACAGACTTCATACTCATCACGTGGTTATCGTATCCATGTCCAGCTGGAGTAACTTTGTAATTCAATGGAAGTTTCTTGAGATGTAACCAAAAGATAAAATAGTTAGCTGAATATATGTTAAGTGTCTACTGGTTGTTCTTTTAAATGACATTTTTATTGATAACTAATACATTTTTTTAATGAGATATTAAGTATATTATAATGTTGCACTTTCCTCAATTCCAGACTTTAAACAAAAAAATAGTTGTAAGGTTTTGTAAGGTACCGAAGAGCTTAGTACCTTGCTTTAGTATATATTTGCTGGTTACTTCAGTTTAACTTGACCACAAACATCTTAAGAAATGCAATTCAGAGGACGTATAAAACTGATTCAATATGTTCTCTGTACAACTTAATGACTTTATTATGAAAACAATTGTATTATTGTATTAAAATATTTTGTTTTATTCGATCATATATTGTGATTAGATTAGATATAGGAATTAGGCCTCCATTTGAAACTCGAAAAAAAAAAATTGGTAATGAAATAAGTTTCAAATTATATTTACCGTGTATAGGTGCCAGCCAGGATCAATGAATCCTATGATAGACAATACCTTATCATTCTTGCCATAGTGGTAGCGCTCTGGAATATCGTCCTTTTTGAAGATGTGTAATGACGGATGCGCTGTACTTAGTTTATTATAAACCTGCAACATAACAGGAAAAATGATACCTCATTAGCATGTTGGAACGAATTTTCATATCTGTTACAAATTATAAATAATAAATAATAATAATATTATTTATAATGCGCTTTTCCCGTAGCTACATAAAGCGCCTAACAGTGTATCATTACCCCGTTCATTGAATTCTATTACATGCATTGCATAAATAGAATTACCTTCTAAATTTCAGAATACATAATCCTTACAATATACATGTTCTTATTTAAAAACTCATACTTTATATAATTTGCTACTTCTGTGTTTAAACATTAAATCATAAAATCTGTCACAAAATCACTACAATTTAAAACAATATTTGAAAAGTTCTATTCCGATCTTAAACAAGAAAAGGGCCTACCAAAATCCATTTTCAATAAAAACTTAATTAGTTATTGACACCAGGCCATTTGATTTAGGTGGGTACCTGTCTTTTGACAAAATCTTACACCTTATTTTTGTAGAGCATAATGGTAAAACACAACATGCACTTTATATCAGTCTTCCTTAGACGCCTCTGTGAGATTTTGGAAACAAATATTTTGTTACTCTCTGAAATATTAAGACAATTGTATTTCATTTTTTTTTAATGGAATTCTTCAATTAAACACATAAATTTTTAGGTGGAAATCATGTAAGAGTTTCATACTTTATCCACTTTCCCTGGTTTAGGTTCAAGAAGGAAGAACATGCCGTATTCGCCAATCATGAGTTCGATATCCTCTTCATCAATATGATCAAGAAGATTAACATACTGTTGTTCATCAACGTCTATCATCCCATGATCGCTAACTATGATGACATCCAAGGTGTCCTCCAGTTCATGCTCCTGTATTTGGTCGAGAAGATACCCAATGGCGCTGTCGACTTCATAAAGTTTATTGGAGAATTCTTGATGGCCGATACCGAATTTGTGTAGCCATTCGTCAGGATCTTGAAAGAACAACGCCACCATATCGAAGTTGTCCTCGGTAAACCACGAAAACAGCCTGTTTATTTGATCTGTTAGGTTACTCCTGGAATGGAAAAAAAAAAAAAAAAAAAAAAAAAAAAAAAAAAACAAACAATGCTGCTGAATAAAGCGTTAATGTAAACCTGTTTTCCCCAGGACAAGGCTTGACGTGTAACTTGTAAATTAATAATTATAAAGCCAATTCTGCATTGAAATGTATAGGCCTATTAATAATAGGGTTATGATGCACATTCCCTTGTTGTGCTTTGTTTTTCTTCTTAAATATATATATTTATTTTACTGTTTCATAAATTTACAAAAAAAAAAAAAAAAAAAAAAATCATGAAGTTAAAGGGGAATCCAACCCAAGAGAAAATCAACCTTACAGGAAGAGGAAAATGAAGAGCAATCTAAAAAAGTTTCATCAAAATCGGTTAAAAATAAGAGAGTTATGGAAGTTTGAAAAGTCTAGTTGTTCCTTCTATGGGGATCCTCAAATTGGCATCATTGGCTTCAAAATGGCAATCTTATGGACAACTCTGCATTCATTTTGTACACAATTTTCAGATTTTCCCCATTTCTTTCAAAATTTGCTTCTTTACTTCTGAGCTCAAATATGTCATGGGAAAATATATTTCACACAACATAAGTTAAGCTCAGAAGGAGGTAAGATATATTTTGACAGAAAATGGGGAAATCTGAAATTTTTGACAAAATGAATGGAGAGTTGTCCATGAGATCGGCCATTTTTAAGCCAATGATGCAATTTGTAGAATCCCCCATAGAAGTAACAACTAGACTTTTCAAACTTCCATAACTCTCTTATTTTATAACCGATTTTGATGAAACTTTTTTTTAGATTGCTGCTCTCATTTTCCTCTTTCCTGTAAGGTTGATTCTCTCCTTGGGTTGGATTCCCCTTTAAAGAAATCACGTTGTAAGATTGTTAAATTGAGATTCCGTTAATTTTTACATTACAAGCTGGAAATCGAACCAAACAAAGTTACCCTTAACACGCTAAAAGAGTGAATGTCTACTTTTTCTGTAAGAGAGCAAAGTTATGAGCAAAAGGAAAATCTTACTCGAGAGAGCGGACGTAAGGCATGTTTTTATGTGGCCTGACACCCTTGATCGGAACGCTGCCTCCAGGGTACATGATGGTACCTGCCTTGAGTCCCTGTAGAATTGCTGTCACCCAGATGGGTTCGGCTCCGTTGTCAAACCATTCAGTCATGTTGCATGTTTTTGCGAACTCAAAGATCCGATTCTTGGTGACACGATCGAAATAGACGTTGTGGATTAATCCATGACTCTCCGTATATAGACCTATAACATTGTATCAATATAGGCACTATTAGTGTAAAAGGCATACGAAATTTGAGTTTGTGTTGTAGAGAATGATATAAGGGATGTATTCTCTCCACGTGCGGTATTTGACTTCTCTTCTCGACAAAAAAATCGACTCCGCTGCCTTTCAAAATTAACCCTTGTTTTTAACATACTGATATACAGATACGAAAAAAGGGGCGGTTCTCAAAAAACAGCAATTAATGCTTATAACGTTGCAAATTCGTAATGTAAGTATAGACCCAACATGTGTGACTTATATTATTCAACAAATATTTACATGACAAGTGATCCTGAGCCACACAACTCTTATAATTGCGCCAATAGTGTATAATTTGATGCACATGGCACATTTTAAAATCGACATTATCTTTCACCTAGAATGAAACATAAGTTTGGGGAAATAAAGGGATCTAACCTGTAGCAATGGAATACATCGAAGGCATGGATAACGTAGGGAAAACACCATTCATCCACGTTGCCTTGACTCCGTCATGTGATACCTTTGAAAGGTGAGGAAGGTCCAAGCCAAAGGTATCCCATCTCAATCCATCCAAGACTATTAGAAACAACTTCTGCTTAATATGTTTAAAGTAAAATTAATGTTAAGTAGATCAGGCAGAAACTACCCCGATTATCTTCATATATACATTATCGAGCCGTATTCAATAACATCAATAGTATTATCAATATGAGATGACAGGAAATCCCAAAGTAGGCCTACTCGTAAAAAAAACTCCCGAACAAAATGGATTACATCGAAAACAGGATTTCTTTTTCATAATAAAAAAAGTAAATAAATAAATAAAGAAATACGGGGGGAAATGAAACTAATGAATTAATGATAATAAAGAAATAAAGAGATTTTATGTTTCGATGTCATACATGTAGAATTATTAATTTGTTATTGTTAATTTAAAAAGGAAATCTGGTAGAGTATTACATTCACCTTTTGCTGAAAACGTTGTGATTGTCTATTTCCCAAAGAACGAAAAATGAAACTCTCTCTGATGTTGATAATTAGAGCCACAGCGACGACGAACGAAGAGACTACAAACACAGTTTTTAGGTAAGCCATATTTTTGTCAACTTAAAATGAATATCTTTCGAAATATACTAAAAGTACGTGTATTGGTTTGCACTGATGTAGCGGCAAATGAAGATATTTTTGAGTGGTAATACAATATATGCTACCTTACTACACATTTACCACAACATTGATTTTCAATAAGAATCATATAAATCATTGAAATATGCTGGTCATATCTTTACAGGGTTAAGAGCTCAGGTACTAGGAGTACGTGTCGAAATGATATGAAATTAATTGCCCGCAACGCGATACGGACTATTGGATTGATAAGCTTTCATCTTTTATTTATTTTCTTTTGTCCAATATTTAATAGGTATATTATTCAACCATTACTATTCAAATTAAAGTCATTACTTATCAGTTGTATTTAAGAGGATTCCGATTTTAGCTTGATTTGTATCTTTGACATGCGGATGCCAGATTAATGATAAAAAAAAATGCAATTTTATATTTATTGAATAGAATATTTTGAAAATAAGATCATTTTATCTGGCAAAAGGCCGGAATCACTTAAGAATAAATATTTATTAGATATAATATATTCAATATTATTGTAAAATAGTAATCTTAGATAATATTATGTATTCGAATTTATTTCAGGTGTCAAAGTAGTTAATTATCCCAACCGCCATCTCTCTCAGCACTTATAAATCTATTTTATTTGAAATATACATTATTTTGTATGTATATAATTATTTTGTATTCAATATTAAAAACTTTTACCATCTCTAAATATATCCTGAGCCGTCAATTTGCCCATGTCTCAGATGTCATACGTAAATAAATAACTGGCTCGCAATGTATTTTGGAAGGAACAGTAAAGTTGTGCAAATATGTATTGAATTAAATGTAATGTTTTTTTGTTTTTGTTTGTTTGTTTGTTTTTTTTAAACTCATTGGTGTAAAACTTAAAGACATATTGTAACGAGGAGCCTATCAATTAGCGGACTGGAGATTTAAGCATAAATGACTCGAACAAAGATGATGATAGCCAAGCGGACATACTGAAAAGCAGTCTTTTTTTGCTGATGTGAGTTGGCCTTGAATAAATAAATGCATTGCAATCAATCAAATTATGTTAAAAAAAGAATAACAACATGATCAACAGCCATTTGTAAACAATATACAATAACATGATTGTATTTCTAATCAACGATAACCTTGTTTTTATACCTCTCTTTTTCTATCTCTCTCTTCCTTTCTTTCGTTCTTTCTTATTCTCTCGCTTTTCCTTCACCCTTCTTATTCTCTCCTGCCTATTTTATCAGCTTGCCATTATGTCTCTCACCCCCACCCAATCACATCCAACTCGTTTAGAATATTACCATGCTTGCTCGCAACCCTCTGGCGTTCTATACATCGCTCACATCCATTAATAATTCTTCAGCTTCCCATCCTAACGCATCTTCCTGGAACGCGGGTGATGCGAGCCGAGCGAAGGAGATGGAATAACAAATGGATCATTATCATTTGTGGATGCGGGCATACATCTCATGGAGCTCCCGTACCTAATCCTGGGGACAGTCAATTGCAAAACGCGTAAACCAACAGGGAATGGAAGAGATGAGTCGTATTGTTCAGTTTCCATGGATTTTAGAAGTATAATCGTCTTTTCTACATCACTACCATCCTTGCAAGGCGGCTTGTTTAGAACATCTTGAAAATGTTGAAGGAGTACAGGTAAGAAATATTTGGAGCGCCGTTATTGTAGTAGGGTTTAAATGCTTTAACATTTTTAAGGACGAAGTACATTTGTTGTCATTTTGTTGATAACGTGGGCATCATAGAGAATGAAATTAATTTATACAATGAAACCTTTATAACTTATGTATAAAGGGCACTCAAAGTAAATGTCGTATGTATTTCGTAACACCTTCATATCCGATATCAACATAATCACACTTTAATAATCATGATGCACATAGTGTGATTGCTGAATTAAAGTTTCTGTTATATGTATCTTTGTTTATATCCATTAATTATGTAAATAGTTGGCGCTTTAGATATTTGAAGAATAGCGCGTTATGAGTTCACGTATTATTATTAATAGATTACGTTTTTCAACAATTTACGGCGAAATAATAAATCTATTAATAAGTTCACGTAATGATAAAGGATTTTTGTTTACAACTTTGATGCATTGCACACGCGGTCAAACAGGTACTGTGAATAAATCATTACCCAATCATGCCAGCAAGTCAATGACACTGCAGCTCTGTGAATACAATCACAATTTACTGTTTCCGACCGAGTGCCTACATGCCAATTGGAATATTATGACATAAAATCTTTTCAATATGAATGTAAAAGGGTTCAAATTACTAATTTCGTAGGTAGTTATTCTGGATTCGGACTATTTCAACCCCAAGCTTTTAAACAGTCTATTCATTCATTAATGTGAAAGATGTTTAGTATCAATTGTTGAACATTCGGTATTGTTATTATTTTATATCATTAATTTTTACTTTCCATTTGTATGTTATATGATACACATATTGAAATTGTACAGTACCGAAACATAAATTGTATTATTATACAGGAATTGGACTTGATTATTTCATTTCAACTATCAAAGAAGACTATATTTTATAAATATTCAAAAAGGACTATATCATATAAATATTTCGTGAATATTTATGGGTTGCCGAACTTATGAATGTTACATGATTTAAAAGAGAATTGAAACACATTTGCATTTAAAATTTCTCTTTCATGAATGATTATAATTGTTGGAAGTTTGAGTATTACGTGGTTATTTAAACATTGGTATTTGTAACTTAATTCCGCTGAAGATAAAAGGAATTTATACATTTACTAAATGTGCCTATTACATGAACTTATTTTGGTCAAGAAGTTGACAAACAGAATTTTATTACGACTACTTTATATACCTCTTGAATTTCAAAATGTAGGGCATGTAATCAAAATTCAATTTACTTTGAAACTTATCGTGCATGGATATGTACATTAAGTATGTGTGCTACATGTATTTTGTTGTATCAAATTTTGGAACAATCTCGTCTCTGATGTAAATTCATGTCATTGATAATCAAAATCTTATAAAACCACCCGAGGGCTTTTAATTTTGGAATGTAATGTGATTACCATACACGTATAGCACAGGATTTTTTATTCTTTCTTTTTTTTTTTAGTTTAGTTTTAATTTTAGAGATTGCTCTGATATTCGAGGCCCGTTGTATTCAAATATTAATTTATTTTTTTTAAAATTAGTTTTCGATATTTTGATCATTTTCATTATATTGAATATAGGCTACCTACAATCTTCCCTCTGTGCTTTTCTAAAAATGTAAAAGGGACGTATCATAGTATTATGTTATGATATTATTACAATTAATACAGTAATTATTGAAATTATCAATATAAGACAGTAAGAATTATTATGATAACAACATGAACAATTTTATTTTGATTCAAAATATTTCGTTATAAAAATGTCGCTTTTCTTTTCGCTTTTGCTTTTTAAATGTGTTAAAGCATAGACAAAATACGATTAAATCGAAAGACTCCGTTTTGTTAAAATGTTAATATGATTTTTGTGGAAATGAAAATAAAGTTGAAATTGATAAAATATGAAATTACTGTTTTGTAAAGCAGCTTTAACATACAAACATCCGTATTTATTAAGTGAGACAAGTATGCATTAAATACAGATGATACTGCATTAAGTTGTCATTCATAATATGGAGCGGTGTTCGTCAGAATTTTACTTGAGGCCCTACAATTACATTACCATAATATGGACAAGGGAATAAGGACAAGGCTTTCAAAATAACAATAATAATGGAAAGGGGTAACAAATAAGTATTGAAGAATTTATATTCCATTCAGTCGAATAAACCGCATTATGAATTTCATACACGCACATCTTCTGTTCAGTTTGTCTTGTCGGATTTTATTTTTTATTTCATCTTATCTCCGCGTGTATAAGTTCATGTACATGAATTCTAAGACTAAAAACAAAAAAAAACAAAAACAAAAACAAAAAACAAAAGCGTTGACTCAACAGCCTTTGCACAATAAAAAACGGGATTCTTGTAAATGTGTTAAAATTAAAAGAAGCGAACATAAATTGGGAATTCACCAAGCATGTTAAATGTAAGATAATATTAAATGGTGATTCAGTAATTTTGTTGCAGATCAAAACTCACGAATTGCTAAAAAGATAACAGTATTATCATGATTATTTCGGTACTTATTTTGACATCTTAAATCATACAATAATGTTTATTTACTTTGTCTTTCCAATATTTTCCAAAGTGTAATATAATTCTTAATTGACTGTACTCGTATGTGGCTGTAGAAATGCAATTCTTTTTGAAGTACATCTAATGGACGTATTTTCCTGAAATAGGAATTTATAAATGATAAGAATTTTATTCGAATAAATGCACATGATTTTAGGAGACAGGTACCTTTTCTGCACAATCTTGTTAATTATCAAAACCTGCTGAAACACTAGTGCAGGTTCTGTCAATCATGCAGACGTTCCTTTTAGTGGTCCCTTCCGACATAAAATTCCCCTTGGACTTGAAGCAATTTCCAATGTGGTGAAAAGCTTGTTCAATTCTGTAATGGCGCCATTGGGCCCCCTTTCACCTCATTGGCTACAAGTCGACCTTGAAATTCAACGCAACCTCAATGCATCATGTAGAACTCAATGGCCTCTTGCTCGTCTTGCAGGTATTCTGTAGGATACTATCCGAATCAATCAATAGCTTAGGGAATAGGGGCCCTAACAAAGTGATGTTGATAACATAGCATCATTTTGCCGATCCTTAGCTGCATCGTGTAGGGGCCTATTTCAAACATAATCGATTCCAATTTAGACTTAATTGGAACATCTGATAAAGCAATTTATAAGACGCCTACAGCTCTTTAGTTTGATGTCTCTGTTTACAATTACTTTAGCGTAACATGAATAAAATATGTTCTTAACTTTTGGTTCCCCAATACACTTACTTCATTTCTTTAATGGTGTTCTATATACGGTATACGAAGAGCAGGGTACCTTTTTTAATCTACATGAAATACAACCCTAGTTACTTCACATATTATTCTAAAAACAAACTGCTCAATCGTACCGACCTTTGAAACTAATTCTTCCCTGGATAATTATTGCGATATGAGGCCGCGGTCGTCTATACGGGAACCACGTTAACCAGATGATTTTTTTGTTGAAAACGATAAAAAAATAATAGAAAACTAAAATTTCCAATATGCAAGGTTATCTATACCGTATGATGCTGGATAAATCACCTAGACTTTTATAATCAATTATTGAACGCTTTAAATCAATAACATTTTATCTATTTATTTTTCTTATCAGTTTATTTATTTTGACATTTCACACAATGTTCTTTATCATAATATGACAAAATAGCATCATCAAATCATGAAACTATCTTGCTCAACATGCAAACATAATTTTGTTGCACCCAATAATCTTGAGTACCACGTAATGAATATATTTGTAAAGCCTCCCAAATTTCAATCCAATAGCTGTTGGATATTTAATACAGATATATGATTCATCACAAATAGACTAATGTCCCGAACGACCAAATCATGTGCTTGTTCGGTTTGATTAAAAATCAATATTTTCTAAGATAGGGCCTACTGACAGCATCGAAAATTTTGTGTGTAGGTTATTTATATTACATTCCTGTGACAAAGTGATCTTGACATGCTCTACGGCCCCGTGGTATATACATTCCTTGTAAAATGACTCTAGGGTCGATATCTCGACTATTATTTTCCAGTTGTCTCAATCTATTTTCAATTTGGTGTAATCTGTAAACATTGTCTCCAGTGAACTAAGGATAACAGAATACATTGATGCACGTCACCATGGGGCCAAGATGCGTTGGTACAACTAATGAATATGGATTTAGCTTGTTGGAAAGGGGTAAATGCCAATATTGAAGCAATCAGAAAGTAAGTTAAAAAAAAAGAGAGAGAAAAAAAGAGAGGAAATAATACGAGAGAGATAGAGAGTGAGGGAGAAAGTATTAATTTTGTGAGTAAACCTATGGTACGCGGTTTATAAGAATGGGTGTGGATGTGTGTACAAGGCGTGCGTGTGCCTGTGTGGGTGTCAATGTGAGTGTGAGTAAGGGAGGGAGGTTGAGTATATATGTTTACGAGTGTGTGTGTGTGTGTGTGTGTGTGTGTGTGTGCGTGTGTGTGTGTGTGTGTCTGTGCATGTGTGTTACGGGATGTGTGTGTATGCTGATGTGTGCGAATGGGTAGGTGTGGGTATGTGTGTGTTTGTGTATAAATGAGACGGAAAGAGGGGTTACATAGATAAAAGGGTTCGCTTGGCTAAGAAAGCTTTTTAGTTTACACGTATTTTACTTCGATTCCTTTCACCTTTGCTAGAGTCGGAACACTTAAATGAAATCACATGATCTACTTCACTTCAAAACATCGCCGAGCGATGGAAAGTGGTTAAACTAATATTACTTTAGGGATGCAGTCAATGAAGCTTAGCTCTAAACCATGTAAGGCAGTTATGATCAGTATCACTGAATAAAGGTCATTTAAATCAGACCTGGCATATTGTTGACACAATCTGCGAGGCTTACCTCATACCAAATAATTTCTTATCATCATTCGAATCATAATTATATTGAAAATACAGTGCTTTAATCATGAATTGTATTAATATCTGGGATTAGATAATGAATGTGAAATCATAATGATGATATGATATGATGATAATAATAATGATGATAGTGCAGTAACAAAATTCTTTGAAATGCACGATACAGAATTCAAGCTGTTTTTGATTAGTGTGCAGCATACCAATTTATTTCCTGTGTCAAAAGGTAGATATTGTAAATTTAATCAGGATTTCTGACATGCCATCCGCTTTCCTTCTAGCAATCATTCTCTGTTTGGTTGGTCTATATGTCTTCTATCTCTCTTTGTCTCTCTTTCATTTTCCTCATTCCGTCGACGCGTATCTTTGTGCATGTAAGAGTGTGTGAGGATGTGAATGAGTTTGCGTGTGTTTTCTGTCATAGTCTGTATCAGTCTTCTCTCTATTTCATTTTTCTTTCCCTTTTTCTCTCATCGTTCTTTCATTTCTCCCTCTGTATCTATCTGACCAACTTCCTTCTAAAGTATGTGACAGGGTGTGCGTGTGCGTTGCGAATACTATGGGACTTTTTTTCTGTCTCCATCGTCCCTTATTCATCCTCGTTTCTCCCTCCCCTTTCTCTCTCTCTCTCTCTCACCCACCAACTCGAACGTTTTACTTGAATCTGTCTCTTCTTCTTTTTTCTCCAATTGACTTCTTCTTTGCGCTTTTGTCTCTCCTTTATTTATACAGTCATGTAAGCAAACTTCTAAACATATACAGTGGTGGCTAAAAATTATTAGAACACCTGAACCTACACAAAGTCTATGGCATTATCAAAGCCCTAGTTCATTTGCCGAAATAAGGTTAAAGATATCGTTTGTGTGCCATGAGCTTTCTTGATTTTTTTAGCATAGGGTCTTACGTATATTTTGATACCAAATTTATATAGTTTCGACCATCTGGTAATGCGCAGCATTAAAAATAGTTGCGCTGTGCGCTTTTGGTTTCCCCATAGACTTGTGTATTAAACATGTAGTCCAAATGCAAAAAAAGTAAAATGCCAAATACATATGCCGATTTCTCAAAAAGTATTTAAGGTAGAAGTATGAAACTTAGCAGGCTTATTCATTCTAATATACCTCAAATACCTGCCAAGTTTCAGAAAATTTGGTCAAATGGGGAGGGGTTGATTCGCCCCCTCCCTTGGTGGTGAAATGACCAAAATAACCATGACCATGGAATGTTAAGACTATTTTTTTTCATTAAATGAAGACACTCCTTGTAAAAGTATATTTTTTTAGAAGGAAATTTCATGAGCGATTCAAATATATTGAAATATTAAGGGTCAGAGGAAAAGGGGCCTTAAATGGGGGCTCTAAATAAAAATTTTGGGGCCCCTCACAAATAATTTAAAAATTTCCCACAAAACATGTTGCTACTTCACCCTATCGTATTGTGAATAACATTTTTGACATTCTCATGGAATTTCCTTTCAGAAAATGTATACTTTTGTAGGGACAGACTTGATATTTTTAACGTTATGACACTTTGATCCTGATAAGGGCAAGATGTCTTAGATTTTGCAGTTGTTAGCGTAACACAAAAAAGGCGATTTGGGGGCGATTTGGGGGCGAGTTCCAAACGCATGACTATGTTTTTTAGTTTTTAATGTATAATAATGACTTTTGTAGACATTCCAGGCATTTTAAAGGTATTTAAATGGTCAACTGAATGAAAACAAATAAAATCATTTAAATTTACTTAGTGTTCTAATAATTTTGGCCACCACTGTATATAGTTCACACACCTGACGTATGGCCGCCATCCCCCAAACCAGAAACGAAGAATACATAATGCACTGTTCATTGAAATTGTGATGAGGATCCTGTTATGTGAGGATTGTATATTAATAAAGGTTTCATATTACAATGTATGATTTATGTCCGATATTTTTTATTGTAAAAACACAAGACTAAGCCCGATCACCTTTGCCATTCGTGTGTATCCACAGGGCTCAGCATTCACATTTTCCAATATTTACAAACGTTAGTACTCCGCCGGAGGAGCTAAATCATTCTTCGGTTTCCATTCGTGCATGCATTCAATCCTCCTCTAAGATATTCGTGATATTAAGAAGTTGAACAAGGGTCATACGAGATTAATTAAGTTGCTCCGGTCTCTGTTAATATCCGCCCTTTGAGACTCGAGAGCAAAGTCATATTTGTTCTATACAGAGGGATGCCTTCTGAAGCAAGCTTTTTTACTCCTGGGTATTTAGAACAAACAAAAATGCTTTCCTTATTAAAGAACTAAACATGATCTCTTTTCCCACTGCAAATATTGTCATTCCTGGTACTTTACACTCGTAGCTTATGGGGTAGATATGTCAGGGATTGCATGCATAATACGAAAAAAGTAATTCAGGAGTTTACCCGAAATTCTGGGAAATATTATCTCTATAATTCCGTCAGTGAATCGTCTACAACTTTAATATCAATGCAAAATGTAATAACCGGCACCCAGCGGGTTTTATGAGAACAGATGATGCAATCACCTGGATGAAGACATGTGTGATTAAGATGTGCGATTTGAAAACAGTACTGAATCAATCAGCGATAAGGTTTTTAATAATACAACTTGTAGATCTTCCCCTTTTTTCGGGGGATACCCCTTACACCTTACACCTTACTAATATTAATAGAGAAACACCTAGTTCTTTTTATTTCTTATCTCATTTTATGTTTGCATGGTTTGCTCTTTTTTCACTATGATTTCATCACTCTCGTATCCAAATTCACGAACCTGCTCCGAAAAGTATCACTAGCTAATTTAAAAATTGAAGGGGAAAATATCCACTCTTTTTCTAAGTGTGATCATTTCCCAACAAAAATGAAATGGTTAGTTCGATTCCATTGATTTCAGTTTGTTCTTATAGTTTCGAATTTTACTTTTTACCATTGAAAAATGTATCAACTTAGATAAGGAGTGCACTTATTTACTTATTTATTTTGTCTGAATTAAATTTCATATAGGGGAGAGCTGGGTTATATGGAACATTTTTCACAAAAATGGCCATAAAACAAAAGCGGATTTATTTCAAGAAACAATAAACAATCAGCTTGAGTGTATATCTGTATGCTACAAATGTACCCAATAAAATTCTTAAACTTAGGGATGGTTCCGGAAAAAATCCATCTTTAACAAGACCATGTCAAGTGTTCCAACTAACCCCATACACGGGGTTAGTTGGAACAAGGTATGGGGTAAGTTGAAACATTGTGCATGGTATCTTTAGAATTATATTTAAACTACGTACAACATTTTTGCATGGGTTCAGCTATCTTGCTTTATTGATTCCAGTTAAAATATTAAAGTTTGGTGTTCAAAATTCTTTTTTTACCTCATGTTTTATTACACTTGATAGCATCCAGTCACATACAAATATTCTGAAGTCCTGTGAAGTAGCATTCTGCAATATATTTTGTTTAAACCAAAATAAAATCGTCCAATGTGCACTAATGTACATGTATAGGAATATTTCGGGACACTTAATTGAATTATATAATTTCTATTTTTTTATTAAACTGAAACCTATTTACTTAGTACATGTTCCAACTAACCCCGTTCAAAATGTTCCAACTAACCCCAGAGGCCCATTTGACATTTGTAAGCTTACAGCACAAAAAAGGGACAACAACGTGCCATATATTTAACTTTGTTTTGTAGCTTGATATAACTGTTTATTATACTCAAAACTGGCGAACGTAATTTATGATCTTCTCCGAGTTAATAAAACATTTGTAAAAATGACAAAATTTACTCAGCGGGTGAAAAAACAAACTTTGCTTTCTAACTTCACGAAGCTTGAAGCATTTGTGCTGTCTAAAATGTGGTGGATGGCAGTTGCTAATAGCAACAACTTGAGGGTAGATTTGCATAAATATATTTATTGCCGTTAAAGAAAATTGCAATGTTTCAACTAACCCCGTGTTCCAACTAACCCCACTCTCCCCTACATATCCTTAAGGTAAAATGTATTATCTATGGATGAGCGTTTGTGTTAGTGCAAATAATCCTATGCCTCTTTTATTTTTGATACCTCCTTCCATTCTACTGAGACACGCTACTTATGGGCAGCAACGAGTGTCAATAATCAGTACTTTCCCATCGCCGTTTTTTATGGAGAGGTCGTGTTAGCCTCAAATCCCCTGGACTCTATCGTAATGGATTTTTCATGACACCTGAGCTGAGCAATAATTGGTGTGAAATATGACTGGAGACAACTCCGCGAGAACCCAAGGACTCGCTTTTCATCAGAAAGTGGCCTCGGCTACTCACTTAATTGTCGAGGAAATTATCTTCACTATAGAAAGACGATTTTCTTTATAAAAGCCAATTTAGTCTGTGATACTGGAGATACATTATGATGCATATTTTAAAGAAAAAAAATCGATAAATTAATGGGAAATCGAACTGTTAAGTTTGAAATTCGGCTCAGACCTTTTTGTCATATCATTGTTCATTGACATCAATTTGTCTCCTTGAAGACACTCGACTTTCAAATTTCATGCCAGCGAATTCCTCATATCAAGCATCACCTTTTATTCATCAAAAGAAAAATAAATACAGAGTGTGAATGATTTTAAGGGGGACCTTTTACAGACTTATAAAAAGCACAGCTAAAATATACCTCGACACATCATTTACAGGAACCGTGAATAATACATATAAATTTGTTTGTTAAAATGAGGGTTGGATGCAGCTAAATTTCAGTAGGGATTTTTTTTTGTGTTTAGTGCAGATGATAAGCTAATGTCTGCGCAAAAGCAAAATTCCCTCAGCTTCAATTTTAGCATATGTCCAGATATTTACGATGAGTGGAAGTGCTGTACACATGTTGCTCTGTTAGATGCATTCGAACCATTTGTGTTTACCCGGGATGAATATTAATGCATCTTCCGAGAATACTGTATAGTCAATCCATTACCACCGTTTGTTCGGTATTTGCACTGCTTTCAAAAGCAGCCGACGCCATACTTATATTCCATGCTCCATATTACCATGGTGATTGTGCTTATATTTTTGTTACCGTTTCTCTGTATACACAGAGTGACCCAGTTGTATTTAAAATTTAATGACTAGTTTAGTCATAAGTGACGTATGTAAAAATAGGGGCGACTTCATACTAGATATTGCATAACCTATTAAGAAGAAAATTATCCTGGAGAAGCCCGCCCCCCCCCCCCATTTTTAGCGGAATGACGCGCAAACAGCTTGGAAAAAAATCATTAGACTAATTCATATGCGAGCTTGATATGATTTGTTCTAATAGTTATTTCCCAAGCTGAAGATTCATGTATTGTGGAGTATTCATTTTAAAGCGAGAGCGATCTGACCGACACTCCAATTGACTGTGTGTTATATATAGCTAGTCTAAAAGTATACCTTTTGAGATAACTATCAATATTGGAGTGACTAAAATAGCTTTTAATCTTAATTATATCATGGCAATTAAAATGTCATGAGGGGAAAATACTTGTTTTTGCAACTTGTTAACATCATTATTGGGATATTGAGTAGTGAGATAGTGTGTTATCACTCAATTGGGGCTGTATTATAGGACTACATTGCTCATGATGTTGCATTATGGGTTAGCAATCAGGGCAGAATTGAGTAGTTATGGACTTGAGGTGGTGCTATAAAAGGTTGCTAGTTCGTATTGGCTTTAAAATAAGGGTGTGGTGTGGCGCTGAATATGACTTTTTATGAATAAACTGTGAAAGCACTCAATAATATGAATGCGCCTCCATCAGAGACACGTGGGCGTCATAAGGGCTAGAACGTTTCAATTCAAAATCTTTCATTCGAATATTGATATGCAGTTTCCTTTTCACATTGATGCCTGGTTTTTCGAGGATGTTCGGTTTCTCCAATGGATCATTGTGGGGGAAGACCCGTGTTTATCTTTTATTAACTGAAAATGTATTTCCCTATTTGATTTATACGAGACATATTCTTATCAATGACTCATTTTAGATAGAACATTTGCAACATAGACTTCAAATTCACAGTTATGTTTCGACACATTCAGGCTTTTTTTCCCGACTACAGTCTGTTTATAACTGTTTCCTTCTTAATAAGTGGCTATTGTTTGCAATTGTATAAAGGACATACAGTTCAGATCTACGTTTCCACTCTGGCTCTTCAATTTGACTGCGCTTTGTATTGAATTTTGTTTCCTTCCTTATTTTGCTCTGTCAGTTTGTATATACTTTCAAAATACATAAATATTCGATATGGCCTCATCAGTCTTAATCAACCAACTTGGTGACTTCTAGAAGATATAAACAACATAGAAGTCAACATTATTTCAATATTTTATATACAAAATAATAACTTCGTCATTCTAATTCATCAAAAATTATATTTCTCATTGTAATGAAAAACTAAAAAAAAAAAAAAAGAAGAAAGAAATTGAACATTTAAATATTCAGCAATACTAATGAATGCATGTAATATTACGCGTGATCAGAAAATCCCGAATCCATTTTAATATAGGCTTTATCTTTCTCATTTATTACAGATCTCTATTCACACACCGGCGGTGTTTAATCATGCTCTTCTATTGATCACTACACTAATACCTGCGTCATCCGCCTGCACAATCCCAGGAAAAACACCAATGAAAACGGGTGAATAATTCCGCAAACACCCATTTCAGACTGTGTGCATTAGCATATCGTCGAGGTAACGGTAGTCTGCCCACTTTTTCTTTGGTGGAACAGAAAAATGGATTCTTCACCGACCACGTGACTTGGTTTACGATAACAGTGGATATACAAGGAGACGACATATTCATCACAATCTCCAGTTTTCTTGTGGTTTATATACGGCGTCTTCCTTTATCAGCGAACAAATCAGTTTATTGCCCTTCTCATTAGAAAGCATTTGCTATAGTCATGGACTGTACAGGATGGACGGGGTAATATGCTTGTTTTAATGACGTTAAGAACAGTCAAAGAGACCCAATTATGTGGGCATTTCTTGAAGATGCTGATGACAATAGAAAAGCAATTTCCGTTATAGAATCGCTTTCTATGTTTGCCTGCGTATCTTCGTTGTGAGCGAACTAAATGACAAGATAATGATCGTGATTATTTTATAATGAGAGCAACTGATGTTGTGTGTCTCCATCTCACAATCTTGAGATCAATTAGCTGGAAATAAAGTGACAACCAATCTATTATTTTGGCGTCTTCGTATCATTGTCATCTCATTTGAATGTTTTGTTGTGTTTTTTGTTTACATGTGATACTTGCTGCTTTCTACGTTCGCCATGTTCGTGATGTTCATGGTTAGAATTCAAGCATCAAAATAATATTTTGATGTAGGCCAACTGCTTTGAGTGCTGCCCGGCCCACGCGATTCTCGTGTGTAATTTCTGTTCTATTTTAACTATTTTGAAACTAGTTGCTTAGTGTTGCTCGATGAGTATATTAAAAAACAAATCATTCGTGCCTTTGCCGCTGTATCACATTGAACTTTTTATCATCCATAATCACCAATGTTGTGGAGGCAACATATTATGTGCATCTATCTCCTTTAACTGAATTTTATTTGGACGTTCAGATAAATTGAATCTTCAACATGGAAGGCGAAAATTCTAATAGCAAAGACATTCCTAGTACGTCATACAGTGATTCACCCAATGGATCCCATGGCCCGAACAAAGCACCACGACATGTGCCTTCTACATCTAAAGAAAGCCCTGTAGTAGCCCGACGGAAAATAACGCGACCTCCGAGGCTGGAAAGTGTTTCCGAGAGCGAGATCAGCAGTTCAAACGTCGATTCCCCATCTTCAAGCTCCGAATTCGGTGTTAGATCCTACCTTCATAATTTCTACGAGCCAGAGGGCGGGCTTCGGAGCAAGGATGATCTCTTCCTGGGAGCTGATCATCAATCATCCATGAAGGATGCCCGCCATGATTCCTGCTCCACTCATTGTTGGAGAAGAAGGTGTTCTTGCGCTGCTCATTGGTGGAAAGCAGGTGTCTTTGTCGGTGCTAACATTCTAATCCTTGCGGTGCTAGCCCTACTCATAGGGTACCTTGTCCAACCTAAGCAGGAGATGGTAGACTATCATGCAGCCGTACCAGTTCTTGATCAGGACAACGTGGTGTTTAATCGGAAACTTGACGCGGCCAAACTAGCTGGGCTTATCATGCTATGTGTAGGAGGTTTTATTGTGGCAGTATCTTTGTTGGTCCCTAGCATACTGTCCTCCTCGTCGGAAGGTACCGGGCATCCAGGGGGAGTCCACATAGATCCCGATGACAATTTCCCTCCGTACATGCCCTTAAAGACTACAGAGGATCCTATAGGTAATGATGGTATCCCTTATACATCTGAATTGTCCAATGTACAACCAGAACGGTCGGGGACAGAGTCGATTGTAGCCGGTAAAGGAATGGTTAAGGTCCAAGCCAGTTGAAACTTGGTTGTAATCCGAAATAGCCTAGTGAGATTGAGGAATTAGGAAAATCATCATGAAGTGATTCTGATATCAGAGAAGAAGGTTTGGATGTGATTGATATATTACATGATTTGAGAAAGTCTCCATGTCATACAAAGGATATGGTATTTTATCAAAATGTTTTTGCATACAGTATTAATTTCAAAACCATTATGTATTACCTACTTTGTTTTTGGAATAATTGTTATGTTATATCTTTGTGCGCGTGAGAATTCTAGTCGTCGCTTAATCCATCTCAATGGGAAATTTGTATGCAAAGATTTGCCACTCATTATTCACATAATGAACTTCGTCTCTTGCATTCGATGTTGGTTTGAAAATTAGCGTTCCTGTATCAACCAGACATTTTTGTGAGACATTATACGTGTAAAATGGGGCATGCTTTATGTCTAAAAATGAAATGACATCTTACAAGTTCTAATTGACGTTGTTCTATACCGCAGTACTATGGCGGATCTATGTGCCTCCTGTCATAATGCTTGTTTGTATGTGTGTGGATGTGTGTAAAAATACGTAGATCCGTCACTGATGAATAAAATGGCTTATATGATTCAACAACGAAAACCTTTTTTTATTTAATTGAAAGCATGTGAAACTCAACCACAACAAAGTTTCGATTTGAAAGAGTTCTGGAATGAACGTGGGCTGTTTGATTGATTGTTTGAATTATGTCACCGACGAATTGTATTGAGAACAGACGGAAAGAGGAAGATGCTCAAATATGATTGACTGGAAGAATGCAGATCTTCATTTTTGCAGTAGATATATGCAAAAAAAAAAAAAAAAAAAAAAAAAAAAAAAAAACGTTTACATTCAAGGAATATACAAGACAAAAGGAGTTTTATTCTACATTTTGAATAGTCCAATACAATACCATCATTCACTTCTTATTGACGTTGTATGTAGCAACTATTCTGTTGTTCGCCATCATTCCAGAGTAGTACAGGGTCTATGTCCGCCCACACTCAACCATAACGCCTCAGGGTAAGAAATACAAACGTAATCCAGAATTATTGGAATTGCCGGCCAAATCAGATACTGTGATTGATTTGCGTTCCTTGAACGAAAGTTTGATATACATGCTTAGAATAATGAAAAGCAAAATCAATACAACCTATATAACTTAGAGAAGAGAAACTATTACTCGTTGTACAGACTCCTACGTTTTCATATGTGTATTTACTTTGGAAATTATGGCGAGGAAGAAAATATTGAACTCGCTTCTAACTCTATTTATTTTCGCTAAAGGTTTTCCTACTTTTCTATCGACAAACTTTTGTGTTCGTATCTCGTATCTAAGCAGTGGGCGAGGATCAAAGACTGATTTGAGTATTTAAGTGCCAACGAATGAAATATGCGACAGAACGTCATCCGAGTTCTTGTCCTCCTGTTTCTATGGTGATTTAAAGAGATCGTTGAGAGCATCCGATGATGTAGCGTTTGAGGTCAGAGTACATACAGTATTTGTCATGGTCGAGGTACGAGGAAGCCTAGGATAACGTCTGTGAGGTTAAGGCCATTTTGAAATGCTTCATTTTTCTCTCTTGTGAAGTATATTCTCTTTCTTATTGTGTGATATGTATGGATTATACATGTACATAACTCACGTTATTGTATTTTTTATTGATACAAATTGTAAGATGAAACTTTCCCGCTTCTCATTAAAGAGAACGTATATAGTTTGTTTCATTGGCTCAACTGGTCTTTAGAAAGAATTATTATGATTGAAATTTTTAATTTACATTTGACTGTAGCTGCAAATAAACAAACCAAAAGCAAAAAAAAAAAAATAATAATAATAAATAAAAAATCAGCAAATTACTCGAGCAACCACTTTTAATATTCGTTTAATAGCAAACCGCAAGGCATATAAGTTAATTATTCCCGATTTTATTTGACGATGGATCTGATCCCGTTTTGATACACGAATTAATTTGAGATATAGATATAAATTGCCGTATGCATCTTCATATTCGTAAAGGATATAATCTATTCTTGGCAAATATATCCATGATCTGTTTTCTTTGAAGTGGCTTCCTGTTACCTTGGTGCATGAATCTCATTATCTCGGTTGCTATGGAAGCAAAAGAAGAGTGGTGCATAATCCAATATCCGATCGAAGCTTCACAAGATCAATTATTTTAAACACAATTTTGGGCACAAAAAGGGGTTTATGTGTCCAAATGAAGTCGCATCAGTAAAATGGATGAAGTTTGTGCTTTGAGTTTTGGTTTGTCCGCAATATTTTGGTTTTATTCTTGGTCAAAAGAGGGAAATGGTCATTTTGTTCTGTCTCTATTATTTTGTGTTTGTAAGATATCAAATTGGCAACTACAGAAGGATACGAAGGTTGTGTAAGGATAGTGTAGGCGGTTATTCCTGTAAACGGTTGTACTTCAGCTTGGTCGGCTTCTGTTTATATGGGAACGGGCGAGGAAGGCCGAGAAGACAGGATCTTGATTTTTTTTCCATCAATAGAGGTGACGTCGAGGAGTGGGCAGAGAGGGCTAAAGTCACGTATCCGTCGTCTCTTAGTGAGACACGAAATGGTTATTGCTTGAAGATATTTATAAGATTGCTTTTATTCAATCGAGGTATATTCGTGATCTTGTATAATGAAAGAAAACAGATATATTGCTTGGATAGATATATAAGGTTGTTTTTATTCAATTGAGTTAGATTTGAAATCTTGTTATCACAACCATATGTTGATGCAAAAACCGGCATGGTCAGCTTGTGCTATCAAGAAGTTAAATCTAATCAAGAAAATGTCATAATTGAAATATGTTGAATTACTATCCATGTCACGTTGTTGTCATTGATTTATTAACTGTCACTATCATTCCGATTTGAATAAATAAATTATTAAGAAAGGAAATTTTGTCAACCAGCCTGTTATTACAAGGAACTACATTTATAATAAAATAATTTTTTGTTTTTCCTTATTCATGTTTATGTTCTATTTGCTTACCAATGATATGTTCTGTTTTACACACTATTAAATTGCACTAAAAAGTGAAGCTTTTCTAAAGTAGCGTTAGATAGGAAGCAAATAAATATAGGTAAGATGAAAGAGAGATCTCATAGTGATAGCGAGGGGAGAGAGTTCTAAGAGAGATAGTATCACAAAGAGAACAGCAAGAGAGAGAAAGAAACGATAAAGAAAAAAAGTGTTTGTAAACGACTTGGTTATCAGGATAAGAAAGGCGAGAGTCTGGGAGAGATAGATAGAGAGAGGGAGAGAGAGAGAGAGAGAGAGAGAGAGAGAGAGAGAGAGCGCGTGTCCTCGTCTGTGTGTGTGTGTGTGTATTGAGTGGGTGGGTGTGTGAATTCGTGTGTGTATGTGTGAGGGTGCGTGTGTATGTGAGAGAGAGAGATAGAAATACATATTCACTATAACAACAAAAACAAAAAAAAACTATGAAATAAATAAAACCTGATCCGTTTGCTTTAGGGTCCCATTAACTATCTTGTGAAGATGTGAACTGAGTCTTGGTTTAAAAACCATCTCTCTCTCCCTTCCCCGTCTCTTTATACATATCTCGTCATTTCCAGTACTGTTTTTATCTCTCACTATTTAGAAGAAGGCAAACATTCTATATACAACCATCTTCTCGATTTATGAAGTTTGCCTTCAGCATAAAAAAAGGAAAGTCGCAAAAATACCCATCTGCTTTACTGGATTAACTGGGCATAAAAGCTATATGAAATGGATCATAATATACCTACATTTTAGCACGAAAAAGTGATCCACTGACCGCATTATGGGGAAGATATATACTGTTGCAGTCACTATGAAGGGCTTTGGGGAGTACGAAGGTCCTTTTGAAAAGTGCTTCAGTTTCAGTGACTCGATGCGAGCAAACAGAACGATCAATAGAACACGTGACTAAATCGACACGACTATAGGCGCCATATTCAACGAAGATATCGCATTCGCAGACTTTGGTATAGGTCAATCGTTAGGTCAAACCATAGGTTAACCGTTTACCGTGTTCAGTTGATCAATCGAGATATAGACTCTTGAGAGCAAAGAAGGGATTTACACGACGAAGTCATGTCAAGTTAAAGACCTTTTGGTTTTTACAGACCATATGTTGTTCAGATGACATTTTTTTTGCAGTGGAAGCATGATCGTACAAATTTCTCAAATTCTACGAGGCTAAACGATATTGAGTTTTTTAAAGAAGAATATTAGAAAACAAGAATGTCTAAGTCTATATATTATAATCCCGATATATGATACACACATGTACATGCATATCTTGCTATTAACATGATCAACATGATAAGACAAATAGGCTGTATGTTTAAATGTCCTGATTCAAGTAATACGATAATTAATTTTTGTCATATTGTTTAACGAAACATATTTACATAGAGATATCAAATTCAAAAATTTGTTTTCTTTTTATAATTGTTACCAAAAATTAAATCACTATAATTACTACCATAACAAGACAGAAAAATACATCAGTACAAAGAACAGTTCCAGTAGTCATGGTAGTAATCTATGAGATTGATGAAGAGAGAGAGACATTGCAGAATATTCCGGAAGCAAAAAAAAAAAAAAAAAAAAAAAGTTTCAGAGGTAGTGGAGATAAGACGTTATAACTCACCATTGATTTATGAGAGTAAAAGTAGATTTGTAATCAGACGCATCTGCTCTCCTGGAGGGCGTTTCATGAAAGGACTTGTCGGACGTTTTATCCGACAAACTGTTATAAGCTACTGAAATGCTTGATCTGTGTGGCTGAGAGAAAATTTGTCGGATAAAATGTCCGACAAGTCCTTTGATGAAATGGCCCCCTGAATTTGAAAGTCCAGTACTTTTAATTATCCTTTGACAGCTAAATCATAAATCGATATATTTCATTCATCTATAGCATATCGAAAAGATAGCGTCACTAAATTTAACCGAATGTTAAGGTGATTGACATGGTAAAATCGGAGATGGGTTTATGGCGCAGACTGAATTAGAACTGGGGTACACTCCCCCTCTCCCCACTTTGAGGCAGGCGTGCCCTTTAAGAAACAAAGACATCCCTACAATCACATGCACACAAACACACATACACGAACACACACACACACACACACACACACACACACACAACAAAACCCACACACGATCTTGCCATTCATCGATTATATCGCACATGTATACGCGAAATGATGTTCATTAGACGATATTCAGTTATCCTCAACTAAATTTACAATCTTCTAAAAAGCTCCGAGTAAGAAATGAAGAATAAACATCAAACATACTCTTCGTAAATATTTATCATTGTTCAGCCTTTTAGCTGTCATTATAAATTTATCATGATATTTATTAAGCGTTTGGTTTCAATATTTGATTAAAGGCTCAAAAGTTACTTTAATTTCTTAAAGACAATGAATTCACAGTATCCATAGACAGTAGCGGTTGAATACCGCGCCCTCAGACACACACTCACACACATCCTTCCCACATCCCCACTACTAATACACAAACACTCACTCACCTAAACACACATTTAAAAGAGAGAGGAAATACCAACATATGCGAGTGTTCATTGAACATAATGGTATTAGAAGGTTGAAAACTTAATGAAATGTTCTTTCAATGGACAACTCTGACTTTTTCACATTTAAATTAGATAAGATAACAGTTGCTCAGCAAACCACGAGAAACCGTGTGATTACTTGAGTGGTTTTCAGTTAACAGCATTGCCCATGCACACCTGCTCATTTTGAGGCTGATTGAAGGTTAATTCAGTTTTTCTTGGCGACGAATTTCCTTTCCTTCATTCCCCCGAAACTTAGTCTACATTTCAGACTTTTTCTATCTTGAAATCCCTTTTTTAAACATCTTCTTGAGATACTTTTGTAATGAAATGTATATATTGGTGCATGTTATAGTAAATAAGCTCATTTAAACCATTTAGTTGATTATACTTCTACACCCTTTCCCTATCAATATGTGAGTTCAAAAATATGTGTCATCCCACTAGCAATTTCAAATGGAATTTAAGTGATAAGATGTGTAATAACAAAAATATACATCAGCATACAATATTTTTTCCCACATAAATGGTAGAATTGTAAAATAATGATCTAATATGATATGATTTTTTTCTTTCTTTTTTTTCTTCTCTTTTTTTCTTTAAACACCTTTTACCTTGACCTCTGTAGTAGATTAGATAGTTAGATACTATAAATACTAATAAGAGAGAAATTGTATGGCAGATATAATCAATTAAACGGTTTTATGTGTTTAACATATTTTTATATAACAAGCTCTCAAAGAGTATCAAAAACATACTACAAGTAAAAAAACAAGTATGAAATTATAATATCCTGTAATGGAATCAAATATTTCAATGATATTGAATAACTAGATATAGATCACAAAATGGCAGTGGGTCTGATTGGAGAAAGGATATAATCAAGAAGATTATCGAAATTCTAGTATTGACTTGTTCATCGCCTAAAGATATTAAACCACCTCATCCTGTCCTATAAGGGGGTATCTCACTGGTTGCGAACCCAGGCGAATTTACAGAGTGTTATATATAGAGAGGATCTACCAACGTTTTTTGTGCTGCTTTGTTAGACAAGCATAAAGGGTTATTCTCGTTGTATCAGAATGGCATGTTTTCTTTAGCGATGCTTTGTAAGCAAGCTCAAAGGGGTTATCTCGTTGTATGAGAATTGCATATTTTCTTTTGTGCTGCTTAGTTAGGCAAGCTCAATAGGGTTATCTAACTGTATCAACATGGCATGTTTTCTTTTGTACTGCCTTGTTAGGCAAGCACAAAGGGGTTGTACTGAATGATCATGGCATGTTTTCTTTGTAGGCCTACTGCCGTTGTAGGCAAGTACAGGTGGGTTATATTGTATGTATTGGCATGTTTTCTTTGTACTGCTTTTTTTATGCAATCACAAAGCAGGGGCCGTGGAGCGTTTTGAAAGTAGAGGAGCTGAGCCGAAGGGGGGGGGGGGATAGAAGAGACTAGAAATGACAAATGCATGGTCATTTTGCAATTTTGTACACGTGTGCTGAGAACTGAAGTGGGGGCTGAAGCCCCCCCCCAGCACCCCGGCTCCACAACCCTCGAAGGGGGCAATTTCATTGAATTGTGAACACATATCAATGAAACAAGTCATTTTTTGCTTTCGTTTCGGTTCGTGTAGGTACGTGGTTGCGTGTGTGTGAGTGTGACTGCACATTATTATTGCCAAAAGTGAGATATTGATTGTCAATTATGCAGTCATGGGTACAGAGATGAAAAACAAAAATATAACAATAATATGGAAATGATAATAGTAATGATAATCTGAAAAAGAAAATGACTACCAGGCAATTACCCCAACGCCCAGCCACGCCGAAGTGAAATCTGAATGTTTTATTTGCGTTTATTACCAATCAACATGATCAAAGACACCTATATACGCTGATTATTATTATTATTATTATTTTCAAACATATTTTTAGAAATTATTATTTTTTCATCGAGTATTCTTATCCGATTCAATTTATGTTGACCCTTTCCGTATATATTTAGTAATATCAGTAAACCTATTTTTATGTATATTCAACCATTTTACACACAAAATTATGCACTTGCAATCGATCATAAATAAATTCGCCTAGAAATTTGAACATGTTCAAAACTTTTTGGCGAATTATTTTCAAAAGAATTATTTAGGCTATCGAAAGGAATGTGTTGAAACCTAGATCGATCACTTCATGTCCAATGCAGGAAAAAAGAATTCCTGTATTCGACTCCATTCATTTTAGAAGTTCGCTACATTCCAAAATACTCATTGTCCGGAAAACACATAACAAAAGAAAATGCCTCACATAAAAAGCCTACCTACTGAATCGAGGTGGATTAGTCATTCTACGTATACGAAAATCTCTAAATTCGCCTCGTTCGCAAACGTTCGCAACTCAGTGAGATACCCCCTATACTGAAAAACGGCATGAGTACACCCTTATGCACATGTAATGACACGCTGCATTAAGTTATACAGTGAGCGGGAAAACCCACGCATTTCTTCATTTTGAATCGATGCACTCGATAAGACTCTGTGTTTATACTTGTCAAGCCTTCATCCGTGGTCAAGAAATGCTAGATTCCAATTTTTGAATCAGGTATTTCTTGAATTCCAAGAGGGCAAACAAATGTGATGTACAAAATTATCTTGATAATGACCCGGAAAGATTTGACCATGATGGTTAGTATGTAAACTTGATGTGATGTGTACATTTTTCGACGAAGAAAAACATTTTCTATGAGACGACATGTGTATACTGTAAAAAAAAATATATTAGAAAATGTCTATTTCTACAGCAAATGTGGTGCCGACAAAGCAAAGTCGCCATATCTTTTTATGTAAACTTACATAATTATTGTTACATTCTCCTCCAAAAATACATGGGGACGATGCAATTAACACAAAAAACAGGTCGCTAGAATTGTTGTAGCGTATGGTATTCAGTTCAAACTAAAAAGAAAAAAAATCTTTTGATGCATGATTTGCATCTCTCCCGTAAAATCTGAAGGAGAAAATAACAAATATGTACGTTTTTACATTAGAAGGTATGGCGACCCTCCTGGCACTACTTTTGCTGTAGAAATAAAAATATGTTATGTATACCATCAATACAATTGTGGCGTCTCAATACTCTTTTCAGCTTAGTTTGGCAGGTATGAACAAAGAATCATACGCAATTCTTATATTACACTCACGGTTGTTTTTCAGGTTTCTGAGTATTGACTGTCAGGACAAGTTATGCATATTCTGGTTACTAAGTATGGGTAAGGAGCTCCTTGGGATGAGTATGTGAATCTGTGCTATGTAAACAACGATGCTTACCATTCCAAGTAGACAACTGAAAATTTTGGGGTTGTTTTATTTTTGTTTTGCATTTCATATTATTTGAACGAAGAGACGAATGTGATTATATCCATGGTTTGATTTCTTTTCATAATGTTTTTTTTTTTAATGGCAATAACCTTAAAGGAATGGCGATTGCATGAACAATTATATTTAATTGACCTGCGGTAGATTATAAACTATTTGTACTTCTTAAGCATGCATACCTACTGTCACAGTATTGCAGCAAGTGATACGTGCACTAATGTATGGAAATCATTACCACTTGCGCATGTAATCCTTTCTCGATCTGTATTATGCAATGCATAATACTTGTTATAATACAACTGGGACTATTATTATTAAGACTTTTAAAAACGAACTGTAAACATTACGCGATGCGTAATTTTTTTTTCTCGGAACCCCAACTTCAACGCCTTCGGGAGTCCGTCATATCCGTTAGGACTAAGGTCGAAATTTGGCAAAGGGTGAGAGAAAGCGGAAATTCGAGGAACAAGATTACCACCAGGAGTTTAGTATAAAATTCATTCAGTGATCTAATAAAGGAGAGCATTACTGTGAAAATTCAACGTGAATCATTTCTCACTTATTACTTTTGTCCGCAGTGTCAAAAAGGTCAAGAGTGATGTGTTTTCTCTCATTGCCACTAATTGAGTCAGGTCAACATTGAGAATAATATTTTTCCGTTTAAAAGAGTTATCTTGACACTGTATAAAGAGTTAGGGTCCAAGACTTCATCGTATAGAATAGTATTTATCTAGTGTTTTGTATTCCTCATTTGCTTGTAACACATTAAAACAGACTGCTTTATTAATGTTCGAAATGGTAATTTGAAAAACATTACTTTCAATCATACGAAAGACAGATAGTTTTAGATATCTAATCTATACCCGATTTTAAGATGCAAAATAAACTGTTCTAAAGTAAAAACGCAGTTACCGAGAAAATCACTTTGCCCTGGAGAGAAACCAGTTAGCGTATTTCCCAACGGATATTATGATAAAATGATAATAAATGGGAAGGAGATGTCGGCTGAACGAAGCGACAGGTGATCATCACATCAGTGCCCTGTAACATAAAAGATGCGATTAATCTTACGATTGATATAAATCGGAAGTCTATGGTAAACCGTGTACTAAGAGTTACAATTGATCGTAAAATTGATCGTATCTCTTTTAAGTTACAAGGCACTGACTATGCTAATGGAACCACCGCCTTCTACTTTATGCAGGCTTTGCAAATAAAGTTTTACGTGATAGGCATTGAACACATTCACACTGGCAACTTCATAGGTGCAAGATTTTTTTTTTTACAATTTAAGTTCTAAAAAATATATTGACAGCAATAATCTCGATTATATTCCATGAATATAAGTATGAGGCGAAATAATGATTGCTCTTTTTAAGTGCAATTATGCTTTGAAATATAACTAACGCATTAAATATTTATTGCTCATATATTATTACCCCACCCCACCCCTGAAATTGTCTTGCAATGTCCCAGATTATGTATTTGATACTATAAAATGAAGGTAGAAAATGGAAACCAAACGTATTATTAGCCATATTGAACATTTACCTGAATTTGACCCTAAATGGGGCGTGCTAATGGTAATATACCTGAGGGGATGGATACACGTTGTGATTGCTGTAGGGTAGTATTGCATGCAAAATAATTGGTGAAGTATGATATTTATTCTCAGAGGTATTCATGAAATGTGGATCTTTACCGCGTCAACACGCATTATTCACTTTTTTCTCTCTTTCTTTTATATAGTTATTTTGAAACAGGATATCATTTTTGTATCACGGTATGTTGGACGGTAACCATGGTAGCGCGCCTCACCTGGTTAAACTCGGTATAATTTAGTATGTGTCGTACATAAAATTCAGTATATTGTATTCTAGAGTATCTACTACTTATAAAATATTTCATTCTACCTACACCAATCCTGGTTTACGTGTAGCATACATAGAGGGATCATGTACACGGGTAATATATAAATCGAGCTTTCATTTTCATGATCTGGATATTCATACGATACACGGTCATCAATCATCCGCAATCTATATTATATTCCCGAGCTTAGTGCAATTACAAAATTGCTTATTCTAATGGATATCAAGCGTCCAATTTGAGAACTGATTAATTATACATGGCCTGGCTTTAAAGAAAGATGAGGTTTTATAGATGCATTATTGATGGGGTCTGAATAAAGCCTATAGAGAGTTTTTGCTCTCCATTCGACATTGCTGGAAATATCCAAAATTGATATAGACAAAAATGTATGTTGTAAATCTAGATTTTAAACACATTGTGATTTAGTTATGCATATATGCATGGAAGCAATACATTTTTCAATCGTAGGCAATGTGATAGACCAAAATGGCCAAACAGTCATGAGCACGGTCTACAATGGTTTATACGACCGTCATTTTTTTAATGTAAGTAAAATTTTACTCCAGATAAGACCTTCAAACCTTCGCTATGAATTTTTAATGTAGTAGTAATAGTTTATTGTTCTATCAGCCATTCCGTGTAACTAGACACCGTGAGCTTAAATTTGCAACTTCTTCTAATCCAAATAATTTGTTCATTTTTGGCTATTTTTTTCTTCAAAAGGTGCCAATCTTAATAATTTTTCAATGCGGTTCTGATAGGGGAAAATATTGCGTGGCTGACGTCCCTACTCTTAGTCCCACACTACACTTTTTATGCGAGTTTCATGTTTTCATATAGTCGCTGACTTGAAGTAAAAAGTCAAGTGGAAGTGAAAGTTAGGATATTTATTGCCTAATGTCTCAAAATTAAGTCCTGAAAATTTGGTATAAATGGGACCAGTACTTTTTTTTTAGAAAAAATACAGTTAAGTACAGTAAGGTCAAACATTTTAAATAGTGTCGAGTCACGCGAGTCACAACACAAAAGTTGAAATATCTCAAACAAAAATGGCTATACATCAAAGATTGTGCTTGCCAATATGTATGATCAACAGTTAAACTCAAATGTAAAAATTAAAAAAGGCCTGCAGAATAACGTTTCCGAATAAATCGACCTTTAAAAGTTGAAATTTTGGAAAAATGTCACGCGAGTCACAATGGAATGGCTGCTAAGATTTTTTTTATTGTGTATAGTTTGCGACTTAAATAAGAAGAAACGTTATCTCATTCGTCACCTTCAAACACGGCCAATTTCTCTCAAATTTCATTGCCCTATATTATAACATTTTAATAACCTTTTTCTATATCTTCAAGGAAAATATTCAAAAAGTATAGTGAATAGACTTGGCTCAGTCATCATTGCCTGATGAGTACAAAGAAATTGTTGGATGTCACTCCACGCACGGTATTGACTTTCGTAATAAATTATAAAAAATGAAAGAGAAGGCCATATCGTCGAAACTTTGTAAGTGTGCCCACGAAATGTTCCTAAGTACTTTTAAATTGTGAAATAAAACATGCACAGACATTTCATACACTTGCAATATCTGGTTTTTGTCTTCATCAAAGGATTTTTCTGTTCTCAGTTGGGACATACATAGTCAATTCATGCAATTAAAATTTAATAAGTTTAGCATCATTACTGTTGTGATGCTACAGAACAATAGGGTGAATATCCGTTTAAATTATATAACAGCTGGTGTGAACAGACGTCGACTCGTATCAGATTACCTTATTAGTACGGCCACAAAAATTAAGGCGGATGCTCATTTTGCTGTATTACCATGATTACTGAAAATATCTGCGGGTGACAACAATAGTATTGAAACATGATCCACACTTCAATTAAAATCAAATTTTGGAGTCGTGATGTGCAGTAGGTCCTTCTTTATTGAGGGAAATCTTACACTTGGTTGAATGTTCCATGGTATTACATTTCCTCAGTCAATGCAGAAAAATAGAGAGAGGGAGAGAAAGAGAGAGGAAGAAGATGTACAAGACATAATGAAAGAGAGAGAGGGGGAGGGAGAGAAAGGAAAGTAACAAGAAAGGAAAAAAAAAAAAAAAAGAGAAAGAGAGCATAAAAAGTATTGGGTGGATTTCATTATAACCAAGAAACCAAAAAAAACAAACCAAACAAAAAAAAAAAAAAAAAAAAAAAAAAAAAAAAAAAAAAAAAAAAAAAACAATAAAAAGCAAAGAAATCCTGTAAACTTTTTTAAAGATCATTTATACTTCTGTAAAAAATATTATACATTTATTAATATCTACTAGTACTTACATAGCAGTTCATCTGTGTAAAGCAATATGATGAATTATAACAATAAAACCTATAAAATGTGATTATTAGATACTATAGAATTTACAATGTTTATTCCAATCATGACAAAAATATTGGAAAAATATATTGTTTTGGATGATAACACCCATGTTCGATATGAAAAACATAACGTATAACAAAACGTAACCTATATTCTGTGTTCGTTACTCACGACTGGGCTACATGTACACGTAGTCCCAGTACGGCAACATTACACTGATAGAGGGAGCTACCACATAAGTACTATGCGTATGATAAAGCACCGCTTTAGGTATAAAAATAAATATAAACCGCGCGTCTGAAAATAAATAAATAAAATGAATAAGTAAATACATAAATAAATCGATATGAAATAAGTAGATAACTATGATTAAAATAAAATTAATGAAAATGAACAAAATAAGGCATAGATGAATAACTAAATAAATAAATAAAAAAATAAATAAAAGAAAATTAATCGACAAATAAATAAAAATATAAACAAAATAACATAAAAAATACAAAAAAGTTGTCCTGATTAAGTGAAAATTCATTTTAGAATAAAATATTATTAACAAGTCAAAATAAAGTGTTATTGATATTCATTGATAGCAACTTTTCAATTTATGTGAAAAACGCATTGAGTATGGTATCACTGGTTTTAACCAGACAGTCTATTATGCAAGAGCTGCACATTTCAGCCCATTCCAAGTTTGCATTGCAGCTTCATTTTCTGAACCCTCTTAAATATTTTGAATTACTGTTAGTTTGTAATGATGAATATAAAAGTTTCGGCAAAAGTAGTGAAAATTCCTTTCTACACAATGGTAAATAATGAGTTTGGTCTCTAAAGGAATCAATTCAGGGAAGGGAAATGAGATCTAAATAGAGATCTATCGTGATATCCCTTGTTGATGCCACAGTTCAATACAATGTTACATTCAATGCTTGCAAATGGTTATCGGCCAGGGTATAAATTTGCATATTCGTCCTCTAGAGCAATGAAAAATGTTTGTAAAACACCAGCAGCATAAGGGTGGTATCTCACTTCGCGGAGACATCTCCGTGACAGAATAGAAAATTTCGTCTCCGCGACGGATAAAAAGTATTAGAGACGTCTCCGCGATATCGCAGACGTCTCGAAGTGAGATAACACCCTAAGTTGCCACAAAAAAATCATAGCATGATAACATGAATAAGTATTAAAATAAGTAAATGAATAATAACTGCCAATTAATTTCGAAAGAAAATCCACCTATGAGTTAAGCAATAACTGAGTAATGAGCAATAAATCATCATGAGGAATGAACTTATCATGTTCGACATGTATGGACAAATGCACTCTCCAACGTCTTTTTTTTTGTTTTTTGTTTTGCATCGTACTAAGATATTGTTTTTAATTTTTTACAAAACTACCAACTGAAACAATCAAAATGTGAAAAGGCAAAAGAAAAATGTAATGACGTAACAGTAGATTGCATACATGAAAACACATTTTTTTTTTTCACTTTCAGCTAGTTATAGTAGTTATGCTTCATATTAAAACATGATAAATATTTCAGATCCGTTTAAAGCCAGTTTTTATTAATTTGTGTTAATCAACTGGCGGCTGGTATCACACCCATTTGTTTTGGTACATGTCTACTTCGGGTCTATTCAAGTGAATTCATGGCACATAGTAAACTGGAAATCGCTTTAAGAAGTTATTCTAGTAACTCGAAAAGAATTATATAAAAATCTTAATATTTCAATTGAAGACATGCATAATTGTACCCAATTAACAACGCCTTAATGCAAAGATGGAACAAATTGACACTACTTTGTGCTCGTAACGGACATAATGTCCTAAGCTTATCAGTGAAGCACCGTTAAACTCACTCTAGGTATCGCCAATAGACAAAGGACTCCTCTCACGTCCCTGGATCTACTGAGTACAACATTCTTCGCAATCTGTTTGTCTCTACAAAATTAATGTAGTTTGCTTTGCCATGGAATGAACCTTGTATATCATGCAGATGATCGCTTTTATATTCTTACATTCTCACAAGAACATATGCGAATGATCATTGTATTGCATCAATACAAAGAGTCGATATTTCAGATCCAACGTGCAAGAAATAATCTTCCAAACACCTCTCACAACCAACCTGGGTCGGTTTGTAATAGATATGACATTATAAATACGTTTCCGAATACTCTGGAAGCCCTTCGTTGTCTTTACTAAGCGCGTACTTGAGAGCGTCTGTATAAGGTGGAGGCGGATCGGAATAGTCCATGCCATCATTATCTCGCCCCGCCCTAGCCTCTCCTCGTTCCATGGCATTCGGCATCGTAGTTTGAGGGATTAAAGAGTTTCGTTTGCAACAGAAGATACAGCAGAGGCATGTCAGGATAACTGAAGCTGCTAGTCCAAGGGCGATCCAGAAGCTTAGCTCTAATAAAAAAAAAAGGTATGGTAAAAAAGAGTCACATTACTAACAGGTTTATAATCTGTTCATAATTCTATATACAGTGTGTCTCAGAAATAATTATACACTTTTGAAATGGCTACCAAATAGGAAGTGCATGGTTCTATTTCAATAATGGCGTGAATCGGCTAACAAAGACAAAATAAACTAAGATACAAAACAAAAAGGTTAACCATCAAATTTTTGCATAATATCGATGTCTATTACTGACTTTTGGATTATTTATGTCTGAATATTAGCTGATTTATTCTATTATTGTTATTGACCATTTTGGCTGCCCATACGCACGTGATAAATGAATAGCGAACATAGAATTTAATTTTTTTTTTTAAACTCTAAGGATATCGAAAATTAGGGACCAAACCAAGTCGATTAAAAATTAATCTAATGTTAGATTTGTAAAAAAAAAAATCTTAATTTCTTAGATTAAAGTAATTTCAATTTCTTTAGATTTAAAATAATCAATGATTGTATGTAAATCTACTCTAGTGGTATATATCTTGTTGGTTGAAATATTCTAATTGGTGACCAGAATTCGGCAATCAGAAATACTTATACGATTCTATTAATAATAACTCCAATAAATTAGAAGAAAAATCTTACTTTAGATATTTTTTTAATCAAAGGACTTTAGAGTGTACGCACGATGTAATTTCCCCCTACTGTATGTGGTTCCACTTAATTTGCAATTTTTTTTATTTTTTTTTAGAATTCTATTATAGGATTTCCCAGTCAGTTTCGGAAGTTCGTCACTCCATTTGATAATCAGTTCATTCAAATTCCCAAACTATTTCTACAGCGTCAAATTCATCATTCAAATTCCTACTAAGTTCCAAGTTCGCTTTGGTATTAAAAGCATTCAAATCAAAATCCCCGTCATAAGCAATCAAATTAGTAAATCAGCTGGAATGCGTGCTTCCCGCCATCAAATCCGCCCAGAGGCAATCGACTTTGACATAGGTTAAATCAAGTTGGTATACAACTTGGAAAATCGTTTAAAACTCTCGGTTACTTTTGAATTAAGCATTTCTTTTCTGAAGCTCTAGATCTATTCCTTAAGAATAAAACAAAAAACGTTTAAAATAACGTTTCCCTTTTTGTGTGTGTGTGTGTGTGTGTGTGTGTGTGTGTTGACTTTTTGAGCTGGATGACAAGCTGTGATTGTTCCTCCCTTTTTAAAAGCTCTAATTAATTACTACTTCACTAATTTTGCGCCCCCATAGCTTACGGTCGATTTGGTGCCCAACGTTTCAGATTCGCAGTCTTTGTCGCCCCTGGGTTTACATCAGTTTCGTGCCCCTATATTTAAGATCAATTTGGTGCCCAACTTAATTTAAGATTCCATATGTTTTAGGTCATTTTGGAGTCCCCTAAGTTAAAGATAAATTTGGCGCCCATAAATTCAGGATCGAAATTTAAGATCGAAATGTATCCCAATTAGTTTAAGGTCAATGTGGTGCCCCTAAGTTTAAGGTTAATTTGGCGCCCCCTTTGTTTAAAGTTGATTTTGTGACCCCTTTATTTAAGATCGAATTGACGACCATATGGCGCCCCCAAGTTTGAGGTGAATTTGACGCCATTTCCCCCTTTTTTTCTTCCCCCCTTTCCCCTCTTTTCCCCTTTCTATTTCCTTGTTTCTCTTCTTTCCTATTTTCTTCCCTTTCTCACTTTCTCCGCCTTTTGGCGCCCCCTTTGTGCCTAGCCCCCCCCCTCCCAGAATATTTGTATGAAGTAATATGCTATGCGAGAGAGTTCTTGTGTGTTGATGATGTAATTATGCAAGATAAATTGTTATATGCGTTAAAAAAAAAAAAAAAAAAAAAAAAAAAAAAAAAAAAAAGAGAAAATGAAGGGGGAAAAATGATTTCATAAACTAATTGATAACTGGAAGAATTAAATCTCATAGTTAAGTATGTGCCGTAATATCAGGTACATACTAATTCACAATTACTGCTAAGAAAAAAAAACTATGATAAAAAAAAAAACATTTCCTGCAGCTATAAATTTTATCCCTAATTTGAATGCTAATTACTGTAAGTTGAAAACCCGGGATGAATTTGAATGCTGCTCACGGCGGTATTGCGCAATCATAACAACGTCTCTGCTAACTTGAATAACTGTTTTACGAATAAAGTGCATTTAATCGGAAATCGAAAAAGTAAAATATACATTTGATTGCTCCAAAAAGGAATCTAAACTCCGGAAATTCGATGGAGAGCAATATCGTTCTAACTTGAATGAACCGATTATCAAATGGAGTGGCGAACTTCCTAAACTGACTGGGAAATCCTATACTATATGGAAATATTGTAAAATCTATAATATATATGAAAAGAATGACAGATTTTTGATGGTCTTTATATAGAAATAAATAATGTATATTGTGAAATGGATCGTATTTTAAATTGTTCGTACTATATATGCATGAACGCATTGTAAGCACAAAATATTTTAACAATTATTCCACGCTGTAAACATAAGTTTAAAACCTGCTTACTTACCAACAGACCTGTACAAATAGGATGAATTGTCGTCATCTGTAATAAAGAACAGACAGTAAAATATAGGATTTCCCAGTCAGTTTCGGAAGTTCGCCACTCCATTTGATAATCGGTTCATTCAAATTAGGACGATTTTGCTTTCAATCGAATTTCCGGAGTTGATATTCCTCTTTGCAGCAATCAAATGTTTATTTTACTTGTTCGAATTCCGATTAAGTGCACTATATTAGTAAAACAGTTATTCAAGTTAACATAGACGTTGATATGATTGCACAATACCACCATAAGCAGTATTCAAATTCATTCAAGAAATCAAGTTAAAATATTTAGCAATCAAATTAGGGCTTTATTTTATAGCTACAGGTACTGTTTTTGATTTGTCACAAGGGTTTTATCACCCCACCTTTGCAAATAAATTGCTAGTTGCAATGATTGTGGATGGGTATGTATCTCATAAAATACTTAACTATGAGATGTATTTCTTTTGATTGCTAATATGAAGTCATTGTTGTTTTTGTTTTTGTTTTTTTTGTTGTTTTTTTTTTGGGGGGGGGTAATTTTTTTTAATTTCATCTTCATTTTCTTTTCTTTTTCTTCTTTTGTTTTTACATGTAACAATTTATTTGGCATAATTACATGTTCAACACACAAGAGCTCTTTCACATAACATATTGATTCATGTGTGTATTCTGCCCGCCACCCCCGCCCCCCCCCCCTCCCCGGGAAGGCACGCAGGGGGACCCCAAAGAGGGGAGAAAAGGGAGAAACGGAGAGGGAAAAAAAGGGAGAAACGGAGAGGGAAAAAAAGAAAAGGAAGACAGTGCAAGGGAAAGGGGGAGGAAAAAAAAAGGAAAAAGGAAAAAAAAAAGGGGGTCAAATTTATCTTAAACTTAGGGGCGCCATATTGATCTTAAACTAAGGGGGCACCTATTCGATTTTAAATTTAGGGGGCGCCAAGTCGACCCTAAACCAAGGGGCGCCAAATTGACCTTAAACTTAGGGGTGTCATATTGGCACCAATTCGATCTTACATTTAGGGGTCGCAAAATCGACCTTAAACTAAAGGGGCCCAAAATTGACCAGAAACTTATTGGGGCGCCAAATCAACCTGATGCTAAGGGTGGGGGGGGGGGCGCCAAATCGAACTAAACTTAGGGGTGCCATAGTGAACTTTGAAATTTTATTCTAAAGTAATTAACCGCAGCTTTAAAATAAAAGTGAAAATAGGAAAAGTTATTTAAAAATTGTCATTCTTTTGTAATCACAACTCAACAGAGAAGAAACGATTGAAATGATTTTAACCTCAACACAAGGGAAACGTTATTTTAAACATTTTATTCTAAAGGAACAGATATAGAGCTTTAAAAAAATGAAATCGCTATTTGAAATGTTTAATTCGAAAGTGATCGAGAGTTCAAAACGTTTTGCCAATTTGTATACCAACCTGATTAAACCAATGTCAAAGTTAATTGCCTCAGCGCGGATTTGATTGCGGGAAAGCACGCACTTCAGCTGATTTACTAATTTGATTGCTTATGACGGGGATTTTGATATAAATACTCCAAATACTGAAGCGAACAAACTTCGTAGTAATTTGAATGGCGAACTTGACGCTGTCGAAATATTTTGGGAATTTGAATGAACTGATTATCAAATGGAGTGACGAACTTCCGAAAGTGACTGGGAAATCTTATATTAGTTATAATACAAATCACGTGGCAATGGAAGAGACTCGTTTGAATACCCCGACCAATGTTAACATTTACAATGATATATGTTGGAAAAATATTATATGTATTATTGGTTATTCTCAAATCTTTGTGTATGTCTGCCCAATGTACCAGGTATATGACTATACACAGTACAGAAGGAAAATATAACATTATAATGTTCTTACGCCGGGCCAAAGAGTAACTTTCAATCTAGTTTTTATCATTTGTTATTAAACTTCAATAATGTGTGTATGGGTTAGTGTTTGTTTGTTTATTTGTTTATTTTTGTTGTTGTTGTTTTTTAAAGTTTGTAATAAGTTTGTAACACGAATAATCTTGGTATCAAATCCTTTAAGGGTCGAAGATTTTTTTTCTAACTTTTTTCGTGTTTATTTCGAGCATCAGACTTAAGACAATGGAAGTTCAGTCAAACAAAAACCAAACAATAATGATAATATTATTATTTTCAACATCATTATTATTATTATTATTATCGTTATTACTATTATTATAATTATTATTTTATTTTGACTTTTTTATTTGATTTTTTCATTTTTATTCAACCATTAGTAAAACATTCAATATAAAACATAAAATTCATAAAACATAATGGTCAGGACCCTTAAAAAGCAGTGAACTGATTGTAAACAGGGCCCTTTTACAAATAAACAACATTAACAAAGTACTAGTAAGCAATTATGAATAGAGCAATTAAAGTAAATAAAACAGTACATACAAACACATACATTATTATTATTATTATTATTATTATTATTATTATTATTATTATTATTATTATTATTATTATTATTATTATTATTATTATTATTATTATTATTATTATCATTATTACTATTATAGGATTTCCCACTCAGTTTCGTAAGTTCGTCACTCAATTCAATAATCAGTTCATTCAAATTCCCAAAATATTTCTACAGCGTCAAATTCATCATTCAAATTCCAACTTAGTTCCTTCGCTTTGGTATTAAAAGCCTTCAAATCAAAATCGCCCTCAAAAGCAATCAAATTAGTAAATCGGCTGGAATGCGTGCTTTCCCCGCAATCAAATCCGCCCTGAGGCAATCAACTTTGACATTGGTTAAACCAACTTGGCATACAATTTGGCCAATCGTTTTAAACTCTTGGTTTCTTTTAGAAGTTCTAAGCTATTCCATTAGAATAAAAAATAAACTAATAAATAAATAAAATTAGAAAAATAACGTTTCCTTTTTATTAAGCTTAAGATCGTTTTAAACATTTCTTTTCTGTTGAGTGTTGTGATGAAACGACTATTACTTTTTTTTTAAAGCTCTGGTTAATTACTTTAGAATAAAATGTTAACGATCACTATTGCGCCCTTAACTTAAAGGTCAATCTGGCGCCCCTTAGCTTCAGGTCGATTTGGCGCCCCAAAAGTTTCAGATCACTTTGGCGCCTCTGGGATTTAGATCAATTTGGCGCCCCTATTTTAAGATCAAAGTGGCATCCAGCAATTTTAAGATCCTATATGTTTCAGGTCAATTTGGAGCCCCCTAGGTTAAAGATCAATGTGGCGCCCCTAAATTCAAGATCAATTTTGCACCCCGCCCCCTTAATTTAAGATCGAAGTGGCTCCCCCTTAGTTTAAGATCAGTATGGCGCCCCTAAGTTATTTGGCGCCCCCTTAGTTTAGAGTTGATTTGGCCCCCCCTAAATTTAAGATAGAATTGGCGACCATTATGACGCCCTTTTTTCTCTTTTCCCCCTTTCTCTCTCCCCCCAATTATTTCACTTATTCTTTCTATTTCTCCTCTTTTTGGCGCCCCCTGTCTGCCTACCCCCCCCCCTCCAAAAAAAAAATTGTGGGGGTAAAAATCATTTCATTAACTAATTAATAACTGGAAAAATATATCTCATACTTATTAAGTACATGCCGAAATATAAGGTACATACTCATTCACAATTGCTGCTAATAGAAATTCGCAAACATTTGATGAACAAAAATTGTATGATTAAAAACAAAAACATTTCCTGCAGCTATAAATTTAGGCCCTAATTTGAATGCTAATTACTGTAAGTTAAAAACTCGGAATGAATTTAAATGCTGCTTATGACGGTATTGCGCAATCATAACAGCGTCTCTGCTAACTTCAATGACTGTTTTACGTATATAGTGCACTTAATCGGAATTTGAACAAATGAAACATGTAATTGATTGCTGGAAAAGGGAATCTGATCTCCGGAAATTCGACTGAAAGCTAAATCGTCCTAACTTGAATGAACCGACTATCAACTGGAGTGACGAACTTCTGAAACTGACTGGGAAATCTTATATTATCATCATTATCATCACCATCATTAGGTCTATATAAATCATATTGCTTTATTTACTTGTACCACTCTCATCCTTTGTGTCTTGGCCTGTCACGATCATTCTAGTCATGAGCAAAAATTGGATTGCCAAAACCACAGTTATCCCTTGAGTCTCCATGATGAGTGTCACGTGATGAGCGCCACTGAACAGTGTAAAAGGACCCTGTTGACTCCCTCTTTTTAATTGCCAGAGGTAATGCTGTTAAGATGATGTAATAAACGAAGAAATCGCATGAACAGAAAGTCGAATAGTGGTACTCTAGAAGCGCATTAAGGAATGTTTCTTACACACAGATAAATTTGTACAAAATTCTTGTAGGACTTTTAAAATAGGAACTGCATAATTCTGATGTAAATTGTATCCACATACATGCATACAGTCTAGAATTTACATCCAATATACTCCTATTTTACAAAACCTACAATAATTTTTTTTTAAGTGTTTCTGTGTTTACAATGCTCACAATTTGTGAAAGAGCTCTCAGCTGATTTTACATGTATGTACATGAATATCCAGATAAAAATAACTTTGAGACTGCGGTTTACATTTTGATATTGCAACTGATTTGCAAAGGAACACTGTACTGATTATGTACTCATGTAATAGATATTATACGCTTATATGCCAGGGTAATGTTATTCAGTTCGCATACATGGAGGTTCTGTTTATGATTTTTTAAAAATGATTTTTTGTTTGTTTTGTTAAGATATAATTTTATTTTTAATAGAGAATGTAACCTACCAAAGTTGTAATTTTGTCAAGTATTTTTATATGGAGGGAAAACTGCTTTCGCCCCCCACCCCCAAAAAAAAAAAAAATAAAAATAAAAAAAAATAAAGAAACAAAAGGTGCTAGAGGGAAAACCAAAGTAAAGGAAGACCAAACACCCATAATTCATTTAAGGCTGAAGAAAAATTGTTACAGTCTGTGAAAGGGAAATTGATTCTGATCTTGGCAAAAATATCCGCTAACCTTAGATCCACTTTAAGCTGTTTCCTGAATGAAAAAATAAACTGAAACAAATGTTTTCAGGGAGTTCAATACACTCTTAAAGGGGAAACAA
>CALNVZ010003429.1:18448313-18469614 GCA_940671915.1 Paracentrotus lividus | reverse complement strand
GAGAATCAAAAATGTATAGTTTTCAATCACAAGACTGCCTAGAATTAGCTTAGTTTTCAAGTTCAGAAAATTGTTCGCATCTTATTTATATAGGGCCATGTGTCACAAGTTGGGTATTGTAAAAGGGTGGAGGCGTTACATTTTGGAGGGAAAATTATCACATTTTTTCACATAGCATGAAAATGATATCAGTCATAAGCTGTGCAATAATTTATATTGTACATAATATATCAGGCTACATGTCTGTGAAGTTTCAGCTTCATTATGCTCATAGTTTTAATACAAAGATACTTTTAGTGGAGTAGGGTAAGGGGTGGAGGATCCTACGGTGGAGGATCCTACGGTGGAGGCACGTGTTAAAAGCATAGGGAATTCCCATTTTTGTTACATTCTTATTGTTTGCTGCGTTATATCTTTGCAGCCAATTGGTCTTATGGGTGAGTGATATATCATTCTCTTTGTGAATTTATGTGGTTCTAGATAAATGTGAAGAAGATTTTCAAAAGTAATTTAATCAATTAATTAATTACATAAAAACAAACTTAATGCACATAATCCTCATAGACAATGCATTGCAGGCATGAAAAATTGTCACATGCAATTTTATAACAATAATTGTGATTTTTTCGCCATTTTCTTTGTATCCATGAAAAAACACAATTAAATGGAAACATATTACTTGCAATAAACTTTGTTTGAGTTGTAATCCAAGTGTAAAAGACAGGATTTCTGCCCTTTTTGCACTATTTTTTCTAATTTTTTGACACCCTGTAGCGCGGTTAGAAAAAATTATTTTGTATTAACAAGTTTATATTTTTTAGAAGCATAGCGTCTTATTTACACAATCACGATGATTCATTTCATTTGGTGAAAAGATTAAGAAAATATTTGCCGGTAAAATTGTGAAGTATTTCAAACCATTTTCCTGTAACACTCAGTATGCTTTTATGACACACCTTATACAGGCACAAAAATATGTTAATCATCTTCCTTTAATCTCTGCTTTCAATATATATATACTTTTATACATGTCTGACTTACTACTAAGAAACTAGAGATGTTCGATTGTGACAATGTATATTTCTACAATTTTTTGGACATGTAACGCATTTTCCACCCAACTCATGACATGTGGCCATAGGCGTTATGTAATAACAATAATAATGACGTGACAATATTTGTATCGCACAACATATCCAACTCTAAAAAAGCCAATGCGCATTTGAAAAAAAATAAAACATTAAAATAAATGTAAATACTAATCAACACATCAAAATTCCCAAGAAATGCACCACAAAGATTCAAGGAGTAAAAGCAAAAATTTTTACGAAACGTAACTTAAAATAGACGCAGGCATGCTTTTATTCTCATTTTGAAGTTTTTATTTGATTATTTTGTTTGACCCTTTCAACTGTTTTCCTATGCAATATTCCCCAAAGCATACTATGAATAGGTAAGGAATTTCACCATTAGAGGAAACGCATCAGCAGAAAAAGTTCTATTTTTTTATTAATGTAAAATACAACTGAAAATAGTCTAACTTAACCCACCGCTACGATGTACGCCTTATCTCGCGGGGGGGGGGGGGGTGGAAGGGGGAGGGGCAGGGGGTTGAAGGTTTTTTGTCTATTCATTAGAAACCAGTCAGTATTGTATTACATAATGCCAATTCATAACAACCCCCTGATAAAACCATACATGCATTGTAGAATACCCTTCATACTCATAGGACTCACAAATTCAGGATAGCACCTTCGAAAAGAAAGATATACAGATATACTTGTATCTTTGTTATCATTTCCTCATGAATTTCGACTTGATAATACAATGCATCTTAATGTTTTCATAAGCCATTTCCGCATTACATTTGATATGCTGACAGTAATCAAAGGTACATTTCTGTTAACGTAGGTAAACTAAATGATAGCAATAATTCTTACTTTCTATGTATTTGAACAACTCCCATTTCCATGCAATATTTCCCGCCAACATCTGAAAGTATTATTTCTTACGTCTGATGTGTTCATGGACGTATCACTTTTGACATAAATAAGCCATAACGGATGTCATGCAATTTTCATGTTATGTGTTCAATGCTGAGAGTTAACGCTCGTGATTAGTGTCAAACGATCCATTGCACTCAACAGAGTTTTGTTTGCTTTCTGTTCTTTGTGAGTTTTCAATGTTTGTTCCAGTTTTTTCGTGAATGGTGTATGTCAACGACGGGACCATTTTGGGAGAGCGCCAATTAATGGGACTTTGCGCGATTTCTATTGTTGACATATTTTTTCCCCTTTCCGAGGTATTCCTGTGCCGGGATTTGGTCTAATGAATTCATTGAAATTATATTTACTTCGTATAAAGGCCCTGTCACACATGGCCGAATAAGGAATCATGGATTAAGAAGAAATTATCAATCATAAAGCATTGTACTCATTTGAGAAATAGCTGTCGACTTTCGCATCGGTCAAAAAAACAAAAAACAGAAACTGTGTGCACGCACAACATTTTGGGTCGCTTTGCTAACAACACCTTACGATGACCGGTCACATCCCGCAACGTAAAAACGGACGTGAAACTCAGTTCTACCAGATATCAAACGACGAAATATATGGACCTGTGTTACGAGTGATAAAAAGATACGAATGAGTTTTGTCTCGGTGGCCTCATAATGGCCAGAGTGCTCCAAAGCTGATGATATTAATCCTAACCCTAGCATCCCTAATCTTTAATCATATCGTAATCCTAATTCATGACTGTATCTGCGTTTAAAATGAGGCTACGGCAGAAAAAAAATCAATCGTATCTTTTTTATCAATCGTAAGTCTTTGTGTTACAGGGCACTGGATGGTTATCTTAATGCGGCAGTCACATGTACACAACGCAAGACAGCGCTTTGAAATTTTGAAAATTGCAGACAAAACACATCGTCGGCTTGGAGCCAGAAGGGCGCTATTGCATAATCAAGGATGTTCCGTTTGGAGCCAGAAGGGCGCTATTACCATTGACTTTGTACAGCAATAGCGCCCTTCTGGCTCTCAACGAACATCTATAAGATGCAATAATGCCCTTATGGCTCCCAACAGACGACATATCAAAATACGCAAACGAATGCACATCGTGGCTAAACGCGCTCAACGAATGAGTAACGCACACCCAGCGCATACAGTACAGTGGCCATGCCGCCAGAAGATAGTATTGGAATATAGATGTTTTATATAATTATTGACGTAATTATAACTACCAGATTGATCCAGCAATTCATACTGTATCTAATCGCGGAAACCATCATTTGAAACATTCCTGGCAACTATTGGGGAAATGGAAGTTATGATCAAAAATCAGTTTTTGCATTTGTATTATACTGTGTATCCATGTGTACCTTTTATCTTTACTCAACGTCAATTAAATTCCGTCCCCCACCCCCACAAACCTTCATCTCACCATATTGACACTCACAAGGGCTTTATACTTACTCTCTTTCTTCTCTTTTCTGTTACTCTCTCTCTTCTCTCTCTCTCGTTCTTTGTCCACTCACCCAACATCCCCCTCATTGATACATATCTCCAAATCCCATTTGAGTTCACACACATTACCTTACATTATTCACCTTCAATCAACCATAACACCTTTACTATTCAGGAACCAACCTCAATTTCATTTTTCTATCGACTCAAAATTATTATCAACTTTATTTTCTTTCTCTTTTTCTCTCTCTTTCTCTCTCTCTCTCTCGATCGATTGATTAAACTGACTAAACATTGATAAACCAAAGGTGGGCAGTTCCACGGTAGCAGAGGGAAATTTAGACAAATTTAAGGTTAAAATTTTAAATTTTAAGTACTACAAGAAAAATTCTATTGATTTAAAAGCATTACAACTGTATCAGTAGATCAGCCATTTCAAAATGAAGAGTGTAGTGGAAGAAGTACTTAAAGTGGAGTCCGGGCTGAATTAAAAAGTTTTGTAAAGTTAAAGTAAAAATTAACAAACACAACACAGAAAATTTCATCAAAAATCGGTATGAAAAACAACAAAGTTATGCATTTTTTAGGTATTGAATTTTTTTTCGTAAAACAGTTCTTGGCATTGTCTCATTGTCTCATTTGAATATTTGAATATTCAAATGAGCGAAATGATGACTGTCACAGTCCCCCTACTTCTTGTGTATTTTATTCTATGAAATCCTATTTTTCTCATTTTTTTCATATATTGGGATACAGAAAATCTTATCCCTCTAATGAAATAGGTAAAAGCACTAGTGACCTTGAATTTCCACAAGGATTAATCCCTGTTTTATGTCCTTGGGCAGAAAATCTTTGATAATGGTATTTTCATACATAAAATACAAAGAAAGTAGGGGGACTGAGACATCATCAGTTTGCAATTTGAAGATGGCAAAAACTGTTCCTAAAAATTCAAAACCTAAGAAAATTCATAACTTTGCTTATTTTCTGATCCGATTTGATGAAATTTTCAGTGTTTTGCTTTAATTTAGATTTTTTTTAACTTTACTTATCTTTTTCTAATAATGCAAAATCCAGCCCGCAGGAGTCCTTTAAGTCACATAATACTAGTTCTGAGATATAAGCGTTTGAATATTTCAATTACTCCTCACATCACATTTTTTTAAATTTCAGATTCAAACTTGGTGGAGTGATTTTTTATCACAAAAGAATAATATATGCCAAATTTGAGTAATTTCGTGCATATCGATTTCCTGATAATCAATAAACCATATCGTGGACTTAAGTACTCTTCCACTACAATCGTGGTCTTAAGTACTCTTCCACTACAATCATGTATTAGGTACTTCTTCCACTACAAAACCTCATTATGGGGTTTCTTGTTGAGGCAATTCGTATTGATTTCTTTAAAAATCGAGGCTTTATTCATATTTTAATATGGTGTCATCGTAATATTTATATTTAAGATTTTTACTGTGGGGGTGGGGGTGTCATTATGTTATTTTAAACCATTTTGGGGCATTTTTTTTCTCAAAATGTTGGCGTTTCAAGGGTGAAGCCTGCTTCCCCAGATTTCACCTGTCTGAATTAAGAGGATAAAATATGATCATTGAACTTATGACCAACCATGCTCATATTCCCCCATATTATTGATAGGGATTAATCATATAGGGGTGGGCAATATAATTTTTACTGTTTAGGCGCACTTTTTTTTTTGTTTTTTTTTTTTGTTTACTATTTGGAGATTTTAAGGAGGCCAGCCCCTGTAAAGTAGCCTGGACTATTGTTTGACATAAATGACAAAATATGCAATTTAGATGCGCAGCGGCCGGCACGTAGAATTTTCAATATATACCTGACCGGATGGTTTATTAACTCATGTTGGGCACTTTTTTGTTTGTGCGTGTGTGTGTTTTATGGGCAGGCCCGATCTACCCTGGTTTTCTAGCCTGTCTGACGAGATGTGATAGAATATCAACTATAAAGCTTATACATTACCGCCTATGGGGTGGGCAAAATTAGGCCGCTATTTCCACGTTTGGGGGGCTTTAAAAAAAATATTTGAAGGGCGGAGGGGGGGGGGGGTTGGGCCCATTTCCCTTCAACAAAATTATAAGACTTTTGAAATTATAATATAATATTTGACTTTGGACTCCCCAAATATTTTTTTTATTTTATTATATTTTTTTTTTGGGGGGGGGCGGCGCGACAAACGCACGTCTATTTTAGCGTCTTATGTAGTTAATTGTCGCCCGCCCTTTGTGCTTTCTCTCTTGCAAAGTCCCTCATCATTTGCATTCACTATGAAAAGACTACCACTTTCCCACTGTGAAACCAGCTATGCGGTTTTAACTACCCTCCAAAACAAATAATTTATTGTTGACCCATCCCCCATGCAACGCACACACCCACAGCACACCACAAACACGTACATATTAACCGTCAGACAAATTTAGTTACATTTGGGTCTGCCTTACCAAAATAGCGAGGTCAGCCGCTATTTTCCCATAGGGAAAACTTAAACTATCTCTCTCTTTTCCCCTATTCGACAATCAAGGCGAGACTGAAGTAGTTTTGAGTACTGTGGCGTATATTTATAGCAATATTTATATGATTAAATTAGGCACTTATTTCAAATGTCTATTTATATTCCTAGTAATTACTTATATTTAGAGTTTAATTTGTTGATAAATTAAGTGGTGTGCTCTCATTTGAGTTTTGAAATGCTTGGTAGAGGTTTTTCAAGTGAATAGTGTGAACGCACCCTCTGAAACAGATACTTGACACTAATAACACTCTTCTCAAGGGATAGGATATAGAAGACGGACAGGAGGAGGGAATGGAGGTGCAATGATAAGAAGAGTGATTGGAAACCACCAGGAAATTCCTACTTATTCAAGACCAAAGGTAGCATGCATTTACCATGTGTAACATGTTCACACAGAATATGAACATGTACTTCTAAGGTAGCATGCAATTACCATTTATAACATGTTCACACAGAATATGAATGAGAGGGGAAATTTATAGTAATAAAAAAATACCAAATTTAGCAAAGAAATACAGTTTACATGTATAACATGTTCACACAGAATATGAATGAGGGGGTTTAATTCATAAATTTATTCATGACTTTACAAGTTACTTATTTATGAAGTGCCAAATGGGATTCCAAAAGTTTATCATAATGTGTTAACAAGTGTGACTTAGAAATGTTTGTTAGACATTGCAGTTTTGGTCCTACATGTTTCAATTTATGTTTATGCGGTAAAAAATCGACAATCCCATTTGGCACTTCATATTCCATTTCATAAGACTTCTTTAAAAAAAATTTTAATGGGTATTTTTTAAATGTTTTATTTATAGAGATCCCTATTTACCTCGGTAGCCCATCCATGTAATGTTTTCACATGTAGTTGGATCTTACCCCCCCCCCTCCCCACCAATCAACATAATAAACAAATTCCATTTTTTGAGAAGAGGATTATATCTCCCCCAAAGCCATGGTTAACTTGATAAAGAATTACATTCTTATTGGGGGGAAAAAGAAAAGAAAGAATGCCAAAACAAGAGATAATTATAATATTTTCTCATGAATAATAATGACTTTATCATAATTAAAGATGAACATTACAACAATAATCCTTACCCCGATATCATAATTGTTTTTATACCCAAGGCCTAGCTAGCCACAAGGTTGTGAAATGGATTACAGTATCTTGTCTGTCAACTGCATAGAGGTCTAGCCCCCTCTGTTGGCAGTGAGGCAACCAAGTCTCCAGTCAAAGTATTTATGGCCATGTGTCACAAGTTGGGGTATTGTAAAAGGGTGGAGGCGTTACATTTTGGAGGGAAAATTATCACATTTTTTCACATAGCATGAAAATGATGTACAGTCATAAGCTGTGCAATAATTTATATTGTACATAATATATCAGGCTACATGTCTGTGAAGTTTCAGCTTCATTATGCTCATAGTTTTAATACAAAGATACTTTTAGTGGAGTAGGGTAAGGGGTGGAGGATCCTACGGTGGAGGATCCTACGGTGGAGGCACGTGTTAAAGCATAGGGAATTCCCATTTTTGTTACTTTCTTATTGTTTGCTGCGTTATATCTTTGCAGCCAATTGGTCTTATGGGTTGAGTGATATATCATTCTCTTGTGAATTTATGTGGTTCTAGATAAATGTGAAGAAGATTTTTCAAAAGTAATTTAATCAATTAATTAATTACATAAAACAAACTTAATGCACATAATCCTCATAGACAATGCATTGCAGGCATGAAAAATTGTCACATGCAATTTTATAACAATAATTGTGATTTTTTCGCCATTTTCTTTGTATCCATGAAAAAACACAATTAAATGGAAACATATTACTTGCAATAAACTTTGTTTGAGTTGTAATCCAAGTGTAAAAGACAGGATTTCTGCCCTTTTTGCACTATTTTTTCTAATTTTTTGACACCCTGTAGCGCGGTTAGAAAAAATTATTTTGTATTACAAGTTTATATTTTTTAGAAGCATAGCGTCTTATTTACACAATGCACGATGATTCATTTCATTTGGTGAAAAGATTAAGAAAATATTTGCCGGTAAAATTGTGAAGTATTTCAAACCATTTTCCTGTAACACTCAGTATGGCTTTTATGACACACCTTATACAGGCACAAAAATATGTTAATCATCTTCCTTTAAATCTCTGCTTTCAATATATATATACTTTTATACATGTCTGACTTACTACTAAGAAACTAGAGATGTTCGATTGTGACAATGTATATTTCTACAATTTTTTGGACATGTAACGCATTTTCCACCCAACTCATGACATGTGGCCATAGGCGTTATGTAATAACAATAATAATGACGTGACAATATTTGTATCGCACAACATATCCAACTCTAAAAAAGCCCAATGCGCATTTGAAAAAAAATAAAACATTAAAATAAATGTAAATACTAATCAACACATCAAAATTCCCAAGAAATGCACCACAAAGATTCAAGGAGTAAAAGCAAATTTTACGAAACGTAACTTAAAATAGACGCAGGCATGCTTTTATCTCATTTTGAAGTTTTTAGTTGATTATTTTGTTGACCCTTTCAACTGTTTTTCCTATGCAATATTCCCCAAAGCATACTATGAATAGGTAAGGAATTTCACCATTAGAGGAAACGCATCAGCAGAAAAAGTTCTATTTTTTATTAATGTAAATACAACTGAAAATAGTCTAACTTAACCCACCGCTACGATGTACGCCTTATCTCGCGGGGGGGGGGGGGCGGTGGAAGGGGGAGGGGCAGGGGGTTGAAGGTTTTGGTCTATTCAATAGAAACCAGTCAGTATTGTATTACATAATGCCATTCATAACAACCCCCTGATAAAACCATACATGCATTGTAGAATACCCTTCATACTCATAGGACTCACAAATTCAGGATAGCACCTTCGAAAGAAAGATATACAGATATACTTGTATCTTTGTTATCATTTCCTCATGAAATTTCGACATGATAATACAATGCATCTTAATGTTTTCATAAGCCATTTCCGCATTACATTTTGATATGCTGACAGTAATCAAAGGTACATTTCTGTTAACGTAGGTAAACTAAATGATAGCAATAATTCTTACCTTTCTATGTATTGAACAACTCCCATTTCCATGCAATATTTCCCGCCAACATCTGAAAGTATTATTTCTTACGTCTGATGTGTCATGGACGTATCACTTTTGACATAAATAAGCCCATAACGGATGTCATGCAATTTTCATGTTATGTGTTCAATGCTGAGAGTTAACGCTCGTGATTAGTGTCAAACGATCCATGCACTCAACAGAGTTTTGTTTGCTTTCTTGCTTTGTGAGTTTTCAATGTTTGTTCCAGTTTTTCGTGAATGGTGTATGTCAACGACGGGACCATTTTGGAGAGCGCCAAATTAATCGGTGACTTTGCGCGATTTCTATTGTTGACATATTTTTTCCCCTTTCCGAGGTATTCCTGTGCCGGGGATTTGGTCTAATGAATTCATTGAAATTATATTTACTTCGTGATAAAGGCCCTGTCACACATGGCCGAATAAGGAATCATGGATTAAGAAGAAATTATCAATCATAAAGCATTGTACTCATTTGAGAAATAGCTGTCGACTTTTCGCATCGGTCAAAAAAACAAAAAACAGAAACTGTGTGCACGCACAACATTTTGGGTCGCTTTGCTGAACAACACCTTACGATGACCGTCACATCCCGCAACGTAAAAACGGACGTGAAACTCAGTTCTACCAGATATCAAACGACGAAATATATGGACCTGTGTTACGAGTGATAAAAAGATACGAATGAGTTTTGTCTCGGTGGCCTCATAATGGCCAGAGTGCTCCAAAGCTGATGATATTAATCCTAACCCTAGCATCCCTAATCTTAATCATATCGTAATCCTAATTCATGACTGTATCTGCGTTTAAAATGAGGCTACCGAGAAAAAAAAATCAATCGTATCTTTTTATCAATCGTAAGTCTTTGTGTTACAGGGCACTGGGATGGTTATCTTAATGCGGCAGTCACATGTACACAACGCAAGACAAGCGCTTTGAAATTTGTGAAAATTGCAGACAAAACACATCGTCGGCTTGGAGCCAGAAGGGCGCTATTGCATATCAAGGATGTTCCGTTTGGAGCCAGAAGGGCGCTATTACCATTGACTTTGTACAGCAATAGCGCCCTTCTGGCTCTCAACGGAACATCTATAAGATGCAATAATGCCCTTATGGCTCCCAACAGACGACATATCAAAATACGCAACGAATGCACATCGTTGGCTAAACGCGCTCAACGAATGAGTAACGCACACCCAGCGCATACAGTACAGTGGCCATGCCGCAGAAGATAGTATTGGAATATAGATAGTTTTTAATAATTATTGACGTAATTATAACTACCAGATTGATCCAGCAATTCATACTGTATCTAATCGCGGAAACCATCATTTGAAACATTCCTGCAACTATTGGGGAAATGGGAAGTTATGATCAAAAATCAGTTTTTGCATTTGTATTATACTGTGTATCCATGTGTACCTTTTATCTTTACTCAACGTCAATTAAATTCCGTCCCCACACCCCCACAAACCTTCATCTCACCATATTGACACTCACAAGGCTTTATACTTACTCTCTTCTTCTCTTTCTGTTACTCTCTCTCTCTCTCTCTCTCGTTCTTTGTCCACTCACCCAACATCCCCCTCATTGATACATATCTCCAAATCCCATTTGAGTTCACACCACATTACCTTACATTATTCACCTTCAATCAACCATAACACCTTTACTATTCAGGAACCAACCTCAATTTCATTTTTCTATCGACTCAGAAATATATCAACTTTATTTTCTTTCTCTTTTCTCTCTCTTTCTCTCTCTCTCTCTCGATCGATTGATTAAACTGACTAAAACATTGATAAACCAAAGGTGGGCAGTTCCACGGTAGCAGAGGGAAATTTAGACAAATTTTAAGTTTAAAATTTAAATTTTAAGTACTACAAGAAAAATTCTATTGATTTAAAAGCATTACAACTGTATCAGTAGATCAGCCATTTCAAAATGAAGAGTGTAGTGGAAGAAGTACTTAAAGGTGGAGTCCGGGCTGAAATTAAAAAGTTTTGTAAAGTAAAGTAAAAATTTAACAAACACAACACAGAAAATTTCATCAAAATCGGATGAAAAACAACAAAGTTATGCATTTTTTTAGGTATTGAATTTTTTTCGTAAAACAGTTCTTGGCATTGTCTCATTGTCTCATTTGAATATTTGAATATTCAAATGAGCGAAATGATGATGTCACAGTCCCCCTACTTCTTGTGTATTTTATTCTATGAAATCCTATTTTTCTCATTTTTTCATATATTGGGTATACAGAAAATCTATCCCTCATAATGAAATAGGTAAAAGCACTAGTGACCTTGAACTTTCCACAAGGATTAATCCCTGTTTTTATGTCCTTGGGGCAGAAAATCTTGATAATTGGTATTTCATACAATAAAATACAAAGAAAGTAGGGGGACTGAGACATCATCAGTTTGCCAATTTGAAGATGGCAAAAACTGTTTCCTAAAAAATTCAAAACCTAAGAAAATTCATAACTTTGCTATTTCTGATCCGATTTTGATGAAATTTTCAGTGTTGTGCTTTTTAGATTTTACTTTATTTTTTCTAATAATGCAAAATCCAGCCCGCAGGAGTCCTTTAAGTCACATAATACTAGTTCTGAGATATAAGCGTTTGAATATTTCAAATTACTCCTCACATCACATTTTTTTAAATTTCAGATTCAAACTTGGTGGAGTTGATTTTTATCACAAAAGAATAATATATGCCAAATTTGAGTAATTTCGTGCATATCGATTTCCGATAATCAATAAACCATATCGTGGACTTAAGTACTTCTTCCACTACAATCGTGGTCTTAAGTACTTCTTCCACTACAATCATGTACTTAGGTACTTCTTCCACTACAAAACCTCATTATGGGGGTTTCTTGTTTGAGGCAATTCGTATTGATTTCTTTAAAAATCGAGGCTTTATCATATTTTAATATGGTGTCATCGTAATATTTATATTTAAAGATTTTTACTGTGGGGGTGGGGGTGTCATTATGTTATTTTAAACCATTTTGGGGCATTTTTTTTCTCAAAATGTTGGCGTTTCAAAGGGTGAAGCCTGCTTCCCCAGATTTCACCTGTCTGAATTAAGAGGATAAAATATGATCCATTGAACTTATGACCAACATTGCATATTTCCCCCATATTATTGATAGGGATTAATCATATGGGGGTGGGCAATATAATTTTTTACTGTTTTAGGGCACTTTTTTTTTTTTTGTTTTTTTTTGTTTACTATTTGGAGATTTTAAGGAGGCCAGCCCCTGTAAAGTAGCCTGTGACTATTGTTTGACATAAATTGACAAAATATGCAATTTAGATGGCAGCGGCCGGCACGTAGTAATTTTTCATATATACCTGACCGGATGGTTATTATACTCATGTTGGGGCACTTTTTTGTGTGTGTGTGTGTTTTATGGGCAGGCCCGTCTACCCTGGTTTCTAGCCTGTCTGACACGATGTGATAGAACTCATCTAAATAAACTTATACATATACTGCCTATGGGGTGGCAAAATTAGGCCCTACTTTACCCGTTTGGGGGCTTTAAAAAAATATTTTGAAGGGCGGGGGGGGGGGGGGGGGGTGGGCCCCATTCCACTTCACAAAAATTATAAGACTTTGAAATATAATTGATAATATTTGACTTTGACATCCCCAATATTTTTTTTATTTTATTTATTTTTTTTTTGGGGGGGGGGCGGCGCTGATCAACCGCCCACCCGCCCTTTGTGCTTTCTCTCTTGCAAAGTCTCAATATTGCATTCACTATGAAAGACTACCACTTCCCAACTGTGGAAACCAGCTATGCGGTTTTAACTACCCTCCCAAAACAAATAATGTTATTTTGACCCCACCCCCATGCACGCACACACCCACACACACACAAACACGTACATATTAACGTCAGACAAATCTTAGTATACATTTTAGGGTCTGCCATTACCAAAAATAGGAGGGCAGCCCTATTCCTTGTCCCATAGGGAAAACTTAAACTCACAGCTTGGTGGACTTAGGTACTTCTTCCACTACAATCATTGACTTAAGTACTTCTTCCACTACAATGATAGACTTAAGTACTTCTTCCACTACAAAACCTCAATTTCGAAAAATGGGGGTTGTTGGTAGGGGCACTTTGCAATAATTTGTTCGCAAAACTGACACTTGCACATGTTTCTTGATGGTATGTGAATATCATTTATGCAAAAAAACTAATTTTTGAAAAAATGTGACTTAAGTACTTCTTCCACTACACTCTTCAAATATTCAAAAGAATCGTAGGGTCCGGAAAAGTATTTCAACATGAATACTTATTTCTAACAGTCTGTCTAAAAGGCAGCATATATTTCTAACATGTTTGTTTATAGTATACTATACACTATTTTTACGTAACTGTTACCTAAAAAGTTGTACCTTAGTTACTTTCAAAACCTAGTTGAATGGTAAAAATACTTATCCAGCAAACTATTGAGCTTTTGACAGCCCAAGACTCCCTCTGGGCTCATACAAGAAAACAACACAGTAATTGTACAAGATGGGTTATATCCATCTCATGCTGGTAAACCTAATATTTACACAGCCAAATGTTATTCCAACATAATAGATTCGAAAAAGCAAGTGGCCACGCCGTTGATAAAAATAATGATCTAAAAAAAAAACTGTACTAAAGTCGGACGGTGTAAAGTACTATTTTGGCAATTACAGAGGTTTATGTCCACTACGTCCAATGCCATTTCGTCCAATAGTCATGATCTAATACCATTAGGTCCAATGCCATTTGGTCCAATAGCCATTTGGTCCAACAGCCACTTGGTCCAACAGCCACTTGGTCCAATTGCCACTTGGTTCAATTGCCATTTGGTCCAATAGCCACTTGGTCCAATAGCCAGTTGGTCTAATTGCCATCTGGTCCAATAGCCACTTGGTCCAATTGCCATTTGATCCAATAGCCACTTGGTCCAATGGCCAGTTGGTACAATGCCCATTTGGTCCAATACCCTATAATCTATGCAGGCAAATAACAGGTGCGCATGCCCTACCCTCGGCTCTTGCCTCTCATACACCCCCCCCCCACATTATTCACCCCTTTTGTGAACACTATTGACATTCCTGATATCAGATATAAATGTACAATATTTTATCCTCTTGATCTCAAAATTGAAAATTAATCTCCATTTGTTTTTATAAAAATAATTTCTCGCTTGCCATTCATTGTTTCAGAATCAAAATATAAAAAAACAAAGCAAACAAAAAAAAAAAAAAAAAAAAAAAAAAAAAAACGGTTACAATTCCATGGAATTACACATTTTTAAACATAAATACTAATAATTCAATGTCCCACTTAAGGAGAATTGTCCCTTTGTAGATAGTTGGCTTACTGTGGATGCAGAACTATCAAATGAGCACATTAGTGAAGATTTGGTGAAAATTGGATAAATGATAAAGAAATTTATGAGTATTTGAATATTGAGATCTCTAATAACATAGGAATCTGCCATTGGCAACGCCGGTCACCTTTGTGAAGTCACAAAGGGAAACTCACATATGGTGTGCACAAAAACTATTCAAAATGTCTTTTATTTTCATTCTAATGACTAGAACAGCTTTCTTTTCATATATATTATGATTTCATATATTTACAAGTCATCCCATAAAAAGATTTTTTATTCTCCCTTTAGAATCAAGAAAAAGAGGATTTAGTACAATGTGTACAATAGATATGGGAAAGATCTCCCTGCATTACATCGCACATCATGGTCGCGTTGCCAATTGGAGGATCTCCATATCATAAGTGATCTCAAAATCTAAAAATTCATATCTCTCTTATTTCATTGCCTGATTTTTCTGAAAATTTCCCAATATGTTTTGGGGGTTTGTCTCCACTCACTGAAGCTAAATTTCTCTGAGGGGATAATTCCCCTTTAACTGACGCGTTGTGCAAACGAGAGAGAAAGAGTGATAGAGAGAGAGAGAGAGAGAGAGAGAGAGAGAGAGCGGGAGAGAGAGAGAGCAATACACATTTACTAAATAAAACCCCTAAAATGACAACTCCTCGAAAATATTAAATGAATATCAATACATGCAATATCAAAGTCGTGCGTGATGCAAGAAAGGGGGGGGGGGGGAGTAAAGGCGTTAAATTTGTATCGGTTGGCACCGATTGGCATTAGACGACATGGCTATTGGACGAAATGGCATTGGACGTAGTGGCAATTTACCATTACAGAGAACAATAAATATCTTTTAAGGTTGAGTATTTAATAAATAGGAATTACTCATTTCAACATTACCTCCCCTTTCATGCAGAAAATGAAAAAGGCAATTGAGTGTTGGTACATTGTGACAGACCGAATAAGAAAGTTATGAGAAAATATTATGTCAACTTCATGAAATGTAAATGAAAAGTTGCCTTTTAATGAACTATATTAATTTCTGCAACATTAAAAAGAAAGAAAGAAAAGAAACATTACAGATGATCGGGAGTCTGTTCACCTCCTTCTCAATAGAGCATTTCATTATACATATTATATAATGTAAATGGCTTCTTCTTTCTATTTATAGTTCCCAGATGACTATTGGGACTGGCTACAATGTACAATACCATTGACGACCGCCAAATAAGCAAAGCATTATGGTTTCTTACTCCACGATCTAATCATTTTGGAGAGATCGAGCATGTTTTATTTACTTTTTGTCAGGGATGTTTCGTTCATTTTACATTGGATGTATCATTGGATTTCATTGTTTTGTTAATTGTTATATCTGATTGTAAAGCGCTGTGATACATGTTTACCCGTAGTAAGAGCGCTATATAAATATTAATATTGTATTGTATTGTATTGTATCATATAACCATAACAGTAAAATAATTTGTCCTCCCTTTTCCCATAAAAAATGTACAATTTTTTTTTAAACGTATGTGCTACCCTGAAAACTTGCTCAAAGTTACAATTCGTTTGAAAAAATACACTTTTGATTGTACAATTTATGATATTTTAATTCAACCATGCGTGGTATTATTAATGATAGATTATTCATTGACGTAATAAGTTCAAATTTCATCAAGAGTATTATGTTTTTTATATTATTTTTGTAGTTTCTACTTTATTCCACTCATACAAAAACGGTACACGGTATATAAATAATTACACACTTGACCCTAACATGTAAATACATACATATAATGTATTAAAAATGTATTAAAACACATTAATAACTAAATATTTTACAAAAAGCATTGATGGTAACAATAACAAGAAATGAAATACAGAGTGGATAAGCCAACAAAAGCCAAAGACTTATCGAGGCTAGCTCCTAGATTGAGTTAATATATATGTTTGAAGTAACATAAAAAAGTAAATGTAATATACATATTTACATAAGAATTAAAATCAAATTGTTATTTTAGGAATTTCAGGAATTTACATGATTTTACCCCAAAGTACTTGAATTTTCTTTTGAAGGTTTGGAGAGTTGGAAAAACTTTGATTAATGGAGGAATAGTGAGCCCAAGTTTGGGACCATACATATTAGTTGATTGTCAAATGCATATCTAAAAAGGGGTATACGAATATCTCATTGACGCCTTGGAAAATAAGTTATGATAGCTTGAGCTAATGGTAAACAAATGATTAAAATAGGTTACATGAACGATGCAACCTGCATTTTGAAAATATTATGTAAAGATAAACCATTGTACCTTTTAAATAGTAGTTTCCTTGGAGGGGAACTCGTAATAATACGAAAGACTCTTTTCTGGAGTGTGAATAATATGTTGTTAAAAAATATCACAGGAATTGCCCCCACATTATAGTAGAATAGGATAAATATGATAGTATCAGAGTATTATACAGTTACAACTTGACCAAAAAATCTAAGGATAAAATATGTCGTCATCTACATAAAACACCTATTGCACGTGATTTTTTTTAGTGAGTCATACTCAATATGTTTGGACCAATTAATACTTTTATCAAGTTCAATGCTAAAGAATTTAGTGACTGGGATTTCACTTATACATTGGCCATTTAGAAGTGTCTGAATAGGCACATCCTGTGTCTTCATATTCTTTCTTTTAAATACCATATAATTATATTTGTTAGAATTTACCATCAGTTTATTGGCTATAAACCATTTCATGATTTTGGGTATTTCAGAGTGTAATAATTGAGCAATGTCAGTGTAATTGTTTGCAGTCTTAAATAAACTTGTACCATCTGTAAAACAATTGGACGAAGCAAGTCACTAGCATATTGCACATCGTTTAAAAATAAATAACGGACCTAATATTGAACCTTGGGGACACTTACAGGGATGTTTAATATATTAGATTTAACTTTATCGATATGTACAAATTGTTTTCTATTGGTCAAGTAACTTTTTTTTTAATTCCGAGATGACTCCTCTTATTCCATAATAGTATAAAAACAAAATTAGTATTGTGATTAAACTTTCAAAGTCCTTTGAAAGATCAGAAAAGAAGACCATCAACATTTTTTTTTTCAAAAGCAGAAATAATACGATTTATAAATTCGAGCTAGGCCATGTATGTTGAGTGACCTGACCGGAAACCATTTTATTATTTTAGAGGATAGAATGTGTTTTTTAAAATGTCATTGTTGTATATACCAGTTTCCCCAAAACTTTGGAAAACACAGATAAGATAGAGATAAGCCTAAAGTTTTTGCAAGTATTCCTATTCCCAGACACAAATATCGTTAAAATCAGGGAAACAGCCTTGTTGGAGAGACAAATTGAATATGTGTATAGTTATGTTGAGAATCAAATGAAATATCTCTTTACTATTCTAATATTAAATTTATCATAACCAGGATTTTTTCCTTCTTTTACATTTAAAACTGTGGTAAATATTTCAGTGCTGTTAATCGGATAAAAATATAATATTTTGATTGGTATCAGGAAGAACTGAACATGTGTTCAAAGGAATCATTAATATTTTTTCCACGTTTATAAAATATTTATCAAAAACATCTAAAGTTAGTGTGGCATCTTCTTCCATCTTTCCGTCAATTTCAAGAGTTATAGACTTCGTCTTGCTTGTCTTTTGTCAGAACATCATTAAGAGTTTTACAAGTGGCTTTAAGATCGGAATAAACAGTAAAAAATTTATACTTATAATAATCCTGTTTAGCTTTACGTTTAGCATTATTGGCAAGATTTCAAGCAGTTTTATACAGTAATTTTTCACGATATCGTTTCGGTCTATATGGATTATTTGTTTATACAATTTGTTTTTCTTCATAGTTACATAATTTTTTCAACTGAATGCTTAACCACGGATACTTGAGTCCTTTTTTGTTGTTTTTTTTATTACTCTTTTGTAAAGAAAAATTATCATCATACGATATATTTCATTTTTGAAAAATATATGATATAGGGCATTTAAATTGCCACATTTATATTAGGCAACATTACTAAGATCAGCATAAAATGCATTAATATTTGATGATCGTATTTTTATTTCTTCTTTCGGAGATTCATGAAATTAAGTTTGAACATTTTTTTAAATTAAAAAAACAAATAAATTTGGGTTGACACTGTATAGTGCACTTGCCTGTCCGCTAGCCTGCTGCCCTCTTGTGAAATTCCATTCTTAGGCATAGGAGTTACTTCAATAGACCGGTTTACTAGCATATTCAATTTGTATGCATACTTTTTCTCGGTGACATAGTAACAAGGTATTTAAACAACCTGTAATAAAAGAATGAACTACAGTACATGGAATCAAGTTTGCACATAGTTGTTGCTATGTCGGACAAGCCTAATGCAAGCTTTCAGGTTGTCAAGAACAACGTTTGTTATGCATAAAATTTGAATATGTTAGTAAACTGGTCTATTCATAGGGCCAACATGTTATATATCGAATAAATATATATGTTCATGTGTCACATATTGGGGTATACTAAAGGGTGGAGGAGTAACATTTTAGAGGAAAATTGTTTACATTTTTTCACATAGCATAAAAACAATGTACAGTCATGAAGTGTGCAATGCTTCATATTGTAGATAATTTGTCGGCTACATGTCTGTGAAGTTCAGCTTTGTCCTGCTCCTTGTTTTAATACAAAAATAATTTGAGTGGATTAGGATAAGGGTGGAGGATCCTACGGTAGATCAATGCTTTCTATAATCATTTGCAAGGATAGGAAATTTGAGTGAATAAAAATTAATTGGAGTGACGATGCGGTAGCGTGATCGTAACTTGCGTTAAATCGTTTGATCCAAATGCGAAATTGGGTGAACGAAAGATTGAGCGGGAAAACCTACAGTAAAACAATATAATGTGGAAATTAAGAGTGCAGTAGGTATGATTATGTTTTAATTGCCGAATGATAATGTGCCAGTGAGATACCTCCATTAATGCTCAGGGCCCTGAACTCGTATAAATATCACTTAAGCCCGCCTCACACTGTGCGATTTGCTGCGATGCGATTTTGGAGGAAAAGTGTTATAATATTTGATAAAAAACATTAAAACAATGAAATTTATGCTTTCCAAAGTTCTGGGTATTGCTTTGAAAACTAAAACTGACATTCAAGGCGATTGTGAACCCCCTTCTCTGTATAAAATCAAATTGTTTCCATATCGCAATGACGTCACAGCGATGTTGGGATTTTAAGCTTAATTGAACTTTACTTCAAATTAAAGGCTCGAAATTGGAACGCAATTTCGATTGCATTATTCCTGTACAACTTTTACGTCTCATAACATACTTTTACACGCTTCAAAATGTCACATTTATTGCAAACTGCCATTTGTTCCAAAAATCGGATCGCAGCAAATCGCACAGTGTGAGACGGGCTCTACATTAATGTTCATTAGGCCTGGTTTGGTATTTATTTTCCACGGGTACACACTATATAGGATGAATATAACATTCAAGAGAGACACTCCCAAAGTCATGAATGTACAGTTTTTGTCAGACCTCATGTAGAATACAGTGCTCTTTGGCATCTGAGATCCAAGATGGATTCTGACAAGATGAAAGAGTGCAAATGCGTGCAACCCGGCGGAGTCCAGAAGACCGAAGAGCCTTAATAATAATATCCATTCCCTATCGTAGAAGGAGGAGGTTGGATTAATCTCTACAAGGTCCTCCACAGACTAATGAAATAGTCTCCAGTGACCAGCTCCAGCACAACTGAACAACCACCACAGGATACACTCTTATGATGATGATGATGATGAAGTTCACGTTTGTCTGTCTTATGCTGGTTGAAAACCCATGTACTCACCGAAAGGGTCCGGATACTCTGACCTGATTCTCCAAACGACACATGAAGGAATTAGTATCCGAACCCCTCTCCCCTGGTGCCCATGAATCTTATTCGAGAACCGTCTGTAGCATGCTTTACGCTGTGAGCTAGTAAAGGATAGCATACATAAAATATGGGAATTATGTATAGGCCTAGGCCTACACAGCTGCACCCAACATGGTCGCCAACAAGCAGGGGAGTGGAGGGGATCACACTTATGGGCTACAACCAATTACAACATACGTTTTTTCAATCTCTTGTTTTTTTCAAAATGTAGAGTAAAATTTAACAAAAGATAAAAGGCTTGTGCTTGGCAGGAAATGAATTTTTTAGCTTGACGTTCTCTCCTGCAAAAAGGAGACAATATTGCAAATAATGCAGTTCCTATGAAAACAAGTACACATAATGTAGCTGCAGGATTTAATAATTTCAAGCAGTGCAGGCATTATATGCACATAATTTGTACCTTCCGAATTCATACTTGTAATAAATGGGGTATTACTGCTTAAATCATTGTAAATATTATTTTATTTCGATATATTTTTTATTCGTAAAAGATAGTTGTAAGGATGTACATTATAATCACACTAAATCTACTAAAGGTTTGTTTGAAGGTCCAAAAATACCTACTCATTTTCTTTGGCCTTTTCCCGTGGATCTACAAAGGTTTCGCGTTCAGGGCGGCGACGTGGACGGAATCTCTTGAAAAGGTCGCGTTGTTCAGCTAAGCAACCTCTTCCTGATCTGCCTATATTCCAACAGCACTTCCTCTGACCCTCAGGCATATCAAGACAATCAAGATAATGTCATGCAGTCGTAACGTGTAAACGCTATCAGCATTCGAGCTATTAATTTGTCAGATTTTCAGATATGACAGAGGAAACTGATACACGT
>CALNVZ010003429.1:18394208-18445198 GCA_940671915.1 Paracentrotus lividus | reverse complement strand
AACCCTTGTTATGGATCCATTCATTAAGGGATTAAAAGCATCCTTGTTTTGGTTAGAAGGTAGCAAGGATTTTTATTTTTTTTTTTTCCTGATCAATTATTGTTTATGATTTGCATGTGTGTTTCCCGGTATGATAAGAAGAATCACATACGTATACACATCTACGTGTACACAGTTATATTTTCTGTATTATCAATATCAGTATGAACAAGTTAAAACCATGACAATGCCTACACTCTTTAAAAAAAAAAAAAAAAAAAAAAAAATGGGCGACATGCTGTCCACACGGCTATTGGTCGAAATCTGCCCAACCGAACCGATGATGATTTTTTGCTTATGTTGATCAAAATGCTAGTAATGGTTTAAAATACTCAGTCGTTGATTCTTCGGCCAGTGGTTGTGTGGACAGTGTGTTGCCCAGCGTTATTTATTTATTTATTTGCCCAACATTTTGATAGTGTATGATATATGCTGATTTCATACAAACTCTCTTTTCCCCCATGTTTGAAAAATATCAATTATGATTACTAAAGAATATAGGCATATTCTGATTAATTTAAACAGATTATTCTTAAAAGAGAGAATAATTGATCATCTTAGATATTTTAGAGTGTATCGGTTCATGGTAATAATCAGCAAGAAGCTCATTGAACGGTTCACATTAACGCATACATCGTGTGTATGTTGCAAGTTAGGACTTGTAAGGTATTCTTACATGGTTTTTTGATGAGATGATTTTTGATTATGCTAAGTAAGTTTGACCTTGGCAAAAAATATGACTGTACTTTCAATCCTGTAATTATAACAAGGAACTATAATCATTGTATAAAAGGGAAAACTTATACATGTTGTATATAAATATAAAAATATTGAGTCCTGTGTTTTAGGGATTAGGGTTATGTTGTTGGCTAAAAAAAAAAAAAAATATTAATTATTTTATTATTATTTTTTTAAAAATCTGCAACGATATACTTTTGCCTTCAGTCTCAAGTATTTTTCATTCTGATTGCTATAGTACTTTATTTTCTTAGACCTGATCATGTGTACCGAGTATTCAATTGGCTTAAAATCCAGGTACTTCTAGACCATATCTGCAGTTGGTAATAATTCATACTTGGTCAATCAAAACAGATATTTCATATAGCATCTTGTGTATTTGGAACCATATCTCACCTATTTTGTATACTATAAATTCCCCTATGAGATTTTTTATTTTTTTTATTTTTTTATGTTGTCGTATGCTCCCTTAGATAGTTATTAGCGTTCATAAAGTCTTGTAACCATTTTTTATCAGTGTTCATTATAATTGCATGTTGTATGTTTTTTTCCCCAGTCTATAAAATTGACGGCACTTGTACATCAGTGACAATGGACCTTTTCATGCCAGTATTCTGTTTTTTTTATTCATCCTGCAAATGTTTGTCAAACATCTTCCATTTATTTTATCCACACTTGAACTTTGCGTCCCTGTCGTTGCAAGTTAGGGCAGACTAATTGTAATTACCTTCTGCATCTGTTTTCTATACAACTTGCATTCCGATTGTGATCGTTTTGTTACACTTTATTGCTCACATTGTTGGAAAATCCAATCGGCTGCACACAGTCAATACGTTTAGCTACCCCCCCCCATCTAATGTCAATTCCTCCATTTTATTTCTCTAAGCTCGAATCTTACGTTTTCTTGAGTTTAATGCATTTCTGTCTTCAGATTGCCTTGATTTTTCATGCCAACAAAGATTCTTTCCTCTTTATTTCTATGCTGTTTGTATATATCCCTTTTCTATTGTTTTCGGTGATCACCTGTCTTCAATTCATGATTGTTTCCTATAGATTTCTTTTTCTTTGCTGCATGTGGATTCCTTCCTCCCTCCATTCTCTTGATACCATATCCTTCTATTAGCGCAAGTACATCAATTGTTCACTATTTTCAAAAATTGCCACGTCAAAGATGAGAGAGTGCCTTCTAATCCATGATGATGTCAGATTCTTATGATATGCAACCATTGCCATTCCATAGACTTTGTGATGATGATTTCTTTGACCTGCATAGAGTTGTTCAGACAGATGACGCTTCTCAAACTCCTGTCAATTCATTGATGATCTTATCATTAACAACATCAACCTTTTATCTGCAAATTTAGATTTCGATTTTGATTTGACGACCCCGCCCAACGTAGCATTACAAAATACTTAACCGTAAATCAATTGTCTGATTTGTCAAAAAAATTCCATACAGATACATTTTTCATGCTTCATTTAAACATCAGAGTCTAAATAAGCACTTCGATGATCTTCTTTCACTCGTAGATAACGTTGAGAAACCCCTTTTCCCTGATTGGCCTGACAGAAACTTGGATTAATTATGATTCACACCATCCCTTTCATATTGATGATTTGAGTTCATCAATAAAAACAGCAAGACAGAATCGGTGGCGTCGCGTTTTATGTTCTTAAGTCCTTAATTACACTATTTAGAAGAAATTTCTGTTGAATACTTTTATAGAATCCCTTTTATTGAAATAGTGGTCCCAGGTAATAAGAATATTATTGCCGGTGTTATTTATAGATGTCCTAGCTCAAATTCTCAAGAATTCCTTCAGTATTGTCTAATCTATTAAGAAGTATAAATTTTTGACAATAAAGACTTTTCTTGATGGGAGATTTTAATATAGACTTATTGAATCATGAAATTAATAATGTTTCTCAGGAATTCCTTGAAATAATTTTATCTGCCTCTTGCTTGCCACTCGTTTCTAAGCAACCCGTGTCGCTAATGCTTCTCTCCTCTCTTATTGATAATATATTTTCTAATGTTATTTCACATCCTGATTCTTATATTATTTATCGGACATTACAGATCACTATCCTATTGCAACGCATTATCCCCTAAGTCAATCCATTAATGACAAAGGTTCTTCAATTTATAGACGAAAGGTCAACGCCGAAAGCCTGGCACGTCTCGAAATGGTCTCGAAAAATACTAATTGGTCATGTGTTTATGATAGTGAAGGCGTTAATAATCTCTTATGAAAAATTTTCCGATATTTTGAACAACCAGCTGGAATTAGTATGCCAAAACAAAAAATTAAAACTAATAACTATAGAAATACCCAAACTTCCTTGGATCTCTAAGTCAATTTTACGTTCGATAAACAGGAAGAATAATCTTTTCTACAAATACAAAATCAAAGGTACCGAAAAATCTAAGTTAAATATACTTCCTACAAAAACACATTACCGGATTATTCGTTTAGAAAAGAGAAAATACTTTTTTAATCGTTTGGAAATGTTTTAAACACGATATGCAAAAACCTGGAAAGTTATTAGACAAGCAATGAATTTGAGTAATAAGAGATCCGATGTAAGTGAAATTAACTATAACGATGAATCATTAAAGAGCCCAAGAGATTGCTAATATTTTTAATAATTATTTTTCCTCAATCGGAAACGATCTTGCTAAGGACATTCCCCTCTCTATAAAGCTACGCCGATTTCGTTAGGCCCTAATAATCCAATTCCATTTTCTTTTCCTACGACAAGACAGGAGGTTGATAAAATTGTATCAATTTGCAAAATAAAAGAAGTTCTGGCTATGATGAAATCAATAATGTTATATTAAAATCCTTATTCCCTTTATTTAGGTCCGTGGTCCATATATTTAACCTTTCACTGTTGCAGGGAAAATTCCAGATTCATGAAAATTGCCAAAATCGTCCCTTTATTTAAAAAGGGTGACAAACTTAAAGTCGGTAACTATCGTCCAATATCATTGTTGTCTTCATTTTCTAAAATTTAAAAAATAATTTTACTCGTTTGATTTCTTTCCTGAAGAAATACGCTATTCTTCTAACTTTCAGTTTGGTTTCAGGGGAAAACATGTACTTTCACGCCCTCATGTCTTTTGTTGAAAAAGTTGCCATTCAATTGATACTTCTTCCATACTATAGGTATATTCCTGGACTTCTCCAAGGCCTTTGATACGATTAATCATGAAATTTTATTACAGAAACTCAACCATATTGGTGTTCGCGGAAGGCCTTGGAGTGGTTCAGGAGCTACCTCTCTAACAGAAAACAATTTGTGTTTTTAAATGAACAGGCTTCTGACTTTAAAAGTATAACTTGTGGTGTCCCCAGGAAGCTTGCTGGGTCCTTTACTGTTTATTTTATATATAAATGATTTTCATAAATCTGCGAATTCACTTTCGTCATTCTTTTTGCTGATGACACAATTTATTTTTTTCACACAATGATCCAATGTTCTTGTCGATGTCATTAACTCAGAGTTGCGAAATATATTAGAGTGGATAAGAGCAAACAATATCTCTTAACCTTTTTGAAAACAAATATATTCTATTCAGTAATTCTATATCGTCATTACCACTGATATATATTTTGACAATACCCCTTTACAACAAGTATCGCAAACCAAATTTTAGGAGTTTTAGTAGACAGTAAACTTACTGAAAACCACACATTAATAATATTCTAAAACTATCTCCCGTAATATTGGTGTTATTAGTAGGCTTAAATCGCATTTACCTCAATCTTGTTTGCGTATGCTTTATTCATCCCTATTTTACCTTATTTGAATTACGGTTTATTGGTTTGGGGCAATACTCATCATACACTGTTAGAAAGAATTTTACTGTTACAAAAGAAAGCCATTCGCATCATCTGCAATGCCCCTTTTCGCGCCCACACAGACTATCTTTTCTACGAAAATAATATCTTGAAATTAAAGACCTATATTCATTCATATAGGTGAATTTATGTACAAATATAATTGTGATACTTGCCCTTTGTGTTTCATGATATGTTTGTGAAAAATCGTACATCATAAATATCCCATAGGCAATCTGAGGAGCTTCATTTACCTCTTCTAAGAACATTTTCTGCCCAAAGCACTTTTATTTATGAAGTCCTAATTTTGGAACACTTTGGCAACAGATTTGAAAAATTCCCCTACACTTTCAACCTTTAAAAGAAGACTAAAATTACTTATTGCTTCCTACAAAAGCTAGTATCTTTCTGTGAAAATTCTATCATCCAAGAACTCATCATTCACAAGCTATCTCCCCCCATATTGTTTTTTTTTTTCTACCTCTTTTGTGATTCAATTCTCACGCGCTCTATGTCATGTTGAAACTTTTCCAATTTACTTCTGTCATATTCTCTTCTCCTCGTCCACATGCGGTACATTTCTGTATTTTCCCCAATCCTCTTTCTCAATCACTTTTTACATGTTATTGTTCTGTGATTTTTTTTTCTGTTTTCCTTCTTTTCTTTGTTGGCCACTTCTTTTTTTCATTTATGATATATATATAGTTTAATATTAAAGATTATTTGAGGGGTCCACGACTTACAAGCTCTGCTTCTCTGTGGACCTCTCCATTTCAGTCTTACGTATATTACTCAGCTTACATTAATATGTACTAGCAATATTATACACTGTATTCTGTTACTCAAAAACATAACTTTGGTTTCTATTGGATATATTTTAATAATTCAAAATGTTTCTATGTTTGTGTTATTCATATTGCTTTGTATTTACTTTGCTGGAAATGAGAAAAAATAAAAACTGAACTGAACTGAAACTGAACTGAATTCCCGCACTTACACCATGTAGGCCTTCTGGAACAATTCCTTCTTGTTGGGGGCCTGGAACGAGTGGAAGATGTGGATTCGGCTTCTGCAAATGGAAGTAAAAATGTGAATATGTGGAAATAAGGAGTAATAAAGGTCGCTGTCCTTATTCTTGTAAGATGATAACCCAGGTCAAATTCTTCTGTACTCATTTGTCAGGATTACAGTACAAAAGATAATGTGCCATGTTGAATTTCTTTCCATGGATCGCCATCGGTGATGTGTGAATGCAACTTCACAGAATTTACGTTACTCAATACAAAGGGGCATTTTAATCAGGGGAGCATAATTCAGGTACAGGTAAGCACTTTGACGCCTGTGTAGGGTGAATCAATAAATGAGATGCTTTGCTCCCGTTCAAAGCTGACTTTATTGTATTAGTTTGCAGATTATTGCTGAGATATAATGTAGTTTTCAAGGCCACAAGGGAATTGGCATTCTAAAAACTGATGCTCACATCGTGTGCATTTCATAAAAGGATACATTTGTGAAATCTTGCTCTAAAACTTCATTCATTTCGTAAAGTGTTGTCCATTTAAATGATGCACAGATGTGAGGTCATCGATAGGTTTTGTGATCATACATGTCATAAGGTAACTATATGGAACGCGAGCCGAAAATTTTGCCTTATAATGACATTTAGAATTGTATTTGACATACATTTTACCTCGTTATTAGCTTCACAAGGTAATCACTACATAAAAATAATTATGTTAATCTTGAAAAATCGAGGAGGGACAGTCCCCCGCCCCCCCGCTCCGGGATCGCCGCAATGCATGATAAGTCATTACCGACTCATGGCAAATTTACATGGCTAGCCATTCTATAATATAAATTAATGTATGAAAGGAACGTAAATTAGCTATGCGCTATGATCCAGGTTCTCGCACAAACTTTGGCACGTATTCACAAAGGTGTCCTAAAGTTAAGCCTAACTTAAATCTGTGGTTTAAATATGAGTAGCAAAATGTGACACAGTCTGTCGACGTTGTTTTAGGATTCTTACACGTTAACTGGGGTCTGGAATCGTACCTTAAGGGTTAGGAAAACTTCTGTACTTATCATTCCCAAGCACTGTTTAAGAGTTTCAGTACCAAAAATCATAAATCAAAGATCTACTTTTGGGGATTGCGTCATATTTTGCTACCCTTAGTTAAACCACAGATATAAGATAGGCTTAACTTTAGGGCACCCCTTACAAAAATATCGTGTGGTCCCACACAACGGTACAATACAAAATACCACAGGATTTTCCTATGGTTTTTTTTTTGCACAAATACCACACAAAATACCATACAGCAGTATCATACAGCCAAAATACCATAGGATTTCCTATGGTTTTTTGGCACAAATACAACACAAAATACCCTACCGCAGTACCATACAGCCAAAATACCATAGGATTTCCTATGGTTTTTTGGCACAAATACCACACAAAATACCATACAGAAGTACCATACACCAAAAATAGCCAATAAGGATTTATCTATGTTTTTGGCACAAGTACCAAAATATATATTATTATAATATTTATATGTGTTTTCTCTATTTATCTATATTATATCTATCTTATATTGTCTTTTATTCTTTTTTTTTTTTTTTTTTTTTTTTTTTTTTTTTTCTTTTTTGATTCTATTTGTTCACTGGAGGTAGCATCTAAGGAGGGGTGCAGGCGAGCGGAGCGTGTGCGAAGGATAGTGAGATAGGGCGGTGGGTGGCGAGCCGGGAGAACGGACCGCGCGCGTTATATTCAGAGATGCCACACGCCGTTACCACAGGACTGCCGCTAGACACGCAAGGATACCATATACTGGTGTATATATACCACTATTTAGCAAAAATATTTTGGGTCACAGTTAGGTTTTTTCTATATTTCTTGAGAATAATGCAAATGTCAAAACTATTGCTCTTGATGTTACTTTGTGTTTAGGAAATATATTTCCCTAAAAGAAAAAATATTAATATGTAAGCAATTACTAGTTAATGAGGTAAGCTTCACAAAATACTGATTTGTGCATACAAAAACATTGTATGCAAATGAGCTAATTACCATAGTACCACACGAAGTACCACAGGAATACCATACGACTACCAAACTTCAGCAGTAAACTGCCATAAATCCACTTTGACTAAATGCCGTTGGTTTCATCCCTGTTGGATTTTTGTCTTCAATCAGTTCGTCAAATTACCATTTGGTCTAATTAATTCCCATTTCGTCTAATCAAGTCGACTAGGTCAAACACCACTTAGTCAATTCCTGTAAGAAACTATCCCTTAGAAAAAAAAATATCCTGTGACAATACTACACAACGGTAGGTATTGGCGGCGTCCCGGGTGGACGGGGGACGATCGAGTTCCCCCCCCCATCGATTTTTGTTTTCTGGGGGATCGTCCACCCTCGATTTTTAAAGCTTAAGAAAAATATATGTACATATAATAGACGAAGAGGCACAATGTGCGTAAAATGTACCAAGTTCAGGTCATTAAAAAGCAAAATTTTCGGCTCGCGCTTCGCTTGCAAACAAAAACACCAGACAATAATTAAACTAATAATCTTTCTTCAGGTTCCTATATTCATTTATTCTTTTATTTGTTACAACGCTTTATTTGTAACTTTGGCATAATGTGTGGGGTAGGTCATTCTATTGTGAATTTTGGATATTAGCCTATATTATATGTCTCTTTGAGGTGCTTTATTTATTGCGATCTAGTGTATAATTAATTCCTCTCCAAATTTGGCGGCAATCAGGGGGACATGTCCCCTTGATTTTCAAAGCTTCACATTTTGTTTTTATTTTCTAAATAATTTGGATAAATTTTGTTCTTGCCCACTTCTCCAAATGTGATGGAAATAAACTTTTAAATTTCTTTAAATTCTTTGTTTTCAGGTCCGTATCGTTATAAAAAGTGACCATATTCAGAAAGGGATTACAAACATATATATGTATACATTGTAAAACGTTAATTTATGAGATTTTCACTCGCTCTTCGTAATTGTATTTTCTTTAAGAGTAGTGATTATCAGCTAGTGAATACAATGATTAATGTTATAATAGAGCAAAATTTTTAGCTCGCGCTTCGCGCTCACAAACAAATAACAATACAATGATTTAAATACCATACATGTGGTATACATGTGGTATTTGTGCCAGAAAACCATACAGCAATATCATACATATGGTATTTGTGCCAAAAAACCATACAGCAAAACCATACATATGGTATTTTTGCCAAAAAACCATACAGCAAAACCATACAGAAATACCATACATATGGTATTTGTGCCAAAAAACCATACAGCAAAACCATACATATGGTATTTGTGCCAAAAAACCATACAGAAATACCATACATATGGTATTTGTGCCAAAAAACCAAACAGAAATACCATACATATGGTATTTGTGCAAGAAAACCATACAGCAATACCATACATATGGTATCTGTGCCAAAAAACCATACAGCAAAACCATGCATATGGTATTTGTGCCAAAAAAACATACAGAAATACCATACATATGGTATTCGTGCCAAAAAAAAAAAACATACAGAAATACCATACATATGGTATTTGTGCCAAAAACCATACAGCAATACCATACATATGGTATTTGTGCCAAATACCACAGCACTGCTGTATGGTATTCTTATGGTACCCTTTTCCTGTGTGGTATTTCCCTGTGGTACTTCTATGGTATTTGATTGTACCATTGAAATACCATAGGAATACCACAGGACATTAAGAAATACCATATGAATACCACAGGACATTCAGAAATACCATAGGAATACCACAGGACATTTTTGTAAGGGACATTTCTGAATACGGACCTGTGTGTATAATCTTTGTGCTTTAATCGCACGTGAGAATTCCTATTGGTTTTCCACATGTGCTCATTTGATGCTAGATTCACATGGCCCGGGACGTAGGCCTACAAGCTTTCAGGTTTAAGTAATTATTGTGTTGATGCTTGCCAAAATCTGAGCTGTGGGGCCTTATGTAAGTGATGTCAGCGCATGTAAAGAGGAACCCTGAAAATTATTACCGAAGTGTCATTGAATTCTTCACCATAATTTGTTTTTTTTTTAAGTCCAATTGACCAAAAATACCAGATTATTTTCCTTCCATAGTGTTTACTTAAGCGCATCCAGGGAAGCTATTATGACTATGATAATCAGGTTTCAATATCAGCTTAAATTTTCAGAGGATGCTTGTCTGACGTAAATGTTTGCAATTATGATTACAGCATTAGCTGTAAGAGTGTTGTTTATTTTATCTTTTTTGTCCTTTCTTTCTTTTTGTTAAGATCCTGAACGAAGTTGAACAATCCCTTTAAATGTGTTTCAATGTTATTCCATATCATTTTAGAATGCAATCTTTCATAGTACCTGGTATAATGAATTCAAATTTAGATATCCCAAACGTACCCTAAGATAAAAGGTGATATAAAGGCAATTTATTTTACCATCAGCCTCATCAGATGAAGAGCGTACTTGAACTCCGATAGGCAATGTTGTCCTCTGAAATTTTAGAAATAAGAAATACAGAGATTGGACCTATTACTTAAATGATTACTTGAAGATCTTTCCCAAATAGCAGCTAATGGTTAAAAGTCTGACTCAGAAATTGTATTAAAAGTTATTCATATCTTTAAAACAAAAACAGAAAATATACAACGACATTAATGGAGTCAATAATGTGATATATGATATACAATAAGTATATACAATATTCGTCATGATCGGCCAGATATGCCAGGTTAAAAAAAGGAAATGTTATTGATATTTAATTTAGTCAAACGGTATGTTAATGAACCTAACAGCCGCGGAACCATGCAGCCGAATGACTGCGATCCCCGTTACTACGGTTACTAGGTGTAGAAGTAGTAATAAAAGCATCGGTGAGAGTAGTTTTCATATTGTCAGTAATGAAATTCTCCCAGGTACCACCATATGAAATAAAAACGAGAATGCCTATTGTGCTATATACACTCATTACCCGTAACCAACGACGCGGCCAACGTTACCAGGTTGATCGCATCGCTTCGATGTACACAATGATTCAAGAATTCTAATCGAAATGAAAGTTTTATCAATTGCAATCATATCAGAGACATGGCATTGAAGTTTTAAAACAATTGCCAATTTAAGTAAATTAGTTATTTACTTTTTAAGAAAAAACGTCAAAAATAAAGTTCAGAATGATAAAAAGTTTAATAAAACTGATATGAGTATTATTGTGCGCGCAATAATTTTCCTGGATTTCAAAGATTAGATTCATACATGTAATACATGTTAAAATGAGTTATTATTGTTCTGGTCATTACAACGAAATGTGGAAGACACTGTCTAAAAATGATTTGTAAAGGTTGATAACGGTTCACCTAAGTATTATTTTGTGAGGTTTTGGGGTCGTCAAAATGATAAGAAATTAACCCAATTCCGCTTTGAGTCACATTGACTTACACAGAAATGCATGTATGGGGCAACACAAATTGTTTGGGGACCCAAACATATAGCTGTTTTGTTATATTTTGGGTCATATTATGACTATTAGGGCAATTGAAGAGCATAATTATTGAATAGCATGAAAATAACAGGAAAGCTCAAAATAATTTTCTTCATATTTCCCACGCCTTCCCACTGCACTGTAGATTCCCTTTAAAGGGATACAGTAACTTTCAAAAACAAGAGCAATTAGATCAAGATGAATAAAATTATATTGCTCTAATAGTAAAAACAAACTACTGAAAATTTCAGATCAAATGGAAGTCATTTACTACCACAAAACAGTGTAACAGCCAAACGCGAGTGAATTTTCAACCCCTTTGCAGCAAACCCTCCAGCCCGCTAGGGTCTGGGGGAACACGACAGGAAGTGGGGTGTCTTGAAAAGCACATGGCAATTTGTTTTCCACCATGAGATGGTTTACTAAATTTGAGTATGAAATCATTGATATCTTGAAAGTAAAGCAAGCAATTAACTTGTAATTTTTAAGAGATACCAGACTGACCTATACGTTTATAATTATATTGACAAAATGAGCTAAATCAAGAAATTGTGATTTGAATATCATTCAATGTTACTGCATCCCTTTAATACTCTAATCTATTTTAGGTGAGTCCAAAGATGACGGTTAATTGGCGTTTGCCTTGTTCATCCTTTCGAAAGCTTATTGAATTGCACAAATATATCGTGTTAGGGAGAAAAATATCAAAATTGATTAGAATATTAATATTCTTTATTTTGTATAGATCTATGGCAGAAGCGGATCTAGAGGGGGGGTTGGGGGGGTTGCAACCCCCCCCCCCCCCAAAAAAAAAAAATCCGGGGACCATTTTTTTTTTTTTTAATCTTATCTTTTTTTTAACTTGTAATTTTATTTTATTTTATTTATGTATTTATTTTATTTATCATTATCGTCATCATTACTATTATTATTATTTCTTTTTGGGGGGGAGGAGAGGAGGGTGGGCGAACAAATAGAAAGTACTAGAAAGTGCCTGTTTATTAATTCCATATAACTTTTGAAACCCAATATTTTCGGCTGCCTTCGCGCCTCGCAGATACTTTATAGGGTCTACAATACACAATTATCTAAAAAAAAATTAATTAATACTAGAAAGTGCCCCTTTATTATTCCATATCTTTTAAAAACCCAATATTTTCGGCTCGCGCTTCGCGCCGCTGATACTAATCATAATATACAAATAACTTCAATTTTGAGCTCAAAATTTCAGCTCGCGCTTTCGCGCTCGCAGATACTTATAATAGGGTCTACAATACACATTATCTTTTTAAAAATTAATTAATACTAAAAAGTGCCCCTTTATTTATTCCATATATCTTTTATAACCCAAAATTTCGGCTCGCGTTTGCGCTCGCTGCCTATCATAATGCACAAAATAACTCCAACTCTAAAATGTTTAAATAATTCCTCGTTTTAGGTCAGTATAGGCCTATAAATGGCGGATTGTCTAAAACTCGCGCTCCGGGCTCGTTTGCTCGCTCCGCTTGCAAGATTTTTTTTTTCAATCCCCTCAACCCCCCCCCCTTGGAAAAAACCTAGATCCGGCCCCTGTATGGTATTTTTTACTTACCATAATTTGATCTCTCAAAACGAAAGTTGGTCGAATTGCGTCTGGCAAACATTCGTAAAACACAAACCTACAACCACATTATGAGCCGGCGTGAGAAACATCTGCATACTTATAATATTCATCCGCTAGTAATATTTTTAATATATTTAAGAGAAATGCAATATCTCATCATGACCGACGAAGGAATAATGTTCAAGTTTTTTTTCTTCCACATTTCATTAAAAACATTTTTAATGGAATTATACATTGTAAAAGAAATAATCAGACAGTAAATTTAATATAATGACACAAGGATAGCATAACAAAGGTACAATATGAAAGAGGGATATGTTGTATTATGTAATATGCCATAATATTTATATATATATATCTTTATATTTGAACAAGAATTGAATGTGTGTCTTTGAGGCAGACTACAGAGTTAGACACTTCACTTATGTTCATTAACTACACAACCAATGGTCACTTAGAGGGCGCGGAAATTTTAACAGATAAAGGCATAGCCGCAAGAGGGGCGCTAATATGGTCAGGCGAGGGCGCTGATTAATTTGTCGCTTTGTCTCTCTCCAAGGCTGAAATAATTTTTCAAAATTTTTAGGAAAATATCTTATGAGATTTATAATTTTTCTACTTACGGATCTGGTCGTTTTTCCCCTAAATCTTCCATCTGAATTGACAATTTGGAAACAGAAAAGTATCTTAATTTGGGGGAATTTGGTTAAATTATTGGGCATTTTATTTAAGGGTGTCCAGAGCTGACTCAGAGTCGACTTTCATTTTAAACACTTTACTGTTCCTGTCGCAAACAAAATGGATGATTTTATTATCTGCGGGGGAATTTCCACTACATTGGCAGTAAGCCTGATAAAGTAGGCCTAGATGTAATAAATCCATAAACAATATAAACAAGGTATTTCTTCTGAAATTGAAGAATGTAGTGGAATTTTATTATCCAATTATAAAAAAAATAACAGATAAATTACGTTGCAAGGATGGCACTTGTATGAAACAAAAATACCATAAATGCTAATCAAGTCTACTGTACTTTCAATACGTAATTCAAACATTAAACGCCCGTTGAACCTGAACCAAATAGGAAAACAAAATACAGGTCTTTACCAAGTTACATTATACGTATTCAAAAGAAGTAGGAGAAAACGGCTTCTAATTTACATCTCGCATCATGCCAAGAAAAAAAAGGAGGGAAATTTTTTACATTTTACCGGACTTAACTCAACGTAAGTGTCTGTATGACTGCATGTAGCCTTGGTAGCATAATGTATCTCTCAAACTGATCATGTAATTGGTACTATATTTACACTTTCCGTCATAAAGGTGGAATATTTTTTTTGCCGCTATAGCGACATGATTTTGCTCTGACTTTAATTTCTTGAATATGTTTGTCCCTGTTTTTACTTTGTGGGACCCTGGCTATATCTTGGACAATCTCCCAACCCTTCACGTGGACCTTTTTCCAAAAAAGTTTTGTGAACCCCCGTAATGCCCATTTTTGTCATTTTTTCTCATTTTGGGGCCCCTTTTAGTTTTCCCGGTCGATCAAGCCCCCCTCAGTCCTACCCCCAGGAAACGCAACTGAGGTGTGCCGTTTTATCTTGTTCTTTAAGTTAAATCTATATTTCTGGGGACAGGCTAAGGTCTCTTGTCTAGGGGAGGGGTTGAAGTAAAAAACGATATTGGTGAACATTCGGAATATTGTATTCCATCTTTATGCTGAAAACAAAAGAAATGAAAAGCCACCTTTAACCCTTAAATATCATCATTTTCCCCTTAAATTTTGTTTAGCCTTGATGACAAGGCTGTAAATAGTCATTATTGATAATATTTTATTTTGAATTATGTTTGGTTGAGATTTTACAATACAATTTAGGGAAGATATAAATTTCCATGGTGTAAAAATGAATAAAATGAATGTTGAACCCCGATCAAAATAAATTTTGACCCCTCCCCTAGTAAAAAGAGTCGAGCCTGTAACCATAAATCTAGATTTAATTTAATGAACAATAACAAATCTCCACCTCAGACGTGTTTCCTTGGGGTAGGACTGAGGGGGCCTTGGTGGGTCGCGTGAACAAAAAAGGGCCCACAAAATAAGAAAAAATGACGAAAATGGCCATCTTCAGGGGGTGACAAACTTTTTTGAAGAAAAATCCCCTGGAAAGGTTGAGGAAACGTCTAAGATATACCCAGGATCCCAGAAAATGAAAGCGGTGACAAACACATTCAAGAAATTGATAACGGAGCAACATAATGTCACTTAAGTTAAAAAAAAAAATATTCCACCTTTATGACGAACATAGTCCAGATGCTGTCCCTTCGAGATTTCCCTTCCTCCACGCAGGTATACCCTCCACGCAATGCGATAACCCCTCTGATTCGCGGCGATCCGAATTTGCTGCACCCGAAGGGTCCAGATGATTCTGCCATTCTCCGGGTTCAAAGTTCACTCAAACACTCCCAGAGAGAAAAGGTCATGAATCTGACCTTGGCTTGGTACTATTACATAATCCATTGAATTTGTTGCACTTCTCTTGCTGTGTACACATGTATGTATGTAGGCATGCAGTTGCTTCTCTGTATTATTTAGACCAAGGAGATATTACAGTGTATATCTCCTTGTTTAGACCAGGGAGACCCTGATTGCACACATGAAGTATCTATGATATTTTCAACTTCCAAGATGAAGGGACAACACAATAGAAACACAAGAGAATTATAGAAGAGAAGAGAAAAGAAGGGGAAAAACAAGGAATGATAAGATAGAGATTTAAAAAAGATGAATTAAGAAGAATCAAATCAATAGCTAGATTTTAGATGAAAGAAGAATTAATATAAAGAAATTCAGATGAGCCTATATTATTGAAAGAGGATGAAAGGAAACACACATAGAATATATGATGGATTATCGGAGAGAAGAGGTAAAGAAGGGTAACACAAGGAAGATAAGACAAAAGAATTAAAACAATTAAAACAAATGTTAAACTAGATATCAGAAATTATAGAGGAGGAGATGACAAGGATTGAACAAAGAAATATTTTAGAAATTATACAAGATAAATGACAGAAGAATTAAAATAAAGAAGTGCATTACATTTCAAGAGATTTAATTACATGAAAGGATCGAGAATTAAAGGCAATAAATATGCCTATATAATAATTGATAGAAGAGGAAATGAAAAGGACAACAAAAATCGAAATACATGAGGAATATTAAATGGGAAAAGGGAAAGAGGAAGAATAAGAATAAGAATAGCATAATAAATGAAAGAAGAAGAATGAAGAAATAATAATACAGGCGCTATAAGAAATTATAGAGAGGAGATGAAAGAAGGATCGAGCAAAGACATAAGAATTGATAGAAGATAAATGGAAGCAGAATTAAAACAAAGAAATGCATAAGAAGATGAAATAAGAATCCATAGAAGATAGAAGAAGGACAAAAAAATTATTGATCATAAGATGAAAGAAGAATTAACAAATGACATGGGGGGTAGATGATAGGAGAGTGTAGAAGGAATTTAGAAGAAAAAAAAGAGAATATACGTAGGCCTTTTTGGGGAACGGTGTTTGATTAGGCTGTACGAGCATAAAACGAATTGGATTGAAGATTTTTAATTCACGATCACATTTCGGACAAGCGCTTGAAAGAAAGGTCATCTCCCCCCCCCCCCCCTACGTTCCTCGAAGACTGCTAAAAAGTTACGTCATAAACGGCAATGATTGTCACTCTTCTTGTCAAATCAGCGCTCGCAGGCGGGGTCAATTTCGCACTGAAACTGGGGGTTAACGCACTCTCCCCGAATAAATTTGGGGAATTATATTGGAGATGGCAGAATCGTCTGGACCTTCGGGTGGCAGCAAATTCGGGGATCGCACGATCAGAGGGGTTATCGCATTGCGTGGAGGAAGGGAAATCTCGAAGGGACAGCATCTGGACTATGACGAACAGTGTATTAAATCGTCATTGTGAAGTAATGCGGAAACCATCAATTGAAACATTTCTGAAACTAAAATGATAAGGGAAAAGGGAAGTTATTATCAAAAATCACTTTTGCATTTGTATGCTATTGTATGTCCGATGTGTACGTTTTATCGACTTTTAATGTGTCAATGAAATTTAGGTCCGCCGTCCCCCCACACACACACGCACATACACATACACACACACACACACACACCTTTTGTTACTTTTATCACGATTATTTGTTTTAAAGAAATCTAATGCTGCTGTCTTATATCGAGCAAACTATTGAGCTCTTGACGACCAAAAACGTCCTCTATAGGCTCACACAAGACAGTAAATGTACCATGTATGCCAGTAAAATTAATATTTCCACAGCGAAATGATATTCCATTAAACGTTTCATATTCGACAAAAACCACGCTTTTGAAAAAAAAAAAAATGTTTCCAGCAACCCCCCCCCAAAAAAAAAAAAAAAAAAAAAAAAAAAATACTAATAATAATTTTTTATTCATTTGCTTGTTTATTTGTTTTTATTTATTCATTCATATATTAATGTTTATATCTTTATATTTATAAACAGAAATGTCGAAAAAATTATAACAATGACAGCTACAAAAAGTTTTGAAAAAAAGAATCCACAAATGCACTCACTAGTTTTGGTACATTTTATTGATTTTCATTATCAAACATACCAATAACATTTAAATTGATTTAATATACAAAATAACAAATCATAAATTTATTTTTTCAATGTATGGACATTACTTTTCATGCACATGATAATTGATTACTTTCTTGTAACACTGTAACTTCCATGTATAGAGCTACACTATAACAATACTATTACATAAATATCAGTGGGTATAATCGCCAGGAATAATTATTTTAACGCCGTCTATCTTTCTAACGTATTCTACCATTTGGGAACTCTTTACATCACCATGATCACTGATATATTTTAATGTGTTCCTAATACACAAAATTGGAACATTGAATCTTTCTTGTTGTCTCGTATTTGCAAGAGCATCTTGCTTTATCTTTTGGACCCATACTAACGGTATAGCTTTTTTTTCAGCTTCGTATAATCAAACATTACAATATATTTACTTCTTCTAATGTTTATTTTTGACATTATGTTTTCTATCGACTGGAAACTCTTAATTCCAACGAGATCTTTTACATAAATCATACCACTATCATACCATTCTTTAAAGAACATAGACTGATTACTAAACAAAATAAGCTTGTTATGCTAAATAATTTGATATCGTGTGACACTAGAATCACAATCTATAGTATTAATGTACATGTATTTCAAATGAGTAAAATCTCGGATAAGTGTCCAACCATGTAATATTTCTTTATAAAACGTTGGAATTTGCTTTGTATAAACAATGTTTAAAGTAGATATGTCGTAATTACAATTTAGAAGTTAATTGAAAGATAATACACCAAGCACTGAAAAATTCGGGAACATAAAAAGAATGGTCTGGTGTTTGTACATCCGCCCTTGCATGGACAGAACCAGGCCTCCACTCAGACAGTCTACCATATATACACGTATGCTCGCTCCCGATTTCTCGGGAATGGGGTATATTTTAGGAGTTCAGATAGGGGAGAAAGAGATAAAATCATGAAATAGGGCCTGAACATGGTCAAAAATTTGTGAAAAGGGGGGTAATTTTGCTGGCTCCCCGTCTAAAAGCCTAATAATTATATAGGGGTAAATTTTTGATGGAGCTTCCCTTCCAAAAGCCTTTACTAGGGGGTTGACACGGCTTACCCTCCAAAATCCTGTGATTTGGGGTATCTCTAAGAATCGGGAACGAGCATACGTGTATGGTTGACCGCCTGAGTGAGGGTGGGGTGAGACAGAACATCTAGGAAGAAGATGAAGGAGACGCAGAAGGCTTAAAGCGAGAGCGAACTGAGAAACCCTCTCATTGACTTTGTGTTATAAATAGCTAGTCTTAAAGTATATCTTTTGAGATAACTATTAACACATAAGAGTATGAATTAACCTACAATTTAATTTGTATTGAGAAACTAAAATGTTTTGAGGGGAAAGGTATTTGTTTTGTTACTTGACAACATAATCATTGCGGTATGAATTAATTGAGTTGTGAAAAGTGTGTTATCTTTCAAATGGGCCTGTAATGTAAAACTACACTGTTCAAAATGTTGCATTATGGGTTAGGAATCAGGGCAAAATCGGGTAGTTGAGGACTTGAGGTGGTGCTTTACAAAGCTGCTAGTTCGTACTGGCTTTATATCCAATGTATTTACCGAACGGATCCGGATATGCTGACCTGATTCTCCAAACGACACATGAGGGAATTGGTATCCGAACGCCTTTACCCTGACTTCCATAAACCTTTTGAGAGAACCATCTATAACAAGCCTCACGAAGAAATCTAGTAAATACAATAAGACATGGAAAAAGCACAAATCAGGGTAACCCATCTGTCTCATTAACCCCCCAAAATATTGTTTTGATTTTCCTCAATTTGTGTGTATGTGTTCTAAACAAGTGTAATGATACTGCTTTTAAATTGTGAGGAATGAGGTCTCCCACCTTTTTTTTTTTTTTTTTTTAATATGTAAATTATTGCTTTATTTTTCGGAGAGGATTTAATTAACTTCAATTTCGCTCTAAATTTAGCCTTTCTGAAATTCACTCCGTTGAGAGCGAACTCTTTTTTTTTTAAGTACTATTTATTGTTACTTTTCAGAATAGTGTACACTTACTTGTTTGTTAAGGCCTTCCTCTTCGGATGAATGAATGTTGGGCGCTCGGGGCGACATGTTTTGCTCAGAAGCTCCTTCTGCTTAGACAAGCATCCTTTAGTTGGTGTTTGCTTATTCACATCCATGCAGCATTTCTGCTCAATCACAGTTGGCATGCAAAGGCAATTGCTACATCGGCACCACTTAGGTCGACGGTTCATTCTTTTCTTACGTCTAGGTGCAGTACATGCAGGAGGAGAAGGTGTAGTTCCAGCAGCAATACCTTTGTATCCTAACCGATACAAATAAAGTTATTTTGTTCAAGGAATATTGGATGAAGATGTCTTCCATATGGGAATAAATGCCGTGAACTTAAACTTGATTGAATAACATTTTTATTTTGGTCAGCTGTAGCTATCCCAATCTCCTTTGGGTACCTATCTCTCCAGTGACGAAAGACCTATTTTCAGATTACACAACAATTTCGATCCATCAAAATAATGATCCCGCATTTGTTAGTCTGGATTTATCATTATATTTTAACCTTATTACTTGACATGTTTTACGAAAATTAAACAAAAATATATTCTTTGAAATATTTTGTGCGCTAATTTTGGCTACAAAAACTATTTTAAACATGCTATGAGTTTAAAATAATTTTGTCATGAAGGTAAATCGATGTTCAGTTTACGTAATACACATTGATGATATAAAATAAATTATGAATAAAATGCATTTTTACCACCAGATATTGCTTTGCTGGGGCTAGTCATCTCTTTCTTCTTCACCTTCTATAATACATTTCAGGAAATAAAATAAAAATCGGTAATGTCATAGTCATAGAACTAATGCCTTGATATGTTTCCAAGATATTCCTTTATCTGCTAGGTTTGTGAGAATAACGATTATCTTGATTTAATTTTATTAAACTCGATTAAACTCAATGTACATATTTGATTATTATTTGCCATAAAATTATAAATATGTTAGGTTTTCATTCATCATAATTTCAAAACCGATAAAATAACATATGATATTTCTTCTGTGTAAACTGAAACCCGAACCGTCACATTAATATGATTTACATCTGGAAAATTATTTATACCCTGACAAAGATGATAAAGAATTTTACTCAACAACTCTTATGACAGGATATTGAATTCCTATAATGATATTTTCTTGCGTGCATGAAGTTTCCAAAATGAAATATGACAGAGTTAAGAACAAAATAAATATTCGAGTTCATGTATATCATTTGGCATTTGTACTTACCATGGTTTTACCAAAGAAACTGTTCGTCAACGGTATTGATATAACACAGGGCAGGTGAAAACTGAATACAAATGTGACAAACATACCAGAGTACCATTAGCTCCTAAAACGGACGTAGACACTCATTACTTTTATTTGCAAGTGGGGTATTAATACGGATGGCCACACAAAAGCAAAAAGCCACTACAGTCTGTGTAAATAAAAATGGTACAGTCGGGGAAAAAATCATTTAGGTGTGAAATCTTTTCATACAATGTGTGTTTGTGGTACCAAATTAAAGCCAAAAGATTTTTCTTGCTGATGAGCTTTGTCCTGTGTAATTTGCTTTCGTAAAACAAAAGTTATTCTAAGTATTGTGCGACGAGGAACAAATCGAAATTATGCACTTCTATTGTTCTGGAGCGCTGAATTCACGGTCATTACGCGAAATCGTATACAAAGGCATGTGACAGCGTGCGGAAAATGGATTTTTCTTGATTGTAGAAAATTAGTCATATCTCAAAAAATACTGCACCAAATGTGATGAAAAAAATTGCAGAAGAAAGAGTGATATTCCTGCCTTATGAAAATAACAAACAATACCACGTTGATATTAACCTTCACACTATAAAAAAAAATGCTTTCCAACTGTACCATTTTATTTGACACAGACTGTAGAACGGTTTCCACTTCACTGTATGGATGTAGTCACCCATGCATTTACAATGCAAACAAAAGCCCATGCCCTGCTAACTCAATAATACACAGGTAGAGAAATAGCAAAATGTTCAATATAAAACAGCTTTCGAAATTGTCTTTTGGCCAGTGGTAAATATCAATCATTTTTATTTATAATTGGCCAGTTTCTTCCTTAGAAAATACCTCAGCAGGGGATCAACTTTTCCTGTTGAAAAAAATTGATATGAAAAAAAATAAACAGTCTTGTTTTTCAAAAATGATGCTTCTGTGTGATGTGTGTTATGACTGGAATTTCTCATGATTGGAATAGATTGATTAAGGAAAAGTGGATATCTATAAATGTAACTATTTTTGAACAAAAATGTATTGGGGTGAAGAACAAAAGAACAATGTTTACCACTGGCCATTTAAGTTTTAAAATTACTCTACCCTCTCCAACACTCAGCTCTGAGCCACATCATCATGAAATAGCTTTTGTCTAGGGTGTTCCTATTGAAACATGCCCTATGGAGTATTTTTCCACGGTGGTCATATTGGATCCATACAGTAAATTCATGTCAAACCATCGGTTTTGTACTGCCATAACTTTTTGTATAATCTACTCATACGCCTCGATTATGTTACTATAATCTCATTTCATGTTGATACACACATAGAAAATGTTTGGTATGATTTGGTTTAATAAGTCAAAGACAAAATGACATAAACTTGAGCTTTTATTGCATTTTCTGGCTTTGTCTGAACTTGTAAAAGTGTTCTAGCAGCTCATTGGTAATCTGAGACACTCTTTGGGTCATATCTTTGAATGGAACATCCAATTGTGATAATTCAAGTACCAAAATGTTCTTTTATAATGCTCTTCCATAAGCCTAGCAAAAACAACTTTAAAATAACTTAAAATTTTAGTGGACATCCCTAGTATTAACTATTCAAAATCGGTAGAGCGGGACGCACTTTCTTTTGTAGATGGGGGTATGCTCCCACTTTCTTAAAACTGGGATTTTCCCCATTTTGGTATCTTTTCAACGATTACTGTAGAGCGCAGACCTATAAATAAATCGCAATAGGGCCCTGTGTTAAAAATTGAAAGTGATATAATCAACATAAATACGTGTTTATAATGACATACTTGAACTTTTTCCAAACAATAACAATATGCCTCCATTTGTTATCATGAAATGTGATTTTCCATCTAAACATCTATAGATGGTCAGTATCTCACACTAATGCAATGTTAAACTGAAGTCCTCTTGATAATAGAGTTATTCATCTTTTGAATAATGTACAGAAACAACTATTTAAGAAAGAATAATCACTTCCTTCATGTAAAGAAACATTTGATATGTTGTTCCACTCAATATTAGAATTCATTAGATATCAATTTTATTTTGGTATTGATTTTCATTAATTCATCTTTGTAATTGGGTAATTTCTGAATGCGAAGACAGAAATATTCTCACAACATATAGTTTGACATAATTTTTTTTTTAAAGTGACATTATTTGTAAGTGTGTAACTGATAAAATCTAATGATCATCAGTTTGGACAACTCAGACCAATCTCTATCACGCCAATAATTGCACGCGTCTTTGAGGGCTTCTTGGCTGAATGGGTGTTGGCTGATGTCCGCGATCTGATTGACTCAAATCAATTTGGAAACATGAAAGGTAGCTCAGTGTCTCATTATCTCATTAGCTTGCTGGATGAAATTCAGCGGGGACTTGACAAACCAGCTCATCATGCGACAATTTGCACCATTGACTTTAGGAAAACTTTCGATTTGATAGATCACACCAAGGCCTTGAAAAAGCTGATCCAGGTGGATGTAAACACAAGCATCATCCCCGTGATTACGAGCTTTCTCTCTCAGCGTATGCAAACGACCCGGTACTGTGGATCTTTTTCATCGCAACAAGAGCTATCATGTGGGGTCCCGCAGGGGACCAAGCTAGGCCCGGTCATCTTCCTGATCATGATAAACGATGCTGCTATGACCATCGGGAAGAGATGGAAATACCTCGATGACTTGGCAATTGCTGAGGTTGTCCATAAATCAGGCACTAGTCATGTACAGGGTCATGTGAATGCCCTGTCAGAATGGAGCCAAGAGAATTCGATGCAACCCAAAGCTGAGAAATGCAAAATGATGCATGTTAGTTTTCTACGTAATGGTGAACCTCCGCCTGTGATTAGTATTCGAAATGTAGCCCTTGAATCGGCATGCGCGTATTCTGGGGGGGGGGGGGCTTTACGGGCCCGGGCCCCCGGGTTGGGCGCCAAATTGACTTCAAAGGGTCGCCAAAATGACCATAAAGGGGCGCCGAATTAAGTAAAATGCAAATTTAAAAAAAAAAAAAAAAATATATACAAATTTTTTTTCAACACCCCCCCCCCTTATCGTTCGACCAGCGTGCCGTAAAAGAATTTGAGTGTACCTTTTGGGTCGCCCGACGTAACGTGGAAAAAAATAAGATGTACCTTTCTGGATCCACCACTGGGGGCGCCAAAAACAAAATCACATCGGGCCCCCCGGGGTGACAAATCCTGGATACGCGCCTGGAATCGGTTACAACGTTTCGCCTTCTAGGAGTTACTATCGAATCAAACCTCAAGTGGGATGCACACGTCGAGCAAGCCATCAAACGTGCTTCCCAACGCCTCTATATCACAACAAAGTTGAAGAGAAATGGCGTCTCAGCTAGCGACCTCGTATTCATCTACACGGTGTACATCCGTCCACTGATGGAATTTTGTGCCCCGGTTTGGAGTAGCGGCCTGACTGTATCTCAATCCGACAGCATTGAGCGAGTGCAACGTCGGGCCCTAAGGATGATCTCATACCCTGTTCAGCGTCAAATACGAGGAGCTGCTTCGTGGTTTTGGAATTCCTTCTCTTGCAAAACGGAGGAATGACTTACTCACAACCTTTATTTGCGAAGTCAATCCTTGTCTCCACGCGTCATCGTGATCTGCTCCCAGCTGAACGACAACATGTTGCACGAACTGGTGGACTGAGGAATTCTCATCAAATTCACATTCCCCGGGCAAGAACGCAGAGATATAAACAATCAAATGAGTGATTTCACGTTCGGTGTTGGTGTTGGTGTTAGTATTAGCAGAGTGAAATTCTGCTAAAATCGAGCTCAAACACCGAGCTCAGATCTAGATGAAAGTCGATACCGATATCCCAACACGCGCGGATCGATAGCCTAACACCGTCTGAAGAAAAATGGCGTCGACGCAATTCGTAGCGAAGTACCGGTTTTGTTGTTTAAAACTGTTCGAATATACCTGAAGAAGGCCCTAAAAGGTTAGAATCATACCAGTAAATCGAAAATTAATCCTTCTTCAAACCTCTATTTGATACAAATTTACCTCATGATGGATATTTTTGACGAAACAGTAAGTTTACAGTTCATATCTCAGGCAGTTTTTTGCAAGCAGCAGGAAATGGAGCATTACCTAGTTCATTTCAAAGCCAGGCCGGGCCGTGCAGCGCGTAGCCCCCAGACCCTATAATTCCGTACATCGGTTCAGATTAGCAGTGATTAATCATGCCTTTTGTTCCTAAAATATAGACTGAGAAGACATTTATGTTGATGATATTTATTCCCTATTCGATTTACTACGGAATACCTTATTTTATATTTTCTAATCATTTTTTTCCAATGAATTTAGATGAAATTTTTTGGACCCTTGTAATAGGCTTGAAGAGTAAGTAGCCAATTTGTGAATCCATCTCGTTAACCCAAAAACTAACCAATTTTGTAGGTCTTGAAGTACCCTCTTTGGTCTAATATATTAATTTATTAATTATTAGGTAAAATAAAGTATTGTTACTCTGCCACTCGAGCCTCCACTGCCCTTATTATTCACCAGACAAACCAAACGTTGGCCAACACCAACACTAACACCGAGTGTGAAATGAACTTTTTCTTAATCCCTAGGGGTTTAGTGTTAGTCAATGGAAATTTGCACGTGAAATTTAACACCGGCTGCAGAGCTCGGTTCAGCAGACGACATTTGACACAAAATGAAACACCAGCAACCGGAATTACGTCAAAATTTAGAGGTCAACACCTAACACCGACTGATTTTATTTCCATTTCACGTTCGGTGTTAGATCAGACTTCTGCTCCAAAATAAACACTAACATCGATTATAACACCGAACGTGAAATCACTCACTGTCCCCACTCTTGTCAAACTAGTAAACTCCCTGTTATAACATGTATAACAACTTTTTTTTTATCTTGTAACTTGAAATATATTTTGTTCAATTGACTGATAAGTCATGATTCAATTCATTTTTTGAAGACTTTTATTGCAATATTTGCCATTAAGTTTATTCTTATTTCGAAACTTTTAATGTATGTAAACGTTGCAATATACATTTTCTCCAAACGTTCACTTATAATCAATGTTATTTTCAAGACTCTGGTTTTGTAGGAATTTATGTTTAAACTGTTTTTCTTTTTAATGATAACACTTTTTAGAGGACATTACTCTTGGTGTAGGGGCTGACACAGATTTCTACAATATCATACGATGTCTCATACTACTATTTCAGGTTTACTCAAATTGTTTCCAAATTTTTTTATATCACTTGTTGATTTGAGCTTTATCTGTACTCCTTGCTTATATCATTGTAATAATTTAGACAGTATCATTTAATCGTATTATATAATTATATCATTATAGCTGTGAACTATTATAAATTAGCAATCGTTATTATTTCATTTGTGTTACAATGTTAGATTTAATTATAATAATAATAATAATAATAATATGGTTTTATTTACCCAGGGTAGCCACTTCAGTTCTGACAACTGTTCTCCTAGCGGGCCCTGCATGATGTTATTATTACCCCCAAGCTCCTTGTAAAAAGGCAACTTTTAGGTACCATTTTTGTAAGTCTTTGGTATGACTCGGCCGGGTTTCGAACTCACGACCTCCCGTTCATGAAAGCAAGGTGGGCTACCTTTTTACGGGTGCTCTAACCGATTGCGCTATCATGTCCGGTTCTTTCTTATACATAATTCTTGTTCTTATCATAAATTCATAGTCGCTTTGCAATCCTGCTTACTTTGAACAATATTTGTATGACTCTGTTTACTCTCATACAATACAATTCAAATTGTTATATCCTGGGTTCCACATTTTAAAAAGTTTACCTTTGACTGTATAACATTAAATAATTTAATCTCTACATAACTCCAATGTATGCAATTTTGTACCCTTAAGAAATTACACAATGAAATCTTTATGATTTTCTCTTAATCAAGATATCATGTTATTAATATTGTGCTAAAGTTTTGCTTAATTTACTTTTAGAAATATTTTCATCCAGTTCTCAGTAATATTTTCATGAATTATTTGATAAGTTTATTTTTGTATTGTATGCTGAACTATTGTTTTTGTAAAGCATTGCATCATTAGTCCATGGATTAACGCTTTGCGTTGAATTTTTACAAAATAAAACGAACTGAATTGAACAAAAATAAAAAATAAAACAATTACTACCCTGGTAGAAATATTAAAGAGGACACATTTCTTTTAACCTGACTCTTCAGGTAGGGAAACAATTTTTGGACCAACTGCAATGCACTACTTTTACTTATGGGCAATTCCACGGTAACTTACGTCATTATGTTGAATTTCCCTTACAATTATCAATTTATCAGTTAAGACTTTTTTTTATCAGTTAGGGTACATGCAGGTAATATGGGCCCCCTAAGCTCATTTGCCTAATTTGCATAAAATTACAAAATGACACACAGTCTAATCTTTTTTTATATGAATCAATAACTACTGCTCTAACTTTTATTGTGAAGAAAAACAATTATCACCAATCCCCCTGTCTGCAATATTCAAAATGTTGACGTCATCACCAAAGTGTCAATATTATCTGCATGTGCAGGTAATATGGGCATATGTATTTAATTTATTTTCAAAAAACTACGATCATGACTCTACTATGTCTGGAATTTGCTTAAAATGTTGAAAATCATTAACTTTAAGATATCATTTGAAATTATTAGACCGTCTCGTAAATACTTTGACTATATATTTCATTGTTTTGTGTCTTGTTTATTTTTTTTTTATATTATTCAAATATTATTTTCATTATACAAATCAATATAGGCCTACAATAAGTTATTTATATTGATTATACTGTGAATATACCAAAACAAAATCGTAGCAAAGAAATTGATGCCTCATCCCAATACTAAGTACCAGAATCATTTCCGCCATTTTGGACGGCCCATATAACCTGCACTAAAATTGCAATGTCAGGCAAGCATTCAATGCCACATTGGACCTCTTCACTACAACAAATTTACCTGTACACGCTAGTATGATCAAAATGAAACTATAAGCTTACTAAATATACAAACAATTGAGGTTACCCCCTCAAACACTCTTTCACCATCACATTCTGTGAAATATAAAATTTTACATCAGGGTAAGAAAATGCCGTAAGTTTTACCTACCTTGTTGGTTTTTAGCAATTTTCTCACAGAAATTTCGGCATCAGATGCTCTCACGACGATAGATTTTCGTATACAGTTCATATGACCAACATTATGGCGCTCGCACCGGTCACCGGTCATCGGTCGACGGTCACGACATAATTTGCTTCAAGTAGCCCATATTGGTAAGCACCCGTTATTCCGAAGGTTCGTAATTCCGAAGGTTCTTTATTCCGAAGATTCTTTATTCCGAAGGTTCGTCATTCAGAAGGTTCGTTATTCCGAAGGTTCGTCATTCCGAAAACGAGATAGGGTTCGTCATTCCGAAGGTTCGTCATTCCGAAAACGAAATTGGGTTCGTCATTCCGAAGGTTCGTAATTCTGAAAACGAAATAGGGTTCGTCATTCCGAAGGTTCGTCATTCCGAAAACGAAATAAGGTTCGTTACTCCGAAGGTTCGTCATTCCGAAAACGAAAAAGGGTTCGTTATTCCGAAGGTTTGTCATTCCGAAAAAGAAATAAACTTATTTTAGTAATAAAAACGGTGTTGTAATTAAAAAATAATAGGATAGTATGCAATAATAGTCTCAGCGGAGCATGATACATGTGTATTTTGTGGGAGCAAAGCATGTATTGCATCAAAAAATGACATGGATCAAGCATCTTGATTTTTATTTTATCTGAGCAATTGCTCTCTGAGCGAATGGATTAAGAATGTTGGGGACTGTGTGTTGGTCACCCGTGAATAACCTCAGATAAGGGGATTTTATTTTATTTATTTATTTATTTGTTATGCTATTGACAATGCTGCCAAGTTGACAAGTTATGCTATTGACACTGCTTCTATAGAAGTCATACACTGTTAGAACACGGTTTATTTAACTGTTAAAAAAAATGTTGGTTTACAAGTTAAACATTCTTGTTTAATATTTAAACACTGTAAATTAAAACCGGAAAAGCGAGGTTTTATAGCCTTAGACAAGACCTGTTTAAAGTTTAGAGTTTAGAGTTTAGATATTAAACAGTTTTGTTTAAACAGGCCCATGCAAATGTCATGTGATAGTCATGAGCTAATGGCATCACTCGTAACATGCAAGGTAAAATCGGCGCAACATTTCAATCATGGCGAAGGACTTATGCCTCACTCATTATATAAGTGTATGTACTGATGTGTTGGCTCAGTGGATAGAGCGTCTGCCTTACAAGGGTCGTGAGTTCGATACCAGGCGGCGTTAACAAAAAGTTGGAGCCTTTTTATGTTTGGAGAGAAGCATTAAACAATACTGTTGATATTTTTAACAACCATTAAACAACAGGTTGTTTAAACTTTTGAACAACAGGAGTGTTAAAGTTTTAAACAACTACAGGTTATTTAATTTTTAAACAACGCTGTGCGATTCACCGGTTAACACGCAGTTGTTTAATATTTTAAACAACTTGTTTATTTTTTTTCTAACAGTATGTAGGATAGATTCACCAAGAATATATTATGTATATATATATATAAATATATACACTTGGTGAATCTATCCTGGTAACTTCTACACTGCTCAAGTTCCGAGCGTTGAGGCAGAGCGTTGATAAAAAAAAAAAAAAAATAGTCAAGAAATCACAAAAGAAATTGGACGGTTGTATCATTTATTCGTCACTACTCACGAGTTTCGCGCAAAGCGATCATCAGGCAACTAATGAAACATTGGCAATGTTTCATTAGTTGTCTGATGATCACTTTGCCTCACTTTGCCAATGTTTCATTAGTTGGAAACAGTTAGTTACCTGATGATCGCTTGCGTGAAACTCGTGAGTAGCGACGAATAAACATGATACAACCGTCAATTTCTTGTTGATTTCTTGACTATTTCAGTTGAATTCAAAGCATGACGTTTTATTACATTTTTTAAATATGTCTTTTAAAATAATATATTCCAAAAAATGGCTATTCTGGCTGAGGACGAAGTTTTGCCCCGCTCCCCCAGCCAAAAAAGAGGACATCGTCGCCCCCTTTTTAAGGTGTTAATTCCTCATATTCTGGTCCAAACAAGCCCCCATCCCACCCCCCCCCCCGCAGAGCATATTTTAATCAAGAAATGAGTCTTTTTAGTAGAAATTTTTAACTTGTACAAAACAATTTCAAAATGCATCAATACTCCCCTAGCGAAATTTACAGATCAGGCAACGATTCTTACATGAAGTAGTCCGATAAGCCTATGATCACCCCTTTGAAAGAATTCTTAAACGCCCCTGGTAACGATATAGATCAACCCCTTTCCACCCTCATAACAATTTGAACAGTAAAGGTGATACCTTCCCTCTCCAACACGCCTGCCTCCAGTTTCCCGGCTTCGCCACAGATTATTTCAGTTTCGGACTAATTACAAACTTATTTTATTTTCGGATTAACGAACATTCGGAATGACGAACCCTATTTCGATTTCGGAATGACGACCTTCGGAATGACGAACCCTATTTCGTTTTCGAAATTACGAACCTTCGGAATGACGAACCCTTTTTCGTTTTCGCATGACGAACCTTCGGAATAACGAACCCTATTTCGTTTCGGAATGACGAACCTTCGGAATAACGAACCCTATTTCGTTTTCGGAATGACGAACCTTCGGAATAACAACCTTCGGAATAAACGCCACAAATGTTCGGATTAACGAACCCTTTTTTATTTTCGGATAAACGAACATCGAGGTATAGGCATTTTACGTGTTTTCGAATTGACGAACTTCGGAATAATGGACCTTCGGAATAACGACCTTCGGAATTACGAAAGTGTAACCGCCCCTATTACCTTGCTGGCCCATATACCTGCATGTACCCTATACCCAAAATAATTATGGAAACCTACATTTTCACTTTTTTAAATTTTTCTATTTTTTTTTGTTTTTACTTACTTCTCACTATAAATAGTAGTTTGATTGACAATATGCTTGGTTTCTTGACATTCCTACCATATATTGAGTTGAGAAGATTTGTATTATAGAGAAAATAGATAATAAGACTTAGATATTGAAACTAGTGTGTCAATTTAAACAATATTAGTATGTTTTTATTGTAAAATACATGAAACAATGTATTTGAAGAATAAAACTTTCAGGCCATAGCCTATATTATGAGATAAAGTTGGAGCTGTAAATGATGGTGAATAATTTTTGAAGTTTATCTCCCCAATACCACATCATTTGGCTCTGTAATGTCTTGCACAATAATCTATTGGCCATGTTCTCTACAGAAATTTAAGAAATGAATACGCATTAAGCAAATCATTAGTAAGAGTAGATCATTGCTAACATTCGTTGTTAACAAATGTTCCTCTCCAACTTCCTCTCCAAAAACCTCAATGAATTAAGTTTGAACGCTCAATTTTGATTAATTTTTTTTTACATAGCCATCAAATGATTTAACTTTAAACGAAACACTGTATAAACCTAATTTGAAGTAAATGTAAGAAGGACAAGTAATAATCAAGTCATTAAATAAATTCAACCTCCCATAATTTAGTTTTTCTATAGAATGCAACAATTTTATGGTTTAAATATGGCAAAAGTGAATTGGAAATAAGCGCATCAACATCTGAGAAGTATAAAGTTGCATAAAAAAGTACAGAAAACTATGTTTATGCCATTTACAGGTGTAATGAAGCTAATGTGTTCTTTGTTAAACAAAAATAATGTCATCTCCAAACGCCTATTTTTGTTACTGTGTTTCAATCAAACATTTTTATATGTAAACATGAACTTGACGCTCTATAATTTTACACATTTCTGACATATACCCAAATTTTAAGAATCTATGCATCTTTTGCTTAAACAACGACTTTCATTTTTGACCCCCAGTTGGAAAAAAAAAGTGTACACTTACATGAAATGACTTAGTAGATCCTAATGTGGCTCAAGCACAATTAGAACATAATATGCGATACTAAAGTAACAACTATCAAAACGAAAGAGATATCTAGTCATGTTAAATAACAGTGTATTCGGGCATTACATTCATGGTCATCTTTAACCCGTAAATCAGTTACTCAAAAGACAAAATATTGCAAAATATTTGAATATATGTCATGCCGGATGCACTCAGTAGTGTGATTAGGGTGTTTTGGCAGGACTACGGGGAGCTTATCTAGAACGTTAGCATAAAAGAGGGCACTATTTTCAAAATGCCTGCAAACCCTCGTTTTCTATCTTCTTCAATAACTTTGAATAAAAGTTTCCAATGGTAACCGCACTTGTTCCCTTTGGCTTGTGAGACATTGTAACGTCTATTGTTGCAAGGAAGATTCAATTAGTATATAGGGCTTTGATATACAGTGCGACACAGAAAAAAACAACTAATTTTAAAAGCATCTGTCACATTGAAATGTTTTGTGACTTTGATGTTTATTTCATCATAAATAGTCACTCTATATTCAATTATACCAAACGTACAACTGTATTGTAACGGTCGACGTTGTATTGACTGAGTATGAGGAGATGTCTCCGGAATAGTTTTCACAACCGTCTCCAAGTAGTTTCAAAACCCTCTCAAAGTAGGCCCAAATTCGTCTCATATATAGTTTCAAAGTAGTTTCTGCGAAGTGAGATACTACCCTTACTCTTCGTCATGATAATTTAATAAAGAAATACATATCCCTAATAATTAAACACATAAGACATACAATCTTAATATAGGGTCTCAAAGTTGGGCTTACTCTTTCTTGGGACGCACTGTATACGAGACAAGAACTTACGAAGTATACAGAATGCGATCCAACCCCGCATTTGTCATCTTGCATAAGGGGGCCGTCACACTGAGGTCGTTCTATAACGTTCCATAACGTTCTTGCCCGTTCTTTAAAAAAATGCTGAACGGGCTTTGGTCGGGTTGGAACTTATAACTTTGAAAAATAATTTCTAGAATACGTTACTAGGCAGTTCATAAATAGTTCTCGTTACGTCAATTCCGTCTTTATCGCGTCCGCAATACGTTGTTATCCAGTTCGGACCGAGTAAACGGCTCGTTCACTCTATACCGTTCGTAGCACGTCCAAACCGTCACTAAAAGTGCCTGTGCGCAGCATGATAAAAGTTAGGTACCATGTTCGTAGTACGTCCTTCTCGTTCAGAGTAAGTCCTACCCGTTTAAGGAACGTTGTCACTACGTTTAATTTTAGAACTTGAAGCCAGTACGATTTTTTTGAACATGTTAAAAAAAATCGGAATGCCATTCCGTTCTCTCCGTTCGGGCCCGTTCGCCAAGTTCGTAAACAGATTGTAAACGGTCTGTACTAGATTCTAAAAGGTCTGTACTACGTTCAGTCCGTGTGTAAACAGATGGAGCCCGTTCACCAAGAACTACCTAGAATGCAGTGAGAACTAGCTCAGTGTGACGGGAATTATGACATGCCGTTCTGTTCAAAAATTGAAACGTATGTTCGAAGTACGTCCTTCTCGTTCAGAGTAAGTCCTACCCGTTTAAGGAACGTTGTCACTACGTTTAATTTTAGAACTTGAATAATTAATATACAATGCTTGTTTGTAAGACGTCCTAGCACATCTTTAGAACGATTTAAGTACGGCAATTTCGTTTGTAGTACGTCCATCTCGTTTCAGGTACGTTGCCATCCCGTTAAATTTTAGGACGAGATGGGCGCCCGATTTTTTTAAACACTTTTTTTGGAAATCCGACCGAGCTAGTCCATGGAGTTCGTAAACAGATCGTAAGAAGTATTTACTACGTCCACTCAGTTTACGCACAGACTATGCCCGTTCGGCAAAATTTGCAAGGACGTAGTAGGAACGAGCTCAGTGTGACGGGGGTATTAAGGATGTCAATGGCGTGCGACAGTGGCTGTATTTTCAACGTCTATTGTTGCAATACGAATTCAATCCAAAGGCTACTTTACTGGGGATACCTAGTTCTTTTTTTTCATACCAAGGTTTTATTGTGTCAAATGCGTCTATGCGTATAACAGCTGACCTAAAACATTGCTGATATGAAAAGAAATAACCTACCGCCCAGCCTTTATGATTAGTCAAATCAAAGTATGCTTCTTTTATGTTTTAGCAAAGGGGGAAATGCCTGTATACATTCCAATCAAAGCGCTCGCTTATTGGCTTATAACTGACTTACGTTCTCCGCTGAAACCTATACGTTCTACGTTTCGGGAGAACGTACATTTCCCCAAAATAGCGTTGTAGATTTTGACAACGGGGAGCTATCTCTTGTAGCTAGGGGAAACCCTCGTTTGTGCACACGAAAACTTGTAATATAAACGCTTGCCAGCCGTTTCTAGCAAAGACCAGTTTTACACACTATTTTTCCTGTACTAACAGTATGCAGGAGTTTGGGGTTTGAGCTATTTTGAAAATAAAGCCTTTCATAATGCTAACGTCCATAGATTAGATCCTCCGTAGTCCAGCGAAAGCACCCTAATATCAACAAAGGGAGGGTTCGCCGCCAAGCACTCTGCGTATTATTAACCTCGTGTTTTTTCGTTTTTTTTTTACTTACTTCTCAATTTACATACTAGTATGATTGACAATTTGCTTGGTTTCTTGACATTTCCTATCATATATTGAGTTTGAGAGATTGTATGATAGAGAAAATAGATAATAAGACTTAGATATTGAAACTAGTGTATCAATTTAAACAATATTAGTATTGATTTTATTGTAAAATACATGAAACAATGTATTGAAGAATAAAACTTTCAGGCCATAGGCCTATATTATGAGATAAAGTTGGAGCTGTAATAATGGTGAATAATTTGAAGTTTATCTCCCCAATAAACATCATTTGGCTCTGTAATGTTGCAATAATCTATTGGCATGTTCTTACAGAAATGTTAGAAATGAATGACGCATAGCAATTTTATAGTAAGAGTAGATATTGCTAACATTCGTTGTTAAACAAATGTCCTCTCCAAAAGACCAATATGAATTGAGTTTGAACGCTCATATTTGATTAAAATTTGAATATATTCTTGTTTTTTACATAACATCAAATGATTTAGACTTAAAAGAAACACTGTATACCTAATTTGAAGTAAATGTAGGGACAAGAAATTATCAAGTCATTAAATAAATTCAACCTCCCATAATTCAGTTTTTCTATAGAATGCAATAATTTTATAGCAAAAATATGGCAGAAGTAAATTGGGAATAAGCGCATCAACATCTGAGCAGTATAAAGTTGAGTTTGAGAGATTGTATTATAGAGAAAATAGATAATAAGACTTAGATATTGAAACAAGTGTATCAATTTAAACAATATTAGTATTGATTTTATTGTAAAATACATAAAGAAATGTATTGAAGAATAAAACTTTCAGGCCATAGGCCTATATAATGAGATAAAATTGGAGCTGTAATGATGGTGAATAATTTGAAGTTTATCTCCCCCCAATACACATCATTTGGCTATGTAATGTTGCAATAATCTATTCAGTTTTTCTATAGAATGCAATAATTTTATGGCAAAAATATGGCAGAAGTGAATTGGAAATAAGCGCATTAACATCTGAGAAATATAAAGATGCATAAAAAAAAGTACAGAAAACTATGTTTATGCCATTTGCAGGTGTAATGAAGCTAATGTGTTCTTTGTTAAACAAAAATAATGTCATCTCCAAACGCCTATTTTTGTTACTGTGTTTCAATCAAACATTTTTATATGTAAACATGAACTTGACGCTCTATAATTTTACACATTTCTGACATATACCCCAAATTTTAAGAATCTATGCATCTTTTGCTTAAACAACGACTTTCATTTTTGACCCCCAGTTGGAAAAAAAAAAGTGTACACTTACGTGAAATGACTTAGTGGATCCTAATGTGGCTCAAGCACAATTAGAACATAATATGCGATACTAAAGTAACAACTATCAAAACGAAAGAGATATCTAGTCATGTTAAATAACAGTGTATTCGGGCATTACATTCATGGTCATCTTTAACCCGTAAATCAGTTACTCAAAAGACAAAATATTGCAAAATATTTGAATATATGTCATGCCGGATGCACTCAGTAGTGTGATTAGGGTGTTTTCGCAGGACTACGGGGAGCTTATCTAGAACGTTAGCATAAAAGAGGGCACTATTTTCAAAATGCCTGCAAACCCTCGTTTTCTATCTTCTTCAATTACTTTGATTAAAAGTTTCCAATGGTAACTGCACATGTTCCCTTTGGCTTGTGAGACATTGTAACGTCTATTGTTGCAAGGAAGATTCAATCAGTATATAGGGCTTTGATATACAGTGCGACACAGAAAAAAACAACTAATTTTAAAAGCATCTGTCACATTGAAATGTTTTGTGACTTTGATGTTTATTTCATCATAAATAGTCACTCTATATTCAATTATACCAAACGTACAACTGTATTGTAACGGTCGACGTTGTATTGACTGAGTATGAGGAGATGTCTCCGGAATAGTTTTCACAACCGTCTCCAAGTAGTTTCAAAACCCTCTCAAAGTAGGCCCAAATTCGTCTCATATATAGTTTCAAAGTAGTTTCTGCGAAGTGAGATACTACCCTTACTCTTCGTCATGATAATTTAATAAAGAAATACATATCCCCAATAATTAAACACATTGTACAATCTTAATATAGGGTCTCAAAGTTGGGCTTACTCTTTCTTGGGACGCACTGTATACGAGACAAGAACTTATACCCCCGTCACACTGAGCTCGTTCCTACTACGTCCTTGCAAATTTTGCCGAACGGGCATAGTCTGTGTGTAAACTGAGTGGACGTAGTAAATACTTCTTACGATCTGCTTACGAACTTCATGGACTAGCTCGGTCGGATATCCAAAAAAGTGTTTAAAAAAATCGGGCGCCCATCTCGTCCTAAAATTTAACGGGATGGCAACGTACCTGAAACGAGATGGACGTACTACAAACGAAATTGCCGTACTTAAATCGTTCTAAAGATGTGCTAGGACGTCATACAAACGAGCATTGTATATTAATTATTCAAGTTCTAAAATTAAACGTAGTGACAACGTTCCTTAAACGGGTAGGACTTACTCTGAACGAGAAGGACGTACTACGAACATGGTACCTAACTTTTATCATGCTGCGCACAGGCACTTTTAGTGACGGTTTGGACGTGCTACGAACGGTATAGAGTGAACGAGCCGTTTACTCGGTCCGAACTGGATAACAACGTATTGCGGACGCGATAAAGACGGAATTGACGTAACGAGAACTATTTATGAACTGCCTAGTATCGTATTCAAGAAATTATTTTTCAAAGTTATAAGTTCCAACCCGACCAAAGCCCGTTCAGCATTTTTTTAAAGAACGGGCAAGAACGTTATGGAACGTTATAGAACGACCTCAGTGTGACGGCCCCCTTATGCAAGATGACAAATGCGGGGTTGGATCAAATTCTGTATACTTCGTAAGGGGGCCGTCACACTGAGGTCGTTCTATAACGTTCTTGCCCGTTCTTTAACAAATTGCTGAACGGGCTTTTGTCCTCTCCAAAAGACCTCAATGAATTGAGTTTGAACGCTCATATTTGATTAAAATTTGAATATATTTTTGTTCTTTACATAGCATCAAATGATTTAGACTTAAAAGAAACACTGTATACCTAATTTGAAGTAAATGTAAGAAGGACAAGAATTTATCAAGTCATTAAATAAATTCAACCTCCCATAATTCAGTTTTTCTATAGAATGCAATAATTTTATGGCAAAAATATGGCAAAAGTGAATCGGAAATAAGCGCATCAACATCTGAGAATCATAAAGATGCATACAAAAGTAGAGAAAACTATTTGTATGCTATTTACAGGTATAATGAAGCTATTGTGTTCTTTGTTAAACAAAATGATTGCCCTCTCCAAACGCCAATTTTTTGTTACTGTGTTTTAATCAAACATTTTTATATGTAAACATGAACTTGACGCTCTATAATTTTACACATTTCTGACATATACCCCAAATTTTTAGAATCTATGCATCTTTTGCTCAAACAACAACTTTCATTTTTGACCCCCAGTGGAAAAAAAGTGTTCACTTACGTGAAATGACTTAGTGGATCCTAAAGGGGCTCAAGCACGATTAGAATATAATATGCAATACTAAAGTAACAACTATCAAAACGAAAGTGATATCTAGTCATTTTAATTAAAAGTGTATTCGGGCATTACATTCGTGGTCATTTTTACCCCGTAAATCAGTTACTCAAAATACAGAATATTGCAAAATATTTGGATATATGTCTTGCCGAATGCGCTCAGTAGTGTAAATATCAACAAAGGGAGGGGTCGCCGCCAAGTAATCTGCGTATTTACCTCGTTTTTTTTTTTACTTACTTCTCACTATGAATACTAGTTTGATTGAAAATATGCTTGGTTTCTTGACATTTCCTACCATATATTGAGTTTGAGAGATTGTTTTATAGAGAAAATAGACAATAAGACTTAGATATTGAAACAAGTGTATCAATTTAAACAATATTAGTATTGATTTTATTGTAAAATATACATGAAACAATGTATTGAAGAATAAAACTTTCAGGCCATAGGCCTATATTATGAGATAAAGTTGGAGCTGTAATAATGGTGAATAATTTGAAGTTTATCTCCCCAATACACATCATTTGGCTCTGTAATGTTGCAATAATCTATTGGCATGTTCTTACAGAAATGTTAGAAATGAATGACGCATAGCAATTCTATAGTAAGAGTAGATATTGCTAACATTCGTTGTTAAACAAATGTCCTCTCCAAATGTCCTCTCCAAAAGACCTCAATGAATTGAGTTTGAACGCTCATATTTGATTAAAATTTGAATATATTTTTGTTTTTTACATAGAATTAAATGATTTAGACTTAAAAGAAACACTGTATACCTAATTTGAAGTAAATGTAAGAAGGACAAGAAATTATCAAGTCATTAAATAAATTCAACCTCCCATAATTCAGTTTTTCTATAGAATGCAATAATTTTATAGCAAAAATATGGCAGAAGTAAATTGGAAATAAGCGCATCAACATCTGAGAAGTATAAAGTTGCATAATAAAGTACAGAAAACTATGTTTATGCCATTTACAGGTGTAATGAAGCTAATGTATTCTTTGTTAAACAAAAATAATGTCCTCTCCAAACGCCTATTTTTGTTACTGTGTTTCAATCAAACATTTTTATATGTAAACATGAACTTGACGCTCTATAATTTTACACATTTCTGCCATATACCCCAAATTTTCAGAATCTATGCATCTTTTGCTCAAACAACAACTTTCATTTTTGACCCCCAGTGGAAAAAAAAAAGTGTACACGTACGTGAAATGACTTAGTGGATCCTAAAGTGGCTCAAACACAATTAGAACATAATATGCGATACAAAGTAACAACTATAAAAACGAAAGTGATATCTAGTCATGTTAAATTACAGTGTATTCATGCATTACATTCATGGTCATCTTTACCCCGTAAATCAGTTAATCAAAAGACAAAATATTGCCAAATATTATAGATATATTGACTGCTTTGAGGGACATGGTCGTTTCTAGACTGGTCAAGGGAATCTCCGCATCTGCCATAACCCAAGTTATAGCGGGTTATGGCAGATTCGGAGATTCCCGAGAGCAGTCTAGAAACGACCATGTCCCGAAAATAAAAGCAGTCAATATATATTTTATATGCCGAATCTAAAAACAACAAACATGGTCTAATTTTGACCTAGAACTAAGTCTAAGTGAAGTCTACGATCTAGATTCTAAAATAACGTTAGATCTAGAGGCCCTAGAACATGTCATGAAAGTTAAGTTAGTTCGAGCCTCTGGCTCTGCAGGCCACAATGCATGCTCGCCACATGCACAGGCAACACAATTGCATTCTACTTACAGTTAACTGCAAAATGCCGAGGAAGATTGGCCTCTAAATCGCTTGTTTAGATCAACATCGTCATCGGAATTCAGGCTTAACGCTCAACTAGAAATCTGGGATCCGTTCTACACTCTAAAAAAAATGAGTAAAATCTTACCCAATATTGAGCAAAAAGGTAACTCGCGTGAAATTGAGTAAAAAATATTACTCATGCGTTGAGCTAAATGTTACTGACTAAAAAATATTACTCATGCGGTTGAGCTAAATGTTACTCAGAAAAGAGTAACTTTTAGTCATCTATGTATCATTCCTAATCCTAGCTTCGAAAGGAGTAAACCATTAACCATTAGTTTACTCATTTTCTTGCGAGTTACCTTTTGACTCTGTTAAGAGTAAACAAAATTTACTCCGTTGGGAGTAAAGCATTAGTTTACTCCGTTGAGAGTAAAGCATTAGTTTACTCATTTTCTTGTGAGTTACCTTTTTTTTTACAGTGTAGCGCGACGAAAGAATTTGTCTACGTTGCGTGCGCGCGCGTTGACGCACAAGCAGCGGAGTTGTCTTAAATTATCGACCAAATCGCGCCGCAAATTATGGTATCTGAAATAAAGCAGCCTTGCACATACGTAAACAAATGGGGATCGCACTATGCCCATGGGCAAAAAGTACTGTAAAAATGTTCTATTGACCGGTAAAACCGGGAAAAATGACTATGGCGGCCATAGGTCAGATTATGACTGCACTTTCAACCAATCAGAAGAGATGATTATTAAAGATTCTTAAAATGAGGTATATAATTGAATATATGTCATGCCGGATGCGCTCAGTAGTGTAATATCAACAAAGGGAGGGTTCGCCGCCAAGCACTCTGCGTATTATTAACCTCGTGTTTTTTTTTTAACTTACTTCTCAATATAAATACTAGTTTGATTGACAATGTGCTTGGTTTCTTGACATTTCCTACCTTATATTGAGTTTGAGAGATTGTATTATAGAGAAAATAGATAATAAGACTTAGATATTGAAACTAGTGTATCAATTTAAACAATATTAGTATTGATTTTATTTTAAAATACATGAAGCAATGTATTGAAGAATACAACTTTCAGGCCATAGGCCTATATAATGAGATAAAGTTGGAGCTATAATGATGGTGAATAATTTGAAGTTTATCTCCCCAATACACATCATGTGGCTCTGTAATGTTGCAATAATATACTGGCATGTTCTTACAGAAATGTTAGAAATGAATGACGCATAGAAATTTTATAGTAAGAGTAGTTATTGCTAACATTCGTTGTTAAACAAATGTCCTCTCCAAATGTCCTCTCCAAAAGACCTCAATGAATTAAGTTTGAACGCTCATATTTGATTAAAATTTGGATATATTTTTGTTTTTTTACATAGCATCAAATGATTTAGACTTAAAAGAAACACTGTATACCTAATTTGAAGTAAATGTAAGAAGGACAAGTAATAATCAAGTCATTAAATAAATTCAACCTCCCATAATTTAGTTTTTCTATAGAATGCAATAATTTTATGGCAAAAATATGGCAAAAGTGAATTGAAAAAAAGCGCATCAACATCTAAGAAGTATAAAGATGCATAAAAAAAGTAAAGAAAACTATTTGTATGCCATTTACAGGTGTAATGAAGCTATTGTGTTCTTTGTTAAACAAAATGATTGTCCTCTCCAAACGCCTATTTTTTTGTTACTGTGTTTCAATCAAACATTTTTATATGTAAACATGAACTTGACGCTCTATAATTTTACAAATTTCTGACATATACCCCAAATTTTAAGAATCTATGCATCTTTTGCTCAAACAACAACTTTCATTTTTGACCCAAGTTGGAAAAAAAATTGTACACTTACGTGAAATGACTTAGTGGATCCTGAAGTGGCTCAAGCTCGATTAGAACATAATATGTGATACTAAAGTAACAACTATCAAAACAAAAGTGATATCCAGTCATGTTAAATAACAGTGTATTCGGGCATTACATTCATCGTCATTTTTACCCTGTAAATCAGTTAATCAAAAGACAAAATATTTGAATATATGTCATGCCGGATGCGCTCAGTATAGTGTAAATATCAACAAAGGGAGGGTTCGCCGCCAAGCACTCTGCGTATTATTAACCTTGTGGGTTTTTTTTAACTTACTTCTCAATTTACATACTAGTTTGATTGACAATGTGCTTGGTTTCTTGACATTTCCTACCTTATATTGAGTTTGAGAGATTGTATTATAGAGAAAATAGATAATAAGACTTAGATATTGAAACTAGTGTATCAATTTAAACAATATTAGAATTGATTTTATTGTAAAATACATGAAACAATGTATTGAAGAATAAAACTTTCAGGCCATAGGCCTATATTATAAGATAAAGTTGGAGCTATAATGATGGTGAATAATTTGAAGTTTATCTCCCCAATACACATCATTTGGCTCTGTAATGTTGCAATAATCTATTGGCATGTTCTTAGAGAAATGTTAGAAATGAATGACGCATAGCAATTTTATAGAAAGAGTAGATATTGCTAACATTCGTTGTTAAGCAAATTTCCTCTCCAAATGTCCTCTCCAAAAGACCTCAATGAATTGAGTTTGAACGCTCATATTTAATTAATATTTGAATATATTTTTGTTTTTTACATAGCATCAAATGATTTAGACTTTAAAGAAACACTGTATACCTAATTTGAAGTAAATGTAAGAAGGACAAGAAATTATCAAGTCATTTAATAAATTCAACCTCCCATAATTCAGTTTTTCTATAGAATGCAATAATTTTATGGCAAAAATATGGCAGAAGGGAATTGGAAAAAAGCGCATCAACATCTGAGAAGTATAAAGATGCATAAAAAAAAGTACAGAAAACTATGTTAATGCCATTTACAGGTGTAATGAAGCTAATGTGTTCTTTGTTAAACAGAATGTCCTCTCCAAACGCCTATTTTTGTTACTGTGTTTCAATCAAACATTTTTATAGGTAAACATAAACTTGACGCTCTATAATTTTACACATTTCTGCCATATACCCCAAATTTTCAGAATCTATGCATCTTTTGCTCAAACAACAACTTTCATTTTTGACCCCCAGTGGAAAAAAAAGTGTACACTTACGTGAAATGACTTAGTGGATCCTAAAAAGGCTCAAGCACGATTAGAACATAATATGCGATACTGAAGTAACAACTATCAAAACGAAAGTGATATCTAGTCATTTTAAATAACAGTGTATTCGGGCATTACATTCATGGTTATTTTTACCCCGTAAATCAGTTAATCAAAAGACAAAATATTGCAAAATATTTGGATATATGTCTTGCCGAATGCACTCAGTAGTGTGAATATCAACAAAGGGAGGGTTCGCCGCCAAGCACTCTGCGTATTAACCTCGTGTTTTTTGTTTTTGTTTTTGTTTTTGTTTTCTTTACTCCTCACTATAAATACTAGTTTGATTGACAATATGCTTGGTTTCTTGACATTTCCTACCATATATTGAGTTTGAGAGATTGTATTATAGAGAAAATAGATAATAAGACTTAGATATTGAAACAAGTGTATCAATTTAAACAATATTAGTATTGATTTTATTGTAAAATACATGAAGAAATGTATTGAAGAATAAAGCTTTCAGGCAATAGGCCTATATTATGAGATAAAGTTGGAGCTGTAATAATGGTGAATAATTTGAAGTTTATCTCTCCAATACACATCATTTGGCTCTGTAATGTTGCAATAATCTATTGGCATGTTCTTACAGAAATGTTAGAAATGAATGACGCATAGCAATTTTATAGAAAGAGTAGATATTGCTAACATTCGTTGTTAAACAAATGTCCTCTCCAAATGTCCTCTCCAAAAGACCTCAATGAATTGAGTTTGAACGCTTATATTTGATTAAAATTTGAATATATTTTTGTTTTTTACATAGCATCAAATGATTTAGACTTAAAAGAAACACTGTATACCTAATTTGAAGTAAATGTAAGAAGGACAAGAAATTATCAAGTCATCAAAAAAAATTCAACCTCCCATAATTCAGTTTTTCTATGGAATGCAATAATTTTATGGCAAAAATATGGCAGAAGTGAATTGGAAATAAGCGCATCAACATCTGAGAAGTATAAAGATGCATAAAAAAGTACAGAAAACTATGTTTATGCCTTTTACAGGTGTAATGAAGCTAATGTGTTATTTGTTAATAAACAAAATGTCCTCTCCAAACGCCTATTTTTGTTACTGTGTTTCAATCAAACACTTTTAAATGTAAACATGAACTTGACGCTCTATAATTTTACACATTTCTGCTATATACCCCAAATTTTAAGAATCTATGCATCTTTTGCTCAAACAACAACTTTCATTTTTGACCCCCAGTTGGAAAAAAAAGTGTACACTTACGTGAAATGACTTAGTGGATCCCAAAGTGGCTCAAGCCCGATTAGGACATAATATGCGATACTAAAGTAACAACTATCAAAACGAAAGTGATATCTAGTCATGTTAAATAACAGTGTATTCGGGCATTACATTCATGGTCATTTTTTACCCTGAAATCAGTTAATCAAAAGACAAAATATTGCAAGATATTTGGATATATGCCATGCCGAATGCGCTCAGTAGTGTAAATATCAACAAAGGGAGGGTTCGCCGCCAAGCACTCTGCGTATTATTAACCTCGTGTTTTTTCTTTTTAACTTACTTCTCAATTTAAATACTAGTTTGATTGACAATATGCTTGCTTTCTTGACATTTCCTTCCTTATATTGAGTTTGAGAGATTGTATTATAGAGAAAATAGATAATAAGACTTAGATATTGAAAGCAGTGTATGAATTTAGACAATGTTAGTATTGATTTTATTGTAAAATATACATGAAACAATGTATTGAAGAATAAAACTTCCAGGCCATAGGCCTATATTATGAGATAAAGTTGGAGCTGTAATAATGGTGAATAATTTGAAGTTTATCTCCCCAATAAACATCATTTGGCTCTGTAATGTTGCAATAATCTATTGGCATGTTCTTACAGAAATGTTAGAAATGAATGACGCATAGCAATTTTATAGTAAGAGTAGATATTGCTAACATTCGTTGTTAAACAAAATAATGTCCTCTCCAAATGTCCTCTCCAAAGCAGAGGCGGCGGAACCACGGGGGCAGGGGGGGGGGCACGGTGACCCCCCACTTTTTCATCCACCCTAAAAGTGCCCCTTTTCCTGACTAAAAAAGTGCCCCTTTTCTTTGCTAATAAATTGCCATTTTTATAGTAAAAAGGAGCACTTTTAATACAAAAAAGTGCCCCTTGTTACAGTAGTCCATATGTCTCTTAAAACCAAAATTTTTGGCTCGCGCTTCGCGCTCGCGGATACTACACTGTTCGTCATAAAGATGAAATATTTTTTCTGGCTCAAGCGACATTATGTTGCTCCGTTATCAATTTCTTGAATGTGTTTGTCACTGCTTTCACTTTCTGGGATCCTGGGTATATCTTGGACGTTCCCTCAACCCTTCCCGGGGATTTTTCTTCAAAAAAGTTTTTCACCCCCAGAAGATGGCCATTTTCGTCATTTTTCTTATTTTTGGGGCCCTTTTTTGTTCACGCGACCCACCAAGGCCCCCTTAGTCCTACCCCAAGAAAACACGTCCGAGGTGGAAATCTGTTATTGTTCTTTAAATTAAATCTAGATGTATGGTTACGGACTCGACTCTTTTGTCTAGGGGAGGGGTTAAAATTCATTTTGATTGGGGGTCTACATTCATTTTATTCATTTTTAAACCATGGAAATTTCTATCTTCCCTAAATTGTATTGTAAAATCTCAACCAAACATAAATCAAAATAAAATATTATCAATAATGACTATTTACAGCCTTGTCATCAAGACTAAACAAAATTTAAGGGGGAAATGGTGATTTTTAAGGGTTAAAGGTTGCTTTCATTTCTTTTGTTTTCAGCATAAAGATGGAATAAAATATTCTGAATTTTCGCCAATCTCGTTTTTTACTTCAACCCCTCCCCTAGACAAGAGACCTAAGCCTGTCCCCAGAAATATAGATTTAACTTTAAGAACAATAAAAACGATACACTCATCGCGTTTCTTGGGGTAATAGACTGAGGGCTTGATCGGCGGGAAAACAAAAGGGGCCCGAAAATGAGAAAAAATGACAAAAATGGGCATCATGTGGGTTGAAAAAACTTTTTTTGGAAAAAGGTCCACGTGAAGGGTTGGGAGAGCGTCCAAGATATAGCCAGGGTCCGAAAGAAAAAAGCAGGGAACAACATATTCAAGAATTAAGCAGAGCAAAATCAATGTCGCTATAAGCGGCAAAAAAATATTCACCTTTATGACGGACAGTGTAAATAGGGTGTATAATGCACAATAAACTCCACTTCTAAGCTCATAATTTTCAACTCTCGCCCATCGGCTCGCGGATACTAAATAGGGTATATAATTTTTTAAGCTCATATTTTCAACTTCGAGCTTCGCGATCGGCGATATTTAATAGGATGTAAATTTAACTCATTTTTCGGCTAGCGTTTCGCGCTTGCAGATACTAAATAGATTATACAACGCACAATTACTTAAATTTTCAGCTCGCGCTTCGCGCTCGTGGTCGCTAAATAATGGTCTATAATGAACAATTATCTAAAAATTTTTCGGCTCGCGCTTCGCGCTTGCATACCTTTTGTGATCATTGATAAGATACAAAGCCATTAAAAATTAAAGCACAAATTTAAAGGCAAATTTAAAGCGAACCCCTACTTATCTGAATACTTTTCTTTAAAAGCCCTATCTCAGTCCCCCCCCCTCATTAAAAAGTGCCCCTTTTTCACTGTGACCCCCCCCACTTTCGAATTCGTTCCGCCGCCTCTGCTCCAATAGGACAATCAATGAATTGAGTTTGAACGCTCATATTTGATTAAAAATTTTTGAATATACTTTTTTTTTTTTTTTTACATATCATCAAATGATTTAGACTTAAAAGAAACACTGTAAACCTAATTTGAAGTAAATGTAAGAAGGACAAGAAATTATCAAGTCATTAAATAAATTCAACCTCCCATAATTCAGTTTTTCTATAGAAAGCAATAATTTTATGGCAAAAATATGACAAAAGTGAATTTTGAATAAGCGCATCAACATCTCAGAAGTATAAAGATGCATAAAAAAAAGTACAGAAAAAATATTTGTATGCCATTTACAGGTGTAATGAAGTTTTTGTGTTCCTTGTTAAGCAAAATGATTGTCCTCTCCAAACGCCTATTTTTTTTTTTTACTGTGTTTCAATCAAACATTTTTATATGTAAACATGAACTTGACGCTCTATAATTTTACATATTTCTGCCATATACCTCACATTTTCAGAATCTATGCATCTTTTGCTTAAACAACAACTTTCATTTTTGACCCCCAGTTGGAAAAAAAAGTGTACACTTACGTGAAATGACTTAGTGGATCCTAAAGTGGCTCAAGCACGATTAGAACATAATATGCGATACTAAAGTAACAACTATCAAAACGAAAGTGATATCTAGTCATGTTAAATAACAGTGTATTCGGGCATTACATTCATCGTCATTTTTACCCTGTAAATCAGTTAATCAAAAGACAGAATATTGCAAAATATTTGAATATATGTTATGCCGGATGCGCTCAGTAGTGTAAATATCAACAAAGGGAGGGTTCGCCGCCAAGCACTCTGCGTATTATTAACCTCGTGTTTTTTTAAAACTTACTTCTCAATTTAAATACTAGTTTGATTGACAATATGCTTGGTTTCTTGACATTTCCTACCATATATTGAGTTTGAGAGATTGTATTATAGAGAAAATAGATAATAAGACTTAGATATTGAAAGTAGTGTATCTATTTAAACAATATTAGTATTGATTTTATTGTAAAATACATGAAACAATGTATTGAAAAATAAAACTTTCAGGCCATAGGCCTATATTATGAGATAAAGTTGGAGCTGTAATAATGGTGAATAATTTGAAGTTAATCTCTCCAATACACATCATTTGGCTCTGTAATGTTGCAATAATCTATTGGCATGTTCTTACAGAAATGTTAGAAATGAATGACGCATATCAATTTTATAGAAAGAGTAGATATTGCTAACATTCGTTGTTAAGCAAATGTCCTCTCCAAATGTCCTCTCCAAAAGACCTTAATGAATTGAGTTTGAACGCTCATATTTGATTAAAATTTGAATATATTTTTGTTTTTTACATAGCATCAAATGATTTAGACTTAAAAGAAACACTGTATACCTAATTTGAAGTAAATGTAAGGACAAGACATTATCAAGTCATTAAATAAATTCAACCTCCCATAATTTAGTTTTTCTATAGAATGCAATAATTTTATGGCAAAAATATGGCAGAAGTGAGTTGGAAATAAGAGCATCAACATCTGAGAAGTATAAAGATGCATAAAAAGTAAAGAAAACTATGTTTATGCCATTTACAGGTGTAATGAAGCTAATGTGTTCTTTGTTAATAAACAAAATGTCCTCTCCAAACGCCTATATGTAAACATGAACTTGATGCTCTATAATTTTACACATTTCTGACATATACCCCAAATTTTAAGCATCTATGCATCTTTTGCTCAAACAACAACTTTCATTTTTGACCCCCAGTGGAAAAAAAAGTGTACACTTACGTGAAATGACCTACTGGATCCTGAAGTGGCTCAAACACAATTAGAACATAATATGCGATACTAAAGTAACAACTATCAAAACGAAAGTTATATCTAGTCATGTTAAATAACAGTGTATTCGGACATTACATTCAGGCTCATTTTTACCCTGTAAATCAGTTAATCAAAAGACAAAATATTGCAAACTATTTGGATATAATAGTCATGGTTCATGCCGAATGCGCTCAGTAGTGTAGATATCCACACATTATTTATTATATCCCTTATCTAAGATTGTTTCCATTGAGAGTGTACACAAGGAGAAAAAGAATAGTTTAACTAAGAAAAACGTTTCTCGAGAAATAGTTCGTTTTTCTTCATGACGTCACGCATAGTACATTTTTTCGCTAGGGAAAAACTGGACTATACGTTTTTCCGACCCCCCCCCCCCACCCTATTCACGAGTTGCGCACGCGAGCGGTGCTACTCTGCTGTTTTTACCTGAATTCTCCACTGCATGCGCGCATGCCACGGGAATGGAAACTTTCGGCGAGCTGAATGCACTGACCAGGTGCGCAACAGCTGATTTTTGTTTGTAAACAGACAAAATGGCTGCCTCCACTAGTTGTAGTTTGCCAGATTGATGGTAATAACGGAAGATTTCAGCAGTATAATGACGAGGAAATTGTGGATTTCATGAACTCGACTGACAGCGTTAATACCAGAAACAAATTAAGTATGCTGTATCTATATTCCGTGAATTTTGTTCACAAATTGATGGTGTGAGTTGTGATGAGATCGACATCAATCACTCGATTCAGCGCTCGCCAAGATTTTTCGTCGGTGCTCGAAAAAAACGGGCGCTTTGTAAGTACTTGTACTTATTGGATCCAGAAAAAGGTAAGCATAGACTATATAATTTTGTTCATTAAAAAATTAAAAGGTGGAAGGGATATAAAACAAAAATAACAATGACTCATTCTCAGAACAGGTTAAAACTATTCGCACTCAGGAACATCACATAGTACTATTCTCTCTCGGGCCGATGGCCCTCGAGAGAATAGTACTATGTGATGTTCCTTCGATGCGAATAGTTTTAACCAGATCCTCGATTGTCATTGTATATTTGTAATACTATAATTGGAAGGGAGAGAGAATAGTACTATGTGATGTTCCTTCGATGCGAAATAGTTTTAACCAGATCCTCGATTGTCATTGTCATTGTATTTTGTATAATATGTCATGCGAATGGCGCTCAGTAGTGTAATATATCAACAAAGGAGGGTTCGCGCGCCAAGCACTCTGCGTATTATTAACCTCGGTGTTTTTTTTTGTTTTTTTTTACTTACTTCTCAATTTACTACTTGGTATGATTGACAATATGCTTGGTTTCTTGACATTTCCTACCATATATTGAGTTTGAGAGATTGTATTATAGAGAAAATAGATAATAAGACTTAGATATTGAAAGTAGTGTATCTATTTAAACAATATTAGTATTGATTTTATTGTAAATACATGAAACAATGTTATTGAGAAATAAAACTTCCAGGCCATAGGCTATTATTGAGATAAAGTTGGGCTGTAATGATGGTGAATAATTTGAAGTTTATCTCCCCAATACACATCATTTGGCTCTGTAATGTGCAATAATCTATTGGCGTGTTCTTACAAAATGTTAGAAATGAATGACGCATTAGCAATTTATTAAGTAAGAGTAGATATTGCTAACATTCGTTGTTAACAAATGTCCTCTCCAAATGTCCTCTCCAAAAACCTCAATGAATTGTAGTTTGAACGCTCATATTTGATTAAAAATTTGAATATATTTTGTTTTTTACATAGCATCAAAATGATTTAGACTTAAAAGAAACACTGTATACCTAATTTGAAGTAAATGTAAGGACAAGAACATCAAGTCATTAAATAAATTCAACCTCCCATAATTTAGTTTTTCTATAGAATGCAATAATTTTATGGCAAAAATGGCAGAAGTGAGTTGGAAATAAGCGCACACAACATCTGAGAAGTATAAAGATGCATAAAAAAGTACAGAAAACTATGTTATTGCCATTTACAGGTGTAATGAAGCTAATGTGTTCTTTGTTAATTAAACAAATGTCCTCTCCAAACGCCATATGTAAACATGAACTTGATGCTCATTAATTTTACACATTTCTGACATATACCCCAAATTTTAAGCATTCTATGCATCTTTTGCTCAAACAACAACTTTCATTTTTGACCCCCAGTGGAAAATAAAGTGTACATTACGTGAAATTGACCTTACTGGAGTGGCTCAAACACAATTAGAACATAATATGCGATACTAAAGTAACAACTATCAAAACGAAAGTGATATCTAGTCATGTTAAATAACAGTGTATTCGGACATTACATTCAGGGTCATTTTTACCCTGTAAATCAGTTAATCAAAAGACAAAATATTGCAAACTATTTGGATATAATAGTTATGGTTCATGCCGAATGCGCTCAGTATTGTAGATATCCGCACATTATCTACTATAATTGGAAGGGACTGGAGGGTTCGCTTTTTTTTTCCTTCTTTTTTTTATGTGTAAATCACTTCTTGTGTTCAAATTGCA
>CALNVZ010003429.1:18380892-18393208 GCA_940671915.1 Paracentrotus lividus | reverse complement strand
GCAGGAGCGGAGCAACAGGAACAAGGAAGTCAAGGATAAAGGTGAGGCGAAGAGACGGAACAGTGAGCGGAAAAAGAAACAGAGAAACAGAGGAGAAAGAAAAGAAAACGAGAGACAGGATAGGGAGGTTGAGCGAGAAGAGGAAGCGAGAGGAAAGGAATAGAAGGAGGATTAGAAGGAAAGATATATTAGAGAACGAGACGATATGAGCGAAAGAAATAAAGACCTGGCATGTAAACAGAGGAGAATGGACGAATGAGTGAAATCGAGTGGGCTGAGATGGAAAGAGAAAAAACACGAAAAGGAGTGAACGAGGTCGATGAATGTGGAGATGCGTGATGGAAGGAAGTGAAAAAAGAGAGCGATGAAGTGTGCGTTGGAGAATCGAGTAGACCGAACGAGCCCGATCAACAGACTCGGGCAACAGACATAGAACACCAGGCGACAACGGACAGAGCCCGCAGCGACGAGACCGCGCAGCGGAGCCGACCTAGCCCGAGCCCGCCGCAAACGATGCCCAACATCCATCCGACCAACAAACGCGCACGACGGAGAAAGCCCCTCCAAGCCCGAACCCGGTATATCCCCTCGGCCGACACTGCCCACGCCACCCCACCACCCGCACACACGCATGGACCAAACCAACATCGCCACGACACCGCCACGCCGACAGTCGCTAGTCACTCCATCATCACTAAGTCACTGCACTCGAGCCTCTCGCCCGGCGGCCGCGCACAGGACAGACGAGCAGGAAGACAGAAGATAGAAGAAGAAAAGGAGTACAGGAAATCTAACAATATAAATTCGGCATTCTTCTTTCAACATAGTATACTCTAAATTCTGTATAAACTGTTCTTCTTTGTTTCTTAAATGACGTGAGCAAGAACTTAAATCATTTTTAGTATAAGCCATCCAAACTGTTTGGCTATTCAAGACTTTACTTTAAAAATATTAAGAATATAATCTTGTAAATTGCAAATTGAGCAAATCGAAATTAGGACATTAAAGCACTCAATACTTGACCATCAAATCAGGTCTTTATCCTCACCCCGCCCCCCACCACCCGCCACCCCCCTCCCCAGCCCCACACACCCCCACCCCCCACACCCCCCACCCCCCCCCGCCCCTCCCCACACCCAATTAAACCATTATTTTCGTTCAATCACAATATCTTGTTTGAACAAAAACTTATAATTAAACGATGATTTTTCTCCAAAGTCAGTGATTCGACGACATTTAAGTAAACATGTATCGATGATTCTGGCTCATTACAATACTTTACATTTATGTTCATTAGTTATTTTCCATTTGAAAAGATTGTCTTTGAAAGGCACAAACATTAATGAAGAAGTTTGAAATTCAAAATTGTTTCAACTTATTTATCTTTTATCTTTTTCACCCTTAAGATTAAAACATGCTCCATTCACTACACTCTATTGTAGATTAAAAAACATCTTGCCCAAAACGTGCAATTTGAAGGCATTGCTATTTTCTGAATCATCCAATGCATTATAAAAATCGTTGCTTTCATTGACTCAACATTAATGCGTATTTCCATTTGATATTGAAACATGTCATTTGCGAAAATCTGTTCGTTGCGTTACCCAATTGCGTTCTTATCTTTTTTCCCATTTTTGGAAAGCTTTCTTTCAATTTAGAGAATTAAAAATTAACTAATAATAAAAGCAGCTATGTACCTAGGTATCTCGTTGTAACGAGTTACCATGAACGCACTGTCCGTTTGCCAAAACATCTCACTTTAAAAATTCCATCTGCATTCCATTCTTTGAATATAGTACTTTTCTTCCATGTTTTATATTACTGTCTGTACCCATTAAATTTCATTATTTATGTTCTTTTTACATTTAAGAAAGGAAGTATACTTAAGCTCACACCAGTTGTTAACAGCATTAACATAAAATAAAGGTAATTTATGCTTTCTACACAAATAAATCCTATCTTTGCCATTGAACAATTTAGTTTTAGAAACCATGGCATGGTCATGAATAAAGCTTGACCCCATATCTTAAACAAAGTTCTCCTTGGGCATTACCACCTTTCATGTATTTTTGAAACCCAAGATAATTGTTAATGCTCGGAATTTTTTATGTTATAATCAATCATATCAAACCCCACGCAATTGCTTCGCAGTAAAAACCGCTCTCTTTACCTTCTTCTTTTTTTGAACCCAAAGCGAAATTGTAAATTTCTGTTTACGTCAACAACAATACTTTTTGTGAAGTAGGTGTAAACACACGCTCGCAATGTTAAACCAAATTGGAAACAATAAGTGTTCTTATATTATTGTATTTTTCCCCAATATGTAAGATTCCTCATATTTCCATACTTTTACACAACAAGTGTATTCTGTAGTTTCGAATCTCAGTTTACATGAATCAGATTCTTTTCCTGTCTCTTTGTTATGTATACAGCCTACGAATATTTTATAGGTTCATCTGTCCATTCTAGTGTTTGTAAACATTCTTCTTGATTCCTTGTCAGAATTAATAATTAGTTTTTCATAAATTTAACTTTTGGGCCTCTAAACACCCAAACTTTTCACTTCTTTTATGGCCATTATTCCCCGATCTCTACAGACGTCCAACAAATTATTATTGTATCATTCAGCTAATGTGATACTTATATTCTCAGTAGGATTATTCAGCGGTATCTGAATACCTGTTATGTCTGTTTTGTTTTACTCTCCTGCCCTTACTTCGGCTACCATTATAAAAGGACCAGTGCCGATAAAGGGCAACCTTGTCTGACACCTTCGTTCTATTTTAAAAATCTCGAAATATCCAACCATATGACAATGATTATTCGTTCACCACGCTTTCTAAGCCTTATTTACATAAAGAATACTCTCAACCCGAGTTGTAGGAGACATATTTACCCATGTCAACAACATATATAAGTCCTGCAACAGAGCGAAGACAAATAGGAATTCATGATGTGCTAAATTATGTATACTCTCAATCAAATATAAAGCCATTATCATAAGTCTAAAAAAAATGAAATGAACCGAGTTATTAATACTAGTGTAATTACAATATTCCTTAATAACATCTTATAACTTATAGGCGAAATATAATCATGGTGACAGTCAAGAACGGTTAGTGGTTTTTAATAATCTATTTGATCAGCCGATAAATAACATCATTTTGACAATAATCAAGCAGCGTATTTTTAACAACAAGGGTGTTATCTAGCACAAGGATATAGATCATGCCTCTTCCAGCTCCGACCCTCCAGCTCTAAGTATATCTAAGAGTCTTTTTATCTCCGTTTGCTTTATTGAAACAATGTGGTTCCGGAGCAGTCATGTGTTAAACTACCTCGTGCTGTTTGTCTTTTCTGACAATTGCTTTGTTTTCAGAGCTTTCAACTCTTCCGCTATACGTTACCTCATTCCATGAGCGAACCACATACTTCATTTTGCGAGTCCCAGAACTACTTTATAAACTCAGCACTCAAGTCCTGATGGTCAGCGTCGGCCGTGGATTGTTAGATTTCCCATTGTATTAAGTTAGCCTTCTCAAAACAAGATTCATCCTCATCTTTTGAGAGTATCTCACACTGGTTCTCAACTTCACATGAAGAGCATACATCGTCTATATCACACAAGAGCATAGACTGATATAAATCTTAGAGTTTAGTTCCAAGAATAACATATTGATATCGACCGTAATGTATGCGTTACCTACTAGTGACACTATGTATGTTGCGATAACTATGGTACGTGATAATATTTAAATCCCTCAAATTCTTGTATATGTATATAGTTCTCGTTAGTCTTGACCCAAGTAATTCAATCTCTCTATATGTCATCTCTCGTATTGAGTTACAAATTTATATATCTCATACTCGTCAAACTTACCAGGTGTCTCTTATCTAAAATGTAAGTATCACCAAATATCGATGTAGGTCTGTATATTTACATTTATTGCGCTCTCCAGTCTCAATCTATGCTCTCAGAAGTCTGTCAAATAAAAGACACCGCTCATATACTGAGGATGTAGTTAAATTGGGAGTATACCAAATTTCCATTTGTGGAGTCTTCTAAACAAAATCTTACGCGATATCTCGAAACCAATGACGCACAGCTTCAAACTTAGGTAGTAGTATCACAATATCAAGATGCTGATCAGATTATGCTTATGAGCGTCAAAGTCAAGGTCATGGAGCGTTAAAAAATGTGAAATTCCATTGTATTGATTCATTATTGAGATATCTCAAGAGGGCAATTGAGATGCAAGCTTCAATCTGTAAGGTAGTAGACTATGGAGTACCTAGAGTCAAAGGTCAAGGTCACATAGTTTGCGGTCGCCAAAGCAATTCAACGTCAAAGATTCTTTATAAAGGAAAATAAATAGTTGAATTTTTCATTTATTCTGATCTGGCAATGCGGGAGGCATATATTATCGACCGCCCTGTGGTCGAGATCATCTTGTTTAATTCGTTATTATTCATATGCACTAGGTTTCAATAGATTCTGTGAGGCTTCCCAAAGATGGTAAGTTTAATAAATATTAATAATCGGTATTAATAATTAAGTGTCTGCATTTGAATTACTCTTTATGATTACTTACTAATGATTTGGTTGTTTTCATTGCACAGGCGGTAGACCTTACATTGTATGACACTTCAGTTGAAAGAGCACCTAGCCAAACATGTCTCTCTTAATTCTAATATACACTCGTGTCTCTTTCAACTCCTCTCGCCGGGTTGTTGTCTTTATGCGAACTTTATACTCAACGACCAGGACCATTCTTGATATTTCGTTACCAAGGTATCTCTTCGTCTCATACTTTTCTGACTCATCAGTCTTTTCTTCCTTTTGAAAATGTCATTAGAAGAATTCCTTATTATTGATTTACAATGTCCCCCACTTGGGTTCTTGCCGAGAACTAACTGATGTATGCTTGAATGCATCAAGCCGTACTATCCGATGTATCGAGACGAGATAATATTTTTAATTTGGATTTTGAAGTATGGTTGATCTCTACATACAGACTATGGTAATAATAGGTATGTTATAGTTATATATGTAATAACATGTGTTTATGAAAAAAGAGCCCTTATCACCCGACATTTTGTCCTTATTCCATTTCTAATTTTTATTAAGGACTAAACATAGTCCTAGTATATGCGAGTACAACTACTCACTCTATGATTATCACTGAGTTCGTGGTAAAATGCCTTTAATAAGCAGTAGAGATTTATTAGCAATCATTGACCAAATTCTAATATAAACGGATGCTGAAAAATTAATTCTCTAATTCAATTACCTAATTTGTGATAATAGAAAGTTGTTCCCCTCAACAAATCTGTGTTTGACGCCATGTATACAGTCTGTTAATTCAATAATGATTATTAATTTGAAGAGGTTTTATTCTATGCCCTCGCGAAACATTCAAGTTAAAAAACTAAATTTTTACTTATTTTATATATAATATGAAATTTAACACAATCTATATTTAGTATAATACTTTCTATAGAGGAGAAATATTATCAAGCTTTCTGTTACATTTACAAGTTTTTTTTTCACTTTTTTCCATTCTATCATATTACAGAGCCTGCGTAAGTAAATACCCTAACTGAGTGAGGGTATTTATCAGTTTCAAACTGAAATCAAATAGTATCAAAAAGTTATCATCATTCTTCATTAAGAATGCAGAAATCTTCTTTTATTGGCTCTTTTACCATATCGTTCTTATTTCCCCAATTGAACAACTTTTTTTGTGAGTTAAAACATATGATCTCAGACTAATACAGTACTGGAAGTCTGGCCAGCCATAATTATATAATATTACAGTCTCTCAGTTGTGTTAACTCGAACAAAGCGTAACTCAGACTATTACCAATATTCCGAAAAATTTACCAAAACTGTCGATATTAAGTAGCTCTCAATTAATCTTTTGTTCGGCACATGAGTCTTATCATTGTCATATCTTATATGTTAAAATATGATACATAAACATACTGTTAGAAAATCAGATTTAGTCCGCGCAGTCACCGAGAGCTAGAGTTGTGATTATTTTATTTAGAAGCTCATTATCTACGACTTCTGAGACTTCTAAACAATGGTTCAATTCAGATGTAAGAAAAGTTTCTGTAAACAAAATTTATGTTCGCTTTTTGAAAAGTTAACCAATGACAAAAATATTAGTTCGCTTCTGTTATTTATCCCACTACACACACTTAATTCTTACTTCTTCTCATTAGAAGATTTCATTACCAGATAGTAAAAGGTTAGTAAAAAGTTTTATAGTAGAGTGTTTACGAGTGATTAAGATAACAAATATATTGGTTGGTGAATTTCTTATTCTACAAAGAATGTATTTATATACACAAAAATATATCCCAAATCCAATTATAATTCTCGCAGCTCCCCCCTTATTAATGTCTTCTCTTAAAATCTATATTTTATCATTATTTCTTTCCGCAAACCAGCTTTTCTTTCGTTTTTAGCCCCCCCCCAATAGATTAGTTACTTGGGCGGCTAATGGAATCTATTTTCTTTGAAAGTTTCGTTTATGGCCTGGACATAGCTAGAGAGTGAGTCAGGGACGACAGTTGAAGAGACTCCCTTTCACAATATATGTCCCCACCTGTGCATGCGGGTATATTTCTCTCGATAAATCGCGTCTACTGTTCAGAATCATTGTTTTTGCTTTTTCGGGATTTTCATCCGTTTCCCGTTCTACTTGGTGTGTAGAGATTCCCTAGATGTAACTATCAATCGGCGGGAAACACTCCTTAGAATCAGAGAAAAAATAAATTTGCAGGTTGTTTCTTGTTGAATTTTCCTTGAAATCATCAGTACGCGCCCAGCGTTCATTCCGCTGCGTGCGCAGTCGACTAGGTGGTATAAGGGCATAACGTTTGGCGCTCGTAAGTAATGCGAGCAATCTCAAAGATCTGAGCGTCAGTGTTGTGATCCAACGGAGCAACATCAATAAGTCTTTGATTTCTATAGTGACCCGATAGTCAATAAATAACCTTTTCCACTGTATAGGCATGAAATGGACAAAAAAGTTATGATAGTTTTTTTATTTCTTTTTTTTTGTGAGTAATGTTGTTGTTGGTCTTACTCACGTGTTAGACCTGTGAATGAGCAAGTTTAATAGCCAGACCTTTCTATAAATTCATATTTGTTGTGTTTACTTTTATTCACTTCTTTCGTACCCTACACCATATATCTTTAATGACCATTTACTCTCTGCGTATAAAAAACGCTCTCTTTTAATTAACTAGGATTACGCCGCGTGGATCATATATACTCCCTAAACGTGTGCAAGATTTTCACCTCTCTTTCACAAAAAGTAATATTACATGTTACGCTTAGCAAGATACACTAATATCAGAGAATGTACAGTTTAGATCATTTTATGTTTGTTATGCCTCTATCTCCATGTTATTATGTGGTTATTTGTTTTAAGACTCCAAATTGCTTTCTAGAACATAACTTATCACAGCTCTCGAGTAAGCTATTCTCTCCTACCTGAGAGTGATCAATACATCAAACTATTTGGCGTCTTAGGCCTCTTCGCTGGTTAACCATGAAACTAATTTAGCGTAGCATTATGATATTTTAGGTATTCATTAATACATAGCAATTATAATTTTTATGGGGCTGCCAAATCCCCTCACATTTCTCATCCTTTCAAGTGTTATCTTTCTTTGTCCTGCTCTACTTCTTATGTGATGTACGAGTTCTTCACTCTCCAGCACGACCCTTGTCTGGCGTTATATTACATTACCTTACTTTGACCCTCCCCCCTGCTCACTGCACTAAACTGGACTCTCTCTCTCCGAGGGGCACACCTCCTCACTATCCTCACATACCTATACCTCTTCCTTCTTCCTCCTCTCTCCTTAATACATCTACATTCTCTTTATATTAATGAAAAAACTAAAACAGCGCAGAGCAGCTTTGCGCAACGCGGCTGCGGTTCTGCCACGGTGCCCTATTCTCTTTTCCCATTTATTGACCCCATGTATAATACGTGACCGTTTAGTGTCAGTCGTTGTATCTTATTGGGGTCTCCATACATAGTACCCTCCAGCTGAACACTTCTATTTGAATTGCCTACTCAGGAATTTTTACTTCAACAGTGGGACACTTTCGACGAATGTGTAAATGAAATAAAATCAATTTAGATTCAGCAGAGTTCACTTTAATTCTTCTCCCTGAGAGCCAGCACGATAGCTAATAGGCATTTAAGGTATTTACCTATTTTGTCTCACTTAATCTATGAAAAATAAAAGAAATTGAGTTATTGTTGATAATTAAAATAACACTGCAGAAGGTTTGATAGTTCTGTTACTAATCTAGTAATGCATACTCTAAAATGTCACTCAATAAAATCAACGCCCCGGCTGATGAAACGTAAGACAATAAACAATTATTCTTGAGGCTCTTACAGTGAAACACCTAGTCTGGATAAAACAAACTAAAGCCGACTCTTTTTCGGAGAGAGTCTAATCAATATTTCATTGCATTCTGCTAAGCGAATAGGAGACAGTGTCTACTCTCAGACCAAGATAAGTCGTCTCATGAAGTGTAGTTATTTGTATTTTTATGTCACTGCATATACTAGGTATACATAATCTGTCGTTACCTTTGTTTTATGTGTAATGTTAAAAATAAAATTCTTTCCAACACATTTTGTGACACTTACAACATACCAAATTCTCTTTTTCGCGACTAAAAAAAACCCCAAAGAAAAGCATTAATTAAAATCAGAAATTTTATCTAGTCTTCAACTCTCTTCCTCCCAAAGTATCATGAAAAACTTTGAGTTACAAAACAGATTCGTGTTCTTTGCTATTTTTCCTTATATCCAAAGTCTCTCCTATTTTACAATCTTGAAATTAAAGACGTAATGGTCACTCTCTTCAGCATTTGTTTACTTTTTTTCTTTGTCATAAAATTCGAATATTAACATAATTATAATAATGCAATAATAATTAAAGCCACATACAAGACACCACATAGCCTCTTATATGTAAAGTAACATCTCATTGAGAGGACTCTGGAATATTCCACACTCTCTCTCTGTACAGAAACCACGTTCTCACTCAGCATTCGCCTAGAATAGATTAATCTTTGTTGTTAATAACGTCGGGTTCGCAGTATAGAGTATTATATAATCGACTACAGTCTCCCAGTAACTTGCGCGAAGTCTCCCGAATCAGTCTCTCCCCAGCGACAACTAATTTATTATATATATAGAAATCTCACCAGTCTACTCAACCTGTTCTCAGTGAATTTCAATTTGAAGAAGAGCTTTATTTCTCACAAATAGATACTCAGATGTTACGATTTCATCAACTATTTTTGTTGGTCTAATCCATCGCACAAAGTAACAGTATATGTGGATATTACGAGTAGAATTCTATTCCTATCTGCTATAGCAGTTAGGTACACTCCTCTCTGTCGAAGTGAGATCTCACCCATATTCTCTCTACACATTGCTTCAGAGGATCTTATAGAGTGGATAACGCTTCAATTACGATGTTCTCGTGAAAAGCATATATTAATTGCAACTAACATTTTTAATACAATATCATTGTATTTATTGATTGCTTTGAGTCGTCACATATTCAGACTGGGTCGCTAGGTTTTTGCTCAACTCTCGCGGACGGACGATACTTTCCGCGAGACAATGAAAGAGAGTAATGCTTTGTCTCCCGATGGCTCACATAGAGTCAATGATAAGTGATCGTTCTCGCTGAATTGCACGTGGAGATCTCTGGGGATTTTTTTTTTAATAAATTGTCGCGGAGAGTCTTGGACGTCTCGGAGACGTCTCACTTACTAGCTCCTTGTTCCGAGGTTTTCTGATTATGTTTTTAATTATTGTTTACCAGGACAAGCAACAATTCCGGGAACAAATTTGTATTTTTTTAAATGTAATTTGCAGGGGCCACGGAGCCTGGAGTGGGCTTCAGTGGCACACAAAGAGCGTATAAAGAAGTATGACAAATTGACAGCGAATGATAATTGTATGAACCAAACGTTGAATTTCTGTTATTTTTTTTAGTCTGTTTACGCACCCCCCCCCCCCACTTGCCGCTCAGCCCCCTCCACTTCCAAAACGCTCCGCGGCCACGAGCAAGTCATGGCCTGAATTTTCTGTTCTTAATATCTGACCTGGCTATGTGTATGTTGCCTTCAAAGCGGAAATTGCTTCTCTAGCAACGTTACTATTATTGCTTTCATTAATAAATCAACTAATCTTAAAGCTTTCTACCCGTGGCAGTTCAACCTTTTACCTGGAGTATACCTCTTACACAGATAATATTGCGAGGGATATGGCTAACTTGTTAGTAATAGACATGCCTCTCTAACCATACTGCCACCCTGCTAGAGGAGTTAAGTACTATATGTAGAGTCATAGGACAAGGAATTTTATATTCGGTATACGATTAGCCTTCACTAGTCATTTTTCTGGTACACGATTAAAAAACCTCTCTCGAGGTTATACACTAAATACGAATGAATCCTTTTTTTTAACCTAGTTACAACACAATAACTCGCTCTCAAATAATATATGATAGGAAATGACTGCCGTGTCAGTTACTATAATACATACACATAAATATTGTCTTAGATAGTATAAAATAACTAAAGTTATTGGCCACTGTTAATAGTGCAAAAAAAGGAAAAGTCATTAGTGTTAGCGGTATGCTTTCGACATATCAAACGGGTTTTCCGCTGTAGAAAGTTCCACGAACCGTAAATCTGCTACACTCATACAGCATGTGGAGCGATTAAATGCGCATCATTCTCTATACAAATTTTAAGTTTATAGCGTGTTTCTGCTAGGAATGGGAGCCTCTGTTACAATTGCCCCGTGTTACATTTGTCCCCGGTCTCCCCTACCCATTGCCACCATGCGCAGGTCCAATCGCCTATAAGATCGTGAATTATCGCGTCTGTCACCAACAAATACGTAGCAAGATTCTGTTCGCCGCTAGTTTCTCAACAAGTTAAACAATAGCCTGCGTCAGTTGGGTTGACGTCAATGTCCGTAGCCTGTCTTCTCTTGTCGCGACAAGGTGCTATCGTAGATTGTCGCCAGATAGAACATGTTTAGCACAGCGGAACGGCGGCCAGTTGTAGGTTGCCGCGCTCCAGCGTACTTTGCACGCATCGCTGAACTGAAAGGCCTGTGAAATTTAAGCCGCTACGGCCTTTGTCGCCACCTACATTCAACAAAACTAGGATCGGCCTCCCATTCAGATACTGTACAGTCGCCGCTGATTTTTGAAATTTTCAAAAATCACTCACGACCCAAATTATAATGCGCGACTGAGAGGACTATCATGAATATAAAGGCGACAGGCCGCCATCAGGTAGAAAACACTCGATCGCCTGTGTCAGTCGCAAGGATCGCCACGTGCGCAAGTTTATATTTTGGTTGATTTTAAGCTGCGACGGGAGAAGTCGAGCCGCGAGATGCGTGAAGGTCGAGGCTATTGTATTATCGGATACAAGCTATTGTTAGTCCATTGTTTGCGTGGAAGCTAGTCGTTGTCGTAGCCTGAGTCGTTGATACGTATATGATCTCTGGTCACCTACGATTCGGACACGATTCTGCCAGGTTCTAACATGCATAGGTTGTCGGCACAACGATCGCCTCCTGTGGGACAGGCCCTTTAAAGGCCTGTCCCACAGAAGGTGATCATTGTGGCGACAACCTACGAACTACTTTTTAGTACCCATCGCCACCATGCGCAGGTCAAATCGCCTCTTAGATCGTGAGTTATCGCGTCTGTCGCCAACAAATACGTCTATAGCAAAATTTTGTTCGCCGTTGGGTGCTCAACAAGTTAAACAATAGCCGGCGTCAGTTTGGTTGACGTCAATGACCGTAGCCTGTCTTCTCTTGTCGCGACAAGGTGCTATCGTAGATTATCACCAGATAGAACTTGTTTAGCACAGCGGAACGGCGGCCAGTTGTAGGTTGTGGCGCTCCAGCGTACGTTACACGCATCGCTGAACCTACCGGCCAGTGAAATTTAAGCCGCTACGGCCTTTGTCGCCACCAACATTCACCAACACCAGGATTGGCACCCCATTCAGATACTGTACAGTCGCCGCTAATTTTTGAAATTTTCAAAAATCACTCACGACCCAAATTATGATGCGCGACTGAGAGGACTATCACGAACCTAAAGGCGACAGGCCCCCATCAGGTACAAAACGCTCGATCGCCTTTGTCAGTCGCAATTTCGCCACAGTGCGCAAGTTCATATTTTGGTTGATTTTAAGCTGCGACAAGAGAAATCGAGCCGCGAGATG
>CALNVZ010003429.1:18352948-18380792 GCA_940671915.1 Paracentrotus lividus | reverse complement strand
GCCGCTGTAATTTTACACCAGTTGAAAACGTGTAATGCTTTTATTTGAATATTATAAACTACTACTCATTAAAAGTTTAAATTTACATTGTATTTTTCAATAAGTTTAAATTATAACTGAAAATATAAAACATATGAAATAAGTGGAAAGGGAAGGTTCACATTGTATACAATTCATTTTCAATCATATCAGATTCATATTGATCACGTGAACGTGATTTATCAGGCATGGCATATAAAACATCCGTTTTCTTTTCTTCGTATCCATCCGGCTCTACTCGGGCCTTATCAGGCATTGAATACACAGGGCCGAAGTATTCCGATGTATCATTCCGAGTTCCATTTCCACTCTTATCGGGCGCGGTGTAAACGACGCTCATTCGTTCGGGCTTGTTCGGTGTTGCACCGAAACCCTCGATGGAAGCATAGGGTTCAATTTCGTCGCTCGGTGGATCGTTGATTATTCCATCGTATACATTCATTGTTTGTCTTTGGTTTACAAGCCCTTGTTTGTCTCCTGCAAAAGCTGCCGCAGAAGCCGTTGCCCTGTTACCAGAATGACCGTTCACTGAAGAACCCCCTGCACCTGATGTATGTTGCATTGTGATACCGTAGTCATTGGTGTTAACGGGTGGAGTTGATGGAGATGATGCCATGATAGGTGGGTCAGTGTTGCCTTTCGGTCGATACGGTGACCTAAAAGTGAAGTGAAAGCGTATTGACTCTTCATAGCTTTGCAACTAGACGAGAATCGGGCGGCATCGTTTTACTTATCCTCACTGATCGCGCCATCAACGGGCAGTTGCGAACAATGAGGAGTTCAGTGAAATGATATCAATCGACCGATTCTGGGATATTTTGCACCAGGGGGCATTTCATCAAAGGACTTGTCGGACGTTTTATCCGACAAACTGTTACAAGCTACTGAAATGCTTGAATCTGATTGGCTGAGAGCAAAATTGTCGGATAAAACGTCCGACAAGTCCTTTGATGAAATGCCCCCCTGATTTCATCTGATTTTTTATTTTATTTTTTTTTTTGCCCTATATAGACCTTTTAGATACAATATAATGTAGAGAAAATGTCGATTCCTCGTTTTCACCAATGAATACTAGTAGCTGATTACAAAAATGATTATGAGTGTATTGTGTCCGCATGTGGCTGAAAATTCCGATGCTGGACAAACGCCATTAATAGGCATTGGAAATTCGGGCCTGTTTTTACCATCAGCGAATAGTTTCAAATTCAAATTCAAATTATGACAAACTATGAAAACTAAAGGATAATTTTGTTTTTATTTATACTTTACATCATCATAATTATTTTTATTGCGAATTCAAGCCTCTTGCACATTAAATAAATACAGATAAAATCGTTATCACCCTTATCATCATGACTTCGCAGACATCATAGAAAATAGTAACCGAAAGCAAAGTAAATATTTTCCACTCACCTTCTTCTGATGAATAAGATGATTGCAATGATGATGACGGTGATGATAACGAACCCAACAACACCTCCAACAATACCTCCATAAAAACCTACAGGGATAGATGAACAGAATGTGAGAATTTATATCTAATGTGCTATTCTTTCCATATCATCCGTTGGCGTATACGCATTAATATATATAATATGCAGCCAAGTCCAGCCTGATGAAGGTTTGACTTACTTTTGTAAATGTTTCATTAATTTAGCCACCAATTTTCCGATAAAACATTTGACGAATTGAATTTGATGATAGATCAAGTGGCGGATATACGGGTGTTAGGAGTTCTAAACCCCCTCCCCTCCTCCCCTGTGCCCACATCCCCCCCCCCAAAAAAAAGAAAGAAAAAAATAAATAAATAAATAAATAAATAAAAAACAGAAATAAAATAAATAAAATTAAAAAAAAAATAAATAAATAAATAAATAAAAAATAATAATAATAAAAAATAATATTACAATAAAAAATAAATAATAATAATAACAATAATAATAATTATAATAATAGATTAGTTTTAGATTTAAAAAAAAGTGAGGTACTCGGTCATCGGGGCTCAAGGTCACCAGGTCAATCCTCTCTTTCACAAAGATAGATTCGACACTGTAACAAGGAAAATTATAATAATAATTATAAGTAATGAAATTAAAGTAAGCGGAAAAAAAAAAAAAAAAAAAAAAAAAAAAAAAAATATATATATATATATATATATATATATATATATATATATATATATATATATATATATATATATATTTATGCACGCATTAATAGTACTATAATCATTTTACGCTCGATTTTATAAAAAAATTTATTCCCTTGGACAATCTCTTCATTCTGTAAAGAAACTTTTCTTTAAAAAAAATGTATATATAATTAAAAGCTCTCACTTGATTTGGGTTCTTGTTTAAAACCTGTATGCATATGTGGATCTAATGATAAGTATAGGGGTGCATTTCTTAAGAATAGTATTATTTTGGGAGTTACCTCAAGTCAGAAACCAGGGACATTAGAGGCCAAAATTTCAGGTTTACTTACCCACGTCAGTACCACTCTTAGGAAGACCAGACGGTCCCTGAGACGAGTTAGGTGTCATTGACTCAGTTGGAATGGCAGAACTGCTACCTGCAACTGTAATGCTTCTCTGACCTGTTGAACTCGACTCTAGTGTCGTGGAAGCTATGACTAAAGAAGACATATTACATGATAAGATGTAAAATTTGATCTCTACCTCTAATGAAATTATATAGATTATACAAATTTTCATTTTCCTTTTCGGTTTCGACGTTAGCATGGTTTAATAGCAAGATATCAAACAGAGCCTATGTCTTGTAAAATATCTAGGTCCGACAACAATGTTAACTCTTTAGGTAGTAATAAAAGATATATTGCGTTTGATTCATTTACATACGTTTAAGGTTACAAGATCAAATTTAAAACTTTTTAAGATATTTGTATCGGTTATCTCGTATACATTGAGAGGACTATTATGTTTCCCTCTTTTAATTACATATACCTTTTTTAAATATATATATTTTTAATATATATAGTTTGTATTGCAACACCTGGAGTTTAGATGGACCCTTTATGTGGATTATTTTATGCTCCTCACTAACCTAGGAATTTTAAAGCAACAATTTTCCTTTCATGGAATTTCCCATATTATCATTTTGGAATGGGTACAACTATACATACCTGAAGACATCATCGGTGAAGGCGTTGATGTTGAGGTCGGCATTATCGGCAAAACTGTTTATTAAATGAAATTATGTTTTTATTTACAAAATTTATTCCAGAAAAGTTTCGTGATTAATGTTGAATTATCTGCATCTGCTCTAACAGTTCCAATTCCAAGGCCTGAATTGTGACACCTCTCTGATTCCACTAAAAAAAATGATTGATAAATTAATATCCGGAGCAAAAGAATTGCATTAGAGCAAATTTAAGATATTTCAAATGGTAATCAAAATGTTTTTGGTTTGCTACCAAGACTCCAATATTTTAATTTTTATAGACTTTCGTTTTTGCTTACATTTTTTTTTATTGACCTCTGCCATGAGGCCTATAGAATTACCCAATGTAAACCATGTATTAATCATATGTTTATTTGATGAACAATAAAATTCCTTTACGTTTAATAATACTGTTCTTTTCACCTATTATATTTATAGATATACTCAAAACTCTAATGATTACTACGTAACAGTGATAATATCGCTCATACCGAGACAAACCTCTTTATATGAGACGTCAGCTAATCGTTATTGTGTTGATATGATATACATGATCATGTTTGTTCATATTTTTTAAGATATTTGTATCGGTTGTCTCGTCTGCATTGAGAGGACTATTATGTTTCCCTCTTTTAATTACATTATCTTTTTAAATATATATATTTTTAATATATATAGTTTGTATTGCAACACCTGGGGGTGATTCACTAACATTTAAAGGAAAATGAAAGGCTAGAGGAAAAACCCCTTAATAAGTCGCGCCATACTCCACTTTACTAAATAAAACTTAAATAAAGAAAATCCGTTGACTATATCCGAAGATATTGCCAGCTCAAACTTCAACTCAACTTGATTTTGAGATTACCGCGGAAGATGCCATCTTGCCGATATTTGCATATTTCTCCCATGGTCCTCTGCGATATTTGACGTCACTGACGAACAACTCGCACGATCGACGAACAAGCTCAGCTGATCGCCCAGCCAGCGCGCGTTTTGTGTGTTTGTTTACGTGCAGTCGGCTCCGCAAGATGGTGTACTGTCAAGCATTTAGCTGTCGGAATCGGTCCGATAAAGGCGCAAAATATAGGTTTTTTTTCGGTTTCCCGACCCACAAAAGAGGCCTGAGATATCTGAGAAATAGAAATACTAAGCAAAGTAGTCTGCTGCAATTTTACAATAAGCAAAAGAAGCAAAAGGACACAATCAGATTGATAAAGTTGAATGTTTCGATGTGCGGTGTACTCGGCATTTGATGAAAGCAATGGCGCACGTACGCGTCCGTCGAGCCAGCCAGTGTTAGCGACTGGACCAGAGACAGGATCGCTCCCGATGCAGCCCGGACGGCTTCGACAGCGGGCGGTAGCGACGGTGAAAAGCAGCTTTGGCTAGCTTTCTGAAAATACGCACGCGTATACGCGTCCAGTTATGTTGAATTGATGATCGTAAATTTAGAGTTGTATTTTATTAATTTTTGATATAAGTTTGAATAGAAAGAAAATAATAATGTAAAACATGATACTATAATATTCAATTATTCAATATGTCTCTTTATAATTTATAACTTATACGGTATATTGTGATTCGGAAAATTAAATCGTGATTAGTGTATGATAGTGTGTAGAAAACATAGCTGAGTGGGGTTGTTCGCAAGTGACGTCACAGTTTTGCTCCAGCCCAGCCAACATGGCGACCTCCGCTTAGCGATGTCTAACCCAAGGTAACCCAACTTTGGAGGGATGGTTCTCCTTCCTTGGAGATCAGATGAGGGTGGTTGATGGCTTATTTTGACTGTCATATATGAAAGATTGTTACCATGGGGTTCTAGCTCTAGAGTTTCATTTTCCTTTAAAGTCAATCCCAACTGCCGGCCTAGGGAACTATAACACAGCAATTGATCCTAAAATTGATTTTATCCCAGGAAGGATTGATTTTAGCCGTAATGCGGCGGTCACAACTCGCCGTACCTTCGACGTGCAACTCCCTACGATGGATTTCCTAGAAAATTCGTGCAGCGGAGGTACCTTGCAGGTACAATGCATGTACGACGTGCAGGAAGTTTTTTTACAATACCCTTACTACAGAAACGCAGGAATCGCAGAAGTTTACCCAGGACCTGTGCGTGCATTGCACATGCAACGCAGGCTACGTTGATGGCACGTGTCCCGTAGCCTACGACGAGTTGTGACCGCCGCATTAGTGAATCACCCCCTGGAGTTTAGATGGACCCTTTATGTGGATTATTTTATGCTCCTCACTAACCTAGGAATTTTAAAGCAACAATTGAAGAGTTTAGTGGAAGAAGTACTTAAGTCACATAATACTAGTTCTGAGATACAAGGGTTTGAATATTTCAAACTATCCTGCACATCACAAATTTTTGAATTTCAGATTCAAACTTTGTGGAGTTGATTTTTAAGGGAGCAGAAGCATACGTGGCAAATTTCAGCAATTTTATGCTTATCGATTTCCGATAATCAATAAGCCGGAAGTTGGACTTAGGTACTTCTTCCACTAAAACTATGGACTTAGGTACTTCTTCCACTAAAACCATGGACTTAAGTACTTCTTCCACTAAAAATCATTAATTTTATGAAATGGGGGTTTCCTGCTTGGGGCAATTCATTTTGTTTTTTTGTCCTTTTTAACAAAACTAAACAATCCTCTTGATTTCATATGGTTTGTGAGTAACATTTCTGAATGTATATACCCTATATAACGGGGGGGGGTTCAATACCATTTTAAAAATGGGGGCTCCTTTTAATAACAAAATAAATCCTGCGCGGACCTCCTGCATCTGCGCCTGTCAGACATAATTTATAAGAGCGGGCCATTTGCCCTTTTGTAGCACTATACTGAAACCTATTGGAATATACATGTGGGGGTGGCAGTGGTATACCCATTTTAGGGCACTTTTTCCATTTTTTGTGCTTAACGGGCAGCCCCCTTTCCCCGGGATCTGTGACTGTCTGACACCAATACACAAAAAAATCCTAATGAGTTAAAGAAGAAAATTTCAATGAACATTTCATGTGGGATTGGAAGATAAATTTGCCAACCCTACCATTAAAAAAAAAAAAAAAAAAAAAAAAAAAAAAAATTTGGTCGGGGGGGGCTTTTTTTTTAAGGGGCGGGCACTTTCAGACGCCCTCTCGTATCCGCGTAGGAAATTCATCATTGTGACTTAACTGCAACATTGCAGTGAAAACTTGCGTATATATGAACCTTGACACATCCCAATTTTGTTATTATTTATTTTAATTTCTGGCCGTCGTGGGGGGGGTTGAAAACTGATCCATAGCTCTCCCCACCTTGTTTCAGATTTTAACGTCCATTTTTGTTGTTCATAATAAACGTACATTCCTACCCTACTCAGAAGCACACTGCCTACGGGGTTGCCTTCCCCCCCCCCCCCCCCAGCTGCCCAAAAAAAAGGAAGTTTTTTACGCCCCTACCAGTCCCCTCACGTTGCTGTCAGCCAGATTTTTATCAAAACATCTTCTGGGGTCTCCATACCTAAACATTGGCAGAGGTGCCCATCCCTCTTCCTTAACAAAATTCTTTACCCAAGCTTGGGTGGACTTAGGTACTCTTCTTCCACTAAACTCTTGTTGCTCTGTACTTACTTCACTACTATGACTTTAGTATCTTCACTAAAAATCATCATGTTTTTGAATGGGTTCCTGTTTTGGGGCACTTAGGATTTGAATTTTTCAAAACTGACTCTTGCACCAGTTTTCTGATGGTGTATACATAGATATTATCAAATAAACTCAGTTCTGAAAAAATTGTGACTTAAGTACTTCTTCCACTAGACTCTTTTATTTTCCTTTCCTGGAATTTCCCATATCATTTTGGAATGGCCATACATACCTGAAGACATCATCGGTGAAGGCGTTGGTGTTGAGGTCGGCTTTATGGGCAAAACTGTTTATTAAATGAAATTGTTTTTATTTACAAAATTTATTCCAGCAAAGTTTCGTTATTAATGTTGAATTATCTGCATCTGCTCTAACAGTGCCAATTCCAAGGCCTGAATTGTGACACCTCTCTGATTCCACTAAAAAAAAAAACAATGATTGATAAATTAATATCCGGAGCAAAAGAATTGCATTGGAGCAAATTTAAGATATTCCAAAGGGTAATCAAAATGTTTTTGGTTTGCTACCAAGACTCCAATATTTTCATTTTTATAGACTTTTGTTTTTGCTTACATGTTTTGTTTGGCCCGAGTAATCTGTCTGCTTTCCGTTAGTTCTTGTTATACTGAACTCAACTTATTCCTCAGTGTGGTTGTAATTATGGTGACAGCTATAATACAGTATACTAAAAATGAATCGTTGAATTTGATCCAATATTGACCTCTGCCATGAGGCTTATAGAATTACCCAATGTAATTCATGTACTAATCATATGTTTATTTGATGAACAATCAAAATGTTCTTTAATTGTGTAGTTACATAATTCATATTTTCTATTTCTCTAGTAAAAACTTTAATGGCGACTGGGTAAAAGATATTGCTTATACAGAGACAAACATCTGTATCATCATGACCATGTTTATATGAGACGTTAGTCAATCATTATTTTATTGATATAATTTACATACGCTGTTTCGTCATATTCATTAATCAAGTAGGTGTTATATAAAGATTTTACTTACTCCTGAAGACAGCTATGTATCCTGGCGCACCACAGCTATCGGTCCGGTCACCTGCACATTGAACATGGCACATGGAATCATTTATTTTGCCTCCATGTCGGGCATAGTCATCACTAGCTTCACCACAGTAGCATTCATCTCCGTTTTCAACTCCAGCGTATATATAATTAGAGGTGATTGAGTCGGTACAATTCTTGATGCAGTATGAAATGCTCATGTTGCCGTCCATTGAAGAATCACCAGTTAACACTCTTTCATTCTTATCTCTAAAACATCCCAGGTATCCTTCACCTGCGAGGAAGCACGTAACACTAACAAATCAACTGCGATATTATTGTAACTTATCCAATCCAAATACAAGTCCATAATTTACAATGGATAAAGCTATCGTCACACAGACACTTACGTTTTTGGCAGACACTAATCTTTACATGCCACACTCGACCCAGGTGAAGTAAATGGGTACCGGTAGGAAGAAATTCCTCTAAGGTGTGTTGCGCCTTAGCCGGGCAATACGCTTATTTCATCTTATATTTTATCATTTCATATGTATTTCTATGTTTTTATTAGATTACGGGAATTATCACTATTTCCACTGCTGACTATGACGGGAAGGTATCCGTGGGATACGAAGAAAAAAGCTTTGACGCAACGCCGGACGTAACTCAACGTAATCATCTATGTGACTGTAGTAATACTAAATATGACCATCTACGTGAACCAGGTAACATTGTATAAATTTATTTATCTACAAAAAATTCCAAGATATACATTCTAAAAACTGAAGTGCTAATTTATGGGTGCTCGTATAGTGACTGCACTTGAAGTGCTAAATCAGCACCTGAAGTGATGTTTTAGCACATACCCAAGTGCTAATTTATCAACAAAAAATTGTTCAATGTTGGTATGGGATTCGAACCGGGTTCACCTAGACATGGAAGAGTACCGCTGACGTTACCAATAGACCAACGGAGATCTCCCTAACTTGCTTGAATTATGAAAGCATAGTTATGGCACCTTTGAAGAAAGTTCATCATAACAATATGATCTGCTAGCAATCGTGAGATGTGAATCGGTCTAACATGCTCGTAAGCGCTTCTCATCCAGGGGACCCAGGTTCGAATCCCAACGAACTCACGCCATTTTTGCTGAAAGTTCAGCTCACGTGAACTTGCTAAAACAGCACTTTGAGTGCAGTTAAACAACACTTTGAGTGCAGTCACTATATAAGCTCTTAAAAAGTGCTGATTTCAGCCTCTGAAGTGCTAAAAAACAGCACTATAGTTTTTAGAGTGTAGACGAACATTCATTGAGATGTATTATGCGTATCATACCAACTATGTAATGGCAAATGCATTAAAAATATTCGTATCATCTAACCATTGTCAAATTACTATGAATTTATAGGACTAACACTTACCATGACATGAGGCTGCTCCTGCCTTCGATGAACAACCAACACTCGTGTCAATCCTAGACACTCTACAATGTGACAAATCAGCCTCATCTGAAATACCAAAATACAAACAACATGATATCAATACATGATCTAAAGCACATTTAGCCATTAAGCTGGTATATCGTGAACCCTCTCTCTCTCTCTCTCTCTCTCGCGCGCGCGCGCTTTAATTTCAGAATGACAAAAACTATATAAATCAGACTTAAACACAACAAAACATATTGTGTAGTGTTAAACTTTGGCTGTGTTAAAAAAAAAGAATTATATAGCTCAAGCAGTTAACAAAAAATAAATCATATTTTTGAAAAAAATGATATTTTTGGACTGGTAAATAAAGAAACTTGAAGAGCGGTGAATATTGCAGAAAAGTAGCACGTGTTACACAAAACTAACTTATATGACGCATTTAATTCATAATAGCTCAAAGAAATTATAATTTTGACATTCTGTCATTTTATTATTAAAATGTAGAACTTTATGTATTATTTTTTAATCTTTTTATTTTTTTAGTATAAAATATTGGAAAAGAAACTTACAGCCTGAAAAATTCTTGTTGGTTCTAATATTAATATTATTCTAATATTAATATTATTCTAATATTGATATTACACAGTTTTTGTCTCTATGTCAGAATGCTTTCACAATATTTTTTCCAGATGGCTAACATTATTTACTGTTACAGCAAATTTCCAAGTCAGTGGCTCCTGATCATGATGATAGGTCAATTAAGGATACAATTATTTTCTCGTTCGAGAAATCATGCGTTCATTTATCATTTTATTTTATTTTTGGTGAGAGATTGTTCCTTTGTACAGTTTATACACGAAATTGTTTTTTATGTTTTCCAATAACGTAAAATGAAATATTTCTCAAAACACTAAAGTTAACATGATAATTTTACATTTCATTACATTGTTTTCCAAATTACTTTTAAGAATACATATTCATCAGACCAATGCAGTTATAATAAGAGATGATGGAATCGCCTTTTCAAAACAAAAAAAAATTAGAGAGGAAAATTAACATTCTTCCCCCCCCTTGAGATGAGTTATTTTTGACTTTTTTTTCTCGATCTCCAAATAATAAAATATTAAACAAAAGGCATTGGTCAAAAATCAAAAATAATAACATACATTTATTGCAGAAATTAAGAATATTAATGGATTCCTAGCAAAAAAAAATTTATACGTTTTTGTTAATCAAGTGCTTACCACCATTACATATCAAACCCGAGGTAGGAGCACCCGCAATGTATAAATGTACTTACCTCCGTTACAATTCAAGCCTGCTTTAGGAGTAGAACTCTGTCCATAAGGTGTGTCTGTTATGGCTCTACTCGCTCCTGAGAATCCTAACTGCCTGCAGATGATGATGACGTCACTGATACCAAGATTAGTCCCACAGGTCGTTTCCCATGTACCGTTGTTTTGTCTAAGCTCAACTGTCCCTTTATTTGAGGATGTGCCATTAATGAGGCGTACATCTGTCAGTATTTGAAAAAAACACACCAAATATTGGCATAAATCTTGTGAAAATAGCATTCTTAGATATATTTATATTTTACCAATACACGCAAAAAAAATACTAGTAGGGCCTGTTATGACCGATAATGTCGCAGACACGCATAATGTCACATCAACGCATTATTTACGTCTGGGACCAACTGTGACGTCACCATCCGAAAGACGTGGCAGGGATTCGAACCTCCTTTTTACATTATGTAAATAGTGCGAATGGTTTTAGGTTTGTTTCTTTAAATAGACCCACAAACTGATAAGAATCGGATCCAAAGTTCGAATTTCAGTCACGGGTTTGGTCCAAGATGTAAATAATGTGTCGCTGCGACATTACTAGTCGTAACAGGGTCTAGGTGTACACTCACTACTCACTGGTATTGCAACATAGCTAAAATGCTATATTTTCCAAGTTTACAAGTCTTTTATATGTTGTCATATTTCATTCATGGCAAGAGATTTGTTGAATAATTTGTAGGCCTATATTCTGAAAGAGAAGACTTTTCTCTTTTTTTATTCCAGAGAGCAGTAGATGACCAGACACTGACAATTTTTAAACAAAGGAGCCACAAAAGAAGAAAGGCCCCGAAATATGAAATTTTAAGAGGTTGGGATTATCAGTGAATAAAATTAATAAGGAGGAGTCATATTTCTCCGCTAACTGTTTACATGTTTCCATTATCATTGTGGCAAATTGATAATGGAAAACAGGTAGCACTGCAATGGCAGACAAAAGGAGCAACATCCGGAGAAGATAATTTTATTTCTGTCGTTGCCAAGGAAAATTAATAATTTTATTTCTGTCGTTGCCAAGGAAAATTAATAATTTTATTTCTGTCGTTGCCAAGGAAAATTTTAGTCCCGTATTGCAATGACGATTTAATGCAAGTTTAATCCACCGAATTCCAAAATTACAGCCAAGTTTTGTAGTAAATATAATGAAGTCTACAAAAGCAGTCGAAATTTTCGCATTTCTATGACATTTTGCTAGCTTTTAACGATCTCTGATCTTTGCATGTATCCTCCTTAGCAACGACGTTAAAGAATTTTTTTCTGTGCGTGGTGTTTTTTTTTTCATTTGCCTTTGTGATGGTTCTTTATGACCTTTTCTAATTTGCAACAGCTATAAACGAAACGGTTTGTAACTTATTGGTCTACAACCTATTGGTCTACTACTAGTCGGTCTACTTCCATTTGGTCTACAACCATTTGGTCCAATGACCTTTTAGTCCACTAACCATTTGGTTCATTGACCAATAGGTCTACTAGGCGTTTGGTCCACATCCAATTGGTCTACTAGGCGTTTGGTCCACATCCAATTGGTCTACTAGGCGTTTGGTCCACAACGAATTGGTCTACTAGGCGTTTGGTCCACATCCAATTGGTTAATTAGGCATTTGGTCTACATCCAATTGGTCTACTAGGCATTTGGTCTACATCAAATTGGTCTACTAGGCTTTTGGTCCACATCAAATTGGTCTACTAGGCGTTTGGTCCACAACCAATTGGATGCATGTACTAAGCCATAGGCTTCGGAACCGGGGGGGGGGCTTGGGGCGCACAGCCCCCCCCCCCGAAAAAAAAAATAAATGAAGAAAATATGGGGGGCTATCAGATATCATTGAGCCCCCCCCCCCAATATTTTTGATGCCGTACAGATATCGGCGATCGCCATTATGATATATTCTTATCTGACACAGATAATATTAAACCCCAATATTTTTATCATTATTATTTTTTTGGGGGGGGGAGGGGACTCAGACATCATTAAGCCCCTCCCATAATCTTAAGGAGGCTGAGATATCAATGGGCTCCCCACCATTTTTTTTTTTTTTTATTTTCTTTATTTTTTTTAATAAAACATTATATTTCAGTCTTTATTGACAAAATTTTAGCTGGCCGCTGCGCGCTCGGACATCTTTTGTATTTTTTTTTTTAAATAGGAACATAGGAAATACTATCTAGATTGGAGCTCACCCATTGAGCCCCCCCCCCCCCCCCCCCGATGCTTGAGGGGCTTCGATTTTTGAGCCCCCCCCCCTTCTGCTTCATAATTTGTTTTGAAAAACTACAAGGGGTCCCACTATCCTTATTGGGGCTCAACCATTGAGCCTCCCCCCCCCTCCCCCACCACCGCGGGTTGAGGGGAGGGGCTTCAATATTTTAGGCCCCCCGCTTCTGCTCATACTTTGTTTTGAAATGCTCATATTGGAGATTTCTTGCATTTTTTTAGCTCAAGCTGCTCTCTCGCCGGTTCGGATCGGATGTCTTTCTGTTTAAACTTTCTTTTCATAATAATGAAGGGGTCCGTAATATACTGGTTGGGCTCCAAAATTGAGCCCCCCCCCCCCCACCCTCCCCGACCGATGTCTGGATGGGTCGAAATCATGGAGCCCCCCTCTTTGCACCAAAGTTGTTGTTAAAAACGCTCATGTATAAGTTATCTTTTGACAACATTTTTTAATTCAGATGTCTTTAAATTATCTCGGTTGGGGCTGAGCTATGTGGGGGGGGGGGCTTTGATATCATTGAGCCTCACCTATTTGTTTATTATTATTATCATGAAATGCTCATATTTCAGGTCTCATATTAATACATGCATACATTATTACAAAAGATGCCAAGCAAATCTCTGTATACCTTGTCGCGGATTCAGGGGGCCGAACGAGCCCCCCCCCCCTGCTATTCGCAGCGCAAAAAAAGAAAAAGAGAAAAGAGGAAATAGAAAAGGAAAGGAAGGGAAATGGGACGGAGGAGAGAAAAAGATGAACACAGGAGTTAAAAAAAATAAAGATAAAAGTAAAGTCAGTCAATATATATTCTTTTCTTTTTTTAACCTGATTAAAATTTTCATGAGGAATACAAAAAGTGCTTACAATTTCAGCTATTGCTCTGCGCTTGGATTGCTTTGTTTAGTTTAGGCCTATCCTGTTCATGATTACTTAAATAACAACAAATAATAATAAAAACGCTTACAATTTTAAGTCAATATACAGGCATTGCAGCTTAAGCTCTGCGCTCGACTATTTTGTTTGATTAGATATGTTTATTCTGTTTTTCAGCACATAGCATTCAAAATGTTAAGCTTTGTCATGTTTGTGGTCATATTATCAAAGATTTTCAGCTTGCACATCGCGCTCGCATTGTTTAATGAGATAAATATTCTTTTCTTTAGAAGCATAGCCAAAAAAAGCTTAGAATGCACACTTTTCAGGTTAATGCTAGGTTCACACTGCCGATCTGATCAACTCGATCAAACCCGATCAGGTCAAAACATCAATTTTTCCCCGATCATTCTCGACCAAGTGCTTGATCGGGTATCTACACGAGCCCTACCCGATCCCCTGTTCGATTGTTTACGATCCATACACGATGATGTCCGATCTCTCCTCGATAACCACCTCGATTAGTACTCGATTACTTCGATTTGATTCGATGTATACACGATCATTACATGATCAATACTCGACCTCTTCTCGATAAACTAGACGTCTACACGATTTTGATCCGAGTAGATTGACAGCTAGGACAAGCTTCGTATTCTTGTTCCGTTTTTTTGCAGATGTAGGGAAAGATCTGTGCGTATAGGGTGGAATTAAATGATTTGCACTTTTGGGCGAAGTGGTAGAAGTTGTCCTTTAAAAAGGAAGAAGTCACAAAATGAATTTTAATGGATATCTTTGTATACAATGATTGACAAAGACAAATTTATGAAGAAGTTGGTCCAAGTTGCATCCAATAACCACCAGTTGATACTATACTATAAGCGTTTTTAACAATTATCATTAAACATTATAAATTAAAGAAAAATTCAATCCCTTTGCTAGTTTTACCGCCTTTTTTTCTTCATTTACCTTCAATACCCCCCCCCCAAAAAAAAGTACCAATATCAAACAAAATATCTAAGAATCCTAAAAGTATAAGGTACTTTTGTTTCGATCTTGTTAGGTATTCTTTTTTTAATAAACATTGGCACATTTCATTGTACTGCATTAACATTAAAAATGGATCTAGCTTTTATTTTTTCAACTTAAAAACGGAAGGCCGACTTTTTTTCTTTTTTTTTTGCCCTTTCCCCTTTTGGCGCCACTTTTTGTTGAACCGGGCGAGGTTCCCATTGGTCCTACGACTAGGAAACGAGGCCATATTTGTAGAGTCTTTAGATTTATTTTTTATGTGCACGAGAATATATTTGTCTATTGTACCGGGAAATGTAAAATTGGTGTAAAACTGAAGAATAATTGTCATTGACTGCTAAAGGTAAAAGAACCCATTTTTTGTTTAGCTCTAATGTCAGGTGCGGATCCACTATCTGCAATTTGATTAGATTATACAGGCCCAATTGTCGGGGACAATTTCCCAGTCAATTTTACACATAATATATCATTAAAATCTATTCTAAGATCATTCAGTTTCGCCGCAGTTGTGATCTATTGGGCAAACCACCATTTAAACTTATATTATGTTAATTCAATTCTTTTATTCATGCAATTAAATGTGCCAAGTCGATTTTAAAAAGTAGCACTTAAAAAAAAATCCTTAAAATTTATTTTTGCTTCGTTCGAGATTCTTGAATCAGCCGTCAAAGTTTAGACAAAAACATATTAAATTTTCGAAATGGGAATTTTGTATTTTTCTTTTTGCTCGTTCGAGTTTATTAATTCTGCAACATATCATAAATATAGAAAAGAGTGGTGCGCATTTAAACTTTGGACATAGATTATTAGAAATATCCCCTATAGCAACGTAAATAAAGAATGCAAAGATGAAAAGAAGGAAAGCCAAACACGCACATAAATACCATTTCTACAATTTACAATGCAAATACACCTTTACAAAATAACACATGCTTTTAGCGACACTTTGTTTACATGATCTATTTAAGGATTTAAGAACGAAAAAGGTAAAAAGTGCTTGAAATATCACAAGAATTTTGTCTCCTATAAAGGAAATAAGTGGAATGATTCTCACTCAAGATTTTATTTATATATAGGCTCATTAAAAAAAAATGTCAAAATAAAAAGAAGGCGAATAAACATTACACCTGTCATATTATTGATACTATACGGAAACATAGTTTATCAAAATGACCCCTCTCCATATAAATTTTTCAACTGATTTTATTATTATTATGATCAGTTTTAACAAAACGAAACAAAACAACAACAAAATAACCCGTAATCGTTGCTTGTACTTTTCCCCTTCTAGTTGTATCCACCATGCTATAATAAACTATAAAGAAAATAAAAACACTATATTATTCATTTCTTTCACAATTCATTATGGCACATGAGGAAAAAACCTTAAGTGCAACTCATTACCATTCTAATGATATGTCTCTCAGCTCACCAATATTACTCATCGCTAAAACTCATTGTTCTGAAAAAGTCTTGCAAAATTGTGAGTGCTTCACTTTCACGCTCATTAATCATGTTAATGATCAAAGTTGGGTTTTTTCTTAGCCTTTTGAATAACGCATCTCAAGGAGCACGAAAGTGAACACTCACAATTTTGTAAGACTTTTTCAGAACAATGGGGTTCAGCGATGCGTGGTATTGGTGAGCTGAAAGACATATCATTAGAATGGTAATGAGTTGCACTTAACAGTGATATAAATTTCCATAAATACTCCTGAAATATTTTTCAAAGTATTAATGATCAAACTTGGATTTCTTTTATTCGACACATCCGGTACTACTCAATGCAAACTTGGATGGAGAGGTTTCCCGATGTGTAATGACAAAATGCTCATATCTTTGGGATTCTTGGACCATATCACATAAAATTTCATCCAGTTGTAGAAAATGAATGGTAGTTTACGGGTGTAGAGTTAAAAACAATATATATTTGTAATTTTAATATTATACCCATCAAAAGTGCCATTAGCATTTATTGTGGGACACACTGTATATAAATGTATTGTAAAACGTTGATTAATGAGATTTTCACTCGCTCTTCGGAATTGTATTTTCTAGAAGTGATTATCAGCTAGTGAATACAATGATTAATTTTATTATAGAGCAAAATTTTTAGCTCGCGCTTCGCGCTCACAAACAAATCACACAATGATTTAACGATTGAACTATGTCTTCAGGTCGTATTTTGTGGAATATGTTTTATTTGTTCCAACCTTATATTCTTAAAATTGTCACTAGTTTCTGCATAATAAATTATGTGAAATAGATCATTCTATTTCGAATTTTGGGTATACAAATATTTAGGAAGCCTTATTCCGTTCAAGTCTATAATAATTCCCATTCCGAAGTCTCCGTTCTCCCCCCATCCCTGACCGTCATCACATGAAATCGCAGCCCCTGATGGTAGGGGAGACCGGGACAATGATTGTAACACGAGGCGATTGTAACAGAGGCTCCAATACATGTGGTATTTGTGCCAAAAAACATACAGCAATACCATACATATGGTATATGTGTAAAAAAAAAATAAAAAATACAGCAATACCATACATATGGTATTTGTGCCAAAAAACCATACAGCAATACCATACCTATGGTATTTGTGCCAAAAAACCATACAGCAATACCATACATATGGTATTAGTGCCAAAAAGCCATACAGAAATACCATACATATGGTATTTGTGCAAAAAAAAACATACAGCAATACCATACATATGGTATTTGTGCAAAAAAACATACAGCAATACTATACATATTGTATTTGTACCAAAAAACCATACAGAAATACCATTCATATGGTATTTGTGCCAAAAACCATACAGCAATACCATACATATGGTATTTGTGCCAAGGAAACCTACGTATGGTATTTGTGCCAAAAACCATACAGCAATACCATACATATGGTATTTGTGCCAAGAAACCATAATACTAGTATTTGTGCAAAAAAACATACAGCAATACCATACATGTGGTATTTGTGCCAAAAAACCATACAGCAATACCATACATATGGTATTTGTGCCAAAAAACCATACAGCAATACCTTACATTTGGTATTTGTCCAAAAAAAACATACAGCAATACCATACACATGGTATTTGTGCCAAAAAAAACATACAGAAATACCATACATATGGTATTTGTGCCAAAAAACCATACGGAAATACCATACATATGGTACTTGTGCCAAAAACCATACAGCAATACCATACATATGGTATTTATGCCAAATACCACAGCACTGCTGTATGGTATATTTATGGTACCCTTTTCCTGTATGGTATTTCCCTATGGTACATCTATGGTATTTTATGGTACCATAGAAATACCATAGGAATACCACAGGACATTCAGAAATACCATATGAATACCACAGGACATTCAGAAATACCATAGGAATACCACAGGACATTTTTGTAAGGGGTAGATCAATTATTGGTTGTAGACCAACTGGTGAGTGGAACAATTGGATGTAGACCAACCGGTGAGTGGAACAATTGGATGTAGACCAAATGGTGAGTGGACCAATTGGATGTAGACCAACTGGTGAGTGGACCAACTTGATGTTAGACCAACTGGTGAGTGGACCAATGGAGTAGACCAACCGGTGAGTGGACAATTGGATGTAGACCAACATGGTGAGATGGACCAATTGGATGTAGACCAACTGGTGAAGTGGACCATTGGATGTAGACCAACGTGGTGAGTGGACTCAATTGGATGTAGACCAACTGGTGAGTGGACAAATTGATGTAGAACCAACTGGTGAGTGGACCAATTGGATCGATATGACCAACCCGGTGAGTGGAACAATTGGATGTAGACCAAATGGTGAGTGGACCAATTGATGTAGACCAACTGGTGAGGGACCAATTGATGTAGACCAACTGTGAGTGGACCAAATTGGATGTAGACCAACCGGTGAGTGGACCAATTGATGTAACCAACTGGTGTGTGGACCAATTGGTATGAGACCAACCGGTGAGTGGACCAATTGGATGTAGACCAAATGGAGGTGGACCAATTGGATGTAGACCAACTGGTGAGTGGACCAATTGGATGTAGACCAACTGGTGAGTGGAAAATTGGATGGTAGACCAACCGTGAGTGAACCATTGTGAAGACCAAATGCGTGAGTGGACCAAATTGGATGTAGACAACTGGTGAGTGGACCAATGGATTAGACCAACTGGATGAGTGGACCAAATTGGATGATAGACCAACTGGGTGAGGGACCCCATTTTGAATGAAGTACCGAAACCGCGAGTGAGTGGACCAATTGGATGTAGACCAACTGGTGAGTGGGCCAATTGGATGTAGACGAGTGGTGGGTGGACCGATTGGGTGTAGACCAAATGGTTAGAGGACGATTAGGGTTTAGACTGAATGGAGGTAGACGTATTGGCTAGTGGACCAATGGGTTGTAGACCAATAGGTGTTTCACCAAACGAAATATGTAAATGGTTTTCGGATAAATATTTCATGATTTTATTCATTGATATTCCCAACCTCTTAAAATTTCAATTTTGGGGGGCCTTTGTCCTTTTGTCGCCCCATGTTTCAGAAATGTCCCTGTCTGGGTATTTACTGCTTTCAGGAATGGAAAGGGACAAGTCTCCTCTTTCAGAATATACAAAAATATCCCACAAATCTCCTACCTGTAAACTTGGAAAATATAGCATTTTAGCTATGTTGCAATACCAGTGAGTAGTGAGTGTATATAATTTGGTATAATGACAATGGTGTTGGGCATTTTCACAAGGAAAAATTGTACATAAGAGGACATAATACATGACAATCGCATGAATACTGTTTCTTTTTTTTTTTTCACCACACTTCAGTGTATTTTTTTTTTCTCAAAAGGCCTATATTATATATTTAGGCTAAAAATATAACACTCGATGGTGTCTACTTACCTGTTATAAAACATCTGACCAAGTGATTGGAGCATTGTAAGAAGATAATCATAATGATCACCAGCAACATGTGGTTGATAACATATCGATGCATATCAACAATTTTATCTGAAGAAGTTTCTCTCGAGATAATATCTATATAGCAAAATTATATCATCTATAATCCTTATCTTGATATAAATATGACCTTAATTACAAATACCGTTAGTTCTCATATCAGCATTTAAATTTAGAATAAAACGCAGTGATGATCGGAAGAATGACTGCAAATAATCTATACCTCATACCAGATACCGATACTGTGATATTTAATTCTAATACAGTAGGCGTATGATATTATCATGTATTTTAAAATGTTTTGAACCTATTTCCTTATTTGTTGAGTTTTAGTTCATAGAGCAGCTTTTTTTTTCTACTTTTAAACGACTCCTCTCTCTCTCTCTCTCGTTCTATCTCTCTTTTGTTGAGACCATGGTAAATGTCAGTTGTGTTTTCGTTTGTTTAAGCGCTATTGTGCACTGAGCTGGCAAAACATCAACTGTGTCATCATGGTCATATTCATTCAACCTTAAACCATTTCCTCCAAGCTTTAACTAACGAAGTACAATAACATTTAGCTTTTTGATTGTAATATACTGTATATAATTATGAAGAGCTTCATTACAAAAGATGCTAAATCCACTTTGACCAAAATTGATTCTAAAGGAAAAATATGTGCATCTTGTGCGACGGTCACAACTCGTCGTAGGCTACTGGGCACGTGCCATCAACGTAGCCTGCGTTGCATGTACAATGCATGCACAGGTCGTTGCTCAATTTTTGCGATTCCTGCGTTTCAGTAGTAAGGGTATTGGAAAATCTTCCTGCACGTCGTACATGCAACGTGCCTCCGAGGTACCTGCGCTACACGATTTTTCTACGAAATCCAGGGAGTTGCACGCCGAAGGTACGGCGAGTTGTGACCGCCGCATTTGTCATGGGGATCAAATGCAACATATCGAATTGAAAAAAAAATGGGATGATTGAAAAATATTGATCACATATTTAGGCTTTATTCCAAACGGATCTAAATCAAAAACGGTTTTATTCCAAAAGGAGCTATTTCCATTGTGGTTATTTAGGATTTGTTCAATTTAACCACATTAACTAAAACTATACATTCTACACCATCAGTGCAAAATTTTGATATAATTAAAATGGTTTTGATATTTGTATGAATATTTTTTTATTTCCTTTCGAATGGAACATCTAAAAATCTAATTTTCAAAAAAAAGATGAGAAGTTAAAGAAACTTATAAAATGTCTTAATAAAAATGATTTATGATGATTTATATAATGATTTATATAATTTGTTAAAAACTATATTGATTGCTAGATTTTTAAAAACATGAACCAATCTAAGACAATAGACTAATCATAGGCCTATATATCAAAATAAAGTAAAAGTGGATAAGAGAAAGCGATAGATTTAAAAACCTTGATTTACTCGAAACATCAAAAGTGGATTTAGCACTTTTTGGAATCAAACCCTTCGTATATACTTTTATACAATTATAGTTCATTAAACCACAGTGTCGTTCCAAAAAAAAAATCCCATGGTTCGATTTTGCGAAAATGAAAGAGGATTTATTAACCATTAAAAACGTATGGTTCGTTAATTCAAAAAAGGATAAGATAAATTGAAATTCATACACGTTAACGAGTTCACGTTTTCAAATAATTAAACCTTCGGAAAATCGCGGCAAGTTTAGAAGGATAAACTTTGGATTAACAAAGCTTATAATCATTGCAACACATATTCAAAGAAACTAACCTTATTTCATTTTCGGAATAATAAACATCCATATAGGCCACTATGCCTGAAACTCGTTAAAGCTTTGTAAACGTTCGGTATAACCATGGACGTATAATGTTTACGTCCATGGAATAACAAACCTTCAGAATTACGAACCTTCGGAATAATGAGCATCCCCCGTGTAGAAAAAAATAATATAGCTGTTGTTTAGGAAATAGATGGCCCTTGAACAAAATTCAAGGAAATTGGTTACTCACACAAACCACAACTTTTTCAATAATGTTACCACATTGTGTTCCCGAAAGCCAATTTGGAACTTGTCAAATAACCACATTACCGGGTGTATCGTAAAAAAGGAAACCCAAGTTTGATCATCAATAATTTCAAAAATATTGATTATGAAATTTGTATAACTGTAAAGTCCAACTCATTACCAATCTAATGATACCTCTCTCAGGTCACTAATATCACGCATCGCTAAACCCCATTGTTCTGAAAATGTTTCGCAAAATTGTGAGTGGTTCACTCTCATGCTCCTTGAGATGGGTTGTTTGAATGTGCCTAAAAAAGAAATCCAAATTTGATCATCAATATTTTCAAAAATATTACGATGCACTGTAAAAAAAATAATACAGCAAAGTGATGTCAGCAGAGTCGCCATACAAAAATGTAATTTGAAATAACAGTTTTGCTGTAAATGTCTTCTCTGATAATTAATGAAAGAGAAGAAAAGAAATCATTAGAGTTCTATAGCTGACATATTTCGTTAAAACGGAACAAACGTATTACTCCAGGGGGGCATTTCATCAAAGGACTTGTCGGACGTTTTGTCCGACAAACTGTTATAAGCTACTGAAATGCTGGCATCTGATTGGTTGAGAACAAATTTGTCGGATAAAGCGTCAGACAAGTCCTTTGATGAAATGCCCCCCTGATGTATATATTGTATTTCTCACGTAATTATCTGCAGGAGAAATTTACAACAAAACTGTTTTTTAAATTACATTTTTTTATGGCGACTCTGCTGACAGCAGATTTGCTGTAAAAATACAAATATTTTTTTACAGTGTGGTCAGTATGAAGTTTATATCACTGGAAAGTGTACCTTATTAACGTTTTACTGATACCTCTCTTAGCTCACCAATGCCAGGCATCACTGAACCCCATTGTTCTGAAGAAGAAAAAAATTTAAATTGTGATTGGTTCACTGGTTCATGCTCCTTGAGATGAGTTGTTTGAATGTGCCTAAACGTGATTAGCAATTCTAAGTAAAGCATTCAAATAAATTTTAATTAAATGGTTTTAATAAATGGGTTGAAAAGGCATACTTATTTTGCATGTTTAGTCCATCAAGCTTACCATCCAGGTGATTTCATCATGTTCCAGCTCGAGACAGCCCAGAGAACTTTCAGTTTACCTTGGATAATGTAAGGAGCATGAAAGTGCAGAAGTGTAGTGGTCAAACTTGGGTTTCCTTTTTTCTGATACACCCCGTACAGTTTAGAAGTTAACTTTCACTGATGTACACATGTATTTGGGCCGACAAGATCATTGGTCGTTTTATTTAAACATGTTTCAGGTGTTTTCAAATAAGTGCTTCTGTTGTTTTTCCATCTGTCTGGCAAACACTCCAAATATCAATAAGAACCTTTTGTTGTTGTCACGAGCAGGCAAAAATCAATGCAATAATTCTTTAAATAGGCCCACAAACTGATAAGAATCGGATTCAAAGTTCGAATTTCAGTCACGACTTTCGGATGGTGAATTCAAATGTTGGTCCAAGATGTAAATAATATATTTTACCATAAAAACCAATGATTAGCATAATAATTTTTATCTTTATGTCGTCCACCACAACATAATCTCCATGGCTGAAATTGTTTTGGATATAATCAACAAGGATAAAGTATCAAGATTTACATGCTTACTCTCTTTATGACAATTATGAATTTTAGAAATTAATGGCGTTACCATATGCTATCTCCAAAAAGGTAAACACCCAAGTATTGTCACCAAAACCCCCAGTGCCCTGTAACATTTATGGTTACAACTAATTGCAAACTTGAAACAACCATTACTATTGGCTTAAAGTAAGACTTTTATGCAAGAGGTGCCCGCAACAAGAAGCCTGATTGGCTCAAATCAATTTACAATTCATTATTACTGTTTGTGTTAATATGGCCTTGGGTAAGCAGCAGTTCTTCCAGGACATTCCTAACTCAAGGAAACCATCCCTCCTGAAAATAAAACAGCGTCCGGTTGTGTCAAACACAATCGGAAACACACTGTAAACACAATATGAAACTTATGTAATATGATCTTTGCGTTGTTCAATTTGAAAATTTTCACAATCTATAAAAATTACATACATCTTCACACTGAAAAAAAAGTATATTATTTAAACAGTGTGAAATGGACAGTCACTGTGGTCATACTCTACAAAACCACACTAAGGTGTAAAACTATCTTCACAATGTTGAATTCGAGCGTTTTCACATTGTATTGCTATCTGGACAGTAGCTTTTCAGCATTATCATTTTTTGGGGATCAGTAAAGCATGTGCAGTACATTTTCTTACATCCTTTCTTCACTTTATATCTCTGTTTTATTTGCATTCTTTCTCACTGTCTACTTTATTCCACTCTTTCCTCATTCCTTTATATCCCCTCACACTACATTGTTTACCCCTCCCAATACCCTCAACTCCCTTCCCGGCTCATTCCGATATTCTAGGGGGAAAGAGAAAAATGAAGATAACTTAAAGCTTTGACAACAAAAGCGAATGTCATTACTGTGTAAGTTACTGTAACTGTTTTGTTATATTGTGTAAATTCAAGACGGATACATTATTTGCATGTGAATTATTCAATATAAATGTGCAATTATTGAAATAGGTAGAATCTTTAATGCATTACAAATTAAGAACACAAAATATGGAGTTGAGAAAAATATTTTTACATCCATCATTAATACAAATTAATACATATCAACATCATGAGTCGTGACCCTGCTTGTACCTTGCATAAATATATTTTTGGTTAATGATAATTACCGGGAAAGAACTTATGAAGAGCTTATATTTCAAAATGGTACAACGGTAAATTGTTATTTTGTCTTATTGCCACTCAAGTCTCCTATTTACCATTTATTCCTTACTCCCATTTCGTCTAATTTCCACTTTATCTAACACCATTTGATCAATTCCTGTAACATACTGATAATATACCAAATATTAGGCCGAAAAGTAATTAGATAAATTGGCAATTAGACCAAGTGAAAATTAGACAAAGGGGATATAAGACGGTACAACATCTATTTTTGTTACTTCAGAGATTTAGAAAAAAGGCATTGTTGTTGTACTGCCAAAAAATAAAACAGAATATCCAGACTTTCAGTTTGCAATACAATATCAGCCATCCATGTCATGAATAAATATTTATCTGAAGGTTCGTCTTTGACTTTACATTTGCCTGCGTAAAACAAATAGCACCACGGAAAAAAGCTAGGTTTTCAGTATTAATTTCACTAAAATTCATAAAAACAAATTTTCCAAAGATAATGAGATGTTACAAATTCTACTTATTAAGCAGCATACAACGGATATTATTTCATATATATGTTTTTCAGATATCATTTGGGCGAAATAATATCCACATAATAAAATTATTGTTAGAGGATATTTTGAGTATGACTAAAGAAAATTAAATATAGACCTTTAAAAAAAATCTTTCAGTTTATTAGCATTGCTGGACAAAATTCTACATATTTTGTATAGTGTAATCATCATAATTATTAATCATTAAAGTCCGAAATATCAATAATTTTATACGTTAATATATAATTAAGAAGTCCGTAATATGAATAATTTTATAAGTTGATAATTAAGAATCATTATCATAATGAATTATATTCAGATTTCCTCTTTTCTCTCGCTTTTTGTTTCAAATACATACCCACACGCGTTTACGCGCACTCACACTTACACTCACACATTCACACCCACACCTTTTTGGAACACATTCACACGACATCTTTATACACACTCACTCTCGTCAAACTCTCTTGTCTATCACCTAAAGCAGCCTGTACGATTATTTTAATTAAAGACATAGGTTAACATTGTGAGCATAATCATAAAAAGAAATCCGGGTCGAAATGACTACTCAGAATCTCTGAGCCATTTTGAATGACACGCTAATTATATACACTGTCCGTCATAAAGGTGGAATATTTTTTTGCCACTATAGCGACATGATTTTGCTGTGACTTTAATTTCTTGAATATGTTTGTCCCTGCTTTTACTTTTTGGGACCCTGGCTATATCTTGGACATTCTCCCAACCCTTGGAGCTTTTTCCAAAAAATTTTGTCAACCCCCGTGATGCCCATTTTTTTCTAATTTTGGTGCCCCTTTTTGTTTTCCCGGCCGATCAAGCCCCCCTCAGTCCTACCCCCAGGAAACGCGACTGAGGTGTACTGTTTTATATTGTTCTTTAAGTTAAATCTATATTTCTGGGGACAGGCTAAGGTCTCTTGTCTAGGGGAGGGGTTGAAGTAAAAAACGAGATTGGTGAGAATTCGGAATATTTTATTCCATCTTTATGCTGAAAACAAAAGAAATGAAAAACCACCTCTAACCCTTAAATATCATCATTTTCCCTTTAAATTTTGTTCAGCCTTGATGACAAGGCTGTAAATAGTCATTATTGATAATATTTTATTTTGATTTCTGTTTGGTTGAGATTTTACAATACAATTTGAGGGAAGAAAAAGTTTCCATGGTGTATAAATGAATAAAATAATGTTGAACCCCAATCAATAAATTTTGACCCCCCCCCTAAACAAAAGAGTCGAGTCTGTACCATAAATCTAGATTTAACTTAAAGAACATTAACAAATCTCCACCTCAGACGTGTTTTCCTTGGGGTAGGACTGAGGGGGCCTTGGTGGGTCGCGTGAACAAAAAAGGGCCCCAAAAATAAGAAAATATGACGAAAATGGCCATCTTCTGGGGGTGACAAACTTTTTTGAAGGAAAATCCCCGGGAAGGGTTGAGGGAACGTCAAAATATACGCCGGATCCAGAAAGTGAAAGCGGTGACAAACACATTCAAGAAATCAATAACGGAGCAACATAATGTCGCTTGAGCCAGAAAAAAATATTCCAACTTTATGACGAACAGTGTATGTTTATACTATTTTTAAGTAACAAAATTAAAAAAAAGTTATTTTAAATATAATATCCATTAATGTTCATCCACATCCACATTACTTTCAGTGGAAGTTTTTACATTGCATATAGTTCATTGTCGACCATAACAGTTCCATACCCCGCATCATCTTGATTGATTGTAAGACCTGGTGACTCGGACGAGACATGCAATCCTATATCATCATCTGCTAAGGAGTATGGCCCTTCCCCATTGTTATGATCACTCTCTTGTCCTACCTGACGTCCTTTGCCCCGTGATTTGCCAGGCATTGCATAGAGGTCGCCCATTTTCACATTTTCCCGACCTTCGGGTACCCCACGGGTCTTGTCGGGCAAAGCGTAGAGGGCGCCAATGTCTCCCGAAGCCTGTCCTTTAACATCGTTTCCAGGTTTGTCAGGTTTTGCGTAAAGAGAACTGAAATCTTCGTCTTGGCTTGTCGGTCGTGGTTCGTCTGCCGAAGCATACATCGCTTCTGCGTCGCAGTTTACAGATGCTCGCCTTTTCTCTCTTTCTGTCACCGCATCGGTCTGGTCTAAATTCACCACAAGTTTCAAATCTTCTGCGGCTTGATGGTCCTTTACGGATGAATAGTACATATCACCGCCTTCAGGAGATTCTTGGTCCTTCACTGATGAATAGTACATTTCATTACCTTTAGGAGATAGTTGGTCCCTCACTGATGAGTAGTATGTATTGTCGGCTTCTGGGGGTGGATCGGACAACTGCAGGTTGGGAGGTGTTTCATCTGGACTGTCTACAAACATGTTATGATAAACATTATCCTGACCACTTTTTGGGCTGGAGGGCGGCAAGACTGTCATACCATGCGACTGGAGTTTGTCTTTCTTCTGCCCACGTGTTCTGTAGATAAATGAATTAGTTATGTTATTTCCTCATTAGGCCCATTTGAAATGCTTATAATGTCAAGGGATTAAATGGTGTCCATCAGTATTTAAAAAAAAGAATACTGTCCTTGCAATAAAATTTTGAATTACTAATTATCAACATGTAATTTCTGTTCATCTATTGCATGCATAAAATTTGTGGCACACTTTAAATAAATAATAATTAGTTAAATATTTCACTAGAAAGGCTAAAAACTGCAAAGTAAAAAATCACAATCATGGGTGTCGATTGTGGGGGGGGGG
>CALNVZ010003429.1:18256925-18352923 GCA_940671915.1 Paracentrotus lividus | reverse complement strand
GGGGATGATCGTACACACCAACACCCCACCGAAATTATTGGGGGGGGGGGGGTGGGGGATGCATCCCCATCCCCCCCCCACAATCGACACCCATGATTGTGATTTTTTACTTTGCAGTTTTTAGCCTTTCTAGTGAAAATATTTAACTAATTATTATTTATTTAAAGTGTGCCACAAATTTTATGCATGCAATAGATGAACAGAAATTACATGTTGATAATTAGTAATTCAAAATTTATTGCAAGGACAGTATTCTTTTTTTTATAATACTGATGGACACCATTTAATCCCTTGACATTATAAGCATTTCAAATGGGCCTAATGAGGAAATAACATAACTAATTCATTTATCTACAGAACACGTGGGCAGAAGAAAGACAAACTCCAGTCGCATGGTATGACAGTCTTGCCGCCTCCAGCCCAAAAAGTGGTCAGGATAATGTTTATCATAACATGTTTGTAGACAGTCCAGATGAAACACCTCCCAACCTGCAGTTGTCCGATCCACCCCCAGAAGCCGACAATACATACTACTCATCAGTGAGGGACCAACTATCTCCTAAAGGTAATGAAAATGTACTATTCATCAGTGAAGGACCAAGAATCTCCTGAAGGCGGTGATATGTACTATTCATTCCGTAAAGGACCATCAAGCCGCAGAAGATTTGAAATTGTGGTGAATTTAGACCAGACCGATGCGGTGACAGAAAGAGAGAAAAGGCGAGCATCTGTAAACTGCGACGCAGAAGCGATGTATGCTTCGGCAGACGAACCACGACCGACAAGCCAAGACGAAGATTTCAGTTCTCTTTACGCAAAACTGACAAACCTGGAAACGAATGTTAAAGGACAGGCTTCGGGAGACATTGGCGCCCTCTACGCTTTGCCCGACAAGACCCGTGGGGTACCGAAGGTCGGGAAAATGTGAAAATGGGCGACCTCTATGCAATCCTGGCAAATCACGGGGCAAAGGACGTCAGGTAGGACAAGAGAGTGATCATAACAATGGGGAAGGCCATATCTCCTTAGCAGATGATGATATAGGATTGCATGTCTCGTCCGAGTCACCAGGTCTTACAATCAATCAGATGATGCGGGGTATGGAACTTGTTATGGTCGACAATGAACTATATGCAATGTAAAAACTTCCACTGAAAGTAATGTGGATGTGGAGAACATTAATGGATATTATATTTAAAATAACTTTTTTTTAATTTTGTTACTTAAAAATAGTATAAACATACACTGTTCGTCATAAAGTTGGAATATTTTTTCTGGCTCAAGCGACATTATGTTGCTCCGTTATTGATTTCTTGAATGTGTTTGTCACCGCTTTTCACTTTCTGGGATCCTGGGTATATTTTTGGACGTTCCCTCAACCCTTCCCGGGGATTTTCCTTCAAAAAAGTTTGTCCACCCCAGAAGATGGCCATTTTCGTCATTTTCTTATTTTTGGGGCCCTTTTTTGTTCACGCGACCCACCAAGGCCCCCTCAGTCCTACCCCAAGGAAACACGTCTGAGGTGGAGATTTGTTAATGTTCTTTAAGTTAAATCTAGATTTATGGTACAGACTCGACTCTTTTGTTTAGGGGGGGGGTCAAAATTTATTTTGATTGGGTTCAACATTCATTTTATTCATTTATACACCATGGAAACTTTTATCTTCCCTAAATTGTATTGTAAAATCTCAACAAAACAGAAATCAAAATAAAATATTATCAATAATGACTATTTACAGCCTTGTCATCAAGGCTGAAACAAAATTTAAAGGGAAAATGATGATATTTAAGGGTTAGAGGTGGTTTTCATTCTTTTGTTTCAGCATAAAGATGGAATAAATATTCCGAATTCTCACCAATCTCGTTTTTACTTCAACCCCTCCCCTAGACAAGAGACCTTAGCCTGTCCCCAGAAATATAGATTTAACTTAAAGAACAATATAAAACAGTACACCCTAGTCCGTTTCCTGGGGTAGGACTGAGGGGGGGCTTGATCGGCGGGAAACAAAAAGGGGCACCAAAATTAGAAAAAAAATGGCATCACGGGGGTTGACAAAATTTTTTGAAAAAAGCTCCAAGGGTTGGGAGAATGTCCAAGATATAGCCAGGGTCCCAAAAAGTAAAAGCAGGGACAAACATATTCAAGAAATTAAAGTCACAGCAAAATCATGTCGCTATAGTGGCAAAAAAATATTCCACCTTTATACGGACAGTGTATATAATTAGCGTGTCATTCAAAATGGCTCAGAGATTCTGAGTAGTCATTTCGACCCGGATTTCTTTTTATGATTATGCTCACAATGTTAACCTATGTCTTTAATTAAAATAAATCGTACAGGCTGCTTTAGGTGATAGACAAGAGAGTTTGACGAGAGTGAGTGTTGTATAAAGATGTCGTGTGAATGTGTTCCAAAAAGGTGTGGGTGTGAATGTGTGAGTGTAAGTGTGATGTGCGCGTAAACGCGTGTGGGTATGTATTTGAAACAAAAGCGAGAGAAAAAGAGGAAATCTGAATATAATTCATTATGATAATGATTCTTAATTATCAACTTATAAAATTATTCATATTACGGACTTCTTAATTATATATTAACGTTATAAAATTATTGATATTTCGGACTTTAATGATTAATAATTATGATGATTACACTATACAAAATATGTAGAATTTGTCCAGCAATGCTAATAAACTGAAAGATTTTTTTAAAGGTCTATATTTAATTTTCTTTAGTCATACTCAAAATATCCTCTAACAATAATTTTATTATGTGGATATTATTTCGCCCAAAATGATATCTGAAAACATATATTATGAAAATAATATCCGTTGTATGCTGCTTAATAAGTAGAATTTGTAACATCTCATTATCTTTGGAAAATTTGTTTTTATGAATTTTAGTGAAATTAATACTGAAAACCTAGCTTTTTTCCGTGGTGCTATTTGTTTTACGCAGGCAAATGTAAAGTCAAAGACGAACCTTCAGATAAATATTTATTCATGACATGGATGGCTGATATTGTATTGCAAACTGAAAGTCTGGATATTCTGTTTAATTTTTGGCAGTACAACAACAATGCCTTTTTTCTAAATCTCTGAAGTAACAAAAATAGATGTTGTACCGTCTTATATCCCCTTTGTCTAATTTTCACTTGGTCTAATTGCCAATTTATCTAATTACTTTTCGGCCTAATATTTGGTATATTATCAGTATGTTACAGGAATTGATCAAATGGTGTTAGATAAAGTGGAAATTAGACGAAATGGGAGTAAGGAATAAATGGTAAATAGGAGACTTGAGTGGCAATAAGACAAAATAACAATTTACCGTTGTACCATTTTGAAATAAAGCTCTTCATAAGTTCTTTCCCGGTAATTATCATTAACCAAAAATATATTTATGCAAGGTACAAGCAGGGTCACGACTCATGATGTTGATATGTATTAATTTGTATAATGATGGATGTAAAAATATTTTTCTCAACTCCATTTTTGTGTTCTTAATTTATAATGCATTAAAGATTCTACCTATTTCAATAATTGCACATTTATATTGAATAATTCACATGCAAATAATGTATCCGTCTTGAATTTACACAATATAACAAAACAGTTACAGTAACTTACACAGTAATGACATTCGCTTTTGTTGTCAAAGCTTTAAGTTATCTTCATTTTTCTCTTTCCCCCTAGAATATCGGAAATGAGCCGGGAAGGGAGTTGAGGGTATTGGGAGGGGTAAACAATGTAGTGTGAGGGGATATAAAGGAATGAGGAAAGAGTGGAATAAAGTAGACAGTGAGAAAGAATGCAAATAAACAGAGATATAAAGTGAAGAAAGGATGTAAGAAAATGTACTGCACATGCTTTACTGATCCCAAAAAATGATAATGCTGAAAGCTACTGTCCAGATAGCAATACAATGTGAAAACGCTCGAATTCAACATTGTGAAGATAGTTTTACACCTTAGTGTGGTTTTGTAGAGTATGACCACAGTGACTGTCCATTTCACACTGTTTAAATAATATACTTTTTTTCAGTGTGAAGATGTATGTAATTTTTATAGATTGTGAAAATTTTCAAATTGAACAACGCAAAGATCATATTACATAAGTTTCATATTGTGTTTACAGTGTGTTTCCGATTGTGTTTGACACAACCGGACGCTGTTTTATTTTCAGGAGGGATGGTTTCCTTGAGTTAGGAATGTCCTGGAAGAACTGCTGCTTACCCAAGGCCATATTAACCAAACAGTAATAATGAATTGTAAATTGATTTGAGCCAATCAGGCTCTTGTTGCGGGCACCTCTTGCATAAAAGTCTTACTTTAAGCCAATAGTAATGGTTTGTTTCAAGTTTGCAATTAGTTGTAACCAAAAATGTTACAGGGCACTGGGGGTTTTGGTGACAATACTTGGTGTTTACCTTTTTGGAGATAGCATATGGTAACGCCATTAATTTCTAAATTCATAATTGTCATAAAGAGAGTAAGCATGTAAATCTTGATACTTTATCCTTGTTGATTATATCCAAAACAATTTCAGCCATGGAGATTTTGTTGTGGTGGGACACATAAAGATAAAATTATTATGCTAATCATTGGTTTTTATGGTAAAATATATTATTTACATCTTGGACCAACATTTGAATTCACCATCCGAAAGTCGTGACTGAAATTCGAACTTTGAATCCGATTCTTATCAGTTTGTGGGCCTATTTAAAGAATTATTGCATTGATTTTTGCCTGCTCGTGACAACAACAAAAGGTTCTTATTGATATTGGAGTGTTTGCCAGACAGATGGAAAAACAACAGAAGCACTTATTTGAAAACACCTGAAACATGTTTAAATAAAACGACCAATGATCTTGTCGGCCCAAATACATGTGTACATCAGTGAAAGTTAACTTCTAAACTGTACGGGTGTATCAGAAAAAAGGAAACCCAAGTTTGACCACTACACTTTCTGCACTTTCATGCTCCTTAACATTATCCAAGGTAAACTGAAAGTTCTCTGGGCTGTCTCGAGCTGGAACATGATGAAATCACCTGGATGGTAAGCTTGATGGACTAAACATGCAAAATAAGTATGCCTTTTCAAACCCATTATTAAAACCATTTAATTAAAATTTATTTGAATGCTTTAATTAGAATTGCTAATCACGTTTAGGCACATTCAAACAACTCATCTCAAGGAGCATGAACAGTGAACCAATCACAATTTAAATTTTTTCTTCTTCAGAACAATGGGGTTCAGTGATGCCTGCATTGGTGAGCTTAAGAGAGGTATCAGTAAAACGTTAAATAAGGTACACTTTCCAGTGATATAAACTTCATACTGACCACACTGGTAAAAAAATATTTGTATTTTTACAGCAAATCTGCTGTCAGCAGAGTCGCCATAAAAAAATGTAATTTAAAAAACAGTTTTGTTGTAAATTTCTCCTGCAGATAATTACGTGAGAAATACAATATATACATCAGGGGGCATTTCATCAAAGGACTTGTCTGACGCTTTATCCGACAAATTTGTTCTCAACCAATCAGATGCCAGCATTTCAGTAGCTTATAACAGTTTGTCGGACAAAACGTCCGACAAGTCCTTTGATGAAATGCCCCCTGAGTAATACGTTGTTTCGTTTTAACGAAATATGTCAGCTATAGAACTCTAATGATTTCTTTCTTCTCTTCATTAATTATCAGAGAAGACATTTACAGCAAAACTGTTATTTCAAATTACATTTTTGTATGGCGACTCTGCTGACATCACTTTGCTGTATTATTTTTTTACAGTGCATCGTAATATTTTTGAAATATTGATGATCAAATTTGGATTTCTTTTTTAGGCACATTTCAAACAACCCATCTCAAGGAGCATGAGAGTGAACCACTCACAATTTTGCGAAACATTTTCAGACAATGGGTTTAGCGATGCGTGATATTAGTGACCTGAAGAGAGGTATCATTAGATTGTAATGAGTTGGACTTTACAGTTATACAAATTTCATAATCAATATTTTGAAATTATTGATGATCAAACTTGGGTTTCCTTTTTTACGATACACCCGGTAATGTGGTTATTTGACAAGTTCCAATTGGCTTTCGGGAACAATGTGGTAACATTATTGAAAAAGTTGTGGTTTGTGTGAGTAACCAATTTCCTTGAATTTGTTCAAGGGCCATCTATTTCAAACAACAGCTATATTATTTTTTTCTACACGGGGGATGCTCATTATTCCGAAGGTTCGTATTCTGAAGGTTTGTTATTCCATGGACGTAAACATTATACGTCCATGGTTATATACCGAACGTTTACAAAGCTTTAACGAGTTTCAGGCATAGTCCTATATGGATGTTTATTATTCCGAAAATGAAATAAGGTTAGTTTCTTGAATATGTGTGTGCAATGATTATAAGCTTTGTTAATCCAAAGTTTATCCTTCTAAACTTGCCGCGATTTTCCGAAGGTTTAATTATTTGAAACGTGAACTCGTTAACGTGTATGAATTTCAATTTATCTATCCTTTTTTGAATTAACGACATACGTTTTTAATGGTAATAAATCCTCTTTCATTTTCGCAAATCGACCATGGGATTTTTTTTTGGAACGACACTGTGGTTTAATGAACTATAATTGTATAAAAGTATATACGAAGGGTTTGATTCCAAAAAGTGCTAAATCCACTTTGATGTTTCGATGTAAATCAAGTTTTTAAAATCTATCTGCTTTCTCTATCCACTTTTACTTTATTTTGATATATAGGCTAATGATTAGTCTATTGTCCTTAGATTGGTTCATGTTTTTAAAATCTAGCAATCAATATAGTTTTAACAAATTATATAAATCATTATATAAATCATCATAATCATTTTTATTAAGACATTTTATAAGTTTCTTTAACTTCTCATCTTTTTTTGAAATTAGATTTTTAGATGTTCCTTCGAAAGGAAATAAAAAATATTCATACAAATATCAAACATTTTAATTATATCAAAATTTTGCACTGATGGTGTAGAATGTTAGTTTTAGTTAATGTGGTTAATTGAACAAATCCTAAATAACCACAATGGAAATAGCTCCTTTTTGGAATAAAAACCGTTTTGATTTAGATCCGTTTGGAATAAAGCCTAAATATGTGATCAATATTTTTCATCATCCCATTTTTTTTTTCAATTCGATATGTTGCATTTGATCCCCATGACAAATGCGGCGGTCACAACTCGCCGTACCTCGGCGTGCACCTCCTGGATTTCGTGAGAAAAATCGTGTAGCGCAAGTACCTCGGAGGCACGTTGCATGTACGACGTGCAGAGAAGATTTTCCAATACCTTACTACTGAAACGCAGGAAATCGCAAAAAATTGAGCAACGACTGTGCATGCATTGTACATGCAACGCAGGCTACGTTGATGGCACGTGCCCAGTAGCCTACGACGAGTTGGACCGTCGCACAAGATGCACATATTTTTTCTTAGAATCAATTTTGGGTCAAAGTGGATTTAGCATCTTTTGTAATGAAGCTCTTCATAATTATATACAGTATATTACAATCAAAAAGCTAAATGTTATTGTACTTCGTAGTTAAAGCTTGGAGGAAATGGTTAAGGTTGAATGAATAGACCATGATGACACAGTTGATGTTTTGCCAGCTCAGTGCACAATAGCGCTTAAACAAACAAACACAACTGACATTTACCATGGTCTCAACAAAAGAGAGATAGAAGAGAGAGAGAGAGAGAGGAGTCGTTTAAAAGTAAGAAAAAAGCTGCTCTATGAACTAAAACTCAACAAATAAAGGAAATAGGTTCAAAACATTTTAAAATACATGATAATATCATACGCTACTGTATTAGAATTAAATATCACAGTATCGGTATCTGGTATGAGGTATAGATTATTTGCAGTCATTCTTCCGATCATCAACTGGCGTTTATTCTAAATTTAAAATGCTGATATGAGAACTAACGGTATTTGTAATTAAGGTCATATTTATATCAAGATAAGGATTATAGATGATATAATTTTGCTATATAGATATTATCTCGAGAGAAACTTCTCAGATAAAATTGTTGATATGCATCGATATGTTATCAACCACATGTTGCTGGTGATCATTATGATTATCTCTTACATGCTCCAATCACTTGGTCAATGTTTTTATACAGGTAAAGTAGACACACTCGAGTGTTATATTTTTAGCCTAAATATATAATATAGGCTTTGAGAAAAAAAAAATACACTGAAGTGTGGTGAAAAAAAAAAAGAAACAGTATTCATGCGATTGTCATGTATTATGTCCTCTTATGTACAATTTTTCCTTGTGAAAATGCCCAACACATGTCATTATACCAAATTATTATACACTCACTACTCACTGGTATTGCAACATAGCTAAAAATGCTATATTTTCCAAGTTTACAGGTAGGAGATTTGTGGGATATTTTTGTATATTCTGAAAGAGGAGACTTGTCCCTTTCCATTCCTGAAAGCAGTAAATTCCCAGACAGGACATTTCTGAAACATGGGGCGACAAAAGGACAAAGGCCCCCAAAATTGAAATTTTAAGAGGTTGGGAATATCAATGAATAAAATCATGAAATAATTATACAAAAACCATTTACATATTTCGTTTGGTGAAACACCTATTGGTCTACAACCCATTGGGTCCTAGCAATACGTCTACCTCCATTCAGTCTAAACCCTAATCGTCCTCTAACATTTGGTCTACACCCAATCGGTCCACCACCACTCGTTCTAACATCAATTGGCCCACTCACGCAGTGGTACTACATCCAATGGGTCCCACTCACCGGTTGGTCTAACATCAAATGGGTCACTCAACCGGATTGGTCTACATCCAATTGGTCCACTCACCAGTTGGTCTACATCCAATTGGTCCACTCACCAGTTGGTCTACATTCAATTGGTCCACTCACCATTTGGTCTTCATCAAAATGGGTCCACTCACCGGTTGGTCTACAATCCAATTGATCCACTCACCGAGTTGGTCTACATCCAATTGGTCCACTCACCCAGTTGGTCTACATCCAATTGGGTCCACTCACCATTTGGTCTACATCCAATTGGTCCTCACGGTTGGTCCTTACATCCAATTGGTTCCACACACCAGTTTGGTCTACATCCAATTGGTCCACTCACCGGTTTGGTCTACATTCCAAATTGGTCCACTCACCAGTTGGTCTACATCCAATTGGTCCACTCACCAGTTGGTCTACATCCAATTGGTCCACTCACCATTTGGTCTACATCCAATTGTTCCACTCACGCGGTTGGTCTATAACGTCAATTGGTCCAACTCCACCAGTTGGTCTACATCAATTGGTCCACTACCAGTTGGGTCTACATCCAAATTAGTCCACTCACCAGTAGGTCTACATCCAATTGGGTCCACGTCACCAGTTGGTCTACATCCAATTGGTCCACTCACCCATTGGTCTACATCACAATTTGTTCCACTCACCGGTTGGTCTAACGCTCCAATCAGGGTCCACTCACAGCAGTTGGTCTACAATCCAATTGGTTCACTCACCGGTTGGTCTAACATCTAATTGGTCCACTCACCAGTTGGTCTACATCCAATTGGTCCACTCACCGTTGGTCTACATCCAATTGGTCCACTCACCATTTGGTCTACATCCAATTGTTCCACTACCGTTGTGTCTACATCCAATTGGTTCCACTCACCAGTTGGTTTAAACCAATAATTGATCTATCCCCTTACAAAAAATGTCCTGTTGGTATTCCTATGGTATTTCTGAAATGTCCTTGGTATTATCATATGGTAATTTCTGAATGTCTGTGGTATTCCTATGGTATTTCTATGGTACGAAAATACCATAGATGTACATAGGGAAATAACCATACAGATGAAAATGTGGTACCATAAAATATACCATTACAGCAGTGCTGTGGTATTTGCATAAATACCATATGTATGGTATTGCTGTATGGTTTTGGCACAAGTACATCATAGTATGGTATTTCGTATGTTTTTTTGGCACCAAATACCATATGTATTGGTAGTTTTCTGTATGTTTTTTTATGGCACAAATACCATGTGTATTGGTATTGCTGTATGTTTTTTTGGACAAATACCAAATGTTAAGGTATTGCTGTATGGTTTTTTTGGCAGCAAATACCATGATGTATGGTATTTGCTGTATGGTTTTTTTGGCACAAAACCGCAATGTATGGTATTGCTGTATGTTTTTGGCACAAATACCAATATGTATGGTTTCTTGGCCAAATACCATATGTCATTGCGTATTGCTAGTACTTAGTTTTTGGCACAAGATACCATACGTACGGTTTCTTGCACACAATACCATATGTATGGTATATTATTGCTGTTATGGTTTTTTTGCGGCATAACAAATACCATATGTATGTATTGCTGCTATTGTGTTATGGCCACAAATACCATATGAAATGCGTATTCTGTATGGTTTTTTAGGTACAAATACAATATATGTATAGTATTGCTGTAATGATTTTTTTTGCACAAAACCATATGTATGGGTAATTGCTGTATGTTTTTTTTTGCAACAAATACCATCAATGTATGTAATTCGTGTAGGCTTTTGGCACTAAATACCATATGTAATGGTAATTGCTGTATGGTTTTGGCACAAATACCATAGGTTATGGTATTGCTGTATAGGTTTTTTGGCACAAATACTACATATGTATGGTATTGCTGTATTTTTTATTTTTTTTTTACTCATATACCATATGTAATGTATTGCTGTTGTGTTTGGCACAAATACCACATGTATGGAGCCTCTGTTACATCGCTCTCGTGTTACATTCATTTGTCCGGTCTCCCCTACATCAGGGCTTGCGATTTCATTGATGACGGTTCAGGATGGGGGGAGAACGGAGACTTCGGATGGGAATTATGTATAGAACTTGAACGGAATAAGGCTTCCTAAATATTTGTATACCTCCAAAACGAAAGAGATGATCTATGTTCATAATTTATTATGCAAGAAACTAAAGTGACATTTTAAGAATAATAAGGTTGAAAAATAAAACATATTCACAAAATACGACCTGGAAAGGACATAGTTTAATCGTTAAATCATTGTGTATTTTGTTTTGTAGCGCGAAGCGGCGAGCTAAAAATTTTGCTCTATAATAAAAAATTAATCATTGTATTCACTAAGCTGATAATCACTTTCTAGAAAAATACAATTCCGAAGAGCGAGTGAAATCATCATTAATTCAACCGTAATTTACAATACATTTATATACAGTGTGATCCACATAAATGCTTAATGGGCACTTTTGATGGAATATAATATTAAAATTAACAAATATATATTGTTTTTAACTCTAACACCCGCGTAAGACTTACCATTCATTTTCTACAACTGGATGAAAGATTTATGTGACATGGTCCAAAGAATGCCCAGAAGATATGAGCATTTTGTATATTACACAGTAGGGAAACCTCTCCCAATCCAAGTTTGCATTGAGTAGTACGGACTGTGTGAATAAAGAAAATCCAAGTTTGATCATTAATACTTTGAAAAAATATTCAGGAGTATTTATGGAAATTTATATATCACTGTCTAAGTGCAAACTCATTACCATCTAATGATATGTCTTTCAGCCTCACCAATACCGAAGCATCGCTGAACCCCAATTGTTCGTAAAAAGTCTTACAAAATTGTTGAGTGCTTCACTTAATCGTGCTCCTTGAGATGCGTTATTTCAAAGAAGCTAAGAAAAAACCCAACTTTGATCAATGTAACATGACTTAATGAGCGTGAAGTGAAGACTCCACAATTTGCAAGATATTTTTCCATATAATGAGGTTAAATATTAGCGATGCAGTAAATATTGGTTGAGCTGAGAGACATATCATCTAGAATGGTAAATGAGTTGCCACTTAAGTTTTTTCCTCGATGTGCCATAATGAATTGTGAAATGAAATGAATAACATAGTGTTTTTAGTTTTCTTATAGTTTATTATAGCATGGTGATAGATAGAAGGGGAAAAAGTACAGCAACGATTACGGGTTATTTGTTGTTGTTTGTTTCGTTTTTGTTAAAACTGAAATCATAATAATAATAAATATCAAGTTGAAAAAATTTATAGTGGAGAGGGTACCCCCCCCCCCCAATATTTTGATATCAGGAAAATTAAAAAATATATATATATATTATATGCATATAAATCTACCCATTACAAATTCGTTATCACATAAAACACTTTAATGATATTATTATATTATTTTGAAGTCTAAAATGCTTATTTCTGACATTTAAAAAAAAAAAAATCTATTTTTTTTTTCCTTACTCTTCCTCGTATGTGCCTGATATACTTAATGCGGCGGTCACAACTCGCCGTACCTTCGACGTGCAACTCCCTACGAAGGATTTCGTAGAAAAATCGTGCACTGCAGGTACCTCGGAGGAACGTTGCATGTGCGACGTGCAGGAAGTTTTTCCAATACCCTTACTACAGAAACGCAGGAATCGCAGAAATTGAACAACGACCTGTGCATGCATTGTACATTCAACGCAGGCTACGTTGATGGCACGTGCCCCGTAGCCTACGACGAGTAGTGACCGCCGCATTAGTAATCATATTATACAAAATACACCGTGTATATAATGGAAGCGCAGATGTTGCACTATTCACAATTGAAAAAAAAACAACACACATTCAAATCGTTGATAATCAGGGGTACAGATCCCAGGGTGCATATGGGACAGGTGCCTCGATAAGTAATGCGGCGGTCACAACTCGCCGTACCTTCGACGTGCAACTCCCTACGATGGATTTCGTAGAAAAACCGTGCAGCGCAGGTACTTCAGAGGCACGTGGCATGTACGACATGCAGGAAGTTTTTCCAATACCGTTACTACAGAATCGCAGGAATCGTAGAAATTGACCAACGACCTGTGCATGCATCGTACATGCGACGCAGGTTACGTTGATGGCATGTGCCCTGTAGCCTACGACGAGTTGTGACCGCCGCATTAAACTGAAGGCATAAGTATTCCCCTTCAAAAATCCAAGATGGTTTTGATAAAATAAATAATGAATATTGAAGAGTCTGTAACACTTATGTCGGCTCTTCATCGACAAGGTAACTTTTTTGGATTCAGACTATTGATTATATTATAATACACTTCCACTATTCTCCGGGGGCTAAATGCCCTCTTTACAAATTAGTCGCTACTTTGCTCTCAAATTTCAGATAACTGTTAAAAATTGCCTGAATTTATTTAGCTCGCGCTTCGCGCTCGCATAATATAAGTGCAAACTGCACTTGACTTTGTTCAACTTTTATGCATGTATTAACGTCGCGATGGTACGTTTAAAACACTAACTCCCTCCCCGTTTTGTGCTCCTATGAGGCTGTATTTTGTTTCAACAGGTCTCTATTATTGAAAAAAAAAATTCAGGTCGCGCTTCGCGCTCGCACAATACTTCCCTTACTGGAATTCGTCCATATTTATATGGATTTGCGTTTGTTGGCATTACATCATAATGTTCCACTTCTAATCACCAGTTAAATCCCCCTAACCCTCCATCAATTTCGCATTTAACAGTCATGTAACGCTACAAATACTTATATGTTTCAGTTCTTATTGAGAAAATTTTAAGCTCAATGTTCGCGCTCGCATTACAGCCCTATGCTCTATAATGTGCATGAGTGTATATCTATAGACATTTCATCATAATGGCCCCTTTAATAAACCAGATAAATCCCCTTCCCCGCTTCGCGTTCGCATTATTCTACAATATTATGTCCCAGTTCATGTCACTATTATTTAGAAGATTTTCAGCGCGCGCTTCGCGCTTTTAAAATATGAACTAGTAGATACTCACATGCATGCATGTGCGTATTATCTGTAGCCATTAAATCATTATGGTCCCCCTTTTAACAAACCAGTTACAGCCCCTTCCTCGTTTTGCGCTCGCATAATGCTACAATTGCCCCATTTTTTTATCACTATTATTGAGAAAATTTTCAGCTCGCGCTTCGCCCTCGCACTATACAATACAGTTTTTCATATTTATATGCATGTGTGTATACAAGAATTACCCCATCCCCAACAATGGTCAATGCGATCATATAGGGGAGAGTGGGGTAAGTTGGAACACGGGGTTAGTTGAAACATTGTAAGTTTCTTTAACGGCTATATGCAAATCTACCCTCAGGTTGTTGCACATAGCAACTGCCATCCACCACATTTTAGACAGCACACATGCTTCAAGCCTAGTGAAGTTAGAAAGCAATGTTTGTTTTTACAACTTCTGAGTAAATTTTGTAATTTTTACAAATATTTTATTATCACAGAGAAGATCATAAATTAAGTTGGCCAGTTTTTTAGTATAACAAACAGTTATACCAAGCTACAAAACAAAGTTAAATATTTGCCATATTGTTGTCCCTCTTTTGTGCTGTAACCTTACAAATGTCAAATGGGCCTCTGGGGTTAGTTGGAACATTTTAAATGGGGTTAGTTGGAACATGTACTAAGTAGGTCTCGGCTGAATAAAAAAATAAAAATCATATAATTCAATGAAGTGTTCCGAAATATTCCTATACATGTATATTAGTGCACATTGGACAATTTTATTTTGGTTTAAACAAAATTTATTGCAGAATGCTACTTCACAGGACTTCAGAATGTTTGTATGTGAGTGGATGCTATCAAGTGTAATAAAACATGAAGTTAAAAAAAATTGAACACCAATCTTTAATATTTCAATTAGAATAAATAAAACAAATTAGCTGAACCCATGCAATAATTATGTAGGTAGTTTAAATATAGTTCTACAGATACCATGCACAATTTTTCAACTTACCCCATACCATGTTTCAACTAACCCCGTGTGTGGGGTTAGTTGGAACACTTGACATGGTCTTGTTGAAGATAGATTTTTTCCGAAACCATCACTAAGTTTAAGAATTTTATGGGGTACATTTGTAGCATACATATATACACTCAAGCGATTGATTATTGTTTCTTGAAATAAATCCACTTTTGTTTTACGGCCATTTTTGTAAAAATGTTCCATATAACCCCGCTCTCCCCTACCATCGTAGGTGTCACACTGACAATGATTGAGGAAATGGGGAAATATCGACGATCATCCCCCACATCGTCAAAACAAATCGACACCGTTGCTCACAATTATCTGTGGGCGCAACGTTTCACCAACTGTTGTTTGCTTCATCAGGCGAATGAACACCAAAATACGCTACGGTCTATTGATTGCGGTGCGAAGTCGTTTGGAAAAACGTGTCTAGTGTTAATTCGCCTGATGAAGCCAACCGTGTTTAGTGAAACGTCGCGACCACAGAGAATTGTGAGTTTTTACTTTGCAATTTTTTTGCATTTCCGGTGAAAGATTTAACTGATTATATTGTTCAAGGTAACTGGATGAATCAAGATATTCATGTATTTGAGGTATAGTGAATTAGTAAAAAAAAAATTATGATAATATTAATAATAACTTGTAACATTTTAAGTAGTGGTATTACTAGTATTAGAAGTAGTAGTAGTCGAGCTACGGGCGTGTGATTGGCCGGGCGATGGGGTAACTGAGCTAGTAGCCATTATTTTTTGTAAATTATCATTGTTATTATACTTTTTGTATTATTATTATTATTATCATGTTGTTTTCTGCACGCATGACTGCATAACAGACAATCTATATCTCACGTTGAACTAGTGGCTATAATGATCGAACTCACACACATACACACACACAACACACACACACACACACACACACCAACGTACCACACGAACCAAATGAGGCGAATATTGATTCGTTTCATTGACTTGTGGTTCGCAATTCAGTGATTTTACCCCCCCCCTTTGTACTTGCATAAAAAAAAGTAGTACAAAAGAAAGCATGCCATGATCAGGCAGTATAACCGCCTTCGTGCTTGCCTAACAAGGCAGTACAAAAGAAAACATGCCATAATCATACAGTATAACCCCTTTGTACCCATGTTGATACAGTTAGATAACCTTTTTCAGCTTGCCTAACAAAGCATCACAAAAGAAAACATGCCATCCAGATACAACAAGATAACCCCTTTGTGCTTGCCTAACGAAGCAGCACAAAAGAAAATATGCAATTCTGGGAAGCACTCTCCAGAACGTTGGCTTGGTATATCTCTATATCTAACACTTTGTATATTCGCTGGGGTTCGCAACCAGTGAGAAACCCCCTTAAATAACCAGTCTCGGCGTAGGACCTCAATTATGCCTTTTGTTCAGTGGTAAAAGCTTTTGAATTTCTAACGGCTACCAAAGCCGTGCGCTGAGGGAAGAGCAAAAATCATCAAAATTTTACGTGCCAGTATCTCCCTTATTTATGCATCAAAATGCATGAAAATTTCAGAGAACATAAGAAATGATAATATCATGCTTCTTATAAAATGGCAGCACAAACATGTGAGTGTTCTATGAGATATGAGCATTTATCTGTTTCAAAGGTCTCGAGAAATAGGTTTTGTATTTTTCCCGACACAAGTCTGGGAATAAATGAATATAAAAACAATTACCAAATTCATTTTCTTCAAAAATTACTCTCGCTCCCTCTTTATTTTTGTGTTTGGGCAATGAGCAGTTTTCTATAAATCTACCTTCAAAAATGCAATACTTTGCATTGAAATCTGGAAACTGCAATGGCCAATGACAATGCCAATGACAATGACAACGGTAATGACAATACGACAATGACAATGACAACGATCGGATTAGCGCATCGGTCAGTCGCGCATGCGCTCTACCGAACTTGCAATCGGTAGCGAGCGTCACTGTTCGTGGGACTACAGGTTTGCAAAACGATATTGCACTTAGTACATGGGACTACGTCATATTACTTTTAAGGAAGGGTTGTGAATGACTTTGACATCAACCTTTTCCCGACATAACCGTGGGAAAACATTTTAGGAAAAGATATTTCGGACAGGGTTTCGAAATAAAATAATTAATCTCGTACTAAAGTGTCGTTCTTGGGCAATGGTGGGAAACATAAAAATTAATTAGTTATTTTAAAGATTTTTTTCTTTCTTTTTGAAAAGCTTCGTTAAAGCCTACATTAAACAATCTAAATACAGCTTTTAACCGATATTATTCTTATCATAAGAAAGAAGAACTCTTACTAGTAAAACAGTCGTTTGATTTGTTTCATTTGCTGGTGTTTAAAGCGAGATATCGTTGTTCAACCGAGGCACTTCTGTAGCGGTTTTGCTGTATAAAAAAATTGTCTATTTTATGCAAATGAGGCAGACGGCGCGAAAGCTTTTGTGATCTTAATTGGGGTGCTACGCTTTAACTGTAACCACACTGCTTGATTGCTATTTTTAATCATTAGCTAATATCCCTTTTTCTGTCATACCCCCCCCCCATCTCTCCCTCTCTCTCTCTCTCTCTCTCTCTCTCTCTCTCTCCCTCTTTCTATTTCTCTCTCTCTTTATCCTTTATGCTGCAGTCACACAGACACTTACGTATAGTTACGTCCGGTTGCGTCCAAAAATTATTTTCTTTTCTGCGAATCCCCACGGATGCCTTCCCGTCATAGTCAGGAGTGAAAATAGTGATAATTTTGTTCATCCAATACAACAAAGAAATACATGAGAAATGATAGAATAGAAGATGAAATAAGATAAAAACAACAAAAACGCAACTATACGTAAGTGTCTGTGTGACTGCAGCATTAGTTCTTTTTATTATGTAGCTCAGCCTCTTCATCCCATCCAGTCATCTTTATCTCAAGTGTATTTGACTTTAGTCATTAAATCATTCACTGTACAAATAATTGATTAATGATGACATCTTTTAAACAAAAGTTATGAATTCAAACAGAATAATTTTATTTTTCTCTCGTGTCTTTAACTCGTTCTCTCTCTATCTTTATTTCTCTTTCTCTCTCCCTCTATTCTGTCACTTGCTTGTAATACAATTTCCTCATATATTATTATTACAGGTCCCTTCCTTCTCTTCTGAACATTGATAATCAGGGTTAAAAAAAGTACACTCCTAATTTTTTTTGTAGATGCCTCATCACATTTTAAAGAAATATTCCCATTAATCCATTTATGAGCTTTTAAAAAATTATTTAAATATGAATTTATCACTGACGTATTCGTGCCATATGTTTACAGTTTGTATTATTTATTGCTTTAATGCCAATGTGACGAGGCAAATTACAAATATGCATGCCATTTGACCGCTTGTGCTTCGTTTTGTGAAGAAAATAAAATCAAATTGTAATATCTAGAAATATCTTTTATAACACTAGTGATAGAACTTTACATTACAAAAAATTACTAGCAAAAAAATATGTACCCTGTGATACCCTAACAAAATACAAATATATCAAGATATCAATATTCTTTTTTAATGCTATTATGTATTGTATGTTATAAATCTGATTCATTAGATGCAACAACATAAAAAAAACTCACAAATATATTTCTTTTAAATGTAAGATAATGTTGACAGTAGTTGCATGACGTAGATATTTGTATTTTATGAAAGAATACAAGTTTTTACTTGGAAGAATGTACTAGATATCTCCTTCGGTAAACATAATAATACATTAGAATGTATGGAATGTTTCTGAAGAATTCCTTTTTTTTTTTCTTTTATACATTTATGTGAGGAAGAAAATGCAATTCCTCAAAAAGATAAACAAACATAACTACCAAGTTCAAAATGTTTTTAAAAAATCTAATTTCAATTAAAACAACGAGCTAGACTAAATGACCTCAATATATGGGTCTGCATTCTTCCCAGTCCCTTTTATGTTCGTATTATTGTTACCACTAGGATGTCCACCTTTCTGGTCATATATCCTCGACGAGTAATGAGGGTCTCCTTGTGACGTCATGTCTGGTGGTTTGTTGTCCTGAATGTCATGGTAGAAACTGGAATCTTTATCTTTCAAACTTGAGGTATTTACCAAAGTCATATCGTGTGCGTTTTGGTTTTGTTTACTATCTCTCTGTGACCTGTACCAAAAAAGATACATTATGATGTCTACAAAATATTGATATTTTCATGAATCTGCATTTCCCCCTGGACTCTTTGTATCAATTAAAGGGAAGCTCTGGAACCAAAATAAGTTGCTTTTATAAAAAGCAGAAAAATTAGAATAACACAGAATTAAAAAAAGTTAAAAAAAGACCAATAATAAGAAAGTTATGAATATCTTTATGATGCACAAAAAAATTGATCGCTAAACCAAATTGGCAACACCTGTGATGTCATAGGGGCACAACTTGCCATGCATTTTCTATATTGTTCTATGATAAATTTTCACTTTATTTGTTAAGAATTTGGCCAAGATATATTAATAGTAATATGTTATTGCATCTATGAATTTTCATAAAATGAGAATTTTAATGAAATTTCAAAAGAAAAGTGAAATTTTTCATGAAATTCGTCATTCATGAATATCTTTTTCTATACTAAAAATCTACTTAAATGTTTGGGGTTTTTTTAATCTCTAGATGGGGTGTTGATTTTACAATAAATATATACATGTAGGGGAGAATGGGGTTAGTCGGAACACGGGGTTAGTTTGAAACATTGTAATTTTCTTTAACGGCTAAGAATATATGTATGCAAAGTTACCTTTAGGTTGTTGCTATTAGTAACAGCCATCCACCACATTTTAGACAGCACACATGCTTAAAGCCTCGTGAAGTTAGAAAGCAATGGTTTTTTTTCACCTTCTGAGTAAATTTTGTCACTTTTACAAATGTTTTATTATCTCAGAGAAGATCATAAATTAAGTTGGCCAGTTTTTTTAGTATAACAAACAGTAATACCAAGCTACAAAACAAGATTAAATGACTGGCATGTTATTGTCCGTCTTTTGTGCTGTAAGCTTACAAATGTCAAATGGGCCTCTGGGGTTAGTTGGAACATTTTGAACGGGGTTAGTTGGAACATGTACTAAGTAAATAGGTTTCAGCTGAATGAAAAAATAAAAATCATATAATTCAGTGAAGTGTTCCGAAATATTCCTATTCAAGTATATTAGTACACATTGGACAATTTTATTTTGGTTTAAACAAAATTTATTGCAGAATGCTACTTCACAGGACTTCAGAATATCTGTATGTGAGTGGATGCTATCAAGTGTAATAAAACATGAATTAAAAAAAATGAACACCAATCTTTAATATTTTAATTAGAATAAATAAAGCAAATTAACTGAACCCATGCAATAATGTTGTAGGTAGTTTAAATATAATTCTAAAGATACCATGCACAATTTTTCAATTTACCCCATACCATGTTTCAACTAACCCCGTGTGTGGGGTTAGTTGGAACACTTGATATGGTCTTGTTGAAGATTTTTATGGGGTACATTTGTAGCATACAGATATACACTCCAGTTGATTGTTTATTGTTTCTTGAAATAAATCTGCTTTTATTTTACGGCCATTTTTGTGAAAAATGTTCCACATAACCCCTCTCTCCCCGATATTTATATGTATATATAGATGCAATAACCTATTGCCATCAAAAAATCTCGGCCAAAGTTATCAGGAAAACAGTTTCTTAACAAATAAAGTGAAAATTTATCATAAAACAATATATAAATGCATGAAAAGTTGTGCCCCTATGACATCACAGTTTTGTGACTGTGTTGCCAATTTGGGATAGTGATCAATTTTTTGTGCATCGTAAAGATATCCATAACTCTTTTATTATTAGTCCGATTTTCTTCAAACCTTTTTTATTCTGTTTCTCTAATTTTTCTGCTTTTTATAAAAGCAACTTATTTTGGGTCCGGACCTTCCCTTTAACGCTGGCTCCTAGAATCTTTAAATGTGTATCGGAGAAAATAGTGTAAAGAAAAAGATCGGTTCATTTTTCCTGAATATTTTTCACATGAAAAAAAAACATGAAGTATATTACCACCTTGTTGCATATGTTGTTTTCGTTTCATATATATCTCTCTTAATTATTACAAAACTTGATGACAAATTGAAGTGTGATACTTACTTTCGGTTGAAAATGATATATACAAGCAAGGCGACGTTGGCTCCTATCAGGAATAGGATGACCACGCCTTCTCCAACTGCGGCGCCTAGATCTTTAAAGAAATAAATGCAATACGAATAAAATACTTAAAAAATGAAGAACCATTGGGTTGTTTTTGGTGCTCCACAGAGTAAGTCAATAAAATTGTCCCATCATTTTGAAGTTATCTTGTAAAAAGTTGGAGCATTTAATCATGAGTTTCATGATATGTCTTGCTCGAGTAATCCTCCAAACATTATGGTGGTAACCTTTTCATTTGGATCTTTGCACGCATGACTGAATAACAGAAAATCTTTAGAAGACGGTAAAATCTCACTTGGGCCAAGTGGCTTGGTTGAGAATCAACAACTTAAAAATTTCTTACACGAACAATTGCCAGGTTGTTGGATGATTTGTGTAGGTGTAATTGTTACTAAATCACTGGTTATTCCTGTACTGGCATGACTGGGGTAACTTGGTTGATTCGTCATCAGAGAAATTGGTGTGGTAACGGTTCCTCTGGTAGACCCGATGCCTGGCGTCGTTCTGTCAACATTAACTGTCCCAAAAAATCATAGATTAATTATATAACTGTATAACAGTGTTAATGAAAATTTTAATTATGTTTAATGATACCAATCATACTAAGTTTTTCCACCTTTCATATAATCGATGTATAATTTACAGGTTTCATAAAAGCTGTGTGCCCTGCTCAGGGTTGTTAATTAGGCATATCCTTTTTTTTTTCTTCAGTATATTAAAATGCATTCTTCATTCTCTGCATATGTTTATCATGATATCGTAGGTCTATATATAATATCATATTATGTATTAGTAATTGGTATGATGATGCAGCTCATTGTGCAGTACATTGTCAAAAGACACATTTTTATGTTTTGTTTTTTTTAATTTACCCAAAATGTAGAGTATGTGCTCTAGTTTTCAGTTCACGACATCAATTTAGTAAATTTATAATTTTACTTACTGGTAAAGACAATAATCATGATATTCGTATAGGTAGGGTTACTTACTTCTGAAGACAGCTATGTACCCTAAAGCACCACAGCTCTCGGTAGGGTCACCTGCACATGGAACATGGCAGTTGGGATCTGATCTAACTCCATGTCGGGCATAGTTATCACTAGCTTCACCACAATAGCATTCATCTCCGTTTTCAAGTCCAGCGTATGTATAGTTAGATGTGTTGGAGTCGGTACAATACTGGATGCAGTATGAAATGCTCATGTTGCCGTCCATTGATGAAGAATCACCAGTTAACACTCTATCATTCTGATCTTTAAAACATCCTAGGTATCCTTCACCTGCGAGGAAGCACGTAACACTAACAAATCAACTGCGATATTATTGTAATTTGTCCAGGCCAAATACAAGTCCATAATTGAGTCACTTGGGAAAAGCGCATTATAAATAATGAGTATTATTATTATTATTATTATTATAATTTATAATGGATAAAGCTATCGTCACACAGACACTTGCGTTTTTGCAAGACACTAATCTGCACATGCCACACTCGAACCAAGTGAAGTAAATAGGTACCGGTAGGAAGAAATTCCTCTAAGCTGTGTTGCGCCTTCGGGCCTAGCTTAGCTGGGCAATACGCTTATTTCATCTTATATTCTATCATTTCATATGTATTTCTTTGTTTTCATTAGATTACGGGAATTATCACTATTTCCACTGCTGACTATGACGGGAAGTTATCCGTGGGACACGAAGAAAAAAGCTTTGACGCAACGCCGGACGTAACTCAACGTAATCATCTGTGTGACTGTAGTAATACTCAATAACTCATATGACCATCTACGTGAACCAGGTAACATTGTATAAATGTATTTATCTACAGAAATTCCAAGATATACACTCTAAAAACTGAAGTGCTAATTTATGGGTGCTCGTATAGTGACTGCACTTGAAGTGCTAAATCAGCACCTGAAGTGATGTTTTAGCCCATACCCAAGTGCTAATTTATCAACAAAAAATTGTTCAATGTTGGTATGGGATTCGAACTGGGTTCACCTAGACATGGAAGAGTACCGCTGACGTTACCAAGAGACCAACGGAGATCTCCCTAACTTGCTTGAATTATGAAAGCATAGTAGATAATTATGGCACCTTTGAAGAAAGTTCATCATAACAATATGATCTGCTAGCAATCGTGAGATGTGCATTGGTCTAACACGCTCGTAAGCGCTTCTCATCCAGGAGACCCAGGTTCGAATCCCAACGAAGTCACGCCATTTTTGCCCATTTTTGCTGAAAGTTCAGCTCACGTGAACTTGCTAAAACAGCACTTTGAGTGCAGTTAAACAACTCTTTGAGTGCAGTCACTATATAAGCTCTTAAAAAGTGCTGATTTCAGCCTCTGAAGTGCTAAAAAACAGCACTGCAGTTTTTAGAGTGTAGACGAACATTCATTGAGATGTATTATGCGTATCATACCAACTATGTAATGGCAAATGCTTTAAAAATATTCGTATCATCTGACCATTGTCAAATTACAATGAATTATGTAGAACTAACACTTACCATGACATGAGGCTGCTCCTGCCGCTGAATTACAACCACTCATTCCAATCCCAGACACTCTACAATGTGACAAATCAGCCTCATCTGAAATACCAAAATACGAACAACACGATATCAATATGTGAGCTTAAAGCCCAAGTATAGTTGTAGTAGAAAACACTGATTTTTTGAAAAACCTGCTCAACTTGTCCTCATAGTGTTCTAAAGACATAACAGTATATGGGCAAAGGATATAATCATGTTCCATGCATGTCTTTCCATGATAGTAATAATTTGCATGAGCACGGGGAGATGTTCCTCAAAGTAAGGCCATACTTCCTTCATTCTCACCCCAGAACTCTGGGCATGCCAACCAGCAGGTGATTGGTATAGCGTGAGTGAATTCTGTGTGTACAGTCTGTGTATGGGAATAGCACATGCTTTGCACACAAACCGCTGTATGCTGGCATTGTGCCTGTGAGATCCTATCGATTTTGGGACTGTCAATTGATATATTTACACAGTTTTGTTGCTAAATTCAGGTGTTAGAGTGGATTTTATAACAAATCCTTTTGTACACAGAGGTTAATTGAGGTATTCATTCATATTATTCTGCTCTGGAAGCAAAACAAAAAATCTATTCTCCCAACACTATACATGACCTTTAAGCACATTTACCCATTTAGCAGGTATTTCGTGAACCCCCCCCCCCCTCTCTCTCTCTCTCTCTCTCTCTCTCTCTCTCGCGCGCGCTCACTTTAATTTCAGAATGACCAAAACTACAATAGAAATCACACTTAAACACAAATGTAAATGTACATCAATACAAAAATGGCAGTATAATAAACATATTGTGTAGTGTTAAACATTGGCTGTGTATAAAAAAAAATGACTTATATAGCTCAAGCAGTTAACAAAAAATAAATCATATTTTTGAAATAAAATGATATTTTTGGACTGGTAAATAAAGAAACTTGAAGAGCGGTGAATATTGCAGAAAAGTAACACGTGTTACACAAAACTAACTTATATGACGCATTTAATTCATAATAGCTCAAAGAAATTATAATTTTGACATTCTGTCATTGGAATACAGTACGTGTATTATTAAAATGAAGAAGTTTTTGTTTTTTTGTTTTTTATTTTTTTTAGTATAAAATATTGAAAAAGAAACTTACAGTCTGCAAAATTCTTGTAGGTTCTAATATAAATATTACACAGTTTTTGTCTCGATGTCACAATGCTTTCAAAATATTTTTTCCAGATGGCTAACATTACTTACTGTTACAGCAAATTTCCAAGTCAGTGGCTCCTGATCATGATGATTGAGGATACAATTATTTTCTCGTTCGAGAAATCATGCGTTCATTTATCATTTTTTTTTTTTTTTTTTAGTAAGAGATTGTTCCTTTGTACAATTTATACACGAAATTGTTTTTTATGTTTTCCAATAACGTAAATTGAAATATTTCTCAAAATAATAAAGTTAACATGATAATTTTACATTTCATTAGATTGTTTCCACATGACTTTTAAGAATACATTTTCATCAGACCAATGCAGTTGTAATAAGAGATGGTGGAATCGCCTTTAAAAAAAAAAAAAAAACAAGAATTAGAGAGGAAAATTAACGTTTTTTCCCCCTTTTGAGATGAGTTATTTTTTTATGTTCTCATTGGTGTTTCTTGACTTTTTTATCAAATAAAATATTTAAAAAATATATTTGTCATTAAACAAAAATAATAACATACATTTGTTGCAGCAATTAAGAATATTAAATGTATACGTTTTTGTTAATCAAGTGCTTACCACCATTACATATCAAACCCGAGGTAGGAGCACCGGCAATCTATAACTGTACTTACCTCCCTTACAATTCAAGGCTGTTTTAGGAGTAGAACTCTGTCCATAAGGTGTGTCTGTTATAGCTCTGTTTGCTCCTGAGAATCCTAACTGCCTGCAGATGAAAATGACGTCAATGATACCGAGGTTAGTCCCACATGTCGTCTCCCATGTACCATTGTTTTGTCTAAGCTCAACTGTCCCTTTATTTGAGGATGTGCCATTTACGAGGCGTACATCTGTCAGTATTTGAAAAAAATTACTGGGGTATGAATACTTGTGAGCACAACTGTACAAGCAACTAAAAAAAAATACCAGTAGGGCCTGTTATGACCGGTAATGTGGCGGAGATGCATAATGTCACATCAACGGATTATTAACGTGTGGGACCAACCTGTGTCGTCACCATCCGAAAAACGTGACTGGGATTCAAACCTCGGTCCGATCTCAATCAGTTTGAAAGCTGATTCCTTATTCATTTTTTGTAAACAATTCAAATGGTTTAAGAATCGAATTTTCAGTCACGATTTTCAGATGGTGATATCGAATGTTGGTCCCAGACACAAATAATGAGTCGCTGCGACATTACCGGTCGTCAAGGAATAGGTGTAGGGGAGACTGGGGTAATTATGGCCCCCTTTTTCACATTTCCTGTTACTACCATTAAATGAAAAGTCCAATAACATCCTAATTATGTAAAAATACAGTCAGTCTATATACATGTACCTATGATATACAACGGAAAGTATAAACCTGTGACTTCTCATTTGCATATTAATTGCCATTATGTTAACAACTTTGTGGGGCCATAATTACCCCACGGGTTGGGGTATTTATGGCCCCTTTTGTCATGACTGTATGAATTAAACAATATTATGCTAATTAATTATGGTAATGTATAATAAATGTTGTTGTGTATTCCTAATACACTTATCAACCACCAACAATGATTAAATCAATAATTGGTTCGGCCAAAATTATAGAATTCTACAGTCATAGCAATACAGAAATTTATGTAAATAATGGGGATCTGCGCTTATACACTGTTTATGCATTGGGGGCCATAATTACCCCAAGTGACATTTTCAATTTGATCCCTCTTTACAGCTCTGCTATTGGAGATATTCAGGTGGATGTTTTTCTGTTGTGTTTGTTAGTCCCTATTGTTTCTGTTTCAATCAAAATTTCATCTTAAATGATTCTAATTAATTATATCGCATCCCAAATAAAAAAGCAGACTTGCCACTTTCCAACGAACAGAATTGTGATTGCCGTATATTTCAGGTTCCCCTAAGCAAAAATTTGAAATAAATGGCTTATTTTTCTCATATGATAGTAGGGAGAGTTAGGCTGGGCATGTGTAAAAAAAATAATTATCATTGTGTAATGCAGCAAATAATTATAAGCTCTCAAAGACAAAGGGGCCATAACTACCCCGGGGCCATAATTACCCCAGTCACCCCTATATAATTAGGTTTAATGACAATGATGTTGGGCATTTTCACAAGGAAAAATTGTACATAAGTTGACAAAATACATGACAATCGCATGAATGTTGTTTTCTTTTTACCATACTTTAGTATATTTTTTTTCTCAAAAGGCCTATATTATATATTTAGTCAGAAAATGTAACACTCGATGGTGTCTACCTTACCTGTTATAACACATCTGACCAAATCATTGGAGCATTGTGAGAAGATAATGATCACCAGCAACATGTGGTTGATAACACATCGATCCATATCAACAATTTTATCTGAAGAAGTTGCTCTCGAGAATGATATCCAGCACATTTATATCATCTGTAATCTATATCTTCCTATAAAATATGACCTTAATTCTAAATCCGTTAGTACTCATCTCAGCATTTAAATTTAGAATACAAGGCAGTGATGATCTGAAGAATTACTGCAAATTATCTCACCCTCATGCCAGATACTGATACTGGGATATTTAATTTTAATACATGTAGGCCAATGATAGATAACATGTATTTTAAAATGTTTTGAACTTATTTCCTTATTTGTTGAGTTTTAGTTCATAGAGCAGCTATTTTCTAGTTTTAAACAACTCCTCTCTCTCTCTCTCTCTCGCTCGCTCGCTCGCTCTATCTCTGTTATGTTGAGACCATTAAAAATGTCAGTTGTGTTTTCGTTTGTTTAAGCGTTGTCCTTTGTGCACTGGCAAAACATCAACTATGTCATGTTCATTCAACCTTAAACCATTTCCTCCAACCTTCAGCTAACGAAATACAATAAAATATGGCTTTTTTATTGTAATATACTGTATATAATTATGAAGAGCTTGATTACAAAAGGTGCTAAATCCACTTTGACGAAAACTGATTTTAAATTAGAAATATGTGCGTCTTAAACATGGGGATCAAATAAAATGTTACATATCGAATTTAAAAAAAAAGGAAGATTGAAGAAAAAATGATCACAAATTTAGGTTTTTTTTCCAAAAGGATCTCAATCCAAAATGGTTTTATTCCAAAAGGAGCTATTTCCATTGTGGTCATTTAGGATTTGTTGCATTTAACCACATTATTTAAAACTATGCATTCGACTTATGTTGTGGCTTTCATTCTACACCATCAGTGCAAAATTTTGATATAATGAAAATGGTTTTGATATTTGTATGAATATTATGAATATTTTTTGTTTAGCTTCTTTTCGAATAGAAAAATGAGAATTTCCCTACTTTTAATTTTTTTTTTTTTCATTCTAAAAAGTTAAACATCAGAAAAGATGATAAGTCATATTTGCCAGCAATATTAATGTGCTTCTTGTTGAAAAAAGATTTTCAACGACTTTAAATGTACAGATATTGACATTTTACTAAGATTTTATTCCAACAGAATCAAAATACAAGAAAAACCTTATAGGTTTTTTTTTTAATCAATATAGATTGCTCGATTTTTAAAAAAAAAAAAGAAAACATGGACTAATCTAAGACAATCGCCTAATCACATATATCAAAATAAAGCAAAAGTGGATAAGAGAAAGCGATAGATTTAAAAACGTTGATTTACTCAAAACACAAAAAGTGGATTTAGCTCCTATTGAAATCAATACTTTATACAGTCTGTGTCAAATAAAATGGTACAAGTGGAAAACATTTTTTTTATAGTATGAATATTAATCACAGCCTGCTATTGTTTGGTATTTTCAAAAAGCAGGAAGATCAGGCTTTCACCTGCATTTTTTTTTCATCACATTTGGTGCTGTAAATTTTGAAATATGACTAGTTTTCTATACTCAAGAAAAATCCATTTTTCGCACGCCGTTTTAAGAAATCAAATTATACAGAACAAAGCGCATCAGTCAGGAAAATTATTTGGCTTTATTTTGGTACCACATACCCACATTAGTTGAAAATATTTCACACCTAAATATTTTTTTCCGACTGTACCATTTTTTTTGACACAGACTGTACAGTAGTTCATTAAACCACAGTGTCGTTGCACGAAACTTTTTCCCCATTGTTCGATTTTGCGAAAATGAAAGAGGATTTATCAATCATTAAAAACATAAAAGGATAAGGGAAATTAAAATTCATGCACCTCAACGAGTCCACATTTTCAAATAATCAAATCTTTGGAACATCGCCATAAGTTAGAGGGATAAACTTTGGATAATAAGGTTTATAATCATTGCAACACATATTGGAGGAAACTAACCTTATTTCATTTTCGGAATAATAACTTGTGAAATAATAACTTGTCAAATAATCATTGTACCGGATGTATCGCAAAAAAAAAGGGAAACCCAAGTTTGATCATCAATAATTTCAAGGATATTACAGTGGTGATTATGAAATTATCACTGTAAAGTCCAACTCATTACCATTCTAATGATACCTCTCTCAGGTCATAGCACGTATCGCTGAACCCTGTAATAGGGATAGTATTGTTCTGAAAATGTTTGGCAAAATTGTGAGTGGTTCACTTTCATGCTCCTTGAGATGGGTTGTTTGAATGTGCCTAGTAAAAAAGGGAATCCAAGTTTGTTCATCAATATTTTCAAATATATTACGGTGGTTAGTATAAGGTTTATACCACTGGCGTAAATCCGTAAAGAATGCTTTTCACCAGGGGGATATTACATAATAATACAAAGCGCCACCCCCCCCCCCCGATGAATAGAAATCGCAAATGGATTTACGCCAGTGGTTTATACCACTGGAAAGTGTACCTCATTAACTTTTTACTGATACCTCTCTTAACTCACCAATGCCAGGCATCACTGAACCCCATTGTTCTGAAAACGTTTTGCAAAATTGAGATTAGTTCATTGGTTCATCCTCCTTTAGACGAGTTGTATGAATGTGCCTAAAACGTGATCAGCAATTCTAAGTAAAGCATTCAAATAAATTTCAATAAACTGGTTTCTATAAATGGGTTGAAAAGGCATAGTTAATTAGCATGTTTAGTCCAACAAGCTTATCATCCAGGTGATTTAATCATGCTATAGCTCTAGACAGCCCAAAGAACTTTCAGTTTACTTTGAATTATGTAAGGAGCATGAAAGTGCAGAAGTTTTGAAATTATTTATGGTCAAACTTGGGGGGGGGGGTTTCTGGTACACCCCGTACATGTTAAGAAGTTAACTTTCATTGACATATAATGAAGAGTTTGTTTCCAAAAGGGACTAAATCCACTTTTGTAACTTCAGAGTAAATGGCTTTTCTTTGCCGGATTTTGTACAGGCGTCTATGGAAAATTGAAATTAAAAGTTGCAATTTCTGGAAGTTGCAATCAAAATCTAGGTAAGTTATTTTGCTCACAGATGGGTACGTACCTGAACAATGTCCTGATATCAATAAGTCCATTTTCATCAAAAGTGGATTTAGTCCCTTTTGGAAAAAAAGCTCTTATGTATTTGGGCTGGTAAAATCATTGGTCGTTTTATTTAGATATGTTTCAGGTGTTTTAAAATAATTGATTCTGTTGTTTTTTTATCTGTCTGACAAACACTCCTAATATCAATAAGAACCTTGTGTTGTCGTCACGAGCAGGGAAAAAATCAATGCAATATTTCCCAACAACATATATATTTTACCATAAAAACAAATGATTAGCATAATAATTGTTGTCTTTATGTCGTCAGCCACACAATAATCTCACGGCACTGCTGAAATTGTTTTGGATATAATCTACAAGGATGAAGCATCAAGATTTTACATGCTTTCTCTCTCTATGACTCTTATGATTCAAGGAAATAACGGTGTTACCCTATGTTATCTCCAAAAAGGTAAACACCCTCACTATGTATTGTCTCCAAAACCCCCAGTGTCCTGTAACATTAATAGTTCCAAACAATTGCAAACTTGAAAAAGCCATTCCTATTGGTTTAAAGTTAGACTTGTATGTAAGAAGTGCACTCAGCAAGGGGCCTGATTGGCTAGTATCGATTTGCAATTGATTATTACTGTTTGTGTTAATAGGGCCTTGAGTAAGCAGCTGTCCCTCCACGACAATCCTAACTCAAGGAAACCATCCCTCTTGAAAATAACAGAGTTTCCCACATTGTCAAACTTTCACAACATGAAACACAATGTTATAACAATGAGGACTTTATGTAAAGTGATATTTACGTTGTTCAATTTGAAAGTTTTCACAATCATTATGAATATTATATATCTTCAAACTGAAATAGAGTATATTAACAGTGTGAAATGGACAGTCACTATGGTCATACTGTACAAAACCAGACCGAGGTGTGAAATCATTTCCACACTGTTGAATTTGAGCGTTTTCACATCGTTATCTCAATAATTTGGAAATACCACATATTTTGTATTGTCATCTGAACAGTAGCTTTACAGCATTATCATTTTGGGGGATCATTACGTTTTCCTAAATCCTCATCACTCTCTCTCCCTCCCTTTCTTCATTTTTATTTGCTTTTCTCTCTCACTCTCTCTCTCTCTCTCTCTCTCTCTCTCTCTCTCTCTCTCTGATCTACTTTACTCTACTCTTTCCTCATTCCTTTATATCCCCTCACACTACATTGTTTACCCCTCCCATTACCCCGACCTCCCTTCTCGGCTCATTCCGATATTTTAGGGGGAAATGGAGATAACAAAAACGAATGTCATTACTGTATTACTGTAACTGTTTTGTTATATTGTACAAATTCAAAAGGAGTACATTATTTCCATGTGAATTATTTTAATATAAATGCGCCACTATTTGAAAATGTAGAACTTTAGAACACAAGAAGATGAGGAGAATATTTTTACATCAATCATCAATACATCAATACAAACTAATGCATATCAGCATCATGAGTCGTGACCCTGCTTGTAGCTTTTTGGTAAATGGTAATTACCGGGAAAAAGCTTATAAAGCTTATATTTCCAAATGGTACAACAGGAAATTGCCGTTTGGTCTAATTCCGATTTCGCCTATTATCATTTTTTTCTTATTCCCATTTCGTGTCATTTCCAGTTGATCGAACACCATTTGGTCAATTCGTCAATTCCTGTAACATACTAATAATAGAACAAATATTCTGTTGGGAATTAGGCCAAAAAGAAATTAAATTAAACGGCAATTAGACCAAGTGAAAATTAAACCAAGTTTATATTTGGTCAATTGTCAGTAGAATGAATAGGAATAGACCATGGGGTCTGAGAAACCAGAGAATTTGGCCGACTGATGTTAGACCGAGTGGATATAAGACGGTACTACATCTATATTTGTTTCTTCAAAGATCTAACAAATTTTTAATAAAAAAAATATAAAAAGCATTGCTGTTGTACTGCTATTTAAATAGAACAGAATGTCCATACTTTCAGTTTGCAATGCAATATCAGCCATCCATGCATGAATAAATAGGGGAGACTGGGGTAATTATGGCCCCGGGGTAATTATGGCCCCTTTGTCTTTGAGAGCTTATAATTCTTTGCTGCATTACACAATGATAACTTAATTTTTACACATGCCTAGCTAAACTCTTCCTACTATCATATGAGAAATAAACCATTTACTTTAAATTTTGTGCTCAGGGGAGCATAAAATGTATGGCAATCACAATTCTGTTCGTTGGAAAGTGGGAAGTCTGCTTTTTTATTTGGGTGTGATATCATTAATTAAAATTTGATTGAAAAAGAAACGATAGGAACTAACAAACACAATAGATAAATTCCACCTGAATATCTTCAATAGCAGAGCTGTAAAGAGGGATCAAATTGAAAACGTCACCTGGGGTAATTATGGCCCCCAAAGCATAAACAGTGTATAAGCTTAGATGGGGACATTAACTTGTACGATTATGTACATAAATATATATATATATAGATTGCTATGACTGCAAAATTTCAACATTTTGGCGGAACCAATTATTGATTAAAGTTGACCTTTATTGGAGATCACTAAAATCAGTCGTTTATGTATCAGAGTAATCTAGAGAGCATGTAGAAGACAATGGTACCAACTAGAACTCAAATCGATTATTGGAAATTGATTAAAACGCCATTTCAAAAACACCTGTCAATCATTCTGGCCACGCCTACTTTCGGTAGGGAATGGAGCGATTTCCTGATGACGTCAGAATATGGAGTTCGGCTCTCAGTGTTATGCTAGGGCCCCCGTGCCGTGTTGGCGCACCCATACACTCACGCAATGTAGTGTACACGAACGAGCTGAGCAGGGATAAATAACATATCCAATTGTATTAGCTTTGTTTTGTAGGCCTAGACTATTCATTTTTGCAAACAATCACAAAAAGGAGCAATCTTTATAGCGATTAATGTTGTGGTAATTTCTCTTTGAAAATAATTGCCATTGCAAGTAGACTAAGTCTTTTCTACCGACTAGTATCTAGTACCTCTCTCAATCATATTTCTTTTTCACTCAACAAAATGACGCTCAATTATTCTGAGCAGAACAGAACCTAGTCCAAACTCAAACTATTTTGCAGTTGTATGTGATCCTATCTTCATTTTGACATAGAATAATAAGCCCCAGCAATCCATTTATGATTTGATGTATTTAAAAAATAAAAAAAAAATAAAAATCAAATAGACTCTAGATCTATGTCGATGAGTCTAAAATCTAGAGCTACTTCTGTAAATTTCCCCCCGATGGTGTGCACACACAAAAAGCTGTGCCGCAAAACGCTAGCAGACGCTAATGATCACCTGGATCTCATCGGTATATTACGATTTTTATGTTGATAAATTGTGTTTTGGCAAATGATACCCTGTGATGGACAAAATAATAACATTTAAAATTGTTATGAAGAATTTGTTACATTTACAAAGAATGGAATACTACTAAAAAGAAGAAGAAAAATAAATAGCTTGGTTGGGTATTGGCGAGTGCATGGAAATTACATTGCGTCATTGTTGCTCGTTCTCATCATCCTCGTGTCTTGTGAGTTGAAAAAGCTTTGTCCTTTATTTATAACAGTTATAATATTTAACTCGTAATTTGCCAACTCCACTTTGTTTGCGGACAAGGTGGATGACCAGTCATCATCGACATCGGATTCGAACTCTTTGCCAGTTAAAGTTCCCAGAGGACCATTCGGAAGTGATCAACACAAGGTACAAAGGCAAAGCCAGCGAAAATAAGAAAAATCCTGCCTTGCCACTGGCTCATGGAGGTACGCGATAGCTGTAGCTACCTCCGCACTCGAGGGCGAAGCGAGCAGTTGCTGCTTCTGAGCTGGTCGAGGGGCATCGGACTTCGCCTCATCTTCTGAAATGTATTCACCCAATTCGCCGTCATCGTTGTCCGTTTCTGTTCCGTTGCTACTAGCAATTGAGCCGAGACTTTCTTCCTCATTTTCATCTTCAATGTCTTCGATTTCAAACTCTAATTCGAGACTCATCTCTAGATCCGACTCCGTCATCGTTTACGATATAGGTTTGTAAATCCCCGGCCTATACACGCAAGCGCGCACTCGAAAGCCAGGGGGGCATTTCATCAAAGGACTTGTCGGATGTTTTATCCGACAAATTTGCTCTCAGCCAATCAGATGCAAGTATTTCAGTAGCTTATAACAGTTTGTCGGATAAAACGTCCGACAAGTCCTTTGATAAAATGCCCCCCTGATAGCCAGTAAACCCGGAAGTCAATTCACAGCCGCAATTCCATATCCTGACGTCAGCATTTGGGTGACTTTTGGGGTACGTATTTGGGGGCGTTTCAGTGGGGGCGTCCCGATAACCGATAAATGAGCTCCATATTTTTTTTAAAAATCGGCGATTAGTTTAATAGTGTTACTCATGTTATTTCCTGCTCAATGATATATAATTCGACCATATTTATTCTCTATGAACATCACCTTTAAATCATTGTTGGTGGTTGATAAGTGTATTAGGAATACCCTGCAACATTTATTATACATTACCATAATTAATTAGCATAATATCTTTGAATTCATACAATCATTACAATAGGGGCCATAAATACCCCAACCCGTGGGGTAATTATGGCCCCACAGAGTTGTTAACATAATGCTAATTAATATGTTAATGAGAAGTCACAGGTTTATACTTTCCTTTGTATATTATAGTTATATAGACTGACTGTATTCTTACATACTTAGAATATCATTGAACTTTTCATTTAATGGTAGTAATAGGAAATGTGAAAAAAAGGGGGGGGGCATAATTACCCCAGTCTCCCCTATAGGACTATAGGTGTACTGCCTAAAGGCAGGTCCACACATCTGAGCCTTTAGTTCTTTCTCCAATCTTCTCTTCTGGGGAATTCCACTTCATTACTTAATTACTAACAAAATATTTTTCTACTAAACAAAAAACAATAATAAAGGTGCCTTCTTATATAAACACAACACAAAAAGAAAGTTCCCCCTATTTCAGATGTCAATAATTTTTTAACCAGGAGGATTTAAAAAAATCTAATTATATTTCCATGTAGGGAATTTAATTAACTACAATGGGAACGAATTTTAGGAGAAATCACCAAGTCATGCTTCAGTGAGCAATGGTTGAATGCAAAAATGTCATTTTTTTTAAGGTCGCAAAAGCCTAAAATTGCAACTTTGATTCAATGATAACGGACCCATTTTCAGATTTTAAACATTTTACACGTCAGAATGTATGCAAAACTTGCTTCCCAATATACGGAAAAGAAATTTGCGTTAAATTTCACGGTTGAGTGAGCATGCAGCAAAAATTGCCCAAACTGCCATTTTTACTTCTTTGCCATTTATTGATCAAATATGAGGGAATTCCTGTTTTGGAAGTGTATATAACCAATATCCATTCATTCACGGTTGAATGAAACCATCAAACAACCAAAAAATAGGCCATTTTAAAATTACGAAAATGCATTGCAGTAATTTTATGCACTAGAAAGAATCTCAATAACATTTTTGGGGTTGTATTCATATTCTTTGGGCACACGTCAATGATCCTATGGCATTTAGTTACAAATTCATGCTTCAGTGAGCACGTGACACTGGAAAAGCCCTTTTCCCACATATGGACTAAAATTCAAATTCTTACTTTGATTGAATTTAACAATTCTTTTCGGGGAGTACCTTTGATTTTATTTTCATAAAAATCCCGATATTTCACGTCTCAGTGGACACAAGATACCAGAAAATCATGAAAATGAGAAGAAATTTTAGGGCTTCGTCATGGTTCAGTGACTTTTCGAATACGAAATTTGAATCAAGATCATGTTAGTTAGAGACCAGTTGAAGCTATGTGCAAAGTTTCAAAAAATAATTCACAGTCAAATGGACAAAAACTGACAATCAAAATATGCCAAATTTCACTTTTGTTAAACTTTTGTTAAACCTCTGTACATTAAGTCAATGGAGGAGTAAATCAATACCTGACAAATGTGAAATTCGGCCAATTTCATTGATAATTATTGTTAATTCTACTGTGAGTTATGTCACGAAACTTCGCACACAGCTTCAACTGATCTCTAGCTAACATGATCTTGATTCAAATTACGTATTCGAAAAGTCACTGAACCATGACGAAGCCCCAAACTTTCTTCTCATTCTCATGATTTTCTTGTATCTTGTGCCCACTGAGGCGTGAATCATCGGGATTTTTGTTAAAATATAATCAAAAGTACTCCCCCAAAAGAATTGTTATATTGAATCAATGTAAGAATTTTAATTTTAGTCCATATGTGAGAAAAGGGCTTTTCCAGTTTCACGTGCTCACTGAAGCATGAATTTGTAAATAAATGCCATAGGATCATTGACATGTGCCCAATAAATATAAATACAACCAAAAAAATGTTATTGAGATTCTTTCTAGTGCATAAAACTACTGCAATGCATTTTCGTAATTCTAAAATGGCCTTTTTTTTGTTGTTTGATTGGTTCGTTCAACCGTGAATGAATGGATATTGGTTGTATACACTTCCAAAACAGGAATTCTCTCATATTTGATCAATAAATGGCAAAGAAGTAAAAATGGCAGTTTGGGCAATTTTTGCTGCATGCTTTCTCAACCGTGAAATTTGACGCAAATTTCTTTTCCGTATATTGAGAGGCACGTTTTACATACATTCTGACGTGTTAAATGTTTAAAATCTGAAAATGGGTCCGTTATCATTGAATCAGAGTTGCCATTTAAGGCTTGCGAACTTCAAAAAATGAAATTTTTGCATTCAACCATTACTCACTGAAGCATGACTTGATGATTTTTCCAAAAATTCGCTCCCATTGTGGCTAATTAAATTCCCGACATGGACATATAATTAGATTTTTTAAATTCCTCCTGGTTCAAAAATGATTGATATCTGAAATAGGGGAACTTTCTTTTTGTGTTGTGTTTAGCACTCAGGTCCGTCGAGACATTGGGCTCATTGCGCCTCACAAACACACTACGATCCCGACTAAATAATCTCAATATATGGGTCTGCATTATTCCTAGTCCCTTTCATGTTCGTATTCGTGATATCGCTAGTTTGCCCTTCATTCTGCTCAAATATCCTCGATGAGTAATGAGGGAATCCTTGTGACGTCACGTCTGGTGGTTTGATGTCCTGAATGTCATGGTAGAAACTGGAATCTTTATCTTTCAATCTTGAGGTATTTACCAAAGTCATATCGTGTGCGTTTTGACTTTGTTTACTGCCTCTCTGGGACCTGTACCAAAAAAGATACATTATGATGTCGACAAATATTGATATTTTCATGAATCTGCATTTCCCCCATGGACTCAATTAAAGGGATGCAGTAACATTGAATGATATTCAAATCACAATTTCTTGATTTAGCTCATTTTGTCAACATAATTATAAACTTATAGGTCAGTCTGGTATCTCTTCAAAATTACAAGTTAATTGCTTGCTTTACTTTCGAGATATCAATGATTTCATACTCAAATTTAGTAAACCATCTCGTGGTGGAAAACAAATTGCCATGTGCTTTTCAAGACACCCCACTTCCTGTCGTGTTCCCCCCGACCCTAGCGGGCTGGAGGGTTTGCTGCAAAGGGGTTGAAAATTCACTCGCGTTTGGCTGTTACACTGTTTTGTGGTAGTAAATGACTTCCATTTGATCTGAAATTTTCAGTAGTTTGTTTTTACTATTAAAGCAATATAATTTTATTCATCTTGATCTAATTGCTCTTGTTTTTGAAAGTTACTGTTTCCCTTTAACGTTGGCTCCTAGAATCTTTCAAATGGGTATCGGAGAAAATATTGTAAAGAAAAAGATCGGTACATTTTTCCTGTATATTTTCCACATAAACAATAAACAAGAACATAATATATTCTATCTTGTTGCATATGTTGTTTTCGTTTTATGTAACTATCTCTCTCTCTCTATTAATTATTACAAAACTTGATGACAAATTGAAGTGTGATACTTACTTTCGGTTGAAAATGATATACACAAGCAAGGCGACGTTGGTTCCTATTAGGAATAGGATGACCACGCCTTCTCCTACTACAGGGCCTAGGCCTTTAAAGAAATAAATGCAATAAGGTTAAAATAATGAAGAACGATTTTCTGATTTGTGGTGCTCCACAGAGTATGTCAATAAAAATTCCTATCTTTTTAAAAGTGTCTTGTGAAAAGTTTAAACATTCAACCTTGGGCTTCATGATATGTCTTGGTAGAGTCATCCTCTTAGCATATTATGCTGGTACCCTTTTCAATTGTACTTTTACATGCATGAATAACAGAAAATCTTGAGCAGACTGTAAAATCTCACTTGGGCTAAGTGTCTTGGTGGAGAATAAACAACTTTAAAATTTCTTACAAGAACAATTGCCAGATTGTTGGATGATTTGTGTCGGTGTAATTGTTGCGGAATCACTCTTCATTCCTGTACTGGGGTAACTTGGTGTGGTAACGGTCCCCTCGGTTGACCCGATGCCTGGCGTCGTTCTGTCAACATTAACTTTGCCTGGAACAAAATGAAACCTTGATATTCAAGGACTATAGGTCTTTTAAAAGTACTTTGAGATCTTTCCCTCAAAATCTGTCATGGCCCGCGGCCTCGGATCATAGCAGATTCTGTATTCCCCTAAACGGCTAAATGTATGCCCTCGAAGCATTCTTTATTGTAAAAAAAATAAATAAATAAAAAGTTCAAGGATGTAGCCAATAGCGTAAAACAGATATAATTACTTAACTGCAGAGTGATCTTGCTGTCTGCAGAGTCCATAATATTCAATTCTTTATTATTATCTAATAGAGGAACTGTCATCTGTTTTGGGGTTGCTTTTAGAACAACAATTTATGAAACGTCGAAACAGTCCTGGATCTAGATATTGTATTCTTGAAGTCAGTATCCAGATTTTACCGATCATTTTCGGCGAAGGAATTCGTCTGCGCTGCACTGCACGTATGCCCAAATAGCGCTGTAAACTATGGTATCCGCAAAATTAATAATCGCACAAAGCAAGCAAATTTTTGCATTTAAAGACAGTGAGAAGCGGGCTTCCATGGGTAATTTGAAAGCATGGATACTTGCACAAACAGGTGTTTTTTATCACCTTATGTAATGCCATAATTCCACCCATCGCTCTATCAGGTAAAGGCATTAAATCCAGAATTGGTCTGTAAATTTAGCTTTAAGACAGGTATTTCCAATGCTTTACACAAAGTCTGTGGTCAGCAAATTATGATCCACTCCTCTATGTCTTTGAAATAATGGGGATCGTGGCAAAAATACGTCATAACCAGAATTTATATTTCATGAAATTATGAATACCCAAAATGCCTGCATCACCACTTACATCACAAATTCAAACCTGTCCATTGTTTGTTGTATAGAATAAGCCGGCATTTACTATAGGATTTCCCACTCAGTTTCGGAAGTACGTCACTCCATTCGATAATCAGTTCATTCAAATTCCCAAAATATTTCTACAGCGTCAAATTCATCATTCAAATTCCAACTTAATTCCTTCGCTTTGGTATTAAAATCCTTCAAATCAAAACCCCCCTCAAAAGCAATCAAATTAGTAAATCGTATGGAATGCGTGCTTTCCCGCAATCAAATCCGCGCAGAAGCAATCAATTTTGGCATTGGTTAAACCAAGTTGGTATACAATATGGCAAATCGTTTAAAATTCTTGGTTACTTTTATATAAATTAAACATTTAAGATAGCGATTTCTTTTTCTGAAGCTCTATATCTATTCCATGAGAATAATTATAAAAGAAAATAAAAAATAGCGTTTCCTTTTTTAATGAGGTTTACATCATTTTAAACATTTCTTTACTGTTGAGTGATGAAGCAACTATTCTTTTATAAGCTCTGGTTAATTACTTAAGAATAAAATATCAAAGATCATTATGGCGCCCCTAAGTCCTAGGTCAATCTGGCGCCCCTTGTTCAGAGTCGATTGTCATCCCTGAATCTAACATCAAATTAACGCCAATATGTCGCCCCAAAGTTTAATGTAAACTTTGCACCCCCTTAGCTTCAGGTCGATTTGGCGCCCCTAATTTAAGGTCAAAGTGGCGCCCAACTAAATTTAAGATCCTATTATGTTTTAGGTCAATTTGGAGCCCTAAGTTAAAGATAAATGTGGCGCCCCTAAATTCAAGATCAATTTTGCGCCCCCTAAATTTAAGATCGAAAAGATCCCCTTAGCTTAAGATCAGTATGGCGCCTCTAAATTTAAGATAGAATTGGCGACCATTAATAACGCCCTTTTCCCCTTTGTTTTGTTTCCCCTTTCCCCCTCTTTCCCCTTTCTCTCTTTTTCCTCTTCAATACTTTCATTCTTATTTCTCTTCTCCTTATATTTGGCGTCCCCTGTCCGCCTACCCCTCCCCCCGCCCCCCCCCCCCCCCCCCGAATACGCGCATGAATTAATTTGTTATGTGGAAGAGTTGTGTGTTGACTATGTAATTTATGCAAGATAAATTGTTACATGAGTAAAAGAGAAATGTAGGGGGAAAATCATTTCATGAACTAATCAATAACTTAAAATCTCATACTTAAGCATAAGGTACATACTCATTCACAATTGCTGCTAATAGCAATTTGCAAACTTTGATGAAAAAAAATTATATGATTAAAAACAAAACATTTCCTGCGGCTATAAATTCAAGCCCTAATTTGAATGCTAATTACTGTAAGTTTGAAAACTCGGAATGAATTTAAATGCTGCTTATGGCGGTATTGCGCAATCATAACAGCGTCTCTACTAAATCGAATGACTGTTTTACGTATTTAGTGCACTTAATCGGAATTTGAACAAGTGAAACATGTAATCGATTGCTGGAAAAGGGAATCTGATCTCCGGAAAAGCGACTGAAAGCTAAATCGCCCTATATTGAATGAACCGATTATCAAATGGAGTGGCGAGCTTCTGAAAGTGACTGGGAAATCCTATATTATATAAATTTGAAATGGAAAATTTGTTTGAACCATTCAAGATATCCTCTCTGCAGTATTTGTATCTTACCATGACACCAAGCGGCTCCTGCTGATGAACATTGCAGAAATGTAAATAACGAACATTCGGACAAATCAGCTTCACCTGAAATGAAGTTTAGCCATTATTGAATTTAAAACTGAACACTGTAAACATAAATTAGTCATTTGACTAATAGTAGAGCTGTTTAGCTCGAAAATTTAGGCGAATTGTGCAAATTTTGACTAAAGCATGAAACCTCTACCAATGGTACTACATGACATAAGTTTCATTTTAAGATCGGGAGGCACGTCAGATTTGACCTCTAGTGACCTCCAGAGGTCAATGACCTTAAACTATCAGAATATTGATTTTTGATATCATTTTTCGGTGAATGACATAATAATAATGCACGGAACATGCATCATATTTTGTAATCAGGGATTATTAATTATTGACAGGGTTTTAGATTTGAACTCGAGAACAATAAAAGGTCAATGACCTCCAAAAAAAACAGAATATGAGTATTTAGCGTTATAGACTAAGGGGAAAACACTGCAGGTATAATTCTTGTATTTTTGTTTAAAATGAGACCATCTTGATATTCCTAGAGCAATTGATATTTATTTACAGGTTCTTAACCTTTGACCTCTGTAGACGGCAAAAGGTCATTGACCTCAAAATATGAAAATATTGATATTTGTGCTGTTGGTTATTTCATACTCTCCACGTATGAAGTCTGTTGCAATGAATAGTTTTCATGTTACAAAGACAAGTTTATACCTTGACCTCTGACATGTATGAGGTCAAAGGTCGACATAGGCGGGTCACTTTAATGAACGAAAATAACGTCTTACATTAGCTGATTGCCGTACTCTTTGTCTTGCGTGATTTTCCTGCCGAGTCCAACTTGATCAGCTACGTCTCATATTTACTTGAGGAGCTGGAGGTGGATACTTGCTTTGGTATAAAGATGCTGTTCAGAAAGTGATCAAGAAAGTGCAAGCCAGACAAACTGTGGATACTGCTGTTTTGGCACTGGCTACTTTCCACAGCATAGATACCGATGAACCTTTTGTAGCGAATTCAGCTTCCAGTACATAATCAATCGCTAACATGTGCTTCTGTTTCCAATTGTCATGCCATCATTGATCCTTTTTTGCTAGAAAGAGAAATGAGTCTGTCTGTAAGTTGGTTAAAAGTGCTCCCTGCACCCCGTTGCATAAAACACTAACCTGAGTTTTTTTCCGGTTAAAATCTGAAAACTCCGGTTAAAGTCCAAAAACTCCGGTTACAATATTTTTCTGGATTTTTTTCTGTTTTTTCCATTGCATAAAAACATACCAGAGTTTTCAAAAGTATTAATGCAATAAATTTTTTTGTGAGTTTTGAAACTCAGGTTGAATAACCTAAGAAAGAGGTCTACATAAGCTGAGACTTTTAACCCGAGAAAACTCGGGTTAGAAAAAAAGTTTTATGCAACACCACCCAGGGTAACATAGTCCAAGTTATATAAGTATAAAGATATTCAAAGTTATATAAGTACAGACACCATATGTCACTTCTACATGTGGAGTGCTAACATTATTGTGCTGACTATGACTGCAATATTCGTCGAAGTGAACAATGTCAGATTGTACTAACAGTTCTTCACCCACAAATCTATGGCTCTAACAGGACTGCTAAGGAACCAGACTATGGTGCCGATTCCTGACCTGTACCAAGCCCACCTGACAGGGACAAAGGAATCCTGTAATGTCAGAGGCCTCAAATTTGTAACATAAACTGATGCAAAAGCAAGAAGACTGTTTCTTGGAGACTGTTTCTTGGGGAACGGATCATTCACTCACTCGATAAGTCAGTCAGTCCTTTGACTGTTCTGAACTTAGTGTGTGCAGACGAGAACGGGACAGGACAAGCTACATGCATGGATTAAAATATAAAAAAAATTGCCTGCAACTGACAAGATGACACAGGAAAACATTTGCATCTTCTGCTGCCAAGTCTCTTTAACGAGAACAGTCAAAAGACTGACTGATCGGGTGAGAGAATGAATTGTTCCCGATAGCAACAGTCTAAAAATATGATCGAGCGGACTTGTGTAGCATTGGTGTACTTCCAACAACTGGTGCATCATGTGCATATACTCCTTATATACTGCATTTCCATCAATATTTATGGCTAGATATTAATAGGTCTTTGACAGTCTATCCACCGAGGCTGCAAACACACAGGATTCCTTTGTCCATGTTAGATGGACTTGGTAGGTCAGGAATCAGCACCCTAGTCTGGTTGTAGACATTTATGCTTAATGCGCCATTTCCATTGAGGAAATGCTTCAAAGAGCCATAGATTTGTGGGTGATGAACTATAAGTACTACCTGACACTGTTCATGACACTTCGATGACACTTCCATGACTATTGCAGATATTCATCAGCGCAACAAAGGGCTCTACATGTAGCAGTGACATGCATGGAGTCTGTACAGTATAACTTGAAGTTTCTTTGTTATATCCATATCACTTGGAATACGTATAAGAGATCATATTACTCCCAGGAGCACTTTTCACATTTTCCAGGCAGACTTCTTTCCCTTTTTAGGGAATATTTAAGATTTCATATTGGGCATGACAATTGGAAACAAATACATGTTAGCGATCGATTATGTACTGGAAGCTGAATCCGCTACAAAGAGCTATGTAAAGTTCGTCAGTATCTATGTTGTTTAAAGTAGCCAGTGCGAAACAGCAGTATCCACAGTTTGTATGACCTGCACGGTCTTGATCATTTTCTGTACAGCATCTACTAAATCATGCAAGGATCCGCCTCCAGCTCTTCAACTAAAATATGAGACGAAGCTGATCAAATCGGACTCGGCAGGAGAATCAAGCAAGATAGGAGTACAACAGTCAGCTAATGGAAGACGTTGTTGTCTTTAATTATAATGACCCGCGTATGTCGACCTTTGACATCATACATGTCAGAGGTCAAGGTAGAACTTATCTATGTAACATGAAAGCTATTCGTTGCAACATACTTCATACATGGAGAGTATATAATAACCAACAGCGCATATATCAATATTTTCATATTTTGAGGTCAATGACCTTTTGCAGTCTACGGAGGTCAAAGGTTAAGAACCTGTAAATAAGTATCAATCGCTCTGAGAATATCAAGACAGTCTCATTTTAACAAAAATGCAAAGCATCATACCATAGCAATGTCTCCCCTTAGCAAATAACGCTAAATATTCATATTCTGATATTTTGAGGTCATTGACCTTCCATTGTTCTCAGAGTTCAAATCTAAAACCCTGTTTATAATTAATAATCCTTGATTACAAACTATAATGCATGTTCCGTGCATTATCATCATGTCATTCATTGAAAAATGATGTCAAACATCAATATTCTGATAGGTTAAGGTCATTGACCTCTGGAGGTCACCAGAGGTCAAATCTGACGTGCCTCCCGATCTTAAAATGAAACTTATGGCATGTGCTACCATTGGTAGAAGTTTCATGCTGTAGTCAAAATTTGCACAATTATTCAGCTAATCCGCTCTACTATAATAAAAATTAGTCCTGCCATATGTCTGAAATGACTAGAATTAATTAGTCAGATGACTAGAATTAATTAGTCGAATGACTAATGTTTAGTCATTTCAGACACTTTTGGATTTAGCCAGATGACTAGAATTAATAAGTCGGACAAAGCTAAATATTAGTGACTTATTTTAGTTGGTCATCAAATTTTTAAGGCCACATTTTATGTAAACACAAAAGAAATGAAGCAACTAAAATCTCTTTTTGATTTAAAACAGATTTATTTCAACATAATCGGGCTATGCATATTAATAATATAGGTTTTCCCGCTCAAGTTCATCATTTCGTCACTTTATTTCATTTAAGTGCATTCAAATTCACGCAGCTGCCGCTTTCGTGCTGGTTGGGTCATACAAATTTTCAATTCGAGCATTGAATTTAATTTATGTTCTCGCAAATTTTCGTTTGATGTACTCAATTTCATTTATCGGAACTAACATTTTTGTTCGGTGCAAACAAATTCACTTTATTTTCATTCATCTGTCGATTTCATGCACCAATTTCCCGATTCGTTCATTCAATTTAAAACGAAACGGGGACGGGCTCATTTTGGGGCAAACAATTTCATTAATAGGAATCCTATTTCCTACTTTGTGCACTTAATTTAATAAAACTCTTTAATTTTAAGGAATATGGCCATATACGCACCTTAACTTTGAAGAGTGAGATTGTGGAGGTATATCAACTCCCATTTTGTGATCTTATTCAACTATACATTAATTTAAACTTTTATGTTTGTTTATCCATGATAACACTCTTCCCTTTCACAAACTTTCTCTTTCTATCTCTCTTTCCTCATTAACAAGTATTCCATATCAATTTCATCACTTAGCCCATACAAATGCTCAATTTTCGATCGAGTTTCTACTTTGAAATGTTTTGTATTGGATTTTTCTATCTTTAATTTTTAAATATGACTCAATCATATGCATGCAGCGTACGCATTCCTCACATGAAATCGTCAGACAAGACAGTGTTTGTAATTTTCTTGATGTGCATTTAGTTTGTATCATATGCAATACTTTATAAATACGACAGTTTATTACAAGAAGAATATATACTTTATTCTTGAAAATCCTTCTGAGCCGGTTCATTTTGGTCATTATGGTTGATCATCTCTAGCCATCATTCTCCTGACGAGCAAGGCATCTCGGCATGAAGACTTGTAAACAAAATAAACAAAATGCTATTTTACACGCCTGTAAGGACCTCGAAATGATAAGTATCTCACTTCGCAGGAGACGTCTCTGTGACTCGACGTCCCCGATATATTTTTCCGTCGCAACGGAAAATTTCATAGTTTTAAGCATATTCGATTTTCCGCGATGCATGAAACGCCGTAGAGACTCTAGATCCGTCTCTGAGACGTCTCCGAAATGTCTCCGCAACCGTCTCAAAACCATCTCAAAACCATCTCAAAACTGTCCCAAACTAGTCTCAAATCCGTCTCATGACAAATCACAAAACCATTATAAGCTTTCACTGAAGTATCACTAAAATGTCAAATTGTATGCACTTATTTACAATTCGATTGCCTATTCATGAATTTGTTAGAATGAAGAAAGACAAATTATGCCGAAGCCAGCTGTAAATTAAAAAGAGTGCACATTCCCGAAAAAATATGCTCCTAATGTGAATTCACATGATTGTTTTGTACAATCGTTTGCAAATATAGGGAATTTGAGAGAATAAAAATGAATTTGATTGATGATGCGGTAGCGCGATCCCAACTTTCGTTAAATCGTTTGATCCAAATGTGAAATTGAGTGAACGAAAGATGAAATTGAGCGGGAAAACCTATAATAATAATAATGTACAAAATTTCATTTTTACATAGTACAACATAAATTATAAAAATATACAGCATAATAGTTATTATTAACATTATCACGATAGCAGATACTCTGAATTGTTGTAATGATGATTACATAATAAATAGTCTGCCAAGACATCATCGTGTTATTACTGTACTAAAAGGCAAATTTGTGAGGCCAATACACTTAAATAGCATAGGAGGAAGAGAGTGAGAGGGTGAGGACGACACAAAGTAAAGTGAAAGGAGAACAAGAGGGAAGGACAGAGGAAGAGAGAAACCAGGATAGAGAAGTATGGACAAGTCTAATACAAATCTATATATATATTTTCCATGCTAAATCCAAAAGTGTCTGAAATGACTAAACATTAGTCATTCGACTAATTAATTCTAGTCATCTGACTAATTAATTCTAGTCATCTGGCTAAATCCAAAAGTGTCTGAAATGACTAAACATTAGTCATTCGACTAATTAATTCTAGTCATTTCAGACATACGGCAGGACTAATTTTTATTAGTCAAATGACTAATTTATGTTTACAGTGAACGTCTGCAGTTTCGGTAAAATATAATCTTAATACAACATCTTGATTTGCATACTAGGCCTACGTGTGCTAATTAAGCAAGTTCGTTACACAGGCAACTAAGCTTTTATTAATAATCATTGTAACGAATTTGGTTCGCCTCGCTGATCAATGTAAAGGTCATGTTAAATTTGGTAATTTATCTCTTCACCTCAAGAAATGTTTATAGGCCTATTGAACGTTATTTTAATACCACCAGTGACGTATCTCGGGGAGCATGTGACACGTGCCTCGGGTGGCACTTAAATGGTGGTGCACAAAAGGAAAAGGGGGGAAGAAGAAAAAGAAAATAAATACGATTGGTGATCCACAGGGAAAATATGAGGGCCAACTTTCCTTCCATGATCAATTTGATGCCCCATTATTTTTTTTATACATGTTTGTCGCCCCATTACTTTCGGGTCATTCTGATGATCCCTAATTTTAAGACCAATTTGGTGCTCCTTTATTCTACTTTAGTTTACAATCGGTTTGGCGCCGTAAACTTTATAGTCGATTTGTCGCCACGTGCTTAAGACCAATTTAGTATCCTTTTGGGTTTGGGTCAAGCGTCCCTCTATGTGTAAGATCCCTTCGTGGTGCCCTCCTGATCCTAATTTCAAGACATTTATTCGTCCCATTATTTCTGGTTTAATTTGGAAATTTAGCAGTACTAGAATGAATCCCGGAGCGCAGAGTCAACATCTGCCCCGGTCGTACTTGACCCTAGATGCGCCACTACTTACCACCATAACAGTTCAAGCCACTGTAGGATGTCGAATTCAGTCCATAAGGTGTGCTTTGTATTGCTCTACTTGCTCCGGAGAATCCCAACTGCCTGCAGATAACGATGACGTCATTGATATCAAGGGTGATCCCACATGTTGTTTCCCATGCACCATTGCCTCGTCTATATTCAACTGTACCTTTATTAGAGGCTGGACCACCAAAGAGTCGTACATCTGTCAGCATTTTAAAATATACCAAATATTGGCATAAATCTTGTGAAAATAGGAATTAAAGGAGTTCATATCCAAAACTGACACCACTTTCATGCAATATAACTATGCGCTTGAAATAATTAATACTAAATGGAAAAAAACAGTCTTCATATTTACATGGATGGCTCCAAAGACGCCTTGAACGGTAACGCCAGTGCAAGTTTTTATGTACCAGGCATGAAAAAAGGTCAAAGCAAACCTATGCAGGATTACACCTCTTCTTACCGCGCCGAATTGTTTTAGCGTTAAGATGGCTAAAGGAAGTAAACGTGTATAATAGGTTGTGGTGCTCTCGAATTCACTAAATGCTCTTCTAGCAATTAAAGAAAACAAAGATGAGAATTTTGTAAAAGAAATACTGGTTTTAACAACAGCTTTGAGTTACAAAGGAATTTTAATATGTTGCGGAATCAGCGGTAATGAAATTGCAGATTCATATGCGAAGAAAGCTCTAAAACAGCCCGTACAAATTACGAAGAGACTAAATACTCTAGAACTTAAGAGATTAGTGACTAGCACCGTGAAAAGTATATGGCAGGATAGGTGGGACAAGTCAAATTCAGCATTAAAAATATACCAAAAAATTGTATCAGACAAAACCTTCTTTAAATATCTCAACACAGATAGACAAAGCGAGTAAATTGATGCATAGGCATCGATTAGGAAGGTTAGACCTCATTGGCCCGTATTCTGAGTTTTAGAGTTATGCTGTCAAACCAAAATAGTGCGGATTTTGAAACGAGAATGCAACGCTGGTTTGCCCGCTTCTCTGAAGCATCAGTGAAGCGTGCGTCTAATCGTACGAACGTAAACTCGGATGACGTCATTTGAGATCAAATCTATACAAATATTTGTAAAGAATTGTAAACTACGGGTATAGTATAGGTGGTTTAGAATTTGATATGGCTTTGCGATTTTTATGTCGGAGGAAGCCTATTTATCTATTTTCTCGTTAACTTGAAGTTAAATGTTGTTAACACTTTGCTTAAATATGAGGTGCATTATTGAACTGTCCACAACGATTGATTAATTGCATATTATAATCATCAAAAATGACATTTCCGACACGATTGAAGTGTTAGTTTGAACAATATACTAATGGTGGCTTGTCATTACACGGGATAAAAACGGATTTGGAACTAGTTTGAGACTAATTTGAGACTGGTTTAAAATGACCTTGAATGTTTTTAGTCGCGCAGACGTCTCAGAGACGTCCCCGAGATATTCCCGCGACAGAAAAAAGAAATATAAAAAGAAAAATAGTAATAAGAAAAACATTGATGCGCATGCACCTAACGTGATCAAATTTTGCGCATGCATGTAGCGTGATGTCGGAGTCAAATTCAACATTTCAATGCTTTTGGCTAAATATGGACACTTCACATTTGTGAAATAAAAAAATCCGTAGAGCTATTTAGGAGGTTACTTCAAAAGAATAAAACTACGAACTAATAATTTATCATAATTATAATATTTAATTAGAAAAAAAAGTTAACTGCAGCAGCAGGTCAACCACTTAAAATTATGACAATGCTTTTCTGATCAGAGCAAGTTTCGATCAGAAAACACAAAAACAAAACAAAACACCAAAAACAAACAACAAAACAAAACGAACAAACAAAACAAACGCTTCCCCCCCCCCACATAAAAACAAAAACAAAACAAACAAAAAATTTAAAAAATACCTGGTCGTATCACTATTGGGGGTGTAACGATCAAATACCCTCAAAAATACTCCCGAATGTGTCCCCGCGAAGTGAGATGCCACCCGTAGGGGAATCATTATGAGCCTTTAAGGTAAGTAATGTATTCAGAGGGAATAAAACCATTGTCCTTTTCAGCTAAAAATGAATTTGTTAATTGTTCCCATCCCAGGCCACTGACTCGTTAATGCATAAGACGTAAGCGGCTACAAACAAAAAGATTGTTGCGTCATTACTTCAATGGATTTCCGGTTTTATCTTTTGCGTTCCAGTGCACTAGAAACTTCCAGCCGTACGGAAGTTGTACACGTTTGAAAGTTTTTTTTCTTTTTTCTTTTTTTTCGTGCTGGTATTTTTTTTTCTACTGTTCGATTCTATTGTTTATTGCCGTACAACTCTAAACTCCTTATAGACCAGGAGCAAGGACCTGGAAAAAATGAGTTCGTTCAACCCACACCACATAAAAGGTTTGCCACCATAGGGGGGTAGTATGGACCCCCCATATCACTGCTAGGTAGGTAGTAGTCTCAAATTGTGGTATCACTTTTTTTCTACAGCCCCTTTTATAAAAAAGGCCGCCCTTTTTACAAAAAAAAAATAGTATTTTGAAGAAAAGGAATAGAAATGATTCTCTAAACTCAATGAGTTGGGTCTCATATGAAAGAGTATTAAATTTCCTTTACAACAATGCTAATTTGAATGAAAATTAAAGCAAAATAAATTATTAATCGTAGATAAAAAACATCATTTTTTCAATTTTTTTTTCAAAAAATGAATTTTTTACATATTTTTAATTTAATGTATTAATATTTACAAAAAGAGCTGAGAGCTGTTACTTTCTGAAAATATGCCCATTGGTATCTACTAAGATCTGTAAAAAGATTAGAGTAAAAACTGTCTTCTGTAAAAAGATATTATAGGCTAAACCTATGAACGTAATATACGAAAAATCCAAAAATTCGTCCGATTATGGAGAAAATATATACACGTGTCATACAGTACATACTGTATGGTACTGTAAAAATAAAGGGGAAAATGGCGAAACCCATTGCAAAAGAAACAAAATTTTCAGAAATGAACTATTATAGTAATCAAAATAATATATCAAAAGTATAGAAAAATCAAAGCTGTGGAACAATGTCTAATTTGCATAAATTAAAAATGGCCGCCATTTGCCAATATTTGAACCGTATTATTCGGATCTAAGACTCGGATAAACATAAGTTCAGTTTCTATTAAAATGTTTTCGGAAAAGATGAATATGTCAATTGACATCATTTGGATAATTTAATAACAGATTATGTTGTCTTAGAGGCATTAAAGCAGTGGAACAATGACTAATTTGCATATTTTCAAAAATGGCCGCTATTCAAAATAGCCTATGTGTTGCCTGTATGATAATAATTTCCCACCAATTCATCATCGATGATCTCATCCACCTGTAATATGGGCGGGGCGCGGGGCCGTGTGCCGTATATGGTTATTCGCAGTGATAAGAATAGATGAAAGTCTAATCGGAAGTATGACGTTTCCGAATATCTGTTATTGTTTTCTTCTAATGCGGAGGCCATTGTCTCTGATTGTCTCTGTTTCTTTTCTTAGACTTTGGATTTTCTTGAGCATTACACTTTGTAAAGCAGGCATTATTATGGCTCACAAAGGAACTATTAAAAACAAAGCAAAACAAAACAAACAATAACAACAACAACGACAAAAATAGAGGCTGTTTAATAATATTTTCAAAAGTTTACTTTATTGATTCGAGTCAAAACAAACATAATATGATTATGGTAGCCTATACTTCAAAGTGAGGCTGTTTGAGGAAGTACACCCTCACTCCCCCGATGATTTTTTGTTTTACAAACTTCTGTCACAGATCAGGGAGGGCGCCTCAATTTTTCAATTTTCGGGCGATGCCCCCCTTCTATTTTTAAATCCTAGCTGCTACTAAACTTTCAGACAAATTCACACGGTGCTAATTATTAATAAAGAGGTAATATCATATGGAATTAAATATAATTCAATTTTGAGGATCATGACTTTTAGCTGATAATTGCACAGTAGGAGTGAGCAGCGGATGAAGTGGGACAAAGATCATTATTTTGCACTTTTTGCTTTGTAACTTCTAAATTATTCACCGTGTAGCTTTTTAATTTTTATGTAGTAAGTACACTCTAAAAACTGACGTGCTAATTTATGGGTGCTCGTATATGACTGCACTTGAAGTGCTAAATCAGCACCTGAAGTGCTGTTTAAGCACTTACCCAAGTGCTAATTTATCAACAAAAAATGTTCATGGTCGGTATGGGATTCGATCCGGTTTCACCTAGACATGGAAGAGTACCGCTGACGTTACCAATAGACCACAGGAGATCTCCCTAACTTGATTGAATTATGAAAGCATAGAAGATAATAATGGCAACTTTAAAGAAAGATCATCATGAAACAATTATTGATCTGCTAGCAATCGTGAGATGTGAATTGGACTAACGTGCTCGTAAGCGCTTCTCATCCAGGGGACCCAGGTTCGAATCCTAACAAAGTCACGCCATTTTTGCCCGTTTTTGCTGAAAGTTCAACTCACGTACAGTGCCAAAATATTGAGTGCAGATAAACAGCACTTTGAGTGCAGTCACTATGCCAGCTCTTAAAAAGTGCTGATTTCAGCCTCTGAAGTGTTAAAAAGAGCACTTCAGTTTTTAGAGTGTAATATCACTTTAGACTAGAAAACAAATAATCATCAGAAAATGGTGTTTTGGGGGTTGAAGTGGACCACCATGCGGGGTGAACTGGGACGGGTATAAGGGGAACAATAGGGGGAAAGTGGGACAAGTATATAAAAAATGCTATAACATTTTGAAAATACCTGCTTGAGACTCAAGCTAGTCATCAATCCATCGGAAACAGATTAATGGGTGTTTTGTAGTTTTTTAACATTTATGTGGACAGTTTGGGATAAAAGATGGTCTTCTTGTTCGGGGTTTTCTCTCTGGTAACACCGTTACGAAATTGTTGTTATTTTCGCAGATAACTTCCTGTTCCATGATATTTACAAACCAGAAAGTTTCTGATTTAATGTAACAAATACGCATTCGAAGGATATTTATGACGGATTGTTATTTTCGCAGATAGCTTCCTGTTTCATGATATTTATAAACCAGAATAAGTTCCTGATTTAATGTAACAAATACGCATTCCATGATATTTATAAACCAGAAAGTTCCTGATTTAATGTAACAAATACGCATTCGACAGGCACACCCCTAAACTCTAAAGGAAAGTCCGTAAGACGAGGGTAGCGAGGACAGAAGAGAACATTTCCAAGCATGGATAATTGTACCTCTCACAATTTTGCAAGGCATATTCAGAACAATGGATGAGCTGAGAGAGATATCATTAGAATGATCATGAATTGCACTTTCCAGTAATATAACTTCACAATCAGCGCGGATCCAGGGGGTCCAGCGGCCCGACCCCCCCCCCCTAGCAACCGAAACTTAACGCAAGGCCAGCGTGACGTGAATAAGTTTTGATGTACCTTTTCGCTCGCACGGTGTGACGGAAAAAATTGGGTGTACTAAATTCAGAAATTCAAATTTGCCCCCCCCCCGGCCCCCTGTAATGAAATCCTGGATCCGCCACTGATAATCACCATACAGTAATGCTTTTGAAATTATCATGATCAAGTCAGGTTTTTCTTTCTTCATACACCCCGTTTTTCGCAGGTTTTAAACAAATTCATAAAAGGTCAACTATTTTGTTAGTTTAGTGGTGTGTCCTTCTCCGCGTCCCAGCTCTCCCCTATTATTTTTTGTTTAAAAAAGACGTCTCCTAATCGTTGAATTTTATTTTTGTTGCAATGTGTATGAAAATTCATACTCGGATAGTGAAATGAACTAAATGGGTATATCGAAAATGTCAAAAGAGGCTCATTTGCAAAACGAAATTCATATTCTAGCTCGAGAAGAAGCACATTAAATAAAGGAACTTTGAGAAAAAGATGATGCTGATCAATAATATAAACTCTCTATCTCTTAAATTGATCGTGTTAACTTACAGGAACAAATAGATCAAATAGTGATTTAGCAAGTTTTATTATTTTGATCCATATGATGATATCTGCGTATTATTTGTCTTGGTTTATTTTTAAACTTGTATCTTCGTATCTAGGAGACATAGAAACATAATTTCTGTGTCTATACCTATGTTGTCAGGGTAGAGAAATACGTTAATGTTGACAGAATTGAGATCATTAGATAACATAAATGTGGTTTCAATAGAATGCAACAGTAGAACAATGACTAATTTGCATAACATGGCTACCTTTCGCATTATTTTGCCTGTATATCCTGATCTAGGACTATTAGAAGCACAATTTTGTATCGAAACCTATATTTTCAGGGTAGAGAAATACGTTAATTGACAGTATTGAGATCATTAGATAACATAAATGTGGTTTCAGAAACATTGAAGAAGGAAAACAATGACTAATTTGCATAACATGACAGCCATTCAGCATTATTTTGCCTGTATCCTGATCTAGGACTAGTAGAACACACATTTCAATGTCTGTTCTATACTATGATTTCAGGGCAGAGGAATACGTTAATTGACAGTATTTAGATAATTGTTTTAGAAACATTAAAGTAGTTGAACAATGACTAATTTGCAGCGGCGTAAATCCGTGTCGAGGAGTGGGGGGGGGATGAGGGAAAAATGTTGCCAACTTGTCGCGATTTTGTTTGACATACACAAGCACTAGTGTATATACAAGAAACGTTTTTAATACCCATATTAGCATTAGAGAGGGTGCAGATAGAATTTGTCTTTGAAAAGTAATGCGAGCGCGAAGCGCGAGCCGAAAATTTTAAGCTAAAAATTTGAGATATTTGTGCATTAGGATACAGATCCGATTTAGTATCAGCGAGCGCGAAGCGCGAGCCGAAAATTTTAAGCTGAAATTGGAAATATTTGTGCATTATAGATCCTATATAGTATCCACGAGCGCAAAAATAAGAAAATATATATATAGCAGAGGCGGCGGAACCGATTAGAAAGTGGGGGTCACGAAGGAAAATGGCATTTTTTTTTTTTTCTGAAAAGGGGGACACTTTAGATCAGAGGCATATACCTGAAGAGAATTGAATTCAGGAGAGGGAGGGGGTACGAAGAAAATTTGTCATTGAATGTATGCTTTTAAGAATCTTACTGGCTGCCTTGATTACTGTTCATCTTAATAATGATTGAAAGGTAATGCGAGCGCGAAGCGCGAGTCGAAAATTTTAAGCGAAATATTTATATAATTTTTATCTGATTTAGTATCAGCGAGCGAAAAGCGCGAGCCGAAAATTTTGAGCTCAAAGTTTGATTTAATTGTGCATGATATTCCCTTTTTAGTATCTATTTTGAAGATACAATTTTCATTTTACGTGCAGATGATGCTTTGTTAAAGACCGGTGATAAAAACAAATCACAATCTTTGCTATGAAAATTTTTGGGACTGCAGGCCCCAAGCCTTCCATCAACCTAGTCCGTACACAACTACATTAATATTTTTGATTGTCGAGAGCACCCTTTCCAAAGGTTTGTCCCCAGACGAGGGCATTGGATCAAACCTTCTTATTTAGCCTACTGATTGTTACTTAGTGCGAGGTCGCATAGCGACCGAGCAAGAAAAATTTGGGGTTTTTGGAGCTAAAAAGAGGCACTTTGTAGTATTAAAAGCGCTATTTTAACCAATAACACAATTATGTAGTGTTTTTTCCCCATTTCTTTCTTGAAAACTGGGAGGGATGTTTGTACAGGGCATCCCCCCCCCCTCCTCAAAATCTGGGGGGATGTATCCCCCCATCCCCCCGGGATTTACGCCAGTGCTAATTTGCATGATATGCAAATTAGCGCTATTCAATAAATGTTTTGCCTGTATCTTCGGATCTAGGAGTCATAGAAACATAACTTTTGTGTCTGTACCTATGATATCAGACAGGGTAGAGGAATACGTTAATGTTGACAGAATTGAGATCATTAGATAACATAAATGTGGTTTCAGATAGAATGTAACAGTAGAACAATGACTAATTTGCATAAAATGGCCACCGTTCAGCATTATTTTCAGCATGATCTAGGACTATAAGAGACACATTTTTGTGTGTCTATATACCTATGTTTTTTAGCGTAGAGGAATACGTTAATTGTGTTTCTAATAGTCCTATAGATCAGGGTATACAGGCAAAAAAAAGCTGAATGGCGGCCATGTTATGCAAATTAGTCATTGTTTTCCTTCTTCAATGTTCTGAAACCACATTTATGTGATCTAATGATCTTAATACTTATATAATATTATATGAGATATATTCCATTCATCAGTATGAATATTGCAAGAGTCGAAGACGAATGCAATATTCATACTGATGAATGGAATATATCTCATATTGCGCGTAAGAAATCCAATATTACTATCATTATACATACAAACCATTTTCCATGGCAACAGCAACGCTATCAGTTTAAACAAAAAAGAGGTTTACTCACCTGTATCAAATCTGCCTGAAGGAGACATTTAAATGATCAATCTATTATGACGTAAAATGTTGCTCCGCGTATCCATTGTTATAATAAGTTGTTGTGCTATTATGACGTAAAATGTTGTTCCGCGTATCCATGCATTGCTAAAAGGTGTTGTGCTATCATGACGTAAATTTTTGCGCCCCGTATCCATTGTTAAAGCTGTTGCGCGCTGCATTTTACTGGCATCGCGGAGTGCAATATTATATAAATAGTGCATGCTCTACAATGCAACATACTAGATTATGTGCACGACAAATACTTAATTATCCCGAGGGCACATTTATTTCACCGAGGCCGTAGGCCGAGTTGAAACAGATAAGCACGAGGGATACTTTAGTATTTGGAGTTCACATAGTCAGTAATGTTGCATTAATAGAGCATGCACTATTTATTATAGTAAATAGACCCCTAAATCTTTGACCTTGCCTAATCTGGTTTTATCTTTGTCAATGTTTGTCAAACTTTTGGTGCTAATTAAGCTATTGTGACGTATATTGTTGCTCTGCGTATCCATTGTTGTTAAAGTTTGTGCGCACCATTTTACGCGCTAGCGCAACATGGCAAACCATTTCACCATTCATTTTAACACGGGTAAAAACCGTTCAATATAACAAAAAAACCGTTCAATATAACAAAAACCGTTCAATATAACAAAAACGTGAATGACACGTGACACCCTTTCAACCAATCACAACTCTTAAAATACTACCACTATTTACTATTGTAACAATAATGCACTCCTTTTCTCCATTGATACGGGTAATGTAGAATACATAGGACATACATTATGCTAATAATATTGAACGCCGACAAACAAACATCTGGAAGAGTATCAATACATGGTTTTAATGTATCGAAAAAGAGACTTAAAAGTGTAATAATGTCCATTAACGTATTCCTCTACCCTGGCAACATAGGTATAGACACAGAAATTATGTTTCTATGTCTCCTAGATCCGAAAATACAGGCAACACATTATTGACTAGCTGCCATTTTTGAAAATATGTAAATTAGTAATTGTTCCAGTGCTTTAATGTCTCTAAAACAACGTAAATGTTATCGAATTATCTAAATGATGTCAATTAACATATTCATCTATCCCGAAAACATTGGAATAGAAACTCAATTTATGTTTATCCGAGTCTTAGGTCCGAATATACAGTTCAAACATTGTCAAATGTCGGCCATTTTTAATTTATGCAAATTAGACATTGTTCCACATCTTCGATTTTCCTACACTTTTAATATTTTTATTACTATAATAGTTCATTTCTGAATATTTCGTTTCTGTTGATATGTGTTTCGCCATTTTTTCCTCTACTGTTACTATACTAAACAGTATGTACTGTATAACACGTGTATATACGGATTTTCTCCATAATCGGACGAATTTTTGGATTTTTCGTGTATTTTCATAGGTTTAGCCTATAATATCTTTTTACAGAAGAAAGGTTTTGCTCCAATCTTTCTACAGATCCTAGTACATACCAATGGGCATATTTTCATAAGTAACAGCTCTCAGCTCTTTAAATTGTTAATACATTAAATTAAAAAATATGTAAAAAATTCATTTTTTGAAAAAAATTGAAAAAATGATGTTTTTAACTACAAAAAAAGAATTTAGTTAGTTTTAATTTTCATTCAAATTAGCATTGTTGTAAAGGAAATTTAATTTTCTTTCATATGAGACCCAACTCATTGAGTTTAGAGAATTATTTTTTTCCTTTTCTTCAAAAAACTTTTTTTTCGTGAAAAGGGCCGCGGCTTTTTTTGTAAAAGGGGCTGTAGAAAAAAGTGATACCACAATTTGAGACTACTACCTACCTAGCAGTGATCTAGGGGGTTCATACTACCCCCCCCCTATGGTGGCAGACCTTTTATGTGGTGTGGGTTGAACGAACTCCTTAAATAAGGCCCTTATGGGATTTTGCTCCCGGTCTATTATAGTAGAGCTGTTTAGCTCTAAATTTTCGGCGAATTGTGCAAATTTTGACTAAAGCATGAAACTTCTACCAATGGTAGTACATGCCATAAGTTTTATTTTAAGATCGGGAGGCACGTCAGATTTGACCTCTGGTTACCTCCAGAGGTCAATGACCTTAAACTATCAAAATATTGATGATTCACATCACTTTTCAATGAATGACACGATGATAATGCACGGAACATGCATTATATTATGTAATCAAGGAATATTAATTATAGACAGGGCTTTAGATTTAAACTCTGAGAACAATGAAAGGTAAACGACCTCAAAATATCAGAATATGAATATTTAGCGTTATTGGCTAAGTAGAAACATTGCTATGGTATAATACTTTGTATTTTTGGTTAGAATGAGATACTTTAGAGCACTTGATACTCATTTACAGGTTTTTAACCTTTGACCTCCGTGTACTGCTAAAGGTCATTGACCTCAAAATATGAAAATATTGATATTTCAGCTGTTGGTTATTTCATATTCTCTACGTATGAAGTTTGTTGCAATGAATAGCGTTCATGTTACGTAGACAAATGTCTACCTTGACCTCTGACATATATGATGTCAAAGGTCGACATAGGCGGGTCGCTATAATAAAAGACAACAACGTCTTCCACTATATTGTCATACTTTGTCCTGCGTGATTCTCCAGCCGAGTCCGACTTGATCAGCTTCGTCACATATTTACGTGAGGAGCTGGAGGCGGATACTGCTGTTTTGGCACTGGCTACTTTCAACAACATAGATCCTAGCGAACTTTACATAGCTCTTTGTAGCTGATAAGCAATCGCTAACACGTGTATATGTTTCCAATTGTCATGCCCTCATAGAGTATGATACTGTTCTTTTTCGCTAGAAAGAGAAATGAGTCTGCCTGTAAAGTGCTCCCGGAAGTAACGCGTAGTCCAAGTTATGTGAGTATAAAGATATTCAAAGTTATACGAGTACAGACACAATGTCACTGCTACATGTAAAGTACTACCTGTAGAGTGCTAGCATTGTTGTGCTGACTTTGTCTGCAATATTAATGAAAATGAACAATGTCTTGTCGTACTAACAGTTCTTCACCCATAAATCTTTGGCTCTCACAGGACTGCTAAAGAACCACACTATGGTTCCGAATCCTGACCTGTACCAAGCCCATCTGACAGGGACAAAGGAATCCTGTGCTGTCAGAGGCCTCAAATTCTTACCATGAATTGATGTAAGAACAAGAAACATGCACTGCTAGCAAGGCTACACAAAAGTCCATTCGATCATATTTGGAGACGGTTGCTATCGGGAACATTTCATTCACTTACTCGATCAGGTAGTTAGTCCGGGCGCGGATCTAAGAAAATCGAATTGAATGCATTTAGGGGGCCCAATTGTCTGGGGACAAAAGCGGCTGTATTATGTTTACGCATGGGCCCGGTAAATTCATAGTGTGATTCCGGTCTGCGTCCGCTACTGTTAGTGCTTTGATTGTTCTGAAGAGGTGTGTGCAGACGAGAACGGGACAGGACAAGCTACATAAGCTAAAATCTAAAACTTTTGCCTGAAACTTACAAGATAGCTCTAGGAAAACATTTGCATCTTCTGCTGTCAAGTTGTCCCTTTAACGAGAACAGTCAAAAGACTAACTGACTGATCGAGTGAGAGAATGAATCATTCCCGATAGCAACAGTCTAAAAATATGATCGAGTGAACTTGTGTATATTGGTGTAGTTCCAACAACTAGTGCATACTTCCATGCATTTGCAACAATATATATGGCAAGATATTAAAAGGCCTCTAACAGTCTATCCAAAGAGGCTGCAACCACACAGGATTCCTTTGCCCATGTCAGATGGGATTGGTAGGTCAGGATTCGACACCCGAGTCTGGTTCCTTAAATGCAGTCCAGTAGACATTCATGCTTAGTGCGCCATCTCTATTGGGGAAATGCTTCAAAGAGCCATAGATTTGTGGGTAAAGAACTATTACTACTACCTGACATTGTTCACTTCCATCACTATTGCAGACGTTCATCAGCGCAACAAAGCGCTTTGCGTGTAGCAGTGACATGCATGGAGTCTATACCATATAACTTGGAGTTTCTTTATTATACTCATATCACTTGGAATACGTATTAGAGATTATGTTACTTCATGGAGCACTTTTCACATCTTCCAGGCAGACTTCTTTCCTTTTTTAGGGAATATGTACAGTATCATACTCTACATGTACGAGGGCATGACAATTGGAAACAGAAATACATGTAAGCGATTACTGGAAGCTGAATCCTTCTACAAAGAGCTATGTAAAGATTGTCAGTATCTTTGTCCTGTTTGTTGTTGAAATTAGCCAGTACCAAAACAGCAGTGTCCACAGTTTGTATGGCCTGCACTTTCTTGAGCACTTTCTGTACAGCATCTACCAAAGCATGCAAGCATCCGCCTCCAGCTCCTCAAGTAAATTTAAGATAAAGCTGATCAACTAGGACTCGGCAGGAGAACCACGCAGGACGAGAGTATGACAATCAGCTAATGGAAGACGTTATCGTCTTTTCACTATAGTGACCTGCCTATGTCGACCTTTGACCTCATACATGTCAGAGGTCAAAGTAGAAACTTGCCTATGTAACATGAAAGCTATTCATTGCAACAGACTTCACACATGTAGAGTATGAAATAACCAATAGCGGAAATATCAATATAATCATATTCTGAGGTCAATGACCTTTTGCAGTCTACGGAGGTCAAAGGTTAAGAACCTGTAAATGAGTATCAATTGCTCTGAGAATATCAAAACGGTCTCATTTTAACCAAAAATGCAAAGTTTTATACCATAGGAATGTTTCTCCTTAGCCAATAACGCTAAATATTCATATTCTAATATTTTGAGGTCATTGACCTTTCATTGTTCTAAGAATTCAAATCTAAAGCCCTGTCTATAATTAATAACCCTTGATTACATAATATGATGCATGTTCCGTGCATTATCATCATGTCATTCATTGAAAAAAGATGTGAAACATCAAAATTTTGATAGTTTAAGGTCATTGACCTCTGGAGGTCACCAGAGGTCAAATCTGACGTGCCTTCCGATCTTAAAATGAAACTTATGGCATGTGCTACCATTGGTAGAAGTTTCATTCTTTAGTCAAATTTTGCACAATTATTCAGCTAATCCGCTCTACTATTAGTAGAATACGGGCCAATCAGTTTCAACATAAGACGGGCAGGCACCCTCAGCTCTTTGTGAATGTGCGAGTGAACCCGAGACAGTGGAGACACCATACCATTATCTATTTGTTTGCCCGAGGTTTATAATTCAGCGTTCTCTTTTGTTTGCTGACTTAAATGTTGAAGATTTGGCAGAAGCTGAAAAGAAGGTCCTAAACTTAGGGTGCTATCTCACTTCGCGGAAACAAAATTGAGACAGATTTGTCAGCATGGCATTGCACTATATCTGTCTCCACAGTCTCCGCAACAGACTCTTGTGTGCTACAGGAGACAGATCTAGTACAATGGCATGCTGGCTAATCCGTCTTTTGTGCCACGTAACATTTTGAACATCGCACAAAAGATTTCGTCGCAGAAAAAGCTAGTACAATGCAATGCTGGCAAAACTGTCTCAATTTTGTTTCCGCGAAGTGAGATCACCCTTAAGCATTGATACCCAATCGTCACTCATTAGGTACTTCAAAAGAACGAGCAGATTTGATAAAAGGTCCAGTACTTGCCCGGCTGGCTCCCCCAATGGTGGGGAGTAGGAATAAAATTTGATTGATACAATCCTTGATTAACATATACCAGGTACATGTTAAAGCAAACTACTATGATGTATGTATATAAATATAATGCACTAGTCTGTACTTATCACTGCACTGGTTGCCAATAAAAACCAACAAACAACAACATCAACAACAACATATAAGAATTAGACCGAGGATCGAATTTCAGGCACGACTTTCGGATGGTCATGTCGAATGTTGATCCCATACGTAAATAATGCGTCGCTGCGACATTGCCGGTAGTAACAGGGTCTAGCTGTATATAATATGGTATAATGACAATGATGTAGGGAATTTTCACAAGAAAAATTTTCCATAAGAGGAAATAATACATCATAATCGCATGGATATTGTTGTTTTTTTGTTTTTTTTCCACACTTCAGTGCATTTTTTCTCAAAAGGCCTATATATTATTATTTATATCCATCATGGAAAGTTTGTCAATCACTGATTGGTTAGGAGCATTTCACGTGATTTAAAATAGTTATTCTAGAAAAGAAAATTTTTCCATTCACCGAGTATAGTTGGGATTACTATTTCATCCGCATAATATACGCGCGCAGCATTGCTACACTGTAAAAAAAAAAAGGTAACTCGCAAGAAAATGAGTAAACTAATGCTTTACTCCCAACGGAGTGAACTAATGCTTTACTCCCAACGGAGTAAATTTTGTTTACTCTTAACAGAGTCAAAAGGTAACTCGCAAGAAAATGAGTAAACTAATGGTTAATGGTTTACTCCTTTCGAAGCTAGGATTAGGAATGATGCATAGATGACTAAAAGTTACTCTTTTCTGAGTAACATTTAGCTCAACAGCATGAGTAATATTATGGACTCAGTAACATTTAGCTCAACCGCATGAGTAATATTTTTTACTCAATTTCACGCGAGTTACCTTTTTGCTCAATATTGGGTAAGATTTTACTCATTTTTTTTAGAGTGTAACGCATACAAATACGCGAACTGCTTATTATGACGTGCGTATTTGGCGCGCTTGTTGTAAAATGAAGTCAAATCAAGAATAGATCACTGAATGATGGTAGGCCTACATAATTAAGTTAAATCTCGCTTAAATCTAAGTGTCAAACCTCTTTATTTATTTATTTATTTATTTATTAATTTATTCATTTCATTTTATTTTTTGATGAGGGATATAAAACAAATATACGTCCTTTTTTCGCAAGAATGGTTAAATCTACAAGATCTTAGCTATTTGAATATCCCCATTTCCTTCAGGGCTAAAGCCCTTCGGGGAAATGAAAATATTTCAGTAGCTGGGATCTATAGATTTAACCATCCTTACGGTCCGTATATTTGTACAATATTTTGTCTGAAAGTGTAACACTCGATGGTATCTACCTTACCTGTTATAACACATCTGACCAAATGATTAGAGCATTGTAAGAAGATAATGAACATCAGCAACATGTGATTGATAACACATCGATCCATGTCCTCGACAATTTTATCTGAAGAAGTTTCTCTCGAGAATGATGTCTAGCAAAATTGTATCATCTATAATCCTTATCTTATATGACCTTAATTCCAAATACCGTTAGTCTTCATCTCAGCATTCAAATTTAGAATAAAACGCAGTGAAGAATGACTGCAAATTATCTAGCCCTCATGCCAGATACTGCGCTGTGATATTTAATTTTAATACATGAAGGCCTATATCTGTATATGATCGATATGTATTTAAAAATATCTAGAACTTATTTCCTTATTTGTCGAGTGGTGGTTCGAAAGAGAAACTATTTTATACTTTTCAACGACTTCTCTCTTTATCTTTCTCTTTCTCTATCTCTCTCTCTCTTGTTGAGACCATTTTAAAGGAGAATTGTCCCTTTGTAGATGGTTGTCTTACTGTGGATGCAGAAAAATCAAATAAGCACATTAGTGAAGATTTTTAGTGAAAAATCGGATAAAGGATGAGAAAGTTATGAGTATTTGAATATTAAGATCTCTTATGACATAGGAGATCTCCCATTGGCAACGCGGTCACCGTTTGTGATGTCACAAAGGGAGAACTCCCCATATAGTGTGCCCCAAAACTATTCAAAATGTCTCTTTATTTTCATTCTAATGATAGAAAAGCTTTTCTTTTCATATAAACCCCTCCCAAAAAAGTTTCGCAAGTGGAATTTGGGCCATGATAACTTTTTAGGTACGCTTTAGTTATTCCTGATATTCATACCACTGGAAAGACAATTTATTCCCCTTTATAATGATATCCTATTTGTAATGATGTTGTCATGCTTCAATGCACATAATATCAAAATATGGAGAAAAGTAAAAAGTCAAATGTTGTAAAATGCACTTTTATTGATCACATTGAAGTTCCGCAACTTGACTTTAGGTCCTGATAACTTTTGGGACATTTTCTGATTTTTATTGAATTCTATACCATTGTCAAGTTAATTTATTCCTCTTTTGATTGATACCATATTTGTCATGGTGATGTCATGCTTGGGTCCACAGGAACCCTGAACACCACCTGAATACATGGCAAAGCGAAAGATAATTTTCAGTCTAAATTTCTGTAACACTACTTTGAAGCTTGATACATTTTAATGTGGGTTTTCAAGCATTATCAATTTTCATAGCATTACAAATTTCATTCATTCTTCTTTTTATTGATGCCCTATTTGCAATAGTAACATCATGTTTCAATGCACATAACTCATGAATATAATGCAAAGTAAAAAGTGAAAAATAGCGAAATGCTTTGTTATTGCTGGCAACAGACAGTAATACTCACAATCATGACAATAGGCATTCAATTTGGAACATTTAACTTCTGACTTATCCTAACATTCAGGTGTTCTGTGCATGCAAGAACAACACTCTCGTTACAATTAGGGTGTCATTGAAAAGAGGAATGAATTTACTTGACAATGGTATAAAATTCAATAAAAATTAGAAAATACCCCATAAAGCTATCAGTGCCTAAAGTCGAGTGGCGGAACTTCACTTTGATGAATGCATTTTGCAACATTTGACTTTTTACATTTCTCCATATTCTGATATTCTGTGCATTGAAGCATGACAAGATCATTACAACTAGGATATCAATAAAAAGGGAAATAAATTATCTTTCCAATGGTATTAATATCAGGAATAAGTAAAGCGTATCTGAAAAGTTATCATGGCCCAAAGTCCACTTGCGAAACTTTTTGGGAGGGGTTTATATTATGACTTTCATATATTTACATGTCATCCCATAAAAATATTCTTTATTCTCCCTTTAGAAACGGGAAAAAAAGAGGATTTTAGTACAATGTGTACAATATATATGGGAAAGATCTCCCTGCATTACATCACACATCATGGTCGCGTTGCCAATGGGAGGATCTCCATATCAGAATTGATCTCAAAATCTAAAAATTCATATCTCTCTTATTCATTGCCTGATTTTTCTGAAACTTTTACTAATATGTTTTTTGGGGTTGTCTCCATTCACTGAGGCCAAGTTTTTCTGAGGGGATAATTCCCCTTGTCAGCTGTGTTTTCGTTTGTTTAAGCGCTTTTGTGCACTGTGCTGGGAAAACATCCACTGTGTCATATTCATTCAACCTTAAACCATTTCCTCCAAGCTTCAACTAACGACCTACAATAAAATATAGCTTATATATATATATATATTTATATTTATATATGAATAGCTTGATTACAAAAAGTGCTAAATCCACTTTGACCAAAATTGATTTTAAAGGAAAAATATGTGCACCTTAGACATGGGGATCAAATGCAACATATAATTTAAAAAAAAAGGAAGAGTGAAAAATATTGATCACAAATTTAGGTTTTATTCCAAAAGGATCTAAATCCAAACAGTTTTATTCCAAAAGGAGCTATTTCTATTGTGGTTATTTAGGATTTGTTCAATTTAACCACATTATCTAAAACTATTCATATTCTACTTATGTTGTGGCTACCATTCTACACCATCGGTGCAAAATTTTGATATAATGAAAATGGTTTTGATATTTGTTTGCATTTTTTTTTTATTTAGCTCCTTTACGAATAGAACATCTAAAAATCTAGTTTTCAAAAAAGATGAAAATTTCCCTCTTTTTATCTTTTTTTTTTTTTTTCATTCTAATAAGTTAAACATCATAAAAGGTGACAAGTCATTTTACCAGCAATATTAATGTGTTTCTTGCTGAAATACAATTTTCAACGACTTTAAATGTACAGATATTGACATTTGACTAAGTTTTTATTCCAACATAATCAAAATACATAAAAAAAACATAGAAATTCTTTAAATCTATATAGATTGCTAGATTTTAAGAAACATGAACTAATCTAAGACAATCGCCTAATCATATAGGCCTATATGAAAGTAAAGTTAAAGTTGATAAGAAAAAGCGATAGATTTAAAAACCTTGATTTACTCAAAACACTAAACGTGGATTTAGCTCCTTTGGAATCAAACCTTTCATGCTCCTTGAGACGAGTTGTTTGAATGTGCCTAAACCATTAAACGGAATTAGCAATTCTAAGTAAAGCATTTAAATAAATTTCAATAAAATGGTTTTTAAAAATGGGTTGAAAAGGCAGGTTCTAGGACATCTCCCCCGGAGGACAACTCCCCCAGGGACAACTTCCGGAGGACAGCTCCCCCGGAGGACAACTCCCCCGGAGGACAGCTCCCCCGGAGGACAACGCCCCCGCAGGACATCTCCCCCGGAGGACAGCTCCCACCAGGGACAACTCCCACGGAGGACAACTTCCCCCTGGACAACTCCTCTTGAGGACAACTCCCCCAGGAAATCTCCCCCGCAGGGCATCTCCACCGGAGGACAGGTCCCCCCAAGGACAACTCCCCCGGATGACATCTCCTCTCACTTTAAATGCTTTAAATATTGATTTTATGGAGTAACCCTTCTGTAATGACAAGCGAGGATGGGAATGGTTGTTTAATTGCTAATCATCCAGTGGACCCAACACTTCCAATCTTTGAATGGCTACTCCTTTCCTCAAAAGGTTGTTAGGTTTAGCAGATTCAGAGGTACCCCAACGAAATGTAACCCTCAGAAAAGGAAAATTGATTAAAATGCAAAAAATAAAAGAAATGTTGAAAAAAGGAAGGATGCTAAATGGTGAACTTAAATATGAAGCTACAGGAGTAGAAAAGAGCACGAAGGGCGAGTTGGCCTACATATCTCTAGTCGTGTTCAGCAAGGGGGGATGAGCCACGGTAATTAAGCTTTATTAGAATGGGTGCAAAAGTTTAAACGAGAACACAATTTTTATTTAACAAAAAGAAATTCACAAAAATCAATTCAAACATCATCACTTGTTTTGTCAGTTTTACAAGGAATAATGTAATACAATCATTGTCATTGGGTTTAACATTATACAGACAATTGTTTTACCTTTATCCAAAACAAACCAAATATTCTTATCTTAATCATGTGTGTTCATAAGTATGCACTTGCACAGCTTTGCATTCATGTCGTGTGTTCGCTATTGTAAGAGGGTATTATTGCAACTAGTGTTGGTATGAAAATGTCTCCAGAAGTACATGAAAATTAAAACAGCTTGGGGGGACCTGTCCTCCGGAGAAGATGTCCTGCGGGAGAGTTGTCCTCTGGGGAGTTGTCCTCCGGGGGAGCTGTCCTCCGGGAGTTGTCCCCGGGGGAGATGTCCTGATACGGAAAAGGCGTACTTATTTAGCATTTTTAGTCCATCAAGCTTACCATCCAGGTAATTTCATCATGTTACAACCCTAGACAGCCCAGGGAATTTTCAGTTTACCTTGGATAATGTAAGGAGCATGAAAGTGCAGAATATTTTTGAAATCTTTGATGGCATACTTGGGTTTCCTTTTTTTCTGATACACCCCGTACAGTTTAGAAGTTGACTTTCATTCCTAACTCAAGGAAACCATCCCTCTTGAAAATAAAACAGCGTCCGGTTCTGTCAAGCACAATCGGAAACACACTGTAAACACAATATGAAACTTGTGTAAAATGATCTTTGCGTTGTTCAATTTGAAAATTTTCATAATCTATATAAATTATATACATCTTCACATTGAAAAAAAAAGAGTATATTAACAGTGTGAAATGGACAGTCACTGTGGTCATACTGTACAAAACCACACTAAGGTGTAAAACTATCTTCACAATGTTGAATTCGAGCGTTTTCACATTGTATTGCTATCTGAACATTAACGTTTCAGCATTATCAATTTTTTGGGATCAGTAAAGCATGTGCCGTACATTTTCTTAAATCCTCATCCCTCTCTCTCTTTCTCTCCCTTTCTTCACTTTATATCTCTGTTTTATTTGCATTCTTTCTCACTGTCTACTTTATTCCACTCTTTCCTCGTTCCTTTATATCCCCTCACACTACATTGTTTACCCCTCCCAATGCCCTCAACTCCCTTCCCGGCTCATTCCGATATTCTAGGGGAAAGAGAAAAATGAAGATAACTTAAAGCTTTGACAACAAAAGCGAATGTCATTACTGTGTTAGTTACTGTAACTGTTTTGTTATATTGTGTAAATTCAAGAGAGATACATTATTTGCATGTGAATTATTGAACTATTGAAATAGGTAGAATCTTTAATGCATTACAAATTAAGACAAAATATTTTTACATTCATCAGTAATACAAATTAATACATATCAACATCATTAGTCGTGACCCTGCTTGTACCTTGCATGAATATATTTTTGGTTAATGATAATTACAGGGAAAGAACTTATGAAGAGCTTATATCTCAAAATGGTACAACGGTAAATTGTTATTTTGTCTAATTGCCACTCAAGTCACCTATTTACCATTTATTCCTTACTCCCATTTCGTCTAATTTCCACTTTATCTAACCATTTGATCAATTCCTGTAACATACTGATAATATACCAAATATTAGGCAAAAAAGTAATCAGATAAATTGACAATTAGACCAAGGGGAAATAAGACGGTACGACATCTATTTTTGTTACTTCAGAGATTTAGAAAAAAGGCATTGTTGTTGTACTGCCAAAAAAATAAAAACAGAATATCCAGATTTTCAGTTTGCAATACAGTATCAGCCATCCATGTCATGAATAAATATTTATCTGAAGGTTCGTCTTTGACTTTACATTTGCCTGCGTAAAACAAATAGCACCACGGAAAAAAGCTAGGTTTTCAGTATTAATTTCACTAAAATTCATAATTTTCCAAAGATAATGAGATGTTACAAATACTACTTAGTAAGCAGCATACAACGGATATTATTTCATATAAATGTTATTCAGATATCATTTGGGCGAAATAATATCCACATAATAAAATCATTGTTAGAGGATATTTTGAGTATGACTAAAGGAAATTAAATATAGACCTTTTAAAAAAATCTTTCAGTTGGGGTCATTCCATGCCAATTCACCCAATGGGTTACACCCTACCGTCTCAGAATTTGCTCAAATTTGGTACACATAAAGTTTAACATTACCTTTCCCATTGAAACAAAAAAAAAATTAGCGTTAACGGTTCCGTTCGGTTTCCGAGCTATGGCCCGCCTTTTGATTCTTTTTGGCTGGGCAAAAATGGGTGTGTGACCTTCCATTTCAACGGCACAATGCGCCTGAACTGGTTGACCAATTTTTGTGAAACTGGTACCATTCAAAAAGAAATTCAAAGAGGATTCAAAATGGTATCAAAAAATATTATTGAGCAATTTTAAGTGCTATTGACCTTGACCTTTCCTTTAACCTTGATTTTCACCCCCGACGAATAATATTTTTACTTGATTTTAATGTATGTTAATTGTTCAGTAAATATTAAAACATAACATGTAAATACATCTAGGATGATGATTTTATTTCTTCACCTTTAAAAATACTTTTTAATGTAATTTTCAATTTACTGTTACCCCCAATATTGATATTTGTGTTGGTAATGTGTGTACAAGTTCTCCATTATAGGCTTACTTGAATACTTCCAAACTGAAGTTAAATTACATTCAATTAAAACAGGAAACTAAACATTTCGGGTATAAAGAAACATTAACACACAATGATAATGTATACATTGTACGTAGACTCCATTTGCTTATGAATAGAGACATTTGTTTAGCCCTTTTATGGGTGCAATAGGTATACATACAAATCATTCAGAAATCTGCTCGTTTTGCCAGAAAACAAAATGCTTCCTACATGTAGTCAGCTCTACTGTCCCAAACTGGATACATCCTTGAGATCTTTGAAGCATCAGCAACAGATATGGAATACATTATGGCATTGATTGTAATGTTACTTCAGTTTGAAAGTATTCATGTATAAATGTTGTCTTGTACACAACTTACCAACACAATATCAGTAGTTGGGTTAACAGTAACTTGTTAAATTACATTAAAAAGAGTTTTTAAAGGTGAAGAATAAAATATCATCCTAGATATTTACATGTTATGTTAATATTATACTGACAATTAACATACATAAAATCAAGTAAAAATATTATTCGTCCGGGTGTCAAAATCAAGGTTAAAGGAAAGGTCAAAGGTCATAGCACTTTAAATTGCTCCAATTATATTTTTGATACCATTTTTGAATTCCTCTTTGAATTTCCTTTTGAATGGTACCAGTTTCGCAAAAATTGTGTCAACCAATTCAGGCGCATTGTGCCGTTTGAAATGGAAGTCACACCCATTTTTGCCAAAACGAATCAAAAGGGCGGCCATAGCTCGGAAACCGACGGACCGTTTACACTAATTTTTTTTTCATGGAGGAAGGTAAGTTAAACTTTATGTGTACCAAATTTGAGCAAATTCTGAGACGGAAGGGTGCAAAATTGCACTTTCATTGGGTGAATTGGCATGGAATGACCCGTTGATTAGCATTGCTGTACAAAATTTTGCATATTTTGTATAGTGTAATCATCATAATTATTAATCATTAAAGTCCGAAATATTAACAATTTTATACGTTAATATATAATTAAGAAGTCCGAAATATGAATAATTTTATAAGTTGATATTTAAGAATTATAATCATAACGAATTATATTCAGATTTCCTCTTTTCTCTCGCTCTTTGTTTCACATACATACCCACACGCGTTTACGCGCACTCACACTTACCCTCACACATTCCAACCCACACCTTTGGGAACACATTCACACGACATCTTCATACACACTCACTCTCGTCAAACTCTCTTGTCTATCACCTAAAGTAACCTGTGCGATTATTTTAATCAAAGACATAGGTTAACATTGTGAGCATAATCATAAAAAGAAATCTGGGTCGAAATGACTACTCAGAATCTCTGAGCCATTTTTAATGACACGCTAATTATATATGTTTATACTATTTTTAAGTAACAAAATAAAAAATCATATTTTAAATATAAAAGCCATTAATGTTCATCCACATCCACATTACTTTCAGTGGAAGTTTTTACATTGCATATAGTTCATTTTCGACCATAACAGTTCCATACTCCGCATCATCTAGATTGACTGTAAGACCTGGTGACTCGGACGAGACATGCAATCCTATATCATCATCAGCTAAGGAGTATGGCCCTTCCCCATTGTTATGATCACTCTCTTGTTCTCCCTGACGTCCTTTGCCTCGCGACTTGTCAGGCATTGCATAGAGGTCTCCCACTTTCACATCTTCCTGACCTTCGGGTACTCCTCGGGTCTTGTCAGGCAAAGCGTAGAGGGCGCCAAAGTCTTCGGAAGCCATTCCTTTAGCGTCATTTCCAGCTTTGTCAGGTTTTGCGTAAAGACAACTGAAATTTTCGATTTTGCTTGTCGGTCGTGGTTCGTCTGCCGAAGCATACATAGCTTCTGCTTCACCATTTAGTGGCGCTCGCCCGTTCTCTTTATTTGGCAACCCATCGGTCTGGTCTAAATTCACCACAAGTTTCAAATCTTCTTCTGCGGCTTGATGGTCCTTTACGGATGAATAGTACATATCACCACCTTCAGGAGATTCTTGGTCCTTCACTGATGAATAGCACATTTCATTACCTTTAGGAGATAGTTGGTCCCTCACTGATGAATAATATGTATTATCGGCTTCTGCAGGAGGATCGGGCAACTGCAGGTTGGGAGGTGTTTCGTCTGGGGTGTCTACGAACATGTTATGGTAAAGGTTATCCTGGCCACCTTTTGGGCTGGAGGGCGGCATGACTGCCATTTCATGCGACTGGAATTTGTCTTTCTTCTGCCCACGTGTTCTGTAGATAAAATATTATATTATTTCCTTATTAGCCCCATTTGAATTGCTTGTCATGTCAAGGGATTAAAAGGTTTCTAGTATTTTTTTTTTTAATGCTGTCCTTAAAACAAATTTTCGAATTACTAATTATCAACATGTAATTTCTGTTCATCTATTGCATGCATAAAATTTGTGGCACACTTTGCGTTATAATAATCAATTAAATCTTTTACTGGAAAGGCTAAAAATTGCAAAGTAAAAACTCACAATTATCTGTGGGTGCAACTTCACCAACCATCAGGCGAATGAACACCAAGATACCCTACGGTCTACTGATTGCGGTGCGAAGTCGTTTGGAAAAACGTGTCTAGTGTTAATTCGCCTGATGAAGCCAACCGCGTTTAGTGAACGGTCGCGACAACAAAGAATTGTGAGTTTTTACTTTGCAATTTTTAGCATTTCCGGTGAAAGATTGAACTGATTATATTGCTCAAGGTAACTGGATGAATCAATATATTCATGTATTTGAGGTATAATGAATTAGGAAGAAAATGATAATACTAATAATAACTTGTTACATTTTTAGTAGTGGTATTACTAGTATTCGAAGTAGTAGTAGTAATGATATTCGACCTACATATAGTTGCTCTGATATCTTAACTTTGAGATATATTCATGAAATATCTCGTTTACTTACCTTTTCTTCAAAAGACAAACGGCAAGTATGACGACAAGGATGATAATAATTACACCAACCACACCTCCTCCAATTCCTGCATATAAACCTGGAAAAGATTTGCCCATTGGTAAATATAAACGCTATGAAAACTGCAGCACATCGCCTTTTTATTCGCAAAATCAGGTACATAATTTATTGTAAGTTAGGACCATGTTTGCATTGAAATTCGACAGCCATAATACACGTACAAAAACGGAAATTCGTTGTATTTAAATGTGTTGGATTTGGAATACATTGCAATATCTGTTGAATCCCATAATATTCCAGTCTATTTCCGAATATGATGTATGTATACCTGCTCAATCTTGATTTCATCTTTAAAACCATTTTATAATCCGGATACGTGTTTTCTTTTCGTTTAGCATTAAACTTACTGAGCCAGCACTATCGGACAAAGAAGACAATGATACACGGGCTCCTCATATTGAGCCACAACTGTCATGTTCATCACTGTGCAAAGCCTACTAAGAAAATTTAAATTCTCTCCCGCATTCCTCGCTTCCATTAGCTCACCTATGTTACTTTCGCTATCCGGACGATTTGATGATGACGTCACCATCGACGTAACCAATGATGTCGACGAAGAAGTAGAGTCAATCCGGGAGGTTGTCGTCTCTACAGAGTCAGTTACCACAGGTATGGCAGGTGTCATCGAAGTATGGGTGTTAACTAAAATGAAAAATTAATGATAAATGCTCAAAAAATTATTGTCCGACACAAAGTCCTGAAAGGTGAAACGGAAATTTATTTAGGCCCGGCAGCCAGTGAGCAGCGCCAGATCGACATTGCTCTATCCCTTTCTTGTTGAACACCAAACAGGCTAGCAACCAACTCCCATTTTTAACCTCTTTTGGTATGACGCGGCCGGGGATCGAATCCACGACCTCCCGAATGAGTAATGCTTATTAAGCAATATTGCAGACAATGAGTTAAATAAATTAATCTCTGAAGAGTGATAACAACAATCGGGCCTATGTAGTGTAATTTACATACAATGTAATATGATTTTAGGGTACTTACTAGTGAAGACAGCTATATATCCGGAACCACCACAGCTGTCTGTAGTGTCAGCTGAACATGGGGACTGACAATTCTCATCCGATCCAGATCTTATTCGGGCAAAGTCATCACTAGCTTTGCCACAGTAGCATTCCATTCCGTTTTCAACTCCAGCGTATGTATAGTTAAGTGTCACGATGTTTTTACAAAAGCTGACACAGTATGAAATAGTCATATCTGGGTCGTTTTCTAACAAATCACCAGGGAACACTCTATTATTGGGATCATCCACAAAGCATCCAAGATATCCTTCACCTGTATAGAATTAAAAGAAAAATTACATGATGTCACTTGAATGAATCGCCAAGCGCATATAAAAAGTTTCATAACGAGAGGGCCTCGGTCACATTAAATTTGCTAATGAATCGCTCACATATCCATTCCGGGGTCCGCAATCGATTGGCTTTTATAAGTCGTTTTGCCAATTTTTGTATGAGCCGCAAGCGAGTTTTTTTCCCTATAGAAGAGTTCAGGACCCTTGACAAATTAATTGCTCAAAATTGGTCTTGAACGTAGACTAATATATCCTAGTTTGGTTCAAAAGTAATTTGGCAAAAATAGTCAATTAAGACTGATTGCTATAAAATACCAAATAACAACAACAATCAAAATTAGGGATTATATTTTCGACATCAGAATTAGTAGCCGAATGGTGTGAAGCACAGACTCTCATTCGGATCCCCAGGATCTTTTTATTATTATTATTATTATTATTATCATTATTATTTTGTTTAAGTTCTATTGCTCTAAATTGATAGATTTTACATGAAAAAACATGAAGAAATATGATATATCAATAGAACTAATAGTCGAGAGACGTAATTTTATCCAAGATCACATTTGTACGCCCATTTACAGCATTGGTTGAGATAATACACTCATTTGAAATGGGTAGTCATGTTACATGTGAAACAACATATAGCAAACATGTTCGACAAAACATCTGAGAGACCAAAGTGGTTTTTCCTGAGACAGCCCCTTTCCCCCCCCCCCCCAAAAAAAAAAAATAATAATAATAATAATAATAATAATAATAATAATAATTAAAAATTAAAATTAATAAACAAAATAATTTGCAGGACAGAGTTTGTGATCGAACCTCAGACAGTAGCTTTCTGGTAGTTTACATAATCTTTAGACGGAAAATATTTGTTTTTAATATATATGACATTAACATCGTTTTCTGGAGAGGGGGAGGTATTAATTCCAAATTTTGGTGCGCACCTTCAATTTTTTTTCAGAAATCTTAATCTTACACCAGCTACCCCCCCCCTCCCTCATTAAAAGTATGAATCAAAATATTCGTGCCCGTGCATAATGAAATAAAGGAGAATTAAATTAATTTCGTAGAAATGAATGACTCATCTTGAAAAACCCTGTATAATACTTGAATTATTTTCTCAGAGATTTTTTTTTTATACAGTAAAAACAAAAATGTCTTACCATGGCACGAAGCCGCTCCTGCGTTGAAACAATTTGGAGATTGGAATAATGAACACTGGGTCAAGTCAGCTTCATCTGAAATACACAAAATTGGGAGTTATGTTTTTCGTAACATCTTCATTGATTGCAATCACACTATATAGATTTCCAATAGAACATATACGAAAAAAAAATAACAAATATTTCACCCAGGCCCGTCTTCAGGATTTAAAGGGATTTGGTAACTTTAAAAAAAAAAGAGCAATTAGATCAAGATGAATAAAATTATATTGCTCTAACAATAAAAACAAACTACTGAAAGTTACAGATCAAATGGAAGTCATTTACTACCTTAAAACAGTAACAAAAGATGCTAAGCATACAGCCGAACACGAGTTAATTTACTACCCCTCTGTTGCAAGCTCACCAGGCCGCTAGGGACGGGGACTACACAACATGACAGGCGGTGTATGTTGTGCTGTGTTGAAAAGCACATGGTTTTGAACCCCATTCGGAGATGGGTTTAAAAATCTGAGTATGAATTTCATGGGTATCTCTAAAGTAAAGTAATCAATTAGCTTGCGATTTCGAAGAGAGAACAGACTGACCTATATGTTTATAATTATGTTGACAAAATGAGCTAAATCGAAAAAAAAATGCGATTTGAATATTATTCAATGTGACTGCAGAGAGGCAACAATGGATTTCAGATTTGTGTACACTCCTACATATATCAGGACACGCCCACCGAGCAAAAAAGTGCACTCACATTTTGACGTCACGCCGGCCAATATTTCTCTCATGGGAAGGTTGGGGTAGTAATGAAATTCCTTTTGCCCTTCGGCCGTCCAGTGTGTCATTATTATTTTTTTTTTTAAGAAGAAGAAGAAGAAAAGGGACATATAGGGCAGGAATAAGTCGTTTCAGTCATCCATTATAACTTCAATCTGTCTTATTTGGGGGTTGTTTATGTTTTTTATCCGAGGGGTGCACATAGGCTCAAAATTCCCGATTTAATGCATTTTCTTTCTAAATTTGGGGTTTAAGAGGGGCCGAAGCCTGTACCCTATCTTAAAGGTATGTATAGTGGGAGAGATGGATCTTTAGATATTTAATTCCTTTGTTAAAGGAAACCAATACCCAAGAAAATAATCACTTTGATAGGAAAGAGCATAATGAGAGGAGCAATTTAAAAAAAAAGTTTCATCAAAATCGGTTATAAAATAAGAGTTATGGAAGTTTGAAAAGTCTCGTTTTACCTTCTATGGTGATCCTCAAATTGGCAACATCATCTTCAAAATGGCCGATTTTATGGACAACTCTCCATTGGTTTTGTACACAAATTTTCATATTTTCCCTGTTTTCTTTCAAAATATGTCTTATTTACTTCTGAGCTCAAAATACGTCATGGAAAAATATATTTCACACAACATATGTTGAGCTCAGAAGGAGGTAAGACATATTTTGAAAGAAAATGGGGAAAATCTGAAAATTTGGGTACAAAACCAATGGAGAGTTGTCCATAAAATCGGCCATTTTGAAGCCGATGTTGCCAGTTTGAGGATCCCCATAGAAGGTAAAACGAGACTTTACAAACTTCCATAACTTTCTTTTTTTATAACCGATTTTGATGAAACTTTTTTTAAATTGCTCCTCTGATTGTGCTCTTTCTTATAAAAATGACTATTTCCTTGGGTATTGGTCCCCTTTAACTGGGAGGAATTGATTGCACATAAATCTATAGTTAATTAATAAATATATTCACCGTTTATTTAAACAAATTTGATCCAGAAATGGCTAAAATATTTTCCGAAAAAAGAAAGGGGGTTGACGCTTTTCGCGTGGGATCGCTTCAAATTTTTCTTCAAGTACGAGCATACATTGCAGTGTGCTCGCAAAAACTTTTTATAGACTACGTGTGTCTGTTGCCTAGTCATCAATCATTTATAGTAGGGTTGGGCGAATCTCAACTTTTGTTTTCAAACAAGTTGTTTCTATAGTAAAATTCGACGTGGAAACTGAAAATGACAATTACTTTTGCATACGATGACGTCTTACGTCGCTAAAGTGCAAAAAACCAAAATGGCCGCCAAAATAGCGTATTATGCCCAATTATCATACTTTTTATACGTATAAACCACTTTTATTGCGTTTTTATATGTCTTTTGGGTGTCAGGGAACCCAACATGATTAATCCAACATGATTAATCCTACCTAAGTTGACTGTTAGTGTAGTTTGGTAGTTAGTTTCAGTCAATATCGAGCAAAAATCACCTCATATCAAAATCACTAATTAACACCTATAACCATACTAGGTACATTTGGTCATGATAAAATTGTCATATTTGAGCTTTTAAACCATCAAAATCCATAAAGAAACAAAATAAAACCGGTTTATACCTATAAAGTGTGTGATGAATGGGCAAAATACACTGTTTTGGTTTTTTGCACTTTAGCGACGTCAGACTTCATCGTACACAAAAATCATTGTCATTTTTGGATTCTACATCAAATTTGACTATAGAAATAACTTGTTTGACATAACTTTTCAGAAAAAAGTCATTATTTGCCCAACCCTATTTATAGTAAATAATGGTAGTATTTTACGAGTTGTGATTGGTTGAAATGATGTCACGTGTCATTCACGTTTTTGTTATAGTGAACGGTTTTTGTTATATTGAACGTTTTTTTTTTTTTTTTTTTTTTTTTTTTTTTTTTTTTTTTTTTTTATATTGAACGGTTTTATCCTGTGTTAAAATGAATGGCGAAATCTATTGCTTTGTTGCGCTAGCGCGTAATAACCATATGGTAATAACAGTAAAATGGTGCGCACAACAATAGATACGCGGAGCAACAATATACGTCACAATAGCTTAATTAGCACCAAAAGTTTGGCAAACATTGGCAAAGATAAAACCAGATTAGGCAAGGTCAAATATCTAGGGGTCTATTTATTATAATAAATAGTGCATGCTCTATTAATGCAACATTACTAACTATGTGACTCCAAATACAAAATTATCCCTCGTGCACATCTGTTTCAACTCGGCCTACGGCCTCGGTGAAATAAATGTGCCCTCGGGATAATTTAGTATTTGTCGTGCACATAATCTAGTATGTTGCATGGTAGAGCATGCACTATTTATATAATGTACATAGACCGTAAATGATGCTCCGTACATTAATTAATTCAAATTAGTATTTTTTTTATTTTTTTTTTATCCCAGAACACTATCCATTGAATTTCTTATATCGTATCGTTATTTTCAACTTTATGTGATTAATAGGTTTGTTTTACATTGTACATGTTAGCATATTTGGATTTGGCATACTTGGCCTACAAGGAAGGTTCAGAATTCCAGTCCGAGGGCAGCTTGAGCTATAATAAGCCAAGAGCGCGAAATTTATACAACTTTCTTAGTCCTCTATCTGCACTCTGCGGAGCTGTGCGGACCTGTGCGGGCTAAAACTGAGATTTTGCAACTCTTGTAGAATTTGATTTTGTGAACGGAATTTCCTGATTCTTACATATTTAGAAAGAAGAAATTCTAAACCTACCTATCATGCACATTTTATGGTATTTTATCATATCTGACTATTGTAAAAGTATTGGTGAGAGATATGGAACAAAAACATATATTCATTTCGGTATAAGTGACATGAAAAGCAGCTATTTTTGCATGATTCCAAAAGAAAATTACATATTTGGAAAGAATAAAATCTTAGCTTCAAAACGTAGTGACTTTTAATATCCTTTACTTTTTATACCAGTCAGGAGCTAGCAAATATAAAGCAAGTCCAAAATACAGAAAATGCGGCTTTCTGATTGGCTGCTTGAATCAAGGATTTATGCGAGCGGGGATTTTGAAACACGTGGGAGCCGTTACCTGACCGCGCAGTGACCTTTGGTGCGTGGTGAGATTTGCATCAGCCAATCAAATCACACTCAAAATCAGACCAGCCAATCAGATCGCAGTTATTGAAGCAAATTTGTATTTGCTGCACATTTCGCTAGCTCCTGACTGGTATAAATCTTTCAATACCATGTTTGGTGTATTTTGAAAAGCTGAAGAGTTGCTGAAGATTATGAACTTATTTTCCCGTCGAATCATTGAAAATAAAGCGTATTTGTGGCTATTTAATAAAAAAATTTCCAAACGGATTTTAACGCAAAATATATCCAACAATTTCTACTATTTTGAAAGACATATTTTCTTTCTTATTAAGGAATATATATTTTGATAGTATGATTTATTAATCCCGAAAATTTCATGTCAAATAGTCATTTCTATGCAGAATTATAACCGCACAACGACAGGGGTACAAGCTGCTAATTACGTATTCAAACACACAAACTCATGAATAGGACTTGCATAAATACGAGCGATTTCAAAAGCGCTGCCGGTGGACTGATTCTACTTATGTTGATTGGAATACTTACCACCGTCACAGGTCAAACCATTTGGTGATATCGAACTCTGTCCGTAAGGTGTGCTCGTTATTGCTCTACTTGCACCTAATCCTAACTGCCTGCAGATCACGATGACGTCATTGGTATTGAGGTTGATCCCACATGTTGTTTCCCATGTACCGTTGTCTTGTCTGTACTCAACTGTCCCTTTATTAGAGACTGGGCCACCAACGAGTCGTACATCTGTGTTAAGCAAATTATGAAATTATGATATTGAAAGAAAAGGAGTATAACAGACCTAGCTAATTCGTACACTTTCCTAAACAGGCAAGATAGGCCTACGCTATATCGTAAATTAGAAGCCCAAATAATGAAGGTCAAGACACTCAATTATGTTTCTTCATGTAGAGTATATCTTCTGTAATAAGCTCCTGAAGAAGAGTTTTTTTTTTCAAGAATATTGGATTCAGGAAATGTCAATAGCCATGATATTCGAAATAACAAATAAAAAATCCAGAAATACAAGCATCAATATGAATAAAAGAATGAAGGAACAGCAGGGGTATAACGCCCCTCCATCCACCCCTCCCCCCCCCCCCTAGTCTAGTTCTAGGTGAATGAGTGAAGAAAATGATTGAATGGGGAGAGCCTAGACAAAAACTTCTCAAGAGTCCAGAACTAGACTACCCCCCCCCCCCCGAAAGGGGGATGTTACGTAGATGAATATTTGCCCAAGAAAAATGATAAAATGGAAGCTAATGTAGACTGACCTGTTATGACACCGTTTACAAAGCGTTCGCTGCATTGTATTGCAATAACAATCACCATAAGAAGAGCACATGTATTACTCGAAGCCATTCTCCAATCAAATGGACAACGGTCAATGATTCATTGTAGAGTCGATCATGTAGAATCTGAAAAAATAAAGGAGTAAAACTTGGAATCTAATAATAATCTAACATTTTATTCTTTTAAAAAATGTGTAGGTACAGAGGAGGCAATTAATGAAAAAATAACAATGATGTTACAGGATAAATAGCCTGTGACGGAACACGACTTGAAGCATTTCTTATCGGATTTGATTATCTGGTCCAATTAAAAGCGTACGAAGATGGATTTTTATGGGAAGGTGCTTTCCCTCTTGTTTGCAGTCCATCATTGCGCTGCTGCTGTGCATGTTTTTTTTTTCGAAAGGCTAAACAGTTCCTTTGTATTTATTTCATGATTAAAGTAGAGAAAAGTGAGTTATAGGTATTTACTCTAAATCTACATTGTTTTGTGATATTTTTTTTAAAGGGTTTGTTAATTTAAACATTTCTGTCGTGCAAAACATATATTACCCTTCGAAAAAAACGCTAAACGGATCCCAAGAAACTTAGGTGAATATTAAAAGCAACATGTGTCTACAATTTCCATGGTGCTGTTTATAGACCATTCGTAATGTCTATGGAGGCCTGAAATCACTTTCGCATGGAGGCCTAATTGATTAATGTGAACTCTGTTATATATTGACTGAAACGACAACTGATAGATAACTCACTACACTATTAATTATGTCTAACAACTTCCACTCTGGACAGTAATACAGGTTTACACTTAATACCAAACTTCTGATCAACATTAACATCCACATTAACACATCAACATGTAACTCGCTAATACAGCTTATATATCTCTGTATGTAGTAGTGATTCTTTTAAATACAAAAAAGAGTATATTAAAGAGTATATTAAAGTTGGAAGAATCTCATCCGATGAAGTATATGTAATATATATGTAATATGTACTCACCCTTCCAGAGACTTGGTTGGTACTTGTTCGTTCGGTCGGATATGAAAGTTTTGTGAATACATGTCCTCAATATGAAACAGATTTACATCAATTACTTGACTAGTTAATATGATGATATTTAGGAAGGACTGTAACGTATACATGTGATGACAGTTCGCAGTTATATCCTGTATGCTGTAAACACGGAAATACTTCATGCTCGGTGATTTTCGTATTGTACTTTTTCAGGGCGTGCTGGCAGTCTATTCAAACAGTTTCCTTTCATAGAAAGAGATTGTTATTTTGTTGTTATTCATTGGACCTTGCTATTGTCGTGTATACCCATCCATATTCGCCCGCGGTAATGCTACAGTCACACAGACATTTACGTTTAGTTACGTTTTTGTTGTTTTAGCCTTATTTCATCTTTTATTCTATCATTTCTTATCTATTTCTTTGTTTTATTGGATAAACGAAATCATCACTATTTCAACTGCTGATTATGACGGGAAGTCGCCGTGGGGATCCACAGAAAAAAAAGTATTTTGAACGCAACGCCTGACGTATAAGTATCTGTGTGACTGCAGCATAAATGAAAAAGTATGCCTGGGGAAAAAAACTCGTTTGCCTGCCAATAGGCTAATACAAGAATGCGAAGTACCTAATGCTTTATAGCTTGATATCATATTTCTTTTATTCAAGGGCACTTTATATTTTTTTTAGTTCTTCTTGGTAAATTATTCGAGCACACCATTATTCGCACAACATTTGCACGAAATAGAAAGTAAACAGAAAATAAAACATAAACCTGTGACGTTTATACAGCGTTTTCCTGGATTGGGCTATGAATAGATAAATAGAATGGGAATTTTGATATAAATCGCGGAAATTACCTGTTGAGTATTTCCGATCGATCGATCTAATCCTGAATAATGCTAGGTTTGTACCATGGATGAAATCTTTTATCCGTGTTTATACTAAGATCACAGCAGTCCCGTTGGTATAAACAAAGGGGATCGTAGACGCGGTTTGAACGTGAATGATCCCAAATCAACCAACAGTGAGTAATGTCGGTTCGAGCCGAATTTTTAAGGAAAAAGATTGTGAAATCATACTAAAATGTGAAAATCAACAATCTCCCCCCCCCCCCCTCCCCTCCATGAAATTCTGGATCCGCCACTGTCTGTAGCCTGTATTATGATCTCTTTATTTTAAAGTGCTCATCATCCAGGATGTTCGATAGTTTCCCCTTTCACATTTTTGTTATTTCAGGTCATGCCGATTAAACATATTGTGTGTAATCAGTAAGTAATACAACCATCAAAACGTCCCACTTAGACTACTGTACACTGTAAAAAATTACTGTAGTGTTTTACAGTAAATTACTGGCAACTCTGCTGCACAGTAATTTACTGTAATTTTCTCTTAAAGTAAGCTACTTTCAACAGTAAATTACTGTAAATTCCCACAAGATACAGGAAACTACCGTCAAATATGCTGTTATTTACTGTGCAGCAGAGTTGCCAGTAATGTACTGTAAAAAGCTACAGCAATTTTTTACAGTGTAGGCCCTATACAGTCTGTGTCAAATAAAATGGTACAATTGGAAACCATTTTTTTTTTATAGTATGAAGATTGATCACAACTTGGTATTGTTTGGTATTTTCATAAAGCAGGAAAATCAGACTTTCTTCTGCAATTTGTTCATCACATTTGGTGCTGTAATTTTTGAGATATGACTAGTTTTCTACAATCAAGAAAAATCCATTTTCCGCACGCCGTCCCATGCCTTTGTGTAGGTTTCGCATAAAGGCCATGAATTCAGCGCTCCAGAACAATAGAAGTGCGTAATTTTGATTTGTTCCTCGTCGCACAAAATTTAGCATAACTTTTGTTTTACGAAAGCAAATTAATACAGAACAAAGCGCATTAGCAAGGAAAATATTTTGGCTTTAGTTTGGCTACCACATACACATATCATTTGAAAAAGATTTCATACTAAATTATTTTTCCCCGACTGTACCATTTTTTTACACGGACTGTATAATGAATGATATGACATAAAATGTGATTCGTCGATGTCATTATCAACTATGATTCAATGCAAATATCATGATATATTTTCAGTTATGGGCGTGCCATATGTGAATGGTTGCAGCAACTCTGCCTCCCCCACCCCTCCCTCTCTCGTCTGTCTGTCTGTCTCTCTCTCTCTCTCTTCTCAATCTCTTTAATTGTTTTCTAGCTTTTCCCTTCCCCCTCCCCCCCTCTCTCTCTCTCTCTCTCTCTCTCTCTATCTCCCTCACTTTTAGTTTACGTTTGTCAAACGTGGGCAAAGATTCGTTAAATTGGGTTTGTAAATTTTTCACGCTATAACAACGATCACTTTACGTAAAAAAAAATATATACAGTGGTGGCCAAAATTATTAGAAAACCTGAACCTACACAAAGTCTATGGGATTATCAATGCCCTAGTTCATTTGCCGAAATCAGATTAAAGATATCTTTTGTGTGCCAAGAGCTTTCATGACTTTTTAGCATATGGTCTTACGTATATGTTGATATCAAATTTATACAGTTTCGACTATCTGTTAATGCGCAGCATTAAAAATAGTTGCGCTATGCGCTTTTGGTTTCCCCATAGACTTGTGTATTAAACATGTAGTCCAAATGCAAAAAAGTAAAATGCCAATTACATATGCTGATTGCTCAAAAAGTATTTGAGGTAGAAGTATGAAACTTAGCAGGCTTATTTATTCTAATATACCTCAAATACATTCTAAGTTTCAGCAAATTTGGTCAAATGGGGAGGATGGATTCGCCCCCTCCTTTGTTGGTGAGATGACCAAAATAACCATGCCCATTGAAGGTGAAGACTATTTTATTTAAATATAATGAGGACATTCCTTGTAAATGTTTATTCTTTACAAAACAATTTCTAGAGAAATTCAAATATGTTGAAATATTAAGGGTCAATGGAACAATGGACTTAAATAGGGGCACTGAATTAAAAATTTGGGGCCCTTCCAAAATAATTTTAAAATCCCCACATAAGATGTAACTACTTCACCCTGTGTTGTTATGAATGCCATTTTCGACATCCTCAGGAAATTTCCTTTCAGGATATATATACTTTTGTAGGGAGAGGCTTAAAATGTTTAACGTTATGACACTTTGATCCTGAAAGGGGCAAGATTTTGACATTTTCAATTGGTGGTGTAACATAAAAAATGGCGACTTCGGGGCGAGTTCCCAACGCATGGCTTTGTTATTTAGTTTTTAAAGCATAATGATGATATTCGGAGACATTCCAACCATTTTATAGGTGTTTAAATGGTCAACTGAATGAAAATTATTAAAATCATTTAAATATGCTTGGTGTTCTAATAATTTTGGCCTCCACTGTATATATATATATGGGCAGTTCCAAGGTAACGGAGTGACATTCAGAAGCAACATTTCAGCATTCAAACAAGTTTATCATCCATACTTTAATCTTTATGTACAAAGAAATGGTTCATGACAGATGCATAAAAAGTAGCAATTGCTTGAAAGCAATTGCTTCAAGCAAAAGCAATTGCAAGCCAATCGAAAGATCAAGCCAAAGCCATTGCTAAATTTCGTATGCATAACCTTTTGCTAGTGCTCAAACCCTTTGCTTGCCTTAAGCGAGCAATTGCCTAGCGGATTCAACAATAGCGACGTCACGCTGATGCGAACACGACTCACAAAACAAAGGCGAGACTCGTATGCAAAGGAAGGTGAGGATGATTTGGAAGAGATCACTGAAAAAATAGACAACTTCACTTTTTTGCATATTCTTCATAAAGTTTATAAAAAAAATAAATAAAGTTTACCATTATTGTTGATTAACCATGTTAACCGTTCAAAAGATTGTGAAATACACAGAGACACTGCTTTTCAGGAAATTTCTGATCAGGAAAACTTTGCTTCTAATTCCGGTGTTCTATCTCACAGAACTATGGTTTCCTCTGTGTTTTTATTGACTAATTACATAAATATATTCCTTAGATATGTCGAGAAACAGTAGCCTGGCTTATCCCCAACACCCACCCCCCCACTGATGCTTGGAACCCTGGGTCCGCCAGGTAATGGAGCACCGGTGTAATGCATCCTTCCCTGTTTCATCGTGTTCTTGTAGAAGAATCTGTAAGCCATTCATTCCACATTCTTTTTATCGAAACGAAAAAAAATTCTGATAGATCTCTGGAGTAATTTCTTCTCGATTAATTTTGTTCCTGTGCACCTTAGATTTTTCTCTCACATGCATAAACATGATGATTAACCGTGAATGTCTTGATCAAGCAAACGCTCAAGCTGCTATGAAGAGCTTGACAAAAAACGAGCAAATGCCTAAGCGCACTAGCAAAATGTTTGCTTTATGCATACACTTTTTAGCAGTTGCTAAATCGTCAAGCAAGTGCTAGCAGGCAGTTAGCAATTGCTTGAGCTTACTAGCAAAAGCTTTTGCTTGTAAGCAATTGCTCATTTTTATGCATACGGAATCAAGCTAAAGCCTAGAAAAAGCAATAGCTATTTTTTATGCATCTGACCCAATAGCTGATGGTACCCTCCTTTCAAAATGATAATTTTTTTATAGTGATCCTCTTAATTAATGAGATATGAATATTCATAATCATGGTTACGGAGTGACGCAAAATGGACATGCATATTTGAGCAGAAAATATTTTGCTTAAACTCTGGGAAATTTAAATGGCTATCACAATTTTGAGTTATTGATTGGATTCTATGTTATTCTAGGTATAATATGCCACCTTGCATAAAAAAATTGGTTGAATATTTTGTTAATATTGACTTAAAACTTGAACCCATGTCCGGTTACGGAGTGACGGTTACGGAGTGACATCTGGTTTCCCGGTCTTTTTCGTGAGGAGAAATGCATTATAAAGAAATATGAATACCAAAGTTTGTTGGAGTAGTCCATGATAATTACATTAAGCCCAAAAAATTGGCAAAAAGCGACTAGATATAAGAATTAGAGGCATTTAAAACCCCATACTCCCATACGTGCAAATTTGGGTTTGATCAATTATTCAGCGCAAGAATACTGAATCGCAAATTTTTTTAACTTTATTGATTGGTTGTATTGTAAAAAAAGCCTTTGTGGTAATTTCAGATCCTAATTTGCATTTTCAAAGGCATAGCGGCACATTAAAATTTCAGCTCCATGTCCTGTTTTGCTTGGAACTGCCCATATGTTGACAGAAATTAATTCAATGGTTGTGTTTGTTCTAAGTTCTGATACCGACTCATTTTGTTTAGCATAATTAATGTTACTTCTAAAGGACATTTAAATGTATTGTTATTATTATGTGATATGTTTATTCATATTGAATGTTTATATTATGTTTATAAACGGAAATAAATTGATCCTTGACACCAGAAGAACTTAGAAATAGTTATAATGCAGAAAACATAACATTTAAAAGAAAGATAGATGTTTCGGCGTAACCCGCTTTCCTGTCAATAAATATTACATGCAAATAAACAGTTTACTAACATATTCAAATTATATGCATACTTTTTCCTGGCGACGTAGTAGCAAGGTATTCAAACAACCTGTGATAAAAGAATGAACTACAATACATGGATTCCAGTTGGCATACATTAGTTGTTGCTATGTCGGGTAAGCCTTTGGCAAGCCTATCAGGTTGTCAAGAACAACCTTTGTATAAAAAAGTATGCATAAAATTTGAATATGTTAATAAACTGGTATAATTACCTCCCACCTTTACATCTCACTTGGAATTCCGGAGCAATGGTCGCCTAGGCGAATGTTGACGGATCTTGAAGGGTATTTTGGACTGAACTGCGGTCCGGTCTAAGAAGATTTGCAGACAACTCAAAAGAGCTGAATGCCCTTATTAATCTCCCATTTAACTGCCAATAACCTAGCCTGTCATATTACATAACATGTCGATTTCTTTTTCCTTTTTTCTTTTTTATAAACTACGCCAATTGTCATTTTCATGATTTCCTTGTTTCCTTTCCATCACTTGATATTCTTCTTTTGATTACTTTTTTTTTACAAGATAATGTTTTATACTCCAAATTTCGTTCCTACAAATTCATCTTTACGATATAATTTCTAAATTGTACTTAATCTCAGAGGGACTATATAATTTATGTTTTAAGTTTTGCTCTCCTTTTCAATGGGATTCTAATATACCAAGTTACTGTTTTGGAGTTTGTTTTTCAACCTCAAATGAAGCATTAATTGATATTCAACATAAATCATGTAAAACATAAACAAGTCCAATCGTTGTATCATAAACAATAATAAATCATAAATATATAACATTTAACAATGTCTCTGGTAGTCTTTTTTCTGGAAGTGTTAGTTTATTGTTAACTATTATTCTGTTTTTATATTTCTCTCTCTCAAATACATTATCTTAGCTTTAACATTCTGTCATCGAATCCGTATTTGTTTCGTAAAATCAATGTTTTGTATATATACACCACAAAGCTACAGTTAAACAACATCTGCTTCTTCCGTACTACCAATCTTAGATAAGAATTTAATGTCTTGCAAAATTGTGAGTGGTTCACTTTCACGCTCATTGATGATCAAAGTTGGGTTTCCTTTCAGGCACAATTGAATAACGCATCTCAAAGAGCATGAAAGTGTACACTCACAATTTTGCAAGACTTTTTCAGAACAATGGGGTTCAGTGATGCGTGATGTTGGTGAGCTGAGGGACAAATCATTAGAATGGTAATGAGTTGCACTTTACAGTGATATAAATTTCATATTCACTACTGAAATATTTTTCAAATTATTAATGATCAAACTTTGGTTTCTTTTATTCGATATACCCGGTACTACTTAATATAAAACTTGGATGGAGAGGTTTCCTGATGTGTGATGAAAAAATACTCATATCTTTGTGATTATTGGACCATATGACATAAAATTTCATCCACTTACAGAAGATGAATTGTATTTTTACGGGTGTAGAGATATAAACAATATAATACTGTAGTTTTAATATTATACCCATCTAAAGGGCCATTAGAGAGGAGATTCACTCACCATCCGTAATCTAAAGGTGATCCAATCATTGGCATTGCGACATGAGAAGAAACCCATATTCTTGTCTGCCACATGCAACGCTTAACGTGTTCCTGAAGGATGCATCGCATGGAGGAAGCTTTGAAAGTGATACTTCTTTTCGTTTCGCCATGTGAATACGAAGGCTGTTCATGTCGGTGTGTTCCTTTTCTTCTGTGCCCTTTGGATCATACAGTGCTGCAAAAAACCGATAGGCAGACGTCTTAGCAGCCGGAACATCATCTCCACCTAGTGACTCAAGGTCCGCAAACCTATCAGATCCGTTTGCCTTCAGGATTTTGTAAGCTGTCTTCTTACCAATTCCAGCAAGTGAGGAAGTAGTATCACAGCCAGTAAGAGCATGGAAAGCTGGCAAAATAGTAGGTATGATTGGTGCCAAAGACTTACGATTTCATGAACGGGTATGTAGCGATGAGCATTCTTCATGGTTGATGCCGTTCCTGTTTCTATCCAAAGATGTTTACATTATCCATCTTCTTGTAGTAGTGTACTGCTACACACGGACATCTGTATCGGGTGAACGGATGATGGTATTCTCACTCTGATTTCTCACAGCATGAAGCAGCATTCTCGTGTCGGCTTCTTCATGGTTACATCGCAGCTCGGTGACGTCTGGAACCCTCTGATGTTATGCACTTGACATCTCGTCCATCTTTGAATCCCCCTGCTAATGTGATGCTTCTCTTTGGGTGTGCTTGTAATGCAGTTGGACCATTGGTAATTATATGCTCACATATGAAATTACAAAGGGATGCTTTGTTGTCACCATTTGATAGAAATTTCTTCATGGGGAACAGGCCTTTCAGCTTTTACATCATACTTTCTACTTCCAGTACTACCTGATCCTGATACCGCTCTCCGGGTCCTTTCGACACTCTTTATGGAGTCTTTATGTTGTATTGGTCAAAGACATCTGTGATTGTATTGGCCTTGTTGAAACTTCTTAGAAGAGAGTTCAAATATTGTTGAGCTACATCTTGGAAGGTATCATGGGTGTGGCATGTCTCATTTGAATGACTGCCATTGAATCCCGGATATAATGGCAGTTCTGTGTGTCATAGAGTGGAAGATTTGGTACTCCGCCTCCCTCCGCCTCTTCTTCTAACTTATGGCTTAGTTCAGGCTTTGTTTGTTTTTCTCATAGTCCCTCTTGGTGGAACAGACCTGAAGGAACAGCACCTATTGGTGTGTCATCACTGTACTGAAGCTGACATCGCTTCGGCAGCTTGTAATAGCTAAAGCTCGACGAAAACCAATTCTGGATCAATGTGAGCCTGCTTCATTTTGCATCTCGATGAATCTTCGTCTTTCTGGTCATTGATGTGAATGTTTTTCACTTTAGACTTGCTAATTGGACCATAGAAGGAACCACTAGAATCGGGGAGGAAGGCACGTGCTACAAACAGATTGCACTGCTGTTTTCCGATGTCAACTGCACTGAGTAATGACCTTTTAACTTCCTCTGTGGCATGCATCCCCGTTGAGATGTTAATGAGAGTGTTGTCGTTAGGGGATTGGTTGACTTCAGTTACTTCAAACGGATTGACCATTGTGTGTCCATAAAAGATACCAACGTAGTTACGTGTACCTCATCCTGCTTTAGGCTGCCAGGTTTGTTGTTTGTGTGTGTTTGTACTTGACCTTCTTCACCAGCTCGACACTTTACTGCTTTCGAGAATGATGCTGTGATATGTCGGGTGAAATCACCTAAGAAGGGCAGACTTCTTCCGTGTAAGGCCAATAATTCCTCCATCGCTCTTGGCGTCTCTTATACTGTCTTCTCAGTTCCCATGTCGCTCAGATCCCATTGAATGCACCAGGCACCTCCCTCACGGAGAACTGTCCTTCATCGAAAGCCTTTTGGACTTCTTGTGGCAGATCCATCATGTCAAGGATGTACACCGGCATCCATCTAGAATAGTTAACTCTGTCAGTAACGAAGAAGTAAGGAAGCATTGCTGCTGAAGTTTGCAAATGTAGGGCCAATTGCCTTCCCTCTCAGCCCTGATATTGAGGAGCATGAGCTGAACAGCATTACAGAAACATGTTCCAGTACTGGAAGGTTGGGGAATTCCTGCATCCCCATTCCCTGAATTCTTGAAGAAGAGGAAGAATATGCTGCTGTAGAAGTTCATCTAGCTTCTGAATTCCCTGGAGCTTTGATGGTTGATCTAATTGGGTCCATGATTCCTGTATGTTCAGTAGGTGTTGCCATACTTCATCTGGGATCGTCTTGATGTGCTCCTCGGTCCTGCACCATTGCATGAAGAATACATCTGAAGACGCATCAGAGCCTCATAGGCAAGAGTCAGGCCTCTGACTGATCTATTGAACTGTTTACCTCTGAGCATTTGTTCCACGGTGCAGCCTGCGTAAACGTCTGAATCACATAACATGTCCCTCAGACCACCATCACCCCAGAGGTTTCCTATAGCAGCAACGAAGCAAGCTAGAGCATGAAATCCTCCCAGCCTATGACATGCTTTCCAAAGACCTCTGGCTGATCCATTTTACTTGCTGGGCTACAGCAAACAGTTGTTGATCCATAGTTTGAACAGTGAAATCTTGTCCCAATTTCTCTGACATGTTTTTGGCATGACACATCGTGGTGTACACGGTTGACATATCTGCAGGTTTGGCATCAATTATTGGGGCATACGCTGTGGCTGTGTACACATTGGTTCTTTCACTTATCTGTGAATTGAATCCCGACCAGAATGGTACCACCTGAGATGACACTTCTGATTTCGTAGGATGAACATTAAGTGGAAGTGGTAGTCTCATAAGAATCCAAGACAGGTCACGTACCTCAATAGAAGGAGGTCGTTACAGGATGCAAATTTGTCACGGGCTTCACTGCACCTTGGAGGTTCTTGACGCTTTGGAGGTTTCTGGAATGGCTTCACTGCATAAGTGATTGAGATTCGTTGGAAAGAGGGAGCGATTTATCATTTCCACGTTTGATTCTTGTTGTTTGTTGGGTTTGAGATCCACTTTGCTGTTGGAATACTACTCGTGCCATCGAATGAAGGGTATCTTTCCCATCTATAGTCTCTGTGTTGACGTCGATGTTATCATCACCTCGTGTACGAGATTACCACCGTCTGTAATTGAAGGATCCACTTGGAAGATATACACCACTGTTGATTTTGGTAACTTCTTGCTGGGCTGTACTTGTAAGAAGTCTACGAAATTCATCATAACTGATACAAAAGCCAAAGGCGTGCAGAGTGTCAATCAGTGATCTCGAACATATTCATGATGGAGATGAACTGCAAGACCACGTGCTGAGGTGTTAGCCCCTTCCCACTGGAGAAGACTATACATTCGGTGATTGAGACGGCTCTTCGTCGTGTCTCCTCAGCGGATTTGTGATTAGCCATATTTGTGGATGCATCATTGTCCAGGAGCCATGTGATAAATTGAATTAAGGATGGCGGTAAATGATTCACCGAACAATCAATACTGACCTCACAGGGTGAAGGATAGTCTCCTGGTAGTCTGGAGCTGTCAATTTCCTCTTTCAGTATCGAAGCTGCCTCACGGAGAACAGTTTCCTTATCTATTGCCCTCGCTGATGATTGAGCTTCCTCTCAGCATCATTTAGGTCGTCTTTTAGATCCATGACTGCACGTATCGCATCCCCTGTGGTAACCATGCTGCGATGATTATGTTGGACTTTCCCTGTCCTCTTTGTGGCTCTATCATAATCTGTTTCCCATAGTGTTTGACAAGTTTTTCTTGCAACTTGAAGCTCCTGTATCCTTCTTTGTTCACATTACCTGGCAAATGGGTCTGTATATCCGAAGCAGATCAGAAAGAAGGAATGCCTTCCCTTCTTTTAAAAGGCCATCATTGATATGTGCCAACACAATATTGAATGCAGATTCGTGAGCAGATGGGAGTGCACTTGTTTGAGGATGCGGTTTGAGTGGTAGAACATTCTTGATGTAAGATTGCATACAAAACTGGTGGTAGACGGCATCCCGAGCTATTAAGTCCTCTTCTTGAATGCGATGAAGGAGGTCTTGATCATTGCCACCACTGGCAGCTTGCTTCAAAATTGCCGCCCGTTCAAAGGTCTCTATTTTGTGCAGCTTTTTCTCCCTTTTACAATATACCTTTTGACACACAATGCACAGTGACCAGTCTGTACTTTGCATCAACGACCGCCTTGATCTTCACTGATTGATTGCTCGCTTGCAGACAGGGTGTCTCTTGTTCCTGGGTTGTCAGAAATACTACGCTTCTTTCGTTTTGGGATGGAGTTGAGTGCCACATCATCCATTTTTCTGTTCCCACCTGAAGAAAAAATGTAATAGCACTATGGTAGTGGATACTTATTTTATATACCCTCACAATGCAATGCTATTTAGTTGTATATCTAGCACTACCATCATGAATTTACTTCCATTTGCATGCAATAGATTGCACTACTATCCATTTGTCATTACGATATTCAGATATTGTAATTCCAATAACCAGATTGCAGAAGCTGAGCGGAAAAATATATAATTACCAGTAACACCTTGAATACTGAGTGACATTGTATTTACAGCTATGTTAATCATTTTTGTTTCTATTGAGTAGGCCTATATAATTATATAATGATTTCCTCTTCAAATTTCAGTCTGTCGGTCATATTCATTCTCTTTACGTTCAAATATGAAGAGTCAGATTCTAAATAAACAAAGACAGTGAGTACCAATGTGCCTGAGTATGTCATGTATACCACACATTCCGGCCCTGGTAAGGAGTATGTTCTAGGGCATTTTTTCATCTATACAATCATTTTTAATTTTAATGTTTTTCGATTCTGACACATCAATTTTTTTTTATTCTTTTGTTCATATAATGGATACTTTAAAGTATCTTTGATCAAATAGCTTCTATACTTTAATGTATTTACTTTGTGGAATCCTATGCAAGACATTTTATATCATTGTCGTTGAAGATTCCTTAAATATACTTGAAGAAAGATTAATATAATTTGCTATCTATTACAAGACACATTGTTTTGTAATGAGATGTCACAACATTAAAAAAAAAAAAATAAATAAAAATAAAAAATTTAAAAAATCCATATCAATTTATCCAAAGTCAGATTTAAATGACCAAGCACATTATTGAATCCTTGAATCTACCTTCTCGCCAATTGACGATTGTGAATTTTTATGACAGGCATTTTTGAATGCAAATTAAACTACCTCAATAGAAGTTTAAATAATAAACTCAATCTTATATTCTAAGAAATAAGAAATATTGCATTTTGGGCAGTGTCATATTAAGATACTGTTTAGGACTAAAGGTTCTCTGCTAACATTTTGTTGTGTATTTTCTGTTCTTAAAAAAAAAGTAGTTTACTCGCACAGTTCACAGCTCCAATATTTCACACTACAACATATTTAGAGGTGAACTTTAAGTGTGCAACTTGCAGTTCAAAAAGATGCATCAGTTGCAGAGATCCCTTGCTGAAAAACACAGTGTCCCACAGTGTGAACACAATTACGACACAGTGTGACATGGTTTGATCACATTGTGCAGTACTTTTTCCAAAAGGCCCTCTGTCGAAATGGGCCACCACCAGAGAGTCGACTCTGTGTACACAGTGTCCGAATCCTTCAAAATGACTGAACTGTGTGGATTTGGCCATTTCACAGTGATTCCACAGTTTGCACACTGTGATTAACTTTTGTGCTTGTTTTCCAACATTCATGTATAAACTTTTGGCACATTTAAAGGTGCATGCGTCATTAAAGGGGCTTCCAGTGCGACATAATTAAGGTGAAATAGGGACATAATGTGAAATATTGGATCAAAAACTTACATGAAAATGAATATATGGGGCATTACATTATTTTAACCACATGTCCTTTTTATGAAACAAAATTGATTAAAATGTGATAAACGTATATGTTTATTGTAAAACAATCATTATAACTTACCTTTGATCATTCTGAGCATGGAACTTCATATACTTTGAGCATTCTACATGGCAGCAATCTCCAAAACAACAGAAAAGGTGTGGCATAAAGGATTTCCCGCCATTTTTGTCTTCAGAAGATATGAAAGTAGCAATTTTCATTCTCTGACAAAGAGGCGCTTTTTTAATATATTTGCTCTTTTTATTCTTGTACAAAATGACACAATAATTAATTATTAATTAGATTAAAACTTTTTTCTCATTGTATGCCTACTGTGATATAGTTTTAATGGTTAATCAATTTCGAAAAAAAAACCATTGGGCTCCCAAAAACATACCTTGAACATCATTCCAACAAATGTGTTGCTAAGCAACAAATTCATTCAAAAGAATGTCAGTAGTATAAACTTACATCAGAATGTAGAATACTTTTTTTTTTTTTATTTAATGTGGAAAATGATTCATTTGGCTGCATTCTATTTATGAGTAAATGATTTCTTCTTCTTTTTTTTCAAATTGAGGGAACATTGAATGATGGTTTCCATGGTGATTTCTTTGTTTCAACACTGATTTATATATTTTTTCAATAAAATAAAAGAAGAAATATGAATAATTAAAAGTTATTAAGCTCATCATAGTAAGTCTTGCATATTTCAAATATAATCATGATAAGAATAACTTGATTCATCAGCTTGTTCATTCAAACGGGTCGTTTTAAGACAATTTTTTCTGAATTTAGGGATTGTAAGTGTTGGTTGCCATGGTATATTTGGGCTAGAAATACATATAAATTCCACAATCCCAGTCAACATAATGATCTTTATAACTATATCATTCAGACTAGTACTTTAATTAAAGCATATTTGCCAACTTTTTTTAATATGGAGAGAAATGAAAATAAAATGAAGAAATGGGATACATTTTACGGTTGCTAAGGAAATTGTTGTTGCTAGGCAACACATTATGAAATTGTTATACTAATTTTATGCCAAACTTTTAAGAAGCTTATTTGGAATGAACATAGCCAGGAACAAACACAAATTATTTCTTTTTTAAAACATAAACACAATAGATGTTTAAGTTAAATTTTATTAATTTTTGTCATAAAAAGGGGCGTGGTCTATTCAAAGCTGATTTCCATGGTGATGCTA
>CALNVZ010003429.1:18227009-18249113 GCA_940671915.1 Paracentrotus lividus | reverse complement strand
CAAGATGCCGCAACTTTTATGCTCATTTTCGAAAAATTCAGAAAATTTCCTTTAAAATAAGGTATCTTGTTGCTTTAATCCAGTCGGGTGTATTAAAGTCTCAAAATTTGGCCTCTTGCCGCTCACCTACTATGAACGTATTGTCAACTTGTTTCATTTTATTTGTTGCATTGTACACTGTTAGAAAGCTGTTTAAAAATTTCGCTGTTTAAAAAAAAAGTTGGTTTGAAAGTTAAACATTCTTTTTTAACATTTAAACATTGTTGTTTAACATTTAAACATTGTTGTTTAAAACCAGAAAGCGAGGTTTTATAGCCTTAAACAAGACCTGTTTATATATGTATTAAACAGGTTTCGTTTAAAAAGGCCGAGGCAAGTGTCACGTGATAGTCATGAGCTAATGGCATCGCTCATTACATGCAAGGTAATTCCGCGCAACATTTCAATCATGGCGGAGGACTTATGCCTCACACGTTGAAAAAGAGAGGATATATATGTGTCGGCTCAGTGGATAGAGCGTCTGACTTATAATCGAAAGGTCGTGGGTTCGATACCCGGCCGCGTTAACCAAGATATAATTCGGAGCGTTTTTATTTTTGGAGCGGAGCGTTAAACAATACTGTTGATATTTTAAAGAACTTTCTTTAAACAATGATGTTGTTTAACAAAACCATTAATCAACATGTTGTTTAAACTTGTAAACAACAAGAATGTTAAAGGCTTAAACAACTAAGGGTTGTTTAAATTTTAAACAACGCTGTGCGATTCACCGGTTAACACGCAGTTGTTTAAGATTTTAAACAACTTGTTTAATTTTTTCTGGCAGTGTACATACTGTTTCATACATAAGATATAAAGACACATGCCGAATTTTGACATATTTATGATTTTGATGCAAGATTCAATGATTCCATTCTCTGTTTTTCATTTCACTCTGCTGCTTCATACATTGGTATAACGACATCAGTATTCATAAAATCATACACTTTCCTACGCATGACGAACTGACCGTTTGGTTCATTTGTGCCGGGCGGAAGAAGGGCGAGATAAACAGGGGTATCCGCCCCCTCATCTGGTTTGATCTTGGGACAATAGTCGTTCTCTTCTTGTATGAAAGCAGTCATGTCCGTCCGTACGAGACCCGGGCAACACTGAAAATCGATTAAAGAATGATTTATTATAATATTTTCATAATTATTGTTTCCATTATATTTTACTTTCTTGATAATGATATTACGGGGATTCTGCGTCTACGCAAATAAACATCTATTGGGACATTGATTAAAGGGCATTAAAAGTTTGATAGTAATTATAAGAATAATGAAGAAAATGATGCCGATGATGGTAATAATAATTATAGTGATAATGATAACAAAAACAAATAATCATTGTAATAGCGATGATAATAATAATAATAACAATAATAACTAATAAAACTAAACCTATTGTATACGGGGATTTCAATATATGATTTGAATGAACGCATCCACATGTTATATTTGTAAGGAAAACATATCCAGCGAGGAAAAAAAAAGACTAAAATATTTTAATTACAATGCATTAGAGTTTTGAAAAATATGCAAATTACAATAATAGTGGTACTGCACATTATACTTATTTTACACGGAGCAGGAATGGCATGACAGGGTCAACATGTACTACATACCGCATTGACGAGTATATCATCTCTTGATGTTTCTCCTGTGATCATCTGAGACTGTATCTTACACAGAACAATCACACCAAGTTTGCTTACACCGTAATTGAGTTCGAAAGATTCTGTCCATCCTGATTCAGTTGTATTTGATTTATCTCTGGACCTTCATTAAATTGGGGGGAAAAGTTGTGCGTTGTTTTTTTTTTTTTTTTTTTTTTTTTTTTTTTTTTTTTTTTTTTTTTTTGTTTTTTTTTTGTTTTTTTTTTTTTACATTTTAAACTATTTGTTTCTTATATCTCGAATAATTATATTTCGCTCAATTATAATAGTGCATTAAAGCAGTGAATTCAATCGCCAGAGCAATATTGTCGTGGAATCCTCTACTACTTCCATTTTATTTCTGCACAAATACTTTTCAAGACTGTAGTCAGAATTCACTTTGATAGGGGAATTACCTGAAGCAAATACCAAAGAATTGTTTTAGAATATACCTTATGTATATAACGTCATTGTCTCATAGCGCCCTCCCCGGCTCAGAGGATGTAGGAATACGCGTAAACGGAGTTGTGAGAGATGCGCCAGCTGCAGATCACAAACACGTGCAAGGCAATGGCCTTAGCTTCTAAGATGGCATATAGAAAAGATATAAGACATAAGACGGTATATAGAAAAGGTGAACTTACTCTAAGAATTCATTCATGAGATCCACAACGTCTTTTTCGGACTTGGCTTGTCGGAATTTTCCTCTGACGTCATCATTCATACCATTTCTGAACGTCTTATACCCGATCCTGCTTGCCACATGCACAATCCTAACAATAAAAGAAAACAAGACGAGATAATTCACCCTTTATGGCGCAGTCACACGTATGACGCATGGCCAACTCAAAGTATGCGCTGGGTGTGCGTTACTCATTCGTCAAGCCCGCTTAGCCAACACAATGCATTTGTTGCGTTTTTATTGTGTTGTCTTTGTATACGCACTGTTTGCGCGTTGTCGGCAATTTTTTCACAAATTTCAATGCGCGTTTCTTGCGTGTGTGACTGCCGCATTAATTAATAGATTGTAATGGGATTTCGGTGAAGGACGCTCACTGTCCGTTTTAAAGTTTCTCTACAGGTTCGGTAAAAAGGGAGGGAAAATCCAGTAGTCTTGGAGAATTAGGAATTGGGCTGGAAAAAAGAGATGTACATTGAAACTAGGAATATGAGAAGAAGTTTGTACCTCGAATGTTTTTTTTTTGTTTTTTTTTCATTCTTTTTTTTTATGCTCCTCCAAGATGTGATATAAAATCATAGTGAAATTCAAAATCCTCTTTTTCATGATGTCATATATTGGTAATCTTTTGCGGTACTGTACCTGGTGATGATGAGTGATTTACATTGAATATAGAAAGATTGGACTGCAAATGCTTTTGTTTTGTTGTTGTTGTTTGTTTTGTTTGTTTTGGGTTTTTTCATCTTGCTCCTTTAAGATGTGAAATGCAAAAAAAAATATATATGGTCATGTGTCACATGTTGGGGTATAGTAAAAGGGTGGAGGTGTTACATTTTGGAGGGAAATTGTTCACATTTTTCGCATAGCATGAAAACAAAGTACAGTCATGAGCTATACAATGTCTCAAATTGTAGGTAATTTATCAGGCTACATGTCTGTAAAGTTTCACATTTGTCGTGTTCATAGTTTTAATACAAAGATAATTTGAGTGGTGTAAGGTAGGGAGGGGAGGATCCTACGGTGGGGGCATGTGTTAAAGCATAGGGAATTCCCATTGGCGTTCCTTTCTTTGTTGCATTATACATTTGTATCCAACCGGTCTTACAGGTTGAGTGATATATCAATCTCTTTGGAATTTATCTGGTCTTTATAAATAAAAGTGAAGTAGATTTTTCAAAAGTAATTTATTCATTTAATTAATCAATTAAAACAAACTTCATGCACGCACGGCTAATAGACAATGCATTGCAGGCATCAAAAATTGCAACGTGCCATTTTATAGCAATAATTGTGCTTTTTCACCCATTTTCTTTGCAAGTACGTAGATACACAAATGAGTATAAACATTTCTTTAGTAATATCCTTCGTCGAAATTGTAATTCAAATGTAAAAGACATGATTTCTGGCAGTTTTAGCCATTTTTTCTCATCTTTTTTTTTATACGCTCTGTAGCGCGGTTTCAAAGAATAATTTTGTATTACAAGTTCATATTTTTTGGAAGCAAAGGGTCTTATTAACACAGTCTAAGTTGATTTATTTCAATTAATGCAAACAATAACAAATTAATTACTCTTGAAATTGTGAAACTTTTCAAACCATTTTTCTTGTAACAACTTGCATAGCTGTGACGACACACCTAGTACAGGCAAAAAAATATGTTAATCATCTTCCTTACCATCTGAGCTTACTTTTATACATGTTTGACTTACCATTAAGAAACTAGAGATGTTTATTTGTGACAATGTACATTTATACAAATTTTCTAAAAAAATTTGCACCAAATTCATGACATACGGCCATATATATATTTTTGATTACGTACTTAACACTTCGGTACTCTTTTACGAGCCTGTTACCAGGTTACAATTCATAAATCGTCGGCCTCATGCCAGAAGGGCCTTAGAATTTTTAAAGCCCATTCATATTGTACACAAACTAAAAACGGTAAGGCCCTTTTGGCATGAGACCGACGAGATATACCTTCCTCCAGATCTAATTAGGGGGATAAGACTTCGGCTGACCTCAAGGACTCCAAAAAAGTTTGCGCCAATGACCCGAACTGCATGATCGTGAAGGTGTGTGTCTCCCTGAAAATACAAAATTTTAAATATCTTTCATGCTGACTGTGTCGAGCCTTCATCAAAACGACTATTGACAGTTGATTTTTTTTTTTTTTTTTTTAATATTTAAAGCAACCATTAGCGGTTAATGCCATTAGTGACCCGAACTGCATGCTCATAGAGGTGTGTGTCTTACTAGACATACAAATGTCAAGAAAACCTTTGATTCTTCATGTAACAAGTACTTTAATATTCAAACTCAAATACTGACAGCTAATGTTACAAATAAAGATTTTTAAAACGACCATTGATGGTTAATTTCACAAATACAAATATCAAGCCCTTTCCTCGAACTTACAGTAATGAAAAGAAAATTAAATTATGGATAGTGTGATATCTGTATAGCTCACCACTGGGTCAATACCGGCATTGTTGACTAGAACATCAATCCCACCATGTTCCTTTTCCAAATGAGCTCGAAGCTTGTCGATGGAAGACTGATCAGTGACGTCTAGAACATGAAACTTGGGTTTGAGTCCTTCTTTCTGGAGCAGCTCAACCGCATCTCTACCCCGACCCTCATCACGAGCAGTAAGGTAAACGACGCCATCTTTTCCAAAATGGCGGCAGAGAGCTCGAACGATCGCCAAGCCGATACCTTTGTTAGATCCTGTCACCTTTAAAGGAAAACAGTGATCAAACTTTCATTTCATGTTGTTGATATTCGTTAATTAGCAACCAAAAAATAAATATTACCGTGTTAGGGGGAGACCGAAGACAATTGTAACACCTTTTCTCAAATTTGACTTATCACCTTTATTATAGCTAATTACTTGCTTAAAACTAAATAAAACGAAATATGCATATCTTAGCTCGACATATAAATAGGTAGGGTTAAGTAAAAATATTTGTTTTGAAGTCATTATCATTTCAAAACAAGAAGTTAATAATTGTTACACTTGTCCCACAACACGGGAAATTGTAACACATTGAATTGTAACATTTTGTTTTTCTTTATCAAAGTTTAAGCACTTGACGGTTCCAAGATTTAAACAACATTAACCATTTAAACTAATTAAAATATATCATAAAAATGATTGACCCATTAACATTATAATTTCCACTTGCTACATGCATGATATGGGTCAACAGTTATGATAGTTTGTTAACACGTTGTTACATTTGCTTCCGAGGAGGGCGACCATATTTGGCCACATTTCTTTTCATCTTAGCTTAGGTACTCATCGTTGAAACGTTAGTAAAATACAGTCCTGAGAACATACTTTATAAATTTGTAAAAATGACAGCCATAGCTCAATCACATATTTGTCCAAGAGATGGGTAACTTGAGATATTACATTCCTGATTTTAAAAAAATGATTTTTTTTTTTTTTTTTTTTTTTTTTTTTTTTTTTTTTTTTTTTTTTTTTTTTTTTTTTTTTTTTTTTTTTTTTTTTTTTTTTTTTTTTTTTTTTTTTTTTTTTTTCTTTTCTTTTCTTTTCTTTTTGCTGTATAAAGTTCCACGAACCGTTAGATCTGCTTACACTCAAACAGCATGTGGAGCGATGAAATGCGCATGCTCTGTACACATATGTGGATATGTGTGAGATAGGGATGTTTGTGTGAGAGAGAGAGTGTGTGTGTGTGTGTGTGCGTGTATGTGGGTGTGTGTGTGGGTGTATTTGAGGGTGCGTGCGTGTCCCTGTGCGTAATATGTCATGTGCCTCATTTATAGAATTAGAATCTGTTGAACAGTCAGTATACTGACTTTTTTGAAGGTACAAGAGGTGGAAAATTATTTAGGTATGAAATCCTACAAAATGAAAGGTATATGATTATGATAATGATGATACACAACATTTATATTGCCCCATATTTCTGTTGAGAACATTCAAAGGTGCAGGTATATGTGGTACCAAATTATGACCAAAAATCCTTGCTCATACACTTCTTTTTGTGTAATCTATTTTAGTAGAACACAAAAAATGCTCAACTTTATGCGACAACTAGAGAATCAAAATTACGCAAATACTTTGTTTTATTACTTTGCACACAAAGCCATATAGACACGGCATGTGAAAATAGAATTTTTCTAGATTGTAGAAAGCTAATAAAATCTACACTGATAAAATGTGATGGAAAATGGTTAAGAAAATTTATTTCCTAATTAATAAAAATACCAAACACTACCAGATTGCGATTGTTCTTCATACTGCAAGATATGTCTCCAACTTGTACAATCTCATTTAACCGTTTTAACTGTACCATAGAAAATACATCACATGCATAAGATGCATATGGTCATGTGTCACATGTTGGGGTATAATAAAAGAGTGGAGGCGTTACATTTTGGAGGAAAAATGATCACATTTTTTCACAAAGCATGACAATGATATACAGTCATGAGTTGTGCAATAACTCACATTGTAGATAAATTATCAGGCTATATGTCTGTGAAGTTTCAGCTTTGTTATGCTCTTAGTTTTAATGCAAATATAATTTGAGTGGAGTATGGTAAGGGGTGGAGGATCCTACGGTGGAGGCACGTGTTAAAGCATAGGGAATCCCCATTGTTGTTTTTATTCTTTGTTGCATTATATATATATATATATATATTTTATCTTGCAATAAACATTTTTTTAGTTGTAATCCAAGTGTAAAAGATAGGATTTATGCCCTTTTTAATTGCACTATTTAATTTTTCTCCTTGTTTACACCCTGTAGCGCGGTTAGAATACATAATTTTGTGTTACAAGTTTATATTTTTTAGAAGCATAGTGGTGTGGTCGGGTGGATAAGTCGGCGGACTTACGATCACAAGGTACGCGGTTCGAATCCCGTCCACACCACTAGCATCCTTCGGCAAGGTGTCAACCTTGCACAGAAGAACAGCCTTTGGCTGAGGTAGGTTATGCCGTGTGGAAATAAAATAAAATGAACCTGCAAATTTGCCGTACTTGACCCAAGTGAGGTGAATCGGTACCAGTAGGAAGCAATTCCTTGAATGATGTGAGCGCCTCTCGGGGTAGCCTAGCTAAGCTGGGTAATAATTAGTTAACATTATAAGCGCTTAGAAACAGCAAGGTGGATATATGTGAATATATGTATTAAGCGCTATATAAATGTAACTATTATCATTGTCATTAACACAATCCGAAATGATTCATTCCATTTGGTACAAACAGAGCTACCAAGTCTCACGCATCTTGCATGAGAATCACACATTTCGGGTCCGTCTCACGATCTCACGCAGAATACCCTATTTCTCACGCAAAATGAGAAAAAGTAGCATTATTATAGATTTTTTTTTAACCATTTTGGAGTATCAAAATCATTAATATCGGCAGTTTTGTCGCGCATCAATACCTGGGAGTGCGATGTTTTCAAGCAGGCGATCGTTATAATTATGCAAGATAGCTTAACCACGTGAAACGTGTGTAGCGTGCGCGCGCGCCTCATGTGTGTACAAATCAATACTGCGCGCGCGCATATGTAGTAACGCGCGCCGTGTGCGCACTGCTTTCAAACGATGTAAATGTGATCTCACGCAAATTTTATTTTTGAACTTGGCATCTCTGTACAAAGATTAAGAAATTATTCGCCAGTAAAATTGTGAAGATTTTTAAACCATTTTTCCATGTAACACTCTGTATAGCTTTTATGACACACCCTATACAGGCACAAAAATATGTTAATCATCTCCCTTACAATCTCGGCTTTCAAGAAATATAAACTTTTATACGTGTCCCACTTACTAGAAATAAACTAGAGATGTTTGATTGTGACAATATACATTTTCTACAAATTTGTGGACATGTAACGCATTTTGCACCCAACTCATGACATGTGGCCATATCCTAGTGGCCCATAATTCTGAGAAAGTGGACGGATTGTTCTTCACTGATTTATACGGCATGTACGGTATTAATATTAGAGTCAAAGGCTTTTATGTAGACCCAATTTTTTAATTAGTGAAATTATTTATCCTTAAGCAAGCAGTAGGATGACAAAATGATATTATCTTGTTGACTTACCACGGCTACTTTTGACGCCATGTTGCGTAGGCCAATACTGAACAGCCGATTGTGGCGATATCTGTAAAGCCTACGTGATGATATGTATTGAACGTACGCTAGCTAGCAAAACATTAATATGACCTCCCAGGCACGGGGTCAGGCAGTGCAAACATGGCTACATCCAGTCAATAAACGTGTAGTCATAACCTGCAACAACTCCCGTCTCTGCCTCCATCATTCGGATAATACATGCTGTCAGAAGTTAACTACTAGAAAATAGGAGAATTGAACTACGGAATGGATCATTCAAGCTTCTAAAACAGGCCAGTTCTTTCCAATTATTCGTATTTTAAACTAGTTTACGAAATTGTGATGAGACGGCGAGAGTGAAAATAATGCACTCATTAAGGGCCTGTCCCATGAAGGCGATCGTTGTGGCGACAACCTATGCATGTTAGAACCTGCCAGAATCGTGTCAGAATCGTAGGTGACCGAAGATCATATACGTATCTACGACTTTGTCTACGATAGTCTACGACAACGACTTGCTTCCACACAAACAATAGCATCCGATAATACTGTCGCCTTTAGGTTCGTGATAGTCCTCTCAGTCGCGCATCATAATTTGAGTCGTGAGTGATTTTTGAAAATTTCAAAAATTAGCGGCGACTGTACAGTATCTAAATGGGATGCCAATCCTGGTGTTGGTGAATGTTGGTGGCGACAAAGGCCGTAGCGGCTTAAATTTCACTGGCCGGTAGGTTCAGCGATGCGTGTAACGTACGCTGGAGCGCCACAACCTACAACTGGCCGCCGTTCCGCTGTGCTAAACAAGTTCTATCTGGCGATAATCTACGATAGCACCTTGTCGCGACAAGAGAAGACAGGCTACGGTCATTGACGTCAACCAAACTGACGCCGGCTATTGTTTAACTTGTTGAGCACCCAACGGCGAACAGAATCTTGCTACGTAGCGACAGACGCGGTAACTCACGATCTAAGAGGCGATTTGACCTGCGCATGGTGACGATGGGTACTAAAAAGTAGTTCGTAGGTTGTCGCCACAATGATCACCTTCTGTGGGACAGGCCTTTAAAGGGCCTGTCCCACAGGAGGCGATCGTTGTGCCGACAACCTATGCATGTTAGAACCTGGCAGAATCGTGTCAGAATCGTAGGTGACCGGAGATCATATACGTATCTACGACTCTGTCTACGACAGGCTACGACAACGACTTGCTTCCACGCAAACAATGGACTAACAATGGCTTGTATCCGATAATACAATAGCCTCGACCTTCACGCATCTCGCGGCTCGACTTCTCTCGTCGCAGCTTAAAATCAACCAAAATATGAACTTACGCACGTGGCGATCCTTGCGACTGACACAGGCGATCGAGTGTTTTCTACCTGATGGCGGCCTGTCGCCTTTATATTCATGATAGTCCTCTCAGTCGCGCATTATAATTTGGCTCGTGAGTGATTTTTGAAAATTGGCCGCCGTTCCGCTGTGCTAAAGATGTTCTATCTGGCGACAATCTATGATAGCACCTTGTCGCGACAAGAGAAGACAGGCTACGGATATTGACGTCAACCCAACTGACGCCGGCTATTGTTTAACTTGTTGAGAAACTAGCAGCGAACAGAATCTTGCTACGTATTTGTTGGCGACAGACGCGATAATTCACGATCTTATAGGCGATTGGACCTGCGCATGGTGGCGATGGGTACTAAAAAGTCGCCACAACGATCGCGTTCTGTGGGACAGGCCCTTTATGCAGGTTGATTGTGTGCACGAATAGCGAACAGCTGATTCATTGTTGTTGTATCGTGTAGCGGTCAGTGCATGAATAAGCACAGAGAATCGGCGCATCATGAAAAACATGAATACACAATGAAAATGAACATGAATAGGGCTAGGGTCTAGAGTCATAATTGTTAAAAAGTACGAGAGACCAGACTGTAAATGTTGCATGGTTCATAAGAAAGAAACTAAAAAGATCTCCACAGACACGAATAAATAAAATAAAAGTCAGACACAAACGAAACACTTGAAACATTGTCAAGATGTCTCAGCATCTTACACACATTTCACCGCTAGAATTGAAAGGCAATGTAGCTGAAAACTGGAAAAAGTTTTTAATGCAAAAGTTTACTCAATGTTGCCTCAGGAATGTCAGAAAAAGATGACAAATCTCAGACTTCGATGCTTCTACATGTGATTGGCGATTCTGCCCTGGATGTTTATAATACCTTTGTATTTGCCGAGGGAGAGAGTAAGAAGCTAAAGAAAGTGCTAGTTAGAGAAGTTCGAGGAATATTGCATGCCTAAAAAGAATCTGACATATTAAATTTTTCACTAGGAATCAATTAGTGCGTGAGAGTATTGATTAGTACGCAACTGAATTGCGGAATCTAGCTCAATCGTGTGAATTTTCTTCGTTGAAAGAGAGTTTAATACAGGATAGAATTATCTGTGGTATTTTAGACTTTGGTCTAAGGGAACGTTTGTTGAGGTAAGGTATTCTCAAGTTGGATAAAACGTTGCAAGTTTGTCGTGCGGCTGAACAAACTCGAGTGCAGGCCACAGCACTGAGTTCCACAGGTGAAAACGCCTCAATTCCGGTTGATTATTTCGATAGGACTAAGAAAAAGTTCTCAGGTAATACGTCAAAACAGTCGAAACCTCAGAATGGTGCGAAGCCAAAACAAAGTGGTTCAAGGTCAAAACCACAAAGTCGTGATACTGTACTAAGTGCGGATACGGGCATAGCAAAGACAGATGTCCAGCACAAAGTCAAAATGTAATAAATGCGGTAAGCATGGTAAGCTAAATCATTTTGCGAAAGTATGCCGAAGCAAAGTAGCAAAGGTCAATGAACTTCAGCACTTAGAAGTAGATTCGCAAGGTTTCATGGTTTGTAGTGTAGAGTCAAAAGAATCCAAGAAAGAGTGGATAGTCAAACTGAAAGTGAACGATCAGTTAGTAGACTTTAAACTAGACACATGTGCGCAAGCAAACCTAATCTCTAAAACAGTCTTCAACGGATTAAAACCGAAACCAAAGTTGCAAAAGTCTAAAGTGAAACTAGTAGGATACTTTGATGACAAAGCTACTCCAGTCTTAGGTAGTTGTTGTGTACAAGTTGAGTACAAAGGAATCAAACACAAAGTTTCTTGTCTGGTAATTTATGGAAACAGAAAGCCTCTGTTAGGATAACAGACGTGTCAAGATTTGCTTCTTGTGAAAAGAGTGTTGAATGTTGAACAAATCGAACAGATAGAACAAACAGATCACACGGAACAAATAACAGATCCAGAAGGTGACTGGAATTCTGAAACAGAAATAAAAATAGAAGACTTAAAAGTCTATGTGGATGCTATTGTCGAGAGCATGCCAGTAAACAAATAACAGAGAAGAAATTGTCTCTGAGACCAGAAAAGATGATCAACTGCAAGAACTGCTAGTTTGCAATCAGATATGGTTGGCCAGAAAAAAAGCAGCAATGTCCAGTTAGAATCAGAGGATACTGGAACATCAGAGGTGAACTCTCTGAAGCAGATGGCATCATCTTCAAAGGTAGCAAGATAGTAATACCAAAATCCATGAGAAGGTACATTCTAAACTTAGTGCATGAAGGTCACTTAGGAATAGAAAAGTGTAAGAAGCGCGCAAGAGAAGTTATCGATTGGCCAAGAATCAATGTAGACATAACTGAAATGGTTCAAAACTGTAACGCTTGTTTAACATACAGATCACAGCAACAGGCTCAAACACTTAAAGAAGGAATCCGGGCTGAAATTAAAAAGTTTTGTGAAGTAAAGTAAAAATTTCACAAGCACAACACAGAAAATTTCATCAAAATCGGATGAAAAATAACAAAGTTATGCATATTTTAGGTATTGAATTTTTTTTGTAAAACAGTTCTTGGTAGGTCTTATGAACAGGTCTCACGAATATTTGAATATTCAAATGAGCAAACTGATGATGTCACAGTCCCCCTACTTCTTGTATATTTTATCATATGAAATCCTATTTATCTCATTTTTTCATACATTGCGTATACAGAAAACTGAAATAAGTAAAATCACTTGTGACCTTGAACATTCCACAAGGATTAATCCCTGTCTTATGTCCTTGGGGCAGAAAATCTTGATAATTGGTATTTCATACAATTACATACAAAGAAAGTAGGGGGACTGTGACATCATCAGGTTGCCAATTTGAGAACTGTTTCCTTAAAAAATTCAAAACCTAAGAAAATTCATAACTTTGCTCTTTCTTATCCGATTTTGATGAAATTTTCAGTGTTGTGCTTTTTAGATTTTACTTTATCTTTGTAATAATGCAAACTCCAGCCCGGAGGAGTTCTTTAATCCTCATGCAGTACCAAAGAGACCTTGGGAAAAGGTAGCTGCTGACTTGTTCACACTGAATAACAAAGAATACTTAGTCATAGTAGATTACTATTCACAGTACTTTCAGATATGTCCCTTAACTTCAACAGGTAGCAGAGCAGTGATAACTCATATAGAAGCAGTATTTGCTCGCCATGGGACGCCAATGGAACTGATGTCGGACAACGGACCGCAGTTTGCAAGTCAAGAATTCCAAAACTTTGCAAAAGAATGGGATTTCCACCATACGACATCGAGTCATCATTATCCACAATCCAATGGTCTCGCGGAGAATGCTGGGAAGATTGCAAAAAATCTTATACGCTAGGCACAGCACAGTGGACAGAATATTCGCAGAGCATTACAAGTCTATCGCAGCTCTCCTCTAGCTTGCGGAAAGTCTCCAGCAGAGCTACTCTTCAACTGCAGAATTAGGTCAAATCTTCCAATGGTAGATAATCTCCTAGTAGACCAGTTTACTAACATATTCAAATTGTAAGCATACTTTTTCCTGGCAACGTAGTAACAAGGTATTCAAACAACATGTAAGAACAGAATGAACTACAATACATGGAACCCAGTTTGCATACATAAGTTGTTGCTATGTCGGGCAACCCCCCTGGGAAGCTTTCAGGTTGTCAAGAACAACCTTTGTATAAGAAATAAGCATAAATTTGAATATGTTAGTAAACTGGTATATTACCTCCTACCTTTACATGCCCTTATCTCACTTGTCATCCCGGAGCAATGGTTGCCTAGGCAAATGTTGAGGGATCTTGAAGGGTATTTTGGACTGTACCGCGTTCCGGTCAGAGAAGATTTGTAGACAACTCAAAAAAGCTGACTGCCCTTACCCCATTTAACCAGGCGCGGATCCAAGAAAATCGAATTGAATGCATTTCGGGGGCCCAATTGTCCGAGGACAAAAGCGACTCTATTATGTTTACGCATGGGCCCGATAAATTAATTGTCTGAAATCTGGCTGCGTCCGCTACTGTTAACTGCCATTAAACTAGCATGTTTCATTATATAACATGTCGAGTTTCATATTTTATTAAATACACTACCACAATTGTCATTTCATGATTCCCTTGCTTCCTTTCTGTCACTTAATATTCTTCATTTGAATATTGTTTTTTACAGGAGGGCAATTCCACGGGTTAGTGGACATTGAAAAAAAAAAAGAATTGTGTCTCTTGACTTGATTATTCGATTTATCACCAATCTAATGCCACAGATTTTCATAAATGACATAGGTTATTCATATTCAATTGAAAAAAATGATCATTTTTAATGACTTCTGCTAGATCTCAGACCATCATTAAAATTGCACGTGTGGGACTGGGGACAACAAATTTCACTAAAATGCAAATTACACAAGACTCGTTTAATATTTCTTCTCACAAATTTCACAAAAAGGCCAAGGATAAACACATTTCCATATTTCAGAAGCCACTTGAGATATTATGCGATTACAAGGGGTGAAAAGACCTCTGGAAGTTCACTGGACAAAATGTAATGTGAGTAACCGTTACGTGAGTAACCACTTTATCTGCACCCCTAGTAAAAACCATGTGTTCTTTACTTTTTTAATGATATACAAAGTTTGTCGCCCTAATAGACTTCTTTGAAATGGATATAATCAACTTTCATAAAAGCCTTGTATGAGGACACTTTTCACTTATGTCGACTTTTCATTTTATGCATGTCCAAATCATGTTACGTGAGTAACCAACACATTTTAAAGATTTGCCAGGAGCATAATGAAATTTATCAAGTTTTGTTTTTATACAAAGGATAGTCAGACTGTGTACTTTGTTGAGATAAAAAGATGTTTAGTTCCTATCAATAATAATGGAGTTACAGCTCCAAGTATGAGTCAATGTGTCTCCAAATGTAACGTGAGTAACCGTGGAATAGCCCAGGACAATGTGTTATACTCCAAATTTCGTTCCTACAAATTTATCTTGACTTCATAATTTCTAAAATCGCCCTTAATCTCAGAGGGACTATACAGTGTGTTCCTTAAAGAGGTAACCGAAGTTCAAAGGTCAGTCATTTCAAAAGTATATGGTTTATTTTTGTGATTTGCTTACTAAAATGCTATGTAACTCATCAGCTTTAATTTGAGATATTGCTTACCTTCATATTGTCAATGGTCATAGAGTTAGGGTCCTTTGAATGTGAAAGGTACAAAACGCACTTTTTCCGAGTTTTCGTTTGTAGGGTACAAAACAATATTTTTGTAAGTTTTTGGTTTCATCGTTTTTGGGGGGCTTTTCACACAAAGTTTCAAAGAAATGCAATCTCATTTGCCAAAGGACCTATCTCACTGGCAATGAGATGGGTTCGCAATTATGAGTCTATTGAGTCGTTGAGACATCGCATTGACATCTTCTGAGATTTCAGGGCGTCGTGAGAGAATCGAAAAAAAGTCTTAAACATTTTCAAACCTGTTCGATTTCTTTTAATCGCTCTCAAGTTACTACAACGTCTCTGCGACGTCGTGGATACTTATGGGACGTCGCGGCAACCCCGCAGAGACGTCACAGAGACTTGCTCGCGTCTGAAAGAATTCTACTAAAAGATTGAACATGTTTGACATTTGTTTGGTTTTCTCGCGACATTCTGGAGACTCAAGAGACGTCTCGGCGACCCCTCTGAGACTACAGAGACTCATTATCGAGAAAGCATCTCATTACCAGTGAGAAACCCACTTTACCAAAGAAGATGACATTTCATTGAAACTTGCTGAAAAAGACCCAATGACACCAACTACTTTAAAAAGGTTTAATTCATACCCTACAAACCAAAAACTTGGAAAAAATGGGTTTTGCACCTATCACCTTCAAAGGACCCTAACTCTGTGACCCATGACAGTTTTGACGTAAGCAATGTGTCAAATTAAAGCTGATGAGTTACTTATTATTTTAGTGAAAAAAATAACAAGAATAAATCATGTATTTTCTAAATGAATGACCTTAGAACTTCGGTTACCGTTTTTTAGGAACACACTGTATAATTCATGTTTTAAGTTTTGCTCTCTTTTTCTGTGGGATCCTTATATCTCAGGTTACTTTTTTTTTTTTGGGGGGGGGGGTTAACCTCAAATGAGGCATTTATTGATATCAACATAACATATCACAAACACAGACGTCAACTTTATAATATTTAAAGTTTCTGGAAGTATTAGTTTCCTTTTAATTATTATTCTTGTATTTATATTTCTCTCTCTCCCTCAAATACATATCTTAGTTTTAACATTCTGTCATCGAATCCATATTTGTTTCGTAAAATCAACATTTTGTATATACACCAAAAAGCTGCAGTTATACAACGTCTGCTTCTTCCGTACTACCAATCTTAGACAAGAATGTCAAACGTGTCTGTTACAACATATTCAACATATGCAAAGAAATGTCTATTTAATTCACATTCAAGAGCGCACGCCTATAAATAGACCTCAATAGACCATTGTGTTAAAAATGAGTTAAAAATAAGTGTTTATAATGACATTCTTCAGACTTTAGGCTTTACTTGGTCATATATTTTTCTTAATCTTGTGAAAGTAGGGAGGTTGTTCTGCTTTTTTTTCTGTTAAAGGGGCTGCAGTAAAACAATACACTTAATAGACCTAAATTGGCAACACTTTGGGAGTAGGGGAGACCGGGGACAATTGTAACACTTTTTTCCAAATTTGACTTATCAACTTTATTATAACTAAATACTTGCTTAAAACTAAGTAAAACGAAATTTGGATATCTTAGCTCGACATATGAATAGGTTTCGGTTGAGTAAAACTATTTATTTTGCAGCCATTATCATTTCAAAACACGAGGTCGAGTGTTACAATTGCCCGACGTACGGGGCAATTGTAACACATGAAATTGTAACATTTTGCTTTTCTTTATCAAAGCTATGCACTTGACAGATCCAAGATTTAAACAACATTAATCACATCAGTTAATTACTATAAAACATGACAATGCTTGAATTAAGTTACATTATATTTTCCACTTGTTATATACATGGCATGGGATTATTGCAGAAGTTTACGTGCTCTATACGGGCGATGACAGCGCGCTAAATTGTCCTGGGGCTAGGTACGGGGCAAAAGTATTTCCTAAACGGCATTGTTACTATTGCCCCTGTGGTGGGCGACCATATTTGGAGAGATTTTTTTTTCTATCTTAGCTTAGGTATTCATCGTTGAAACGTTAGCAAAATATGGCCTAAGAACATAATTTCTAAATATATAAAAATGACAGCCGTAGCTCATCCACATATTTGTCCAGAAGAAAAACAATGGGTAATGTGAAATATTACTTTCCTACTCAAAAAAACGATTTTTCTGCTGTAGAAAGTTCCACGAACCGTTAAATCTGCTAATACTCAAACAGCATGAGGAGCGATGAAATGCGCATGCTCTGTACAAATTTTAAGTTTTTAGCGTGTTTCTGCTCGGGATGGGAGCCCCTGTTACAATTGCCCCGTGTTACAATTGTCCCCGGTCTCCCCTACCTTGAGCAACTAATAAAGTTCTGCCAAAATCCCACTGGGACCAAATTCTGATCTCTAAATGGACTCATCTGGACCATTGATGATACCTTTCAATGTACCATTGACAAAATCTGTTAAAATACTTATCATTGATTTTATTATTGATAATTTTAACAACAATGACGTCATCTTTAGCTTTAATATCATACAACAACAGGTTTATAGACTAGATCTATTTATAGGCGTGCGGCCTCAATAAACGCTTCGTCTTTCACATGACAGTAAGGGCAGCATTCATCGTCTGCTAGCAACCATTTATAAAGGTTATTTTAACAGGTTTAATATCATACAACAACAGGTTGAAATTGAATTTCTCGTAATTTGAAATCCTTGATATATGGTAAGTTTCTATTAAATACTGAATACCAATTAATTTCAGTGTGAACGAAATTTTCCCAATAAAGGTAACATCTGTATGTAAATGTCTGCTTAAAATTAATGATATAAAATGATTTTTTTTTAATTACTGTGTATTTATGTAATTATGAATAGTATTTTGGATACAATTAAAGTGTTGCCAACTTTTTTCAGTTTATTTGTTGCATTGTATATTTTGTTTCATACACAAGATATAAAAACACACTTTAAAGCTGGTGTATAGTTTTGGGAGAAGGATACATTTGATTTGGATTCACAGGTAGACAATATGAAAGACTGAATCCTATAACTAATAAAGAAAGTTATATTTCATGAAATCTTGTTTTAGTGTCTTTATTTCACGATATAAATATAAAACGAGATAAGTCGGGGATCCGACTCATCTCAGTGTGCACTAGGTATTCACGTGGAAAACCAATGTGGATTCTTTTATGTGGGTGATACACAGATCGCTACGCTCCGTTAATGCGGGAAGTTCGGGGGACTGGACACCCCAGCAAAGGTCTCAAAAACCGTTACATTATGTTTGGGTTCAAACATTTTCAATGAAATTCACCGGAAATCGTGAAAGGAATGTCACAAAATCTCTCACACATATCTTTTAGTGCAATGTGATCAACATGAGGCTATATTTAATCGGTTTCATGCCGATTCCTTTTTTTGTTACCAAAACTATACACCAGGTTTAACATGTCTAATGTTGACATATTTATGATTTTGATCCAAGATTCAATTATTACATTCTCTGTTTCGCATTTCACTCTGCTGCTTCATATATTGGTATGACGACATCAGTATTTATAAAATCATACGCCTTCCTACGCATGACGAACTGACCGTTCGGTTCATTTGTGCCGGGCGGAAGAAGGGCGAGATAAACAGGGGTATCTACCCCCTCATCGGGTGTGATCTTGGGACAATAGTCGTTCTCTTCTGGTATGAAAGCAGTCATGTCCGTCCGTACGAGACCCGGGCAACACTGAAAATCGATTACATAATTATTTATTATAGTATTTTTCATAATTATCGATTTCATTATATTCTACTTTTTTGATAATGATATTACCGGGATTAAGCGTCTACGCACATAAACATTTATTGGGACCTTCATTGAAGGGCATTAAAAGTTTGATAGTAATTATAAGAATAATGATGAAAATGATGCCGATAGGAATAATGATGATAATAACAATGATAATGACTATTGTAGAAATAATAATAACGAATACAATTAATCATTGTAATAGTGATGATAATGATAATAATAACAATAGGCATAATAACTAATATGAATAAACCTATTGAATACGGGGACTTCACTAGAAAAATAAACAAAAATATCGATTATATTATCTGAATGAATATATCCAGATGTTATATTTGTAAGGAAAACATATCAAGCAAGCAAAAAAGAGATACTAAACTATTTTAATTACGATACATTAGAGTTTTGAAAAATATATAAATTACAATTATACTGGTTCTGCGCATTATACTTATTTGACACAGAGCAGAAATGGCATGACTGTTTAAAAAATTACTACATACCGCATTGACGAGTATATCATCTCTTGATGTATCTCCTGTGATCATCTGAGCCTGTATCTTACACAGAACAATCACACCAAGTTTGCTTACACCGTAATTGAGTTCGAAAGATTCTGTCCATCCTGATTCAATTGTATTTGATTTAGCTCTGGACCTTCAGTAAATTGCACAAAAAACAAACAAAAACAAACAAAAAAAAGTTGTGTTTTTTTTTTACATTTTAAACTGTTTTTTTTTTTCCCTTATATCTCGAATTATTTTGCTCAATTATAATAGTGCACTGAATAAAAGCAGTGAATCCAGAGTCGCATAATAATAACAAAAATCAAAAGCGGAGCAATTGTCGCCAGTGCAATATTGTAGTGGAATCCTCTATCACGTCCACTCCATGTGCTCACAGATATTTTCATGACCGTAGTGAGAATTAGTTCACTGTGATAGGGGAATTACCTGAAGCAAATACAAACGAATTATTTTACAATATACCTTATGTATATGACGTCATAATCTCATAGCGCCCTCCCTCAGAGGATATAGGAATACGCGTAAACGGACTTGTGAGTGATGCGCCAGCTGCAGATCACAAACGCGTTCAAGGCAATGGCCTCAGCCTCTAAGATGGTATATAGAAAAGATACAAGATATAAGATGGTATAGAAAAGGCGAACTTACTCTAAGAATTCATTCATGAGATCCACAACGTCTTTTTCGCATTTGGCTTGTCGGAATTTACCTCTGACGTCATCATTCATACCATTTCTGAACGTCTCATACCCTCCCCAGCTTGCTACATGCACAATCCTAAGAACAAAAGAAAACAAGATGAGATAATTTAACCTTTATGGCGCAGTCACGTGTATGATGCAATAGCCAACGCACAGTATGCGCTGGGTGCGCGTTACTCATTCGTCGAGCACGCTTAGCCAACACAATGCATTCGTTGCGTTTTTATTGTGTTGTCTGTGTATACGCTCTGTTTGCGCGTTCTCGGCAATTTTCACAAATTTCAATGCGCGTTTCTTGCGTGTGTACACGTGACTGACGCATTAATTAATAGCTTATATCGTGGGTGTTAATGATAGAAAGTTTTCTTTATAAAAGCTGTTAAATGAAAGTACGGGAATTGACGTCATAGACGGGAGTTCGGGGGATGGCACATAATTAATGGTTGAGGGCATGCTACTGATATTTCCTTGTTTTGGGACGGTCGGACGACAGTGAGTTGTGATGATAAATGTATTTTTTTTTGATGAGCCTAATGTTGTAAGTAGACAATTATGATGTAATTCCTTCAATTATATGTTGAATGATGAACGGTGATAATATCTATTAATTATGATGATGTTTAGAGGTGTAAATTTGATGAGTAAGATATTTATCGGAAGACGTTTGTAGTATGAGTATGCATACAGTTTAGCATAGCATAGCTTATTAGGGCCGTCACGTGCAAACTCAGTGACCGGAAATAGCCACGCCTTTTTTTGGTAATATGAATTTATACATGTGGGTAGTGATAAGGCTATATGATTACAGTCCATGCTTATTGTTTTCTGTAAGCAGTTATAAATTATAATACATGTAGTTTATATGTGCTCATTTAAGAATAATGAGCTAGATGAGTCATTTAAGGGAATTTATGACAATATATCAAGTCAGATAATATATTGTTTTTACAGGCATTTTGCATATAAAGGAAAACAGAAATGTGTCTTTAGTTTTGAATGCTAGAGAGCTTTTTTATTTACAGTTGTAAACATATCTGATAACTAAGTGATTATGAATACAGAATTTATTTTGAGAGAAGTTACATTCGAGCTGACACAAATGATAACCACAAACAAGTCAGTTCATATTCAGAGATATGCATTTATGAATTGAGACCAGCTCGACAGACAATGCAAGACAATGTTTATATTGTATGGATAAGCAAATATGTACGAGTATTCCAATATTGATTGGATGTTTATTTTATTTGTTTTGTTCAATTACAGATTAAACCATGCTGATATGCGCAGATGTACTGTCAGCGTGGTCTCATTACTGGGCCAATAGAACCTGTGTCAAGATTAATTATTTATCTTCAATGTAGTCATGGTCTGTCCCCCAACAGTGGGATTGCGGTGAAGGACGCTCAGGGTGCTATCTCACTTCGCGGAGACGTCTCCGCGACAGAATAGAAATTTCGTCTCCGCGACGGATAAATAGTATTTTCTAGATGGAAGATAAAAATGCTTAAATTGGAAATTGGTTGTAATTATGAAGAAATATTAGCTTTCGTTTTATATGTAATTTTGGTTTTTCATATTCTCGGTACGGTCTGGGACTTTAACCCTAATAAGACTAGGGGAGGGGCGTGATGATGCCCCCCTTTCCGTGCCGAAAATTTGCACGATGTAGTATGCATGGTAATCTACAAGACTGCGCCGTTAATTTTTCCGGAAATAATATTGATTTATTTTATTATATAGTTATGCTGAATTTATGCATGAAATCATACTTTGCCCCTCTAATGAGAAATAATTAAAGCTCCTAGAATACTAATTTTGTATTTAATTGTTTATAATATTATTTAAGTAATGTATTTCTTTGTTATTTTCGACTCTTTGTTTTTCTTTGTTTTTTTTCTTCGCAAAAAATTAATACAAAAAAACATTTTGAAAGAGCATATAATAATGCTCTAGAATAAAATTGATTTAGGCATGAAGTGAAAAATGTATAATCATATTCATTTATGAATAAAGTGTGAAGACAAATTCCACCCTTTGTATTA
>CALNVZ010003429.1:18210570-18226116 GCA_940671915.1 Paracentrotus lividus | reverse complement strand
TACCTGCGCCTATTGAATGTTCTCAACAGAAATATGGTTGCAATATAAATTCCTGTGGATCATATCATATACATTTCATTTTGTAGGGATTTCATACTAAAATAATTTTCACTCTTGGCACCTTAAAAAAAGTCAGTAATGAGCACTATGACAATTTACTACGACAATGAACACGCCGCACCCTCACTCAAACACACACACACACACAACACACACAACACACAAACAACACACACACACACACAACCACACACACACCACACAACCCACACACACAACACACACACACCCCCACACACACATCCTCCTCACACACATGCACAAACACATATGAAATAATGTACTGCATGATAAATCCTTCTCCTTTAACAGCAGAATACTTTAAGCATATAGAAAAGTTATTATACGCTATTAGAAAAATCTAGAATCTCTGGAAACAAAATACAATGGTGATATTAATTTGTTGCCATTCAACTATCAAAGAATATAACAACGTGTGAATATAAGTTGATCACTGATTCCTTTTAAGGTGGACAGATCGAACAAAGGTATCGGCCTGGCGAATCGTTCGAGCTCTCTGTCGCCATTTTGGAAAAGAGGAGTCGTGTACCTAACTGCTCGTATGAGGGGCGGGGTAAAGCCGTCTGTTGAGCTGCTCCAGAAAGAAGTCTCAATCCAAGTTTCATGTTCTAGACGTCACTGATCAGTCTCCAATCGACAAGCTTCGAGCAGTGATTGGAAAAAAGAAACATACGTGGGATTGCAGTTCTAGTCAACAATGCCGATTGCCATGGTGAGCATAGACAGAATTATCACACTATCCATATTTAATTCTTCTTTTCATTACGTAAGTTCGAGGAAAGGGACTTGATTTTGCATTTGTGAAATTAACCGTCAATATCGTTTTATAAATCTCATTTGTAACATAAGCTGCAATAGTTGTGTTTGAATAAGTACTTGTTACAAGAAGAAATCAATGGTTTTCTTGACGTTCTGATGGCTCAGTAAGACACACCACTCTCATGAGCATGCAGTTCGGGTCACTGATGGCATTAACCGCCTAATGGTTGACAATATTAAAAAAAAAAAAAACAAAATCAACTGTCAATAGTCGTTTTTGATGAAGGCTTGACACAGTCAGAATGAATGATATTTAAAATTTTGTATTTTCTAGGGGACTCGCACCTTTACGAGCATGTAGTTCGGCGTTCATTGGCGCAAACTTTTTGGAGTCCTTGAGGTCAGCCGAAGTCTCATCCCCTCGTTAGATCTGGAGGAAGTATATTTATGAATTGTAACCTGCAACAGGCTCGTAAAAGAAGTACCGAAGTGTGACGTACGTAGGCCACATAATAAATATATACTTTTTTTATATAAATTCATATCTTGGAGGAGCAAGATAGAAAAACAACCCAACAAGCAAAACAACAACAATGGAAAAAAAACCCAAAATTCTGCAGTCCAATCTTTCTATTTCAATGTAAATCACTCATTATAACCAGGTCAGTACCGTAAAAGATTACCAATGTATGACGTCATTAAAAAGAGGATTTTGCATTTCACTATTGTTTTTATAATCACATCTTCGAGGAGCATGAACAACAACAACAAAAAAAAAAAAAAAAAAAAAAAAAAGAGAGAGAGAAAAAAAAGAAAACAAAACAAAAACATTCGAGCGTCCAAAGTTCTTTTCATTTTCTTTGTTTCAATGTATACATCACTTTGCCAGCCTAATCTCTATGCCTCCAGTCTGTGGATTCGCCCCCCTTTTTTACTGAACCTGTAGAGAACTTTAAACGGAAAGTTAGGAGACGTCTCCGCGACAGAAATAGAAATTCGTCTCCGCGACGGATAAATAGTATTAGAGACGTCTCCGCTACAATTTATGAAAAAAAAAATCCGTCTCCGAAATTCAGGAGACGTCCGAGAACTCTCGGTGTGTCTCTAATACAGTATTTCATTAAAAAGGTGATCGAACCTCAACCAGGCCATCCCTCCCAAGTACTCGAAAAAGTACCCCTATTATATTGGCGCGGCTGATGGCGTCAAAAAATGTTAACGGAATGCTACATGCTAAATGTTGAATGAATTTGCCCTTTCATTTCATAACAATCGAATTCTAGCACACATAGGGTCAATTGATATGACATAGCAATACAAACGTGTTTTCTAAAGGCGAAACCCAATCATGCCTGGCAGTAGCATTCCCTTAAACTTCTTTGACGTCATCAACCGCGCCATTAAAATAGGGGTGACTTTTCGAGTATTTGGGAGGGATGGCCTGGTTGAGGTTCGATCATCTTTTTATGAATACTGTTATGAAAATTTAATTTATTTTGGGGGTATTTATGTTATACGCCTACTTAGCTTTCAATCGATGTAAGGTTGTATTTACTCCGTTTGTATTTCCTACTTAATGAAAATACGAAACACTACCAGATTGCGATTCATCTTCATGCTATAAGAAATGTCTCCCATTTGTACAATCTTACTGAACCGTTAACTGTACCATGGAAAATCCATCACATGCGCATAACATGTATATCTTATTTGCCTGCAATCCTGAGAGAGTGGAAGGGATCTTCGGTGATCGAGCCGCCAGGATGCCGCTGATTTATAGTATAGGTTTTCCCAGTCAAGTGTAAACTATCTCCGATCAATTTGATATTTCTTACAAGCAATTTCGTCCGAAATGTGATCGCGATTAAAAATCTAAACGTTAATTCAATTGACCGATAGCTCCGTTCCATCAGGTATAGTTTAAATTGAATGAACAAAAACGTATTCGATTGCAAAGAGTCTAAAATTGACTTGGAAAACCTATATTATAGTCAGATGTATACCAAGTTTGTGAATGGGTGGAATTATTGATCCCAGTACATGCAGTAGAAGGGCAAAATAATATGATTTTATTGACTCACCACAGCTACTTGAGACGCCATGTTGTGTAGGCCAATGCTGAGCAGCCGATGTGATCATGAAAAGTTTGCTATATGATATTAGTTTACTAAAAACGGACTTCGTAATGTCAAATATCAGATGGTTTACGTGAGTATAAGATGTAAGTAGACACCTAGCTCCTCACCTCTCTCGATCACACACACACACACACACACACACACATATCCACTCTCTCTCTCTCTCTCTCTCTCTCTCTTTAAATACACACTCTCTCCCTCTCTCTCTCTCTCTCTCTCTCTCTCTCTCTCTTGCTTACTCTCTCTCTCTCAATATCTATCTCTCTCTTTCGCTCTCTCTCAATATATATCTCTCTCTCTCTCACACACACACACACACACGCACGCTCTCTTTCTCTCTCTCTCTCTCTCTCTCTCTATCTTGCACTTTCACTCACTGTGAGCGAACAGTTATATGAACTGAATTGTTTTAATTAAGCAAACACACACCACTATCAGATATTGTTATATACTAGTACTACATAGCTATATAGCTAGTTGTGTCTTCATGAAATTAATATATCTATCTTTTATCTTGAGTGACCGATGCTCCAAAATTCTTAGTGGAGTGGGGTATAACACAGTGGGCCATGTCGATCAGCAGGATTTTTAAGGAAAAAAATTGTGGTATCATACTAAAATGTGAAAATCAATCATCTCCCCCCCCCCCCTCATGAAATTCTGGATCCACCACTGTCTTTAGCCTGTATTATGATCTCCTTATTTTAACTGCTCATCATCCAAGATGTTCGATGATTTCCCCTTTCACATTTTTGTGATTTCAGGTCATGCTGATCAAACATATTGTGTGTAATCAGTGAGTATTAAATACAACCATCAAAACCACCCATTTAGACTACTGTATGTAATCAATGATTTGACATAAAAGTTGATATGTCGATGCCAATATCTGCTATGATTCAATGCAAATATCATGATACATTGTAAGTTGTGGGCGTGCCATATGTGAATGGTTTGCACCAGTTCCCCCCCCCCCCACCCCTCACTCTCTTGTCTGTTGTCTCTCTTTCTCTCTCTCTTCTCTTTAATTGTTTCTATAGTTCCCCCCCCCCTCTCCTCTCTCTCTCTCCTCTCTCTATCTCCCTCACTCTTTAGTTTACGTTTGTCAAACGTGGGCAAAAATTCGTCAAAAGTGGGTTTGTAAATTTGTCATGCTATTACAACGATCACTTTACGTACAAAAAACGCTTACTTATTAAACTACAAAAATACAAATATAGCTTAATTATAAAAAACTTAATTTCAATATAATTCAATTATAAATAACTTAATTATAACAAAATGAGTTATAATTAATATTATTAATTAATACAAAACTTTGATTAACTATGTTGATAAAAATTAACTCAATGGTTTTGCTTACTCTAAGTTCTGGTACCAACTCATTGTTGTGCATAACTTATGTTACTTCTAAAGGACATTTGAATATATTACTATTATTGGGTATGTTTGTTCATATTGAATGTTATATTATGTTTATAAACGGAAATAAATTGAATCCTTGAGGACACCAGAAGAACTAAGAAATAGAGATAATGCAGAAAAAAATAATATTGAAAAGAAAGATAGATGTTTCGGCGTAACCCGCTTCCTGTCAATGAATATTACATACAAATAGACCAGTTTACTAACATATTCAAATTTTATGCATACTTTTTCCTGGCGACGTAGTAACAAGGTATTCAAACAAGCTGTGATAAAACAATGAACTACAATACATGGAATCCAGTTGGCATACATAGTTGTTGCTATGTCGGGCAACCCCCTGGCAAGCTTTCTGGTTGTCAAGAACAACCTTTGTATAAAAAGTATGCATAAATTTGAATATGTTAGTAAACTGGTCTATTACCTCCCACCTTTACATGCCCTTATCTCACTTGTCATCCCGGAGCAATGGCTGCCTAGGCAAATGTTGACGGATCTTGAAAGGTATTTTGGACCAGTGGCGGATACAGGATTTCAGGATAGGGCGGCCACCAGGCCGAATAGGGGGCGCCGCTGAAATTTTCAGATTTTAATGTGTACAGTCAATGAGCGGTTTTCAAATTATGGGGGCGCGTCCCCTGCGCCCCGCCTGGATTCGCCACTGTTGGACTGAACCGCGTCCGGTCAAAGAAGAATTGTAGACAACTAAAAAGAGCTGACTCCCTTTTTAATAGTAATCTCCCATTTAACTGCCATTAACCCAGCTTGTTTTATTATATAACAGTCGAGTTTCATATTTTATTAAATAAACTACGCCAATTGTCATTATCATGATTTCCTTGTTTCCTTTCTGTCACTTAATATTCTTCGTTTGATTATTGTTTGTTTGATTTTTTTTACACGACGATGTGTTATACTCCACATTTCGTTCCTACAAATTTATCTTGACTTCATAATAATTAAATTGCACTTAATCTCGGAGGGACTATATAATTCATGTTTCAAGTTTTGCTCTCTTTTTCTGTGGGATTCTAATATCTCAAGTTACTGTTTTGGAGTTTGTTTGTTTTTCAACCTCAAATGAAGCATTAATTGATATTCAAACATAAATCATGTAAAACATAAACAAGTCAATTGTTGTATCATAAACAAACGTCAAAATATATAACATTTAACATTTCTCTGGTATTTATTGTTAACTATTTTTCTGTTTTTTACTTCTCTTTCTCAAATACATTATCTTAGCTTTCATTCTGTCATCGAATCCGTATTTGTTTCGTAAAATCAATGTTTCGTATATACACCACAAAGCTACAGTTAAACAACGTCTGCTTCTTTCCGTACTACCAATCTTATTTAAGATTTAAGAATTTAATGTAAAAAGATATAGTAATGTAAAACGTGTTTGTTACAACGTATTCAGCATTTATGCAAAGAAATGTCCATATAATTCACAATTCAATAAACTCATGTATTCATCTTCTTTCACAAACAGTGAGGGCAGCATTCATCGTCTCGTAGCAAACATTTATAAAGGTTATCTTTAACAGGTTCAATATCATAAAACAGTTTGAAATGAATTTCTCGTAAATTTCTATTAAATACTGAACACCAATTAATTCAGTGTGAACGTAATTTTCCCAATAAAGGCAACATCTGTATGTAAATTTCTGTTTAAATGATATCAAATGGTAAATGTAAAAAAAAAAAGTCACTATCTAATAATTTTATGTAATCATGATTAGCATTTTGGACACTATGAACGTATTGTCAACTTGTTTCTGTTTATTTGTTGCATTGCACACTGTTAGAAAGCTGGTTTAAAAATTTCGCTGTTTTAAAAAAAAAGTTGGTTTTAAAAGTTAAAACATTTTTGTTTAACATTTAAACATTGTTGTTTAAAACCAGAAAGCGAGGTTTTATAGCCTTCAACAAGACCTGTTTATAGATTATTAAACATGTTTTGTTTAAAAAGGCCGAGGCAAGTGTCACGTGATAGTCATGAGCTAATGGCATCGCTCGTTACATGCAAGGTAAATCGCGCAACATTTCAATCATGGCGGAGGACTTATGCCTCACACGTTGAAAAAAGAGGATATATATGTGTCGGCTCAGGCGTCTGCCTTTATATTTCGAAAAGTCGTGGGTTCGATACCCGGCCGCGTCATACCAAAATAATTGGAGCGTTTTTATTTTGGGAGCCGGAGCGTTAAACAATACTGTTTGATATTTTAAAGAATTTTCTCTTAAACCAATGATGTTTTTAACATACCATTAATCAACATGTTGTTTAAACTTTAAACAACAAGAATGTTAAAGGTTTAAAACAACTAAGGGTTTGTTAAATTTTAAACAACGCTGTGCGATTCACCGGTTAACACGCAGTTGTTTAAGATTTTAAACTTGTTTAATTTTTCTAGCAGTGTATATTCTGTTTCATACATAAGATATAAAGACACATGTCGAATTTTGACATATTTATGATTTTGATGCAAGATTCAATGATTACATTCGCTGTTTTGCACTTCACTGTGCTGCTTCATATATTGGTATGACGACATCAGTATTCATAAAATCATACACCTTCCTACGCATGACGAACTGACCGTTCGGTTCATTTGTGCCGGGCGGAAGAAGGGCGAGATAAACAGGGGTATCCGCCCCCTCATCGGGTGTGATCTTGGGACAATAGTCGTTCTCTTCTGGTATGTAATCAGACATGTCCGTCCGTACAAGACCCGGGCAACACTGAAAATCGATTAAAGAATTATTTATTATAATATTTTTCATAATTATCGATTTCATTATATTCTACTTTTTTGATAATGATATTACGTGGATTCTGCGTCTGCGCACAAAAACATTTATTGGGACATTGATTAAAGGGTATTAAAAGTTTGATAGTAATTATAAGAATAATAAAGAAAATTATGCCGATGATGATAATAATAATTATAGTGATAATACTAACAAAAACAAATAATCATTGTAATAGCGATGATAATAATAATAATAACAATAATAACTAATAAGACTAAACCTTTTGTATACGGGGATTTCATTAGATTTTTTTTTAATATCAATTATATGATTTGAATGAACGTATCCAGATGTTATATTTATAAGGAAAACATATCCAGCGAGGAAAAAAAAGACTAAAATATTTTAATTACAATACATTAGAGTTTTGAAAAATATGCAAATTACAATAATACTGGTACTGCGCATTATACTTATTTTACACGGAGCAGAAATGGCATGACATGGTCAAAATGTACTACATACCGCATTGACGAGTATGTCATCTCTTGATGTATCTCCTGTGATCATCTGAGACTGTATCTTACAGAGAAGAATCACACCAAGCTTGCTAACACCGTAATTGAGTTCGCGAGATTCTGTCCACCCTGATTCAGATGTATTTGTTTTAGCTCTGGACCTTCAGTAAATTGCAAAAAAAAAATTGTGTTTTTTACATTTAAACTGTTTGTTTCTTATATCTCGAATAATTATATTTTGCTCAATATAGTGCATTAAAGCAGTGAATTCAGTCGCCAGAGCAATATTGTCGTGGAATCCTCTACTACTTCCATTTTATTTCTGCACAAATACTTTTCAAGACTGTAGTCAGAATTGGTTCACTGTGATAGGGGAACTACCTGAAGCTAATAGGAAAAAAATGTTTTACAATATAACTTGTGTATATGACGTCATAATTCATAGCGCCCTCCCTCAGAGGATATAGGAATACGCGTAAACGGAGTTGTGAGAGATACGCCAGCTGCAGATCACAAACGCGTGCAAGGCAATGGCCTCAGCCTCTAATATGGCATATAGAAAAGATACAAGATATAAGATGGTATACAGTCTGTGTAAAAAATAAATGGTACAGTCGGCGAAAAATAATTTAGGTGTGAAATCTTCTCATATTATGTGTGTTTGTGGTACCAAATTAAAGCAAAAGATTTTTCTTGCTGATGCGCTTTGTTCTGTATAATTTGCTTTCGTAGAACAAATGTTATGCTAAGTTTTGTGCGACAAGGAACAAATCGAAATTACGCACTTCTATTGTTCTGGAGCGCTTAATTCACGGTCATTATGCGAAATCATACACAAAAGGCATGGGACGGCGTGTGAAAAATGGATTTTCTTGATTGTAGAAAATTAGTCATATCTCAAAAATACTGCTGCAAATGTAATGAAAAAATTGCAGATGAAAGTCTGATTACCCTGATTTTGAAAGTACTAAACAATACAGGTTGTGATTTACTCTCATGCTATAAAAAAAATGTTTTCCACTTGTACCATTTTATTTGACACAGACTGTATAGCAAAGGTGAACTTACTCTAAGAATTCATTCATGAGATCCACACGTCTTTTTCGGACTTGGCTTGTCGGAATTTTCTCTGACGTCATCATTCATACCATTTCTGAAGGTCTGATACCCGCTCCAGCTGGCCACATGCACAATCCTAATAACAAAAGAAAACAAGAAAGAGAATTCACCATTTATGATGCATTGCCATCGCACAGAAGCGCTGGGTGTGCGTTACCCATTCGTCGAGCGCTCGTAGCCAACACAATGCATTCGTTGGGTTTTTATTGTGTTGTCTATGTAATACGCTCTGTTTGCCGCGTTGTCGGCAATTTTCACAAATTTCAATGCGCGTTTCCTGCGTGTGTACATTTGACTGCCGCATTCATTTGACTGCTGATGTTGTACGAAATAGCAATGACGCATGTCGAGAGGATGGAGCAGAGAATATCTGTGCACGTTCGGAAGTGGCTTGGCGTCCCTCCATGCACAACGAACATAAGCTTCTACGGCCATTCCACAAAGCTGAAGCTACCCTAAGTGCACTTACAGAGGAGTTTAAGGTGAAGAAGGCTCACATGTTCTCGACACTGAGGGACTCCAGTGACCAGTTTGTTAAGGGGACTGTGCAGATATCCGCACAGGACGGAAGTGGAATGCCCAGCAAGAAGTTGAGGACATGGAATCTCGGCTGAGGCACAAAGATATGGTTGGTCCTACGCAAACCAACAGAGCAGGGCTAGGCATGAATCCAACCCAGTACTTCTTCAAGGCAACCACAAAGATGAAGCGGAAGATGGTTTCGGATGAAATCCGTCGCAAAGAGGAGGAACATCGTATTGCTAAAGCAGTGGGCCTGGTGCAGCAGGGAGCCTGGTGTCGATGGAGTGCGTAGAACCACGGTCCCTGTCCGTGGAGAATATATGGAAGATGGAAACAGGCACACTCAAGTTCTTGCTACGAGCAACCTATGACGTTCTTCTTCTCCACACAACCTGAAGAAGTGGGCCAAAACCGAGAATGAGAACTGCCACAAATGTGGAAAAAGGGTTCACTCAGGCACATTCTATCAAATTGTCAGTCCCATGGGAGGAGAATATAGAGATAGCCCATGAATACAAGACATCCAATTATCCGGACTTATCTCAGAATGAAGGAGGGGGCTGGAAGGTCAACTACCACCCAGTGGAGGTTGGATGTAGAGGATATGCGACAAAGTCTCTACTCACGTTCCTCTCGAGGATGGGAGTAACCAACAGAAGAAGCTGGCTGGGGATCTGACGGAGACTGCTACAAGGTCCTCAGCGTGGATTTGGAACAAATACAAAGCCAGTTTACCAAAAGAACAGCTGAAGGTGGCATCTTATCCGGATGCTGCTGGCCCGCCCTCCTGCACACATAGCCATATCGAGGATAATGGGCCGAAATGGCTGGCAGGAGGACCTCGACTGAGGATTCAGCTGTTCCGAAGGACAATTGCCTGCACAAGGTGCGTGTTTTGATTATCTAGCTTGTCTTGGGATTTCGGTGAAGGACGCTCACTGTCCGTTTTAAAGTTTCTCTACAGGTTCGGTAAAAAGGAAAAAAATCCAGTAGACTTGGAGCATTAGGAATTAGGCTGGCCAAAAGTGATGTACACTGTTGCTCATATAGGTTGGATATTTTTTATGTGATTCAGCAACATCTTTTTGCTCCATCTTTAATTTCTTGAAATGGTTTGTCCTCACTTCCACTTTTCAGGGCCATAGCTATATTTTGGACGTTCCCCCGACCATTCCCGGGAATTGACAAACAAAATAAATTTGTCATCCCCCACAATGCCCATTTTCGCCATTTTTTCTCATTTTGGGGCCCCTTTATTCATTTACCCGGCTGACCAAGGACCCCTCCATCCTACCCCTGCCAAATGCGTCTGAAGTAAGGGGTTGATAATGTTCTTTACGTTAAATTAAAATTTAGGGTCACAGGATTTGGTCTCTTGTCTAGGGGAGGGGTTGAAGTAAAAAGTGAGATCCAAGAAAAACTGAAATATTTTATCCCACCATTATGGTCAAAACAAAGGAAATAAAAAACAACCATAAATACTTAATTATTATCATTTTCCCTCTAATTTTGTTTCAGCTTTAATGAAAAGGATGTATGGTGACTATAGTCTTTCTTTCATTATGATTCATGTTTGGCTGATATTCTACAGTACATTTTTTGGGAAGATAGAAATTTCCACTTTGTAAAAATGAATAAAATCAATTTTCAGCAACAATCGAAATAAACTTTGACCCTTCCCCTAGACAAGAAATCAAAGTCTGCGACCATAAACCTAGATTTAACTTAAAGAAGAATAACAACCCTATACCTCAGTCGTGTTTCATGGGGGTGGGACTGAGGGGGCCTTAGTCAGCCGGGTAAACAAAAAAGGGGCCCCAAAATGACAAAAAATTGCTGAAATGGGCATTGTGGGGGTTGACAAACTTATTTTGTTTTTCAATTCCCGGGAATGGTTGGGGGAACGTCTAAGGTATAGCCAGGTCCCCGAAAAAAATAACATAGGGACAAACAATTTCAAGTAATTAAAGCCGGAGCACAAATATGTTGCTGAATCACAACAAAAATATCCAACCTTTATGGGCAACAGTGTACATTGAAACAAGGAAAATGAGAAGAACTTTGGACCTCGAATGTTTTTTCTTCTTTTTTTTTTTTTCTTTTTTTTTTCCTTCTTCTTTTTTTTTTTAATGCTTCTCCAAGATATGACATAAAAACATAGTGAAATGCAAAATCCTCTCTTTTTCATGATGTCACACATAGGTAATCTTTTGCGGTATTGTACCTGGTTATAATGAGTGATTTACATTGAATATAGAATATGTAGAAAGATTGGACTGCAAATGTTTTTTGTTTTGTTGTTGTTGTTTGTTTTGTTTGGTTTTTTTTCATCTTGCTCCTTTAAGATATGAAATGCAAAAAAATATATATATTTTTGATAACGTACGTCCATTTCGGTACTCTTTTACGAGCCTGTTAACAGGTTACAATTCATAAATATACCTTCCTCCAGGTCTAACGAGGGGGATGAGACTTCTGCTGACCTCAAGGACTCCAAAAAAGTTTGCGCCTATGACCCGAACTGCATGCTCGTGAAGGTGTGTGTCTCCCTAAAAATGCAAAATTCGAAAACCTGTGATGCTTATTGTCTCAAGTCCACCAGGGCCCCGTTGCATAAAACTTTTAACAGGAGTTTTTTCCGGTAAAAATCTGAAAACTCTGGTTATGGTCCAAAAACTCAGATTAAAATATTTTACCGGATTTCTTTCCATTGCATAAACACGTCGGGTTTCTAACGGAGTTTTGAAAAGTATTTATGCAATCAATTTTAAGGGGGTTTTAAAACTCATGTTGAATAACCCGACAAATAGGGCTACATAACCTAAGTTTTTAAACCTGAGAAAATTCAGGTTAGAAAGAAAGTTTTTGCAACACCACTTAGGAGTGTTATATCAAAACCACTATTAACGGTTAATGTCACAAATACAAATATCAAAAGTCCTTTCCTCGAGTTCACAGTCATGAAGAGATAATTACATAATGGATGATCTGCTATTTCTTAAAGGAGGAGTCCGGGCTGAAATGAAAAAGTTTTGTAAAATTAAGAAAAATTCATCAAGCACAACACATCAAAATCAAAATTTTTCATCAAAATCGGATGAAAAATAACAAAGTTATGCATTTTTTAGGTCGTGATTTTTTTTTGTAAAACAGTTCTTGGCAATTGTCTCATTTGAATATTTGAATATTCAAATGAGCAAACTGATGATGTCACAGTCCCCCTACTTCTTGTGTATTTTATTATATGAAATCCTATTTATCTCATTTTTTCATATATTGCGTATACAGAAAATCTGTCCCTCATACTGAAAAAGGGAAAAGCACTTGTGACCTTGAACATTCCACAAGGATTAATCTGTGTTTTTATGTCCTTGGGGCAGAAAATCTTGATAATTGGTATTTCATACAATAAAAAACAAATAAAGTAAGGGGACCGAGACATCATCAGTTTGCCAATTTGAAGAACTGTTTCCTAAAAAATTCAAAACCTAAGAAAATTCATAACTTTGCTATTTCTTATCCGATTTTAATGAAATTTTCAGTGTTGTGCTTCTTCGATTTTACTTTATTTTTCTTATCATGCAAACTCCAGCCCGGATGAGTCCTTTAACCTCACCAGTGGGGCAACACCGGCATTGTTGACTAGAACATCAATCCCACCGTGTTCCTTTTCCAAATGAGTTCGAAGTTTGTCGATGGAAGACTGATCAGTGACGTCTAGAAGATGAAACTTGGGATTGAGTCCTTCTTTCTGAAGCAGCTCAACAGCAGCTCTACCCCGGCCTTCATCACGAGCAGTTAGGTAAACGACTCCATCTTTTCCAAAATGGCGGCAGAGAGCTCGAACGATCTCCAGGCCAATACCTTTGTTCGATCCTGTCACCTTAAAAGGAAAACAGTGATGAACCTCGCATTTTACGTTGTTGTGGATGCTCGTTGGTAGTTAATGGCAACCAATTAATATATCCCCATTTTACTTTGTATCCAGAGAAATTCGCGGTGACTTTATTTTCGCGAATTTCGCGATTCAGTCATCGCGAAAATTTCCACATCCATACAAAGCTACACTGTTAGAACGCTGTTTTTAAAAAAAAATGGTTTAAAAGTTAAACATTCTTGTTTAATATTTAAACATTGTTGTTCAAAACCGCAAGAGCGAGGTTTATAGCCTTAAACAAGACCTGTTTAGAAATATATTTAACAGGTTTTGTTTTAAGAGGCCGAGGCAATTGTCACGTGATAGTCATGAGCTATTGGCATTACTCGTTACACGCTAGGTAAATCGGCGCAACATTTTAATCATGGCGGAGGAGTTATGGCTCACACATTGTAAATAAGTTTGTACAGATGTGTTGGCTCAGTGGATAGAGCGTCTGCCTTATAATCGAAAGGTCGTGGGTTCGATACCCGGCCGCTTCATCCAAAATAAAGTTTGGAGAGTTTTTATTTTTGGAGCGGAGCGTTGAACAATACTGTTGATATTTTAAACAACTTTCTTTAAAAAATTATGTTGTTTAATAAGACCATTAGACTTATGTGTAAGTTGGTGTGTATGAAATTAAGAGGGATGGATGTGTGTGTGTGTGTGTGTGGGTGTGTGGGTGTGTGTACTTTGCAGCCCGTGAAGCCAGTTTAAGCCTCTTTTCCTTTTGGAAAATCATTAAGTATGTTGTATCTATCATCTTTTTTTGAATACAATCTTGTGTGGTGTTTGGAAGGTGAGAACAGCCAACATGACTTTCTATAGAAGGAATACATTCCAGACCCAAAAAGGAAATTGTTTCAAAAATACATGCGGTACATTGCCAATTTCTCTTCATTTAAGTCATTTATATTTGCATTTGGGAATCCCTTCGCAAACTAATATGAGCCCATTTCCCACACGAGGTACATAAAGGGCCTTTTGGTTATTCCTTACTGGTTTATTGCATTTACTACATGGAAACTTAACCATAATAAAGAACTGGGTACAAATTCATCCGTTAACAATTAAAAATTAATGCATTTGTACAGAACTGGTTGAGGGGATAAAAAGATCAAAAACCGTCGCAAGACAGATTTAGAGATTGTTTAGATCTTCGAAGTCTCTGACTCCCTTTGTTATTGTCTTGCCATTGGTTGCTGGAAGGAGTGCTACTATATGTCCATCTGATGTCCATGCGCTTAGGACTTTGCTATGTTTCCTCGTTTCATAGAGTAGTTTCTGGTTGTATCTCGTGAGATCTTCATGGATCGAGATCCCACTATCTTTCATTTTGCGTCTTTGAAGTATCACTGCTTTCCGTGCTTGATACGACACAAAACTTCACTATGAATCGGTCGATATCGCTTTTTGGGTGTTTTGTTGTTGTTGTTTTTGTTTTTGTTGTTGTCATTTCTTCTCGACTTTGCGTTCGGTGTTTCACGGGGGGTTGTTTCATCATGGGTGGGTGGGTGCTCTTTGATGGGGACTCCTACTCGGTGTGATCTGTCAATGGCATTGGATGAAGCTCTATCCCAAGCTTTTCTTTTGCAATTTTGCAAACAATAGCAGTTGTATCTTCTTCTTTGTTCTCCGGCACACCAAACAATCTTACACAATTCCTCCGCGAGTAGCCTACTGCCTCTTGATCATTGCAGTTCCGCATCAGGGAACTGAATCTGAGACGATTTTGTTTCAGCTTTCATAGTGAGGTGACTGATCTTTTTGTCTTTATTAGCAATCAATGATTCCAGTTCAATCAAACGACCTTCTTGCTTTCAATTGTGTCCAAGAGAGACACAAATTCCTTTGACAGGCACTTTTTGACGATTTTATCAATAGCTTTTTGAAGCATGTTGGACGTAATCTTCTCCACCAAATCGCCAATGGTCTTATCTGAATCGCCAATGGTCTCATCGAATCTGTGCGGCCAAATCATTGGTCACCGTCGCCATCTTGAAAATGTATCAAATTCAGTCAGTATATAGCAAAAATATGATGAGAATACAATTTCGTATCGATCGTACCTTAACTGGAAGTATATGCAAAAGATTTAATCCGTGCGAGTCTTAGTGGTGTATAATCCTTGGAGGAATCACAGTTTTTCAATCATATAGGATATATATGTGTCAATGCTGAATACGACAATATAGCCAGACGAAAAACTCAAAATCACCACTCTGAAATCCACTTAAATGACTGTCAAGTGTATTCCAGTATATGTTATAGTTATTCCAAATGTAACAGCCACGAATCACACAAT
>CALNVZ010003429.1:18132124-18208521 GCA_940671915.1 Paracentrotus lividus | reverse complement strand
GGTGTGTGTGGATATATATATATAGTATATATATATAATATATATGTGTGTGTTGTGTGTGTGTGTGTGTGTGTTGTGTGTGTGTGTGTGTGTGTGTGTGTCTTTGGCGTAGTATGTCATTGCCTCATTTACAGAATAAGAATCTGTTTATTTATTTATTTATTCATGTTTTTTTAATACAAAGATAAAAACACGGTGGAGGGTAGTTCGGTTCAGTTATAAAAACTGCTTTACAACGAAGCCCTCACCTGGTACAGACATAAAATATAAACATGATCAAACTTAATATACATAACATGATAAACAAAATACAAATCGATGTAAAATGGAAAATTAACATAAAACATATTGTCTACAAACATAACATAGATTACAGAGTAAACATGAAATGTAAAATCTTAGAAGAAGTACAAGAACAGAGGTTATGTTATAATAAATGTTTGGCTAGTTTGAAATCCTTGTTTAAAAGAATTGATTGAATTGGTGGTTTGAACTGAGAAAGGAAGTTTGTTGAAAGGGTGCTTGCTTTATACGAGAATGATCTTTTTTAAATTCAGTTTTAGGGAATGGAATGTCGAGGAGAGAAATTTAAAGAATAGCGGGTACAATAGTTAAATGTGCGATTCACTACAATGATTATCTATATTAAACACATTGTTGCCTCCATACCGACCAAGTATGACTTAAACCATTTCACATACGCATATTATTCATACCATAGAAAATCAAATTTTTTTAAGATTATTTCATGAGGAATAACGTCAAATGCTTTTCTAAGATCATAGAATATAGCTCCTGTTAATCTGACCACGATTCATATTTTCAAATAGATAGTCAGTAATTTCTGTGGAACACGTAGTTGTTGAATGGAGCGGTCTAAATCCAGATTGACGTTCCGACAATAAACTGTTTTGGTAAGATACGAGTTACAACTGTTTTGTGTAGTGCTTTTCTCAAGGATTTTTTGACAGAGAGGGCAAGTATTGATATAGGCCTGAAGTTGTCAACATTTAACGAACCTCCCTTGTGTATTGGGGTGATTTTGGCGACCTTGAAATCGGATGGAAATTGTGAAGTTTTCAATGACAGATTGAACAGTGCAGTGAGTGGTTCCGCAATAACATTCGCGGATAATTTCAGTAGCTTTGGGATGAAGACCGTCCATTCCTATGGCCTTTTTACCAATCAATATTGCGTAATTCATTTTTGACAAATTCTTTCTTGATTTCATGAAACTCAAAAGTACAATTTGTTTGGCGTAACGTTTGTAAGGAATTAAAATCCTCATCCACAGTGTTACATATCAATTCTAGTTGTAACTTAAGGGAAGAGGGCGCTATCACTCTACGCAAAGCAAACGCCGCCATAGACATTTTGTATTTTCACAGTTTTTTCACTTTGTTTTCTTGATTATGGCGAGCAACTACCTTTTCAAAGAAATGATCAACTTGAATAAGTACGCTAAGAGTCTGATTTTTTCAAAATAAGGAATAACTTATTGCAAAGGGGAAAAAAGTCCTGTCACTTGTATCAATTCGAAATCCTAGTCAGATCAAATTCCTGTACAATATGGCCAATTTTGCTCTCAAAATAGCTCATACGCCACATAATTTATCTTCCTGGATAACGCATAATTATATTACAGCTTAATGATCAAGCAGTTTTTAAAAGCTTGAATTCTCACCTTTCCAAAGATGGTACATTCATTTCGATTGGTTAAAAAAAAGTCCTGTCACTTTGAACATTGTCACAATAGAATCTTTACTCGATGGGTCGATATTTCCGCATATCACATGCATATCCATGTGGACGGCGTCTTTGCAAGAGGTGACAAGATCACTATTTATATCAATAATCGTTTGGAACATCAATCTATGTGAAATAAAGATTCTGATTACAACTTCATCACAATATGTTATAAGCTTGCCCAAATGTGTATTTCCTCCATCTGTCTGGAGAATCTATTGACTAACAACATGATAAAAGTTCATCAATTTCATTCATCTCCACGTACGAGTAGATTGCTGAACCGAACGGATAATACATTCCAGCTGCAGGGAAGTCTTCTTAGGCGAGTTTTTGTGAGCTAATTTATTATTGCAGCCAGCTGTATAGATTTCTGCGCTTGTCAGCCGTATTTCCAATGCACTTCGTTGCGTCTGGCCTCTTAGATAATGGACGCGCCTTGTTATATTACGAATATAATGCCGCACATTGGTATACGTTAACTTTACATTTTACATAGAGTAGAATTGATATGGAACTGTTGCTTGTTTTGCAAATTTGAGCCCACTTTATTAAAAGCATCATTCAATAAACTGGCCACCTTATTTTGTCAGATATTATTTCTTCAACCAAGTAAGATGTGTTGTTTGATCCTGTTTCTTTGAAGGTAAGAGCTTTTTCAAAATTTTCCAATTCTTATTTAAATCGTTTCCACATTCTGAAAAACCTATTCTGGTAATATTCTTTTTTGAGAAATTTGTTTCAAATTGTTTGCTTTGTTCGAAAATACTTATACTTTCCCAGCAACAATCGCTCTTTGTTTTTTTTTTACATTTTTCTTAAAAATCACGATCGCGTGCTAAAGTAATGTATTCATCTGTAATCCACGGTATTCCATTTCTTTTCCTTCTGACAGAAATAAAAGGTGCATGTCTATCACTTTAGTGTAGTAACAAAGATTTGAAGTGAGACCCAAATCATCAACTTTAACATTTTCGTTAACATTATTGAAATCAATTCCAACTTTGTCTTTCTAAATCATCTTGAAATCTGTTTTCATCAAAGTCAATTCGAATATAAGTCCTCAACTTTGATTTTTCGCAAAATAATTGCAAAAATATTCAGAGCTTCGTCCAGATATGTCCATTCACTCAAATTGACCCATTCCTTTATCTGTTTAACAGTCTGTACACTGACTTTTTTTAAGGTACAAGGGATGGAAAATTATTTAGGTATGAAATACTACAAAACGAAATGTATTATGATGATATGATGATGATCCACAGCATTTATGTCGAGAACATTCAAAGGCGCAGGTATATGTGGTACCAAATTATAGCCAAAAAATCCTTGCTTATACACTTCATTTTGTATAATCTATTTTAGTAGAACAAAAAAATTGCTAAACTTTGTGCGACAACGAGAGAACAGAAATTACGCAGCTCCTTTGTTCTATTACTTGGTACACAAAGCCATAGATACGGCATGTGCAAAATGGAAATTTTCTTTATTGTCGAAAGCTAATCATATCTTAAGATCTACAGTAACAAATGAGATGGAAAATGCTTAAAGGGCCTGTCCCACAGACGGCGATCGTTGTGGCGACAACCTGATAATTTCAGAATTGTAAGGAGTTCAGCTTTAAAAAGGAGATTATAAACCTAAATACGACTATATGTACACCAGGCTACAACAACAACTTGCTACCACACTCACAACAGCAAGATCGCCAGTTGTCGCAAGAACAATCGCCTCCAGTGGGACAGGCCCTTTAGAAAGTTTGTTCTTCCCACTTAATGAAGATACCAAACACTACCAGATTGTGATTCATCTTCGTGCTATCAGAAATGTCCCCCACTTGTACAATCTTATTGAACCGTTTTAAGTGTACCATAGAAAATAAATCACATGCATAACATGTATATCCTATTGGCCCATTATCCTGAGAAAGTGGATGGGTTGTTCTTCACTGATTTCTACTATAGTCAAAGGTTTTTATGTAGACCCAATTAGTTAATTGGTGAATTAATGCGGCGGACACAACTCGTCGTAGCCTACGGGGCACGTTCATGCAACGTAGCCTGCGTTGCATGCACAATGCATGCACAGGTCCTGAGTCAACTTCTGCGTTTCTGTAGTAAGGGTATCGTAAAAACTTCCTGCACGTTGTACATGCAACGTGCCTGCATGGTACGTGCGCTGCACGAATTTTCCGAAATCCGTCGTAGGGAGTTGCTCGTCAAAGGTACGGCGAGTTGTAACCGCCGCATAAGCAAGGCAGAAGGATGGCAAAATGATATTATCTTGTTGACTTACCCCGGCTACTTTTGACGCCATGTTGTGTTAGCCAATACTGAGCAGCCGATGTTATCATACAAAGTTTGCCATATGATATTAGGTTGAATTAAGAACGGACTTCGTAATGTCAATATCAGATGGCCTACAAGATTACAAGATGTAGTAAACACCTCTTCCCTCGATCTCCACACACACACACACACACACACACACACACACACAACACACACACACACACACACACACGCGCGCTCTCTCTCTCTCTCTCTCTCTCTCTCTCTTCTCTCTCGCTCTCTGTCTGCTCTTTCTCTCACTGTGAGTGAACAGTTATATGAACCGAATTCACACCCCCTGTTTCTGAAGGCGTCCAAGACAACTCATATTTATAACTTTAATATAAAGTGTCTGAAACTGGTAAATCCTTTGTTTTGCACCCCATCCCTACCCGCCCCCCCCCCTCCACCAATCGCTAGGCATTATGGCATCCAAATTTCACATCGCTATATAGCCAGTTGTGTCTTGAAATAAAACAATGTTTAACAAAATAAAATTATAATTACGGCTAGGTAGGTAATAAAATGCTTTAGCCGACCAGGCTCCCTACGGAGATGACACCAGGCTTTCATCCCAAACATGAAATCATCAGTAGTCTACGACTTTTAATACAGTATGTGTCCAAAAAAAAATGGTATAGTCGGGGGAAAATAATTCAGGTGTGAAATCTTTTCAAATTATGTGTGTATGTGGTACCAAATTAAAGCCAAATGAATTTTTCCTGCTGATGCACTTTGTTCCTTATAATTTGCTTTCGTGAAACAAAAGTAATGCTATACTTTGTGCGACGAGGAACAAATCGAAAATACGCACTTCTATTGTTCCTTGATGCAAAACCTACACAAAGCATCGACGTCGTGTAAAAAGGGATTTTCCTTGATTGTAGAAAACTGGTCATATCTCATAAATTACAGCATCAAATGTGATGGAAAAAAATTGCAGAAGAAAGTCTGATATTCCTGCTTTATAAAAAAAAAACCAAACAATACCAGGTTGCGATTAATCTTCGTACTATAAAAAAAATGTTTTCCACTTGTACCATTTTGTTTGACACAGGCTGTATATAAAAAAAAACACTGAATTCCATTACTTTGTGAAGAAAGGAAATCTTTTATTCCCAAGACTTGTATTATGCATTTTAAACTAATGTTTTTTGTTTTTGTTTTGTGTTAGTTCTATCTTAGATTATATAATAAATGACAGCGCGGTAAAAATCTTTAAAAAAAACATCATTATAATACGGATAATAATTGAGTTTTTTTTTTTTGGAAGACGTGTAACTGTGTGACCTATCGCCTATTATCTAACTCTGGACTTAATGAATTGCCTTAAACGTCATAAACATATACAACAGAATTAAGACATTGATTTTATTAGTCCTTTATAGATACGAAAAAATAGAACGAACAGCCAGGTTTTTCCATGAGTTAAAATATGTCAATATTTAGACAATAGGTGTTTAAATATATTTTTATGCCTAGTACTTATAACATGTATGATTTGGCAAATAAACTTCTTTTTTTTTTTCATTTTTGTCATGTGATATAATTATCAAATCTTAATGCGACCCTAACCCAAGACAAAACAAAGCCCAAAGCAAGGGTCGCTTGAGCAAATGTTGACGTACCTTCAAGCGTAGTTTCGAACGACAAACTAATAAAATTAGTTTTCGGTAGGCAAGCCAAATGGGCTGCCCAACAGACCAACTCCCATTTCAATATTTAGATTTTGTTCGTTTTTCTTTATTATCATTATTCTTCCCGTGCTGCATTATACATGCTTCACCGCCGTTCATTATCATAATTCAATTCAATTCAATTCATCTTTATTAAGTTAACAAATGAAAATTATTCTTGTTTACATACATGTAAATGCCTGGGTTTCCTTCTGGCTCGACAACTTGCATTTTCCTATAGCAAACCCCAGGAGAGAGAATTGAAAAAGAAGTAAAGAAATATTAAACCGAACGATAAAACCCACATGCAGTGAAGAATCAGGATTAATCAGTATAACTGCAGGTGTGATCCCAGGCAAACTGCAGTGTTTAATTGAGGATTGTAATCACTTTGAAAGAGAAACACAGTGCTGAATGCAGGTTTTGGGGTACACCTTTTTCTAGACCAATCTCTCATAAATAGTGACGTCACAACTTGCGGGATGCCCCTGACCATATAACATGCAAAAACACAAACGTACATTGCAGTGTCACAGACATGACACACTAATACCTCTCCGCATTTTCAGGGCCCATTAGCCTAATTCCACTCCCATAGGGGTATGTGTTAAAAAATAAAAATGCAAAAAATCTTCAAAAATAACTGTTTATAATGAGAATATTCAAACTTATTCTACAATTAGGTAGTAATGTTCTCTTTGTCTCATCAAAATATCAAGTGACATTCTTCGGCTCATTTTTAATAAAATCAGCCTGGAATGAGACTATACCAGATTTGGTGCCATCAAGACTTCCGGTTGAGGGTTCTTACACCATGAAATAAGTTATCCATAAAATTCAACTGACACCCATTCTAGCTCTTAAAAAGGGCTCATCTGAAGTACTAATGATTCCTCTTTATAAAAGTAAAAAAGAATTTCTTCCAATACCTTTCATTGATTTTATATGATTTTTTTTTCCAAACCATTACCTCATCATTGATACGCGGTCGGGGTATTTCCCCGATTCGATTATGCTAATTAGTGTGTTGCGACCGTAACACTTCATGGAACCTCCAGCGCACCATCTGTCGGTCTCTTAGAGCGCCCTCTATACATGTAGATGACCTGAATCCGACTGACCTGATGAAGGCCAGATTGGCCGAAACCTCGTAAATAAAAGGAATAAAGGATAGTTACGTCTCGAATCGTCTACCGTCTATCTATTTCGCCTGTATTAAACAAAAATGAATCACTACATTACACGTTCTTCGAGGGGCCCCCAATTTCATTATATAACTGTATATATATATATATATATATATATATATATATATATATATGATTTTTATATATATATATATGATATATGACCGCGTATCAACAACAAAAAATCAATTAAAAAAATCATATATATATATATATATATATATAGTGGCAATTCCCTTTTTAATAGAATAGAGCGAAAGAAGTTGGTTTACAGAGATTTATATATAAATTATATAGAGAGAGATCGAGAGAGAAGAAAAAAAGATAGGGGCGGGATAGGACCCGTTTAGATCTTATCTAATTTAGTAATTTCCAGAAGGTCACTTGACATTGGACAAGACAAAGTCCATTCTAAGTAACCAAACAAATCAATATTCAACTTTTTCATTACATCGACTGCTCAGTACACAACATGGCATCACGCGTAACAGTGGTAAGTCATTTCATTTCATGTTTAAGATGTATTCATTGTGTTAATACTTGACTGTCTGGTTTAGGGGTATCAAATTTTTCTTTGAGCCAATGAATATAGAAAATAAAAAATGAATATGCATATTGCAGGGTCTTGTTGACTCGACCACTGGAAAGCCTTTTCCCGACGGACAGATTAATCAAGATTAGGATATATTAGTTTTTTATTGTAATTATATTATTGCGCATCTACATTATTGTGTATCTCTTTTGGAATGGTTCTTCTGGACTTACAACAAGTTTTTTGATATTGTAAATCATTGCATACTTTTAAAGAAATTACATTTCATGGATTGGGATTCTGCAAGTGTCAAATTGTTTAAATCTTATTTAACTAATCGTCTTCAAGTGGTTACTATGCAATAGGTTATTATTTGATTCCCTGCCTATTAAATGCGGAGTTCCACAACAAGCATTTTAGGCCCTATTCTTTTTTATGTGTTATAGTCAAGATATGTATTTGTGTTAACGATTCCAAATTACTTTTGTAAGCTGACGATAGCGATATACTATATTCAGACACCAATTCTAAGACGATTGGAGCAAGCTTAGTGCAGAACTGGCAAATTGCATTGAGTGGATGACATACAATAAGCTTATTTTACATGTTGGGAAAACAGAAAACATTTTATTTTGTTCAAAGGGAAAGTTGAAACATACACATGATTTCAAGGTAACCTATAATGATCAAGTCATTGTGAGAAAAAATTCTGTAAAATACTTAGGAATCGATCTAACAAGTGATTTATCATGGACAGGATTGGTACACTCAATTGCTAAAAAGTCTAATTCTAGTTTAAAGTTTTCTTTTAAATACATACTAGGTTATTGTATTTCCCACGGCAACAGCGTATTATATATTATGTATTAATTATTTTTCTCTGTATATTTTTACCAACGTTTTAAATTAAAAAATGATTTGTGTATACTGAATCAGTTATTTCTGTTTTTATGTATAGTTAAATAATAATTCATAATAATATTATGCAATTTTAAGGAGGTGTTCATTCTACAAGCTCTGCTTTTTAGTCGGTCTCCTTCTCTTTCAATTTCACGTTGTTGTATAGTATTGTAAAAAATAAAAAATAATAATAATTATAATAATAATAAATTTAAAAAAGATAAATAAATAAATGAATAAAATTATCAAATCGCTATAATTATGTTGTAAATATGTAAATTGCAATATAAATATGAATATAAAACGATTGAAAGAGGAATACATAAATAAATACTAGACATGCTAGAGAGAGAAAGAGAACGAGTTGGACATAAATGTATAATGAGAGAGAGAGAGAGAAGAGAGAGAGGGGGAGAGGAAAAGCCATTGAAGAAAAGACGAGGGGCCCAGAGGGAATCACCAATTCAAAGTCTATATTTGCCTATTCAAATGATTCATAACACTAATAATCAAACACATTACCATAGCATATTGTACTTACTGTGGTCTGTAAATAACATGGCGTTACAAGTAGCAGTGGTAAGTAAATATACAATCACATTTTTATAGATGAACAAGATAAAACATAGTTCATTGCATCATGTTTCCTCAAAGTTGGCCTGGTTAATGCGGCGGTCACAACTCGTCGTAGGCTACGGGGCACGTGCCATCAACGTAGCCTGCATTGCATGTGCAATGTATGCACAGGCCGTTGACAGGTCGTCAATTTCTGCGATTCCTGCGTTTCTGTAGTAAGGGTATTGGAAAAAGTTCCTGCACGTCGTACAGGCAACGTGCCTCCGAGGTACCTGCGCTGCACGATTTTTCTACAAAATCCATCGTAGGGAGTTGCAAGTCAAAGGTACGGCGAGTTGTGACCGCCGCATTAAATTCGTGCAGCGGAGGTACCTCGCAGGTGCAATGCATGTACGACGTGCAGGAAGTTTTTCCAATACCCTTACTACAGAAACGCAAGAATCGCAGAAGTTGACCCGGGTCCTGTGCGTGCATTGCACATGCAACGCAGGCTACGTTGATGGCACGTACCCCGTAGCCTACGACGAGTTGTGACCGCCGCATTAGCAATAAATGCGACCATATCAATTCTAGTTGTAAACTTAAGGGGAAGAGGGCGCTATCACTCTACGCAAAGCGAACGCGGCCATAGACTTTTTGTATTTTGCACAGTTTTTTCACTTTGTTTTCTTGATTATGGCGAGCAACTATCTTTTCAAAGAAATGATCAACTTGAATAAGTACGCTAAGAGTCCGAATTTTTCAAAAATAGGAATAACTTATTGCAAAGGGAAAAAAAAGTCCTGTCACTTGTGTCAATTCGAAATCCTAGTAAGATCAAATTCCTGTACAATATGGCCAATGTTGCTCTCAAAATAGCTCATACGCTGCATAGTCATCTTCCTCGATTACGCATAATTATATTACATCTTAATGATCAAGCAGTTTTTAAAAGCTTGAATTCTCAGCTTTCCAAATATGGTACATTCATCTCGATTGGTTAAAAAAAGTCCTGTCACTTTGAACATTATCACAAACGAATCTTTACTCGATGGGTCAATATTTCCGCATATCACATGCATATCGAATGTGGACGGCGTCTTCGCAAGATGTGACAAGATCACTATTTATATCAATAATCGTTAGGAACATCAATCTATGTGAAATAAAGATTCTGATTACAACTTTAGCACAATGGTGTTATAGGCTTGCCAAAATGTCTTTTTCCCCAATCTTGTCTGAAGCATCTACCTACGAAAACTATGATAAAAGTTCAATTATTTATTTCATGTCCAGGACTAATTTCCTCGAACGGATCGACTGACAATTCCATTTTACCGACAGGGAAGTTTTCTTAGGCGAGTTTTTGTGCGCTAAGTAATAATTGCATGCAGTTGTCAATCGGTCGCTTCCCGCCTTTAGCGCGGGTTTTGTTTTTCAGCTGCGTGCATTTCCACTAAACTCATGAATGTAATATTGCGTTTCCCCTCCTCAAATAATGGACGCGTCTATATGTTAAGATTTACTGTCATACGTTAGATTTACATTTCACGTGGAGTAGAATTGATATGACCAAATCTCAAGTTAGTACGATGATAATTCTCTTATTATATGAAACAAAAAGCACACTCCAATATTCAGTCAATAATTATAAGCCTTATTAGACTCGTGCAATGTTGTAAAGAGTTAAATCAAATCGAGTTTGATCACTGCTTTCCGGTTAAGGTGACAGGAGCCAACAAAGGTATTGGCCTGGAGATCGTTCGAGCTCTCTGCCGCCATTTTGGAAAAGATGGAGTCGTTTACCTAACTGCTCGTGATGAAGGACGGGGTAGAGCCGCTGTTGAGCTACTCCAGAAAGAAGGACTCAGTCCCAAGTTTCATCTTCTAGACGTCACTGATCAGTCTTCCACCGACAAACTTCGAACTCATTTGGAAAATGAACACGGTGGGATTGATGTTCTTGTTAACAATGCCGCAATCAACCCGCAGGTAATGTTAAATTTAAAACGTGTAAAAATAAACCTATGATAAAACCTATAAGGAACATACAAGAAACCTATATCATAAGAAACCTATTTAAAACTATAGGAAACCTATAAAAATAAAACCTATAAGAATAATGTTAATATCAACCTATAAGAGACATAAAAAAAACATGTAAAAACCTATACGAAGTCTTTGAAATAGCCTATGAGAAACCTATAATCTATTATGAATCTGGAAAAAAAAATTATAGCGTATAAGAAACCTATATGAAATCTATAGAAGCTTATATGTATCCTACTTATAAGAAAACCTTATAAGAAATATATAAGAAAACCTATAAGAAAGCACAAAAGAAACCTATTAAAAAAAATTAAACTTACTTATAAGAAACCTATAAGATTCGAAGAAAGCGGTTTTTATATTTGTTATTTGTTACTTTAACTGTCAATGGTCATTCAGATATTTATATTTGTGACATACACTGCTACACTTGCCCACGATCAAATGAGCACAAAGAAATTCCGTTTTACTTTTGTTTCGGACAATAAAATTTGGAGCATTTTTTTTTTTTTTTTTTTTTTTTTTTTTTTTTTGAGTGGACCGTTTAACAATACTGTTGATATTTTAAACAATTTTCTTTAATAGTACCATTAAACAACAGGTTGTTAAAAATTTTAAACAACAAGAGTGTTAAAGTTTTAAACAACTACAGGTTGTTTGATTTTTTAACAACGCTGTGCGATTCACCGGTTAACAATTTTAACACACAGTGTGAGATTTTAAACGACCTGTTTATTTTTTTCTAACAGTGTAAATAATAGTTTTTATATCTTATCTCAGGAATATACAGACCTCTATGAGAATGCAGTTCGGGTTATGGGTGCAAACTTTTTTGGAGTCCTCGAGGTCAGCCGAAGTCTATTCCCCATCGTGCGATCTGGAGGAAGGTATATTTATTCATTATAATACGGTGCACTGGCGCGGATCCAAGAAAATCGAATTTAATGCATTTCTGGGGACAAAAGCGGCTCTATTATGTTTATGCATGGGCCCGGTAAGTTCATTGTGTGACTCCGGTCTGCGTCCGCTACTGGTGCAGGCAAGTTATGGGGTTTTCATGAAGGGTTTCAACATTGGAAATTAGAGAGTGCTTCTTGGGAGCACGAAATACGAGAAGGAACTTTATCTGATAACTGATTTAGATTTAAGCATCTTTTGCCGCTTATGCATTTCTCATTATTTCAGAGGCATGATACTCTCGGATAGAAAAAAATATATATAAGGTGTTTCCACCAAGACATGCGTGAAGTTGTGTAAAATTTCATAAACGGCCTCTTTTTTATACCCTATCTGCTCGGTTGTAACGAAAATTACTTATGTATAAACAAAATAAATAAGTTATGACCAATTACAAACTCCTGGATACGCTATTAATTTCAGAACTTATTTTTGGTGGTTGTTATTTTTTTTATAAATAGTTCATTTGTCTTGTTTTGTTTTTGTTTTATTGGGGTTCTTATTATTGCTGTTTCTTTTTTATTAGGATTGTGAATGTGGCAAGCTGGGCTGGGTATTACACATTCAGAAATTCTTTAAGTGATGACGTCAGAGATCAATTCCGACAAGCCAAGTCAGAAGAAGACGTTGTGGATCTCATGAATGAATTCCTAGAGTAAGTTTGATGCATTTATTATAGTGACATAACATTTATAGTATCGAAAAAAATAAAGAAAGAAAAGGCGTAGCCAATGCTAACTTCTTGAAATGCCCTTGTTATGCTTGTCGCCCTTTAAGCAAAGTTATTGTTACCGTCATGAGATTAAATTGTGGAAGAAACTGTCTCAAAGCGATTGGGAAAGGTTGATAATAATTCACCTAAGAATTGTTCTATACTGTGAAATTTTGGATCAACAAAATGATAAGAAAATAACCACATTCTGCTTTTAATTTTGCAGAAGCATCAAAGCTGAAACCTTGACAGAAAATGTAGGTGATGCTAATACTACCTTTGGCACGTATGCGTATAGCAAACTGGGTGTGATAGTCCTATCTAAAATACAGGCTGAGATGATCACACAGGATACATCTAAAGAGGATATACTCGTCAACGCGGTATGTACGGATTAGTAGCATATCTCATCATCTCTGCCCCGTAGTCATCAAAAGAAAGTTCACTAAGAAAAAGTTATTATTTACTGATATTCCTTTCCTGGGGACAAAAATAACACTTTATTCTAGCAACCAAGCATAATGAACAACAATGTTTGGAATCCAGTTTACATACGTTGCATTAGTTGTTACTATGTTGGAAAAAGCCTCGGGCATAGTTTCGGGGTTTTAAGAACAAATTTAGTTTGGGTAGAGAGAGAATAGACATGTGGAGTAGGAGAAAACTTATAGAGATAACTCGAAATGAAAACATCAGCATTTTGAATATGGAGCACTTTCAGAGCTCGATAATATGAGGTTATCCTTGAGGCTTTTCATCAGTTTTATTCTTTTGATAAATTTTCAGTGCTGCCCAGGTATGTGTCGGACCGACATGAGTGCCTACTTAGCAGAAACGAATGAGTTAGGCTATAAGATCTCTCCCGCAGAGGGCGCTGATACTCCTGTTTTTCTTGCTCTTCTTCCATCCGGAGCGAAGGAACCGAACGGTCAGTTTCTAATGCGAAGGAAAGTGTATGATTTCATGAATACTGATGTCTTCATAGCCTTATCTAAACCAGTTGACTAGAATTTTTTTCTGACTATTATGTTTACTGTTTCTTATAAGTGCATAGAGACATAGAATTTACTAGTGTGTTATGCGCTATACAAAATGTATTAGTAGTAGTATTATAATTATTACTATGCACTATAGCATTATAAGCGCTTAGAAACACCAAGGTGGCTATATGTATTAAGCGCTATAAAAAAAATATTATTGTATACGAGTTCTATAATAAATCGTAAGCAAAATGATGTAGGGGTCTATAAATAGCTCAGATCACGACAAGCAAGTTTTATCATTAAGCAATAATAATAATAACACAGTGTAGTAATATAGGTTTTCCCGGCCAATTTCGTTGTTTTGTCAATCAATTGCATATTAGAGGCATTCATTTTCGGGATAAATGCTGATGCATCGAAATGTTGCCAGTCAAAATTGTATTCAGTCATCAAAATTAACGATTTTTGTGATCGATTTCGTATTTGCCCGTTCGATTTCCCATAATAAGCATATACATTCGGCAATAGCAATTCAAATTCGTCTCCATTTCATTCCGTATACTCGAATTCCCACTAATTTGAATGCACAAATGATGAAATTAAATGCATATATCCGAATTTGAACTTTGAATCCATTATTTTGTGTGCCTAAAAATAATTTTCAACGCATGAACACGAAATTAATTAACTTAAGTCGGTCTGTCGGATCAAACTCACGAATTTGAATAGACAATAAATGAAAACGGATAATAAATGTATGAATTTGGGCGCGAAAACCTATAGTAAGTAACAGTGTCAAAATAATGTCCTAAAACAAACAAGGCATTTATGTTTGTTGGTTTGGTTGCATGCACAATTATTATATTCTTCTTTTTTTTTAACAAACACATGAATAACAGTAGGCTTAATAATAGTCTTTATATATAAATATTTAGGGTCTATAATGTGATGTTGAGAATACTTTTACTTGTCGCCTGTCCTGAGTTATTTTCTTCAATCGTTGTTAATTTTCAGATGTTTCTGATGAAGTCATGAAGTCGAAAGCTTGAACTACCAAAAGTGTTCTCCTGCGTCTTATAATATATATGTATATATACAGTTGTCCGCAAAATTGTTCATACCCCTGTCGTTTTTTAAGTTTTTTTATTCGTACTCCTAAATGAATACGTTTCGTCAAATTATCTGTTAATAAATATGTTACTAACCATAAAACAATTAGGAAAATTTGAAATTTTGAGAAATTTCGTATTCTAGGGGTATTCTTTTGACAGATTTACTAAAAACACCATGTTCATAATTATTCATACCCTATAGGGGTGCCAAATCTAATTTATTATCTAATCATTTCGATTATAATTATTTATTTAAATTTCCCCCTAAAATAGTTTTTGCGAATGTCCAGAACCATTACTCATGCCTTTCGGGGGTTTTGACCAATGCGTCCTCTGGAAAACGTCCAGGTTGTGTAAGGTTGCATGGTCTTTGAGCTATTTTGTGAGTCTTCAACTTCCCAGACACATTTCTTAGGGGATTCTTGTCAGGTCATCGAATATTCTTCTCCAGATCATTCATTATGATTGTCCTTGAACTACTTCCTGATTAACTTGGCCGAATGCTTCTGCACTTCGTCCTGTTGATATGTCAAATGCTGTCCCTGGTAATATTAACAAGCATACTTCTGCAAGTTTTCATCCGGGATCTTAATAAAATGTCTTCACAGGGACGCCTCCTATTCTGAACAGATTCCCAATGCTACCCGCACTGATAAATCGCAGTTCTATGTGAATGCCACTTGCTAAAATCAGGACACTGTTCTTTAAATTGAAGGATTCATCGTTTTTTGCCAAATTGAAGAAAGTCCATATCACTAGTAAATTCTTATTTTCTCTCATCAACTTTTATAATTATGGTCGAAAAAGTAAAATTCTGGTTTAAATGAGCTCAGGAACTGTCCAGAGGCCTTCCGATGGGTCTGACTGCAAAACTGGGGTCTGTATTGGGAAGTGTCTGTATAGATATCCTCTATGCAGTATTCGCACATTTGCACCTTCGTCTTTGGGAGGTCAGTGGTATCTATTTCGACTTTGGTAGTGACCTGGGGGTTGTTGTAGACCTCTCAGTATACTTATTTGTCAATTCAAGGAGACACCTTGCACTTTTAGTCTTGCCCATGGAAGCTTTTTCCACTGAATTGTTTTACATCTGGTGCACATAAGAGAAGTATATTTGAGTGTTAAATCAGGGACTAAAAAGTGTGGGTAGAGTGGTTATTTTATTTCAATGACCTTCATATGAATGTTCCTAAGTGAAAAATGCAAAGTCCTGACAAGAAACCAACAATAAAGGGGTTAGGAAGCTGAAGACTCACAAGATGGCTCAAAGACCATGCAACCTGACTCAGCCTGGAGGTTTTCCAGCGGACACATGGGCCAGAACCCACAGAGGCCATGAAGAAAGACCATAGACGCTTGCAAAAACTATTTCAGGTGGTTATTTAAAGAAAATAATATGTACTTGTGGTTATTTGATAAGAAATTGGACTGGGTACCCCTTGGGTATGAATAATCATGAACATGATGTTTTCCGTAAATCTGTCAATAAAATACCCCTAAAATACCAAATTGCTCAAAATATCCAACTTTGCTAATAGTCCAGATGTTGGTAACATACTGATCACTAAAAACTTTAACGAAATTCATTTATATAAAAGCAAAATTCAAAAAACCTTAACAAATATCAGGGGTATGGACAATTTTGCGGACAACTGTATATATATATATATAATAATATATATATAATATTATATATATATATATATTATAATATATAGTAACGAAATGAAATGAAACAGATGACTCGAGACGTAGCTCTCAAATTCCTTTAATTCACAAGCTTTCGGCCAGCGTGGCCTTCATCAGGCCTACAAAATAAGACGAAACATATTTAAGAAAAGCCATGCTGGCCGAAAGCTTGTGAATTAAAGGAATTTGAGAGCTACGTCTCGAGTCATCTGTTTCATTCATTTCGCCTATACTAACTAAAAGATGGTTCACTGCATAGCACGATGAGACTCAACTTTTTGGACATGACGACGTTTTGTCCAGATGATAAATGTGTTATATATTTATAACACACACACACACACACACACACATATATATATATATATATATATATATATATATATATATATGTGTGTGTGTTTATCTATCTATTCAAATTGAAACATCAGCTTCACGAGTAGTTCTATTTGCCTTAATACACCGGTTGTTCACCATTAATAATGAAGGGGGAAAAAATAATAATTTACCTTTCAAAATAATTATCAGGCTTACCTGGTAGTATTATGAAAACCATTGTTAAAATGAGAAGCATAGCGGATATGAAGGATGCAAAATGAGACTTCAATCATGAGACTATGGACGCTGAAAACAAAATAAGATGCAGATCGATAGAGAGTGAGAATATAAGGCAAAGAGAGCGAGTGCGTGTGCGTATGTGCGAGGGTGTGTGGGTGGTTGACAAAACAACCCGTCGCGAATTATGCTTTGATTTTATCATTACAAAAATCCACCTTCAATAGGTTTGAATTGCAAAACAAATGAATTGAGCCTGAATACCAAATAACACAAATTTTAACCTTCAAATCTATACCCAACAAAAAAAGTAAGTCCCCCCCCCCCCTAATCAAATTGATGTAACTTTTTAACAAAGAGGAGTTTTACATATTTTATTACATGTGCTTGTAGGTAAATTTATCAGCTTACATTTGAGCGAATTTTACTGAAATTCGTTTTGTCATGCTTCAATGACTACAGTCAAAAGGCAAAAATGTCACTTTTCGAAAGTCACAAGGTTAATTTCATAATTTTAATTTAATATTATTTGAACAAATTCAGACTTTTCAACAAAAGATATGTTCAGAAGGGTTGTTGCACTTAATTTCTAACACATCAAACGATTTTTGCATTAACTTTCACGGTTGGATGCACATGAGGTAAAATTTGCAAAAACTGCATTTTTTACACATTTTTACTTTTAAAAATTACTGATTATGACGGAATATGCAATCTGGAAGAGTGTTTTAAACAATACTCATCAATTCACGGTTGAATGAACACTTAATAAAAACAAAAAAGGATATTTTCAAATTTCTAAGAGAAGTATTGTTCCATATTTATGTAATAAAATCATTTTATCAAAATTTTTTTGTTATATGTATGTCAAATTATTTTTTTTTTTCAAATAATGTTATGGCATTTTATTAAAAATTCACGCTTCAATGAACACGTGATACGTAAAAAGCCGTTTTTTCGCTTGTGGACTGAAATTCAGTTGCTTACTTTGAATAATTGTCACAGACCTTCTTGGATACTTCATTTGATTTGAGTTTCACGAAAATTCCAGGGTTTTACGCTTCACTGAGCAGAAGTTATTAGAAAAACATGCAAATAAGAAGAAATTTCAGAGCTTTGGCCCCACTCCGTGCCTTATCAGATTATCAATTTAGCGTTTGTTCCTGTTAGTTAGTACCACCCAGAAGTTGTGTGCCAAGTTTCATGGAAAAACTCTCAGTAGAATTAACAAAAATCATCAATGAAATTAAGCCGAATGTCAATTTTGTTAAAATTTTGATTTCCTCTCGATTGACATTGTGTACAATCTCGAGGCAAAAACAAACCCAAAATCAACATACTGGAACTTTTTAACAAAAAGGTGTTGAGTAATATCGTGTGGCAGTTATGTTTATATACTCATCGACTTACTCATGTAAAAATATGAGATAAAACCTTTGCGTCATGCATGAATAAACATACGTTAAAGGCAAAAATGTCATTACAAAAGTCACAATAGTCACCTTTAAAGTGTGCTCACTCGTCCATGACACGACGAATAGTGCTCATTTTTTCACAAAATGTGACGATAATGTTGATGCTAATATCTGATTTCAATTTTTTTTAATAAAATTGTTGGATTTTACCATTTTTGGAGGCCTGAACATAATTCTTAAAATTGTGCTCACTCATCCATGAAAAATAATGAAATGTATCGGAATTGGTGTTGGATGACCAAATTTTGGATGATAAATCCACCAAAACAATTAAACACAAGGTAAAAAGGAAATCTTACAAAATCATTATTTTTACAGCCTCCAAAATGACCCTTGTGACTTTTGTAAATGTCCATTTTTGCTTTAAACGTTGATCACTCATCCATGTCTCAAGGGATCAATGTCATTTTTTCACAGAAGGTACTCAATAAGTGTAAAAAAAACCTCCCTCCAAATTATTATGCTCAAAACAAATCCGTTCAAAAGTTACATTATTTTGATTACGGGGGGACTTACTTTTTTTGTTGGGTATATATTGCCATTCAAAACATTAAAAACAATAATTTATATATAAGCTTCTATCGCAAGTATATATTTTGATCGGGTTTATTTAAAGAGATGCAGGCCCACCAAGTCCTTGGTTACCAAAAGCTTTCAATATGATTACTAGTACTCAATCACCATGCAATGCGCTGATCCTGGGGGTTCCAAGGGTGCCCCCCCCCAACAAAAAAAAAATTGGAACAATGAAAGGCTCAGTCTACCTCCCCCCCCCCCCCCCCCTCCCCCTCCCGCCAAGATTAATTTTGCCTGGTCATTACTGCACGGCTACTGTATTTTACTGTATTTTGTAAGATACCATATTTAACTCTAAATACGCATTCAGAATTAGTCATATATGTTCATTTCTGTACAAAACACGAAAACGTGAAATTCAGTGTCATGTCGTCGTCAAATACCAAGCGTATTGCGTACGTTGGTAAGTATATATTTATCATAATTCATTCAATGTATTTCTATGATAAGTAGGAATTATTATAAATATAATAAAGACATCTAGGGTGTAGATACATACCATTTTATGAGCAAGAAAATTAACGTAGTCCCGTGCTATGACATTGGTGTTTGTAAATGACATTCGGCGTCAGCGATAAATGTCAATCGAAATCAAAGGCCCGTTTCTAGGAACCGTCATAAGTCCAAGTTGTTGGACAACCCAAAGTGACATGTATTGCACATTTAACACATGGGTTGTTATGAACTTAGATTTTAAGACGCTTTCGAGAAACAGGGCCCCAGTGACGTCGCGGGTCATACACTTTTTTGTTACTACAAATTTCTAACGTTAGAAATGAGGAAAGGAAGTCTGTCAATCATTAAAAAATTTAACTTACTTGGATCAAATTCTTTGCAATGTTATGTAGAAGGTCTATGAGATCAATGATCTTCTAAGGACATTGAATTGGCGGATTCTATTCTTCTTTATGTTGTCCCACTGTCTGAGAGCGAGTCCTGAAGTTGTGATCTCCCGAACGAACGGCTGAGGAGCAATGACCACACAGAACGATAATTGCCGAGGTCGGAGCAGGGCTCGAATTACCATGCCGGCAAAAGGCAATTTGCCGCGATGCCCCCTCTACTTGCCGCGTCGCCCCTCTCAAAATTATGATACTCTCGGCAACTTGTAGCCGTCCCCTTTTTCAGTTTGCCGTAATGCCCTTTTCCCCTAAACGTGCGGAAACAACATTTTTTCGCACCAAACTAATAACAGCTTCGATTCACAAGCGCATCAGAGCAGTGTCGGTTCAGTTGCAATTCAACATCAACGTTCAGCGTGATTGCAGCCGACTCGACTCGTGCATGCTCGCACGGCAGTGAATGGGATTTTTTTTTGTAAACACGCTACCATTCTATTACCCGAACTCACTCCCTCGTACCTTCGTCCGAATAGCCTATGTACGTTACGTACCCGAGTACAACTTCAAGGGGGTAAATGCGATGGGAGAGTTTTCGTAAACAAATGCAATGGACATTCCATTTATTGAACTCGATCCCTCGTATTATTGTGCCCTTCGTGTCAACGTATCTGCATCGAAGTAAAGTTTACAGCGGGGGGGAAGTTTCGATACAGGCTGTTACATTACACGCAATGTGCCATTGCAGCTATTTTCCATGTGCGATGTTTCGGCTCGTTGATCTAGATTGTGAATGAATACGAGCGAATGATTTTGTTTCGAGTTTATCAATTTGCGTTTGAAGAAAAATAAATTGTCTGGCTTTATTCAGCAAGAAAGGTAAACTTTCAAAAGGAGCGAAATTGATTAAGAGGTGGTCTACACTAACTCAAAATGAGGTGAGTTCTTTCAAACTGTAAGAGGGCTCACCTCCGTTTTGTATTCGACTAATCTAGTGTTACCAGAAACAGGAGTCACCGTAGGTGTTCATCCACCATCGTTCATTGCTAATAATCCCTTTACTTAATTTTTCTTGGTATTACCAAGGGTTTGGGAGCCCTTTCATATTTTGGGGATTTGCCTTGGTGCCCTTTCATAATTGTCGGTTTTTGCCTTGGTGCCCCTCTGACCTAACTTGCTGCCCTTGAAAAAAGTGAAAAAAGTGCCCCCCAAAACTAAAAGTTGCCTGCCCCTAAAACAGGTGACTTTCGAGGCCTGCGGAGCTACGTTTTTCTCGTCGGTCAAACCTTATAAAAAGCACCAGCAAAAACCAGCAACGGTGTTAACTCATTTAAGTCAAATCTAGAAAAGGCATGGGCCCTGGTACGACAAATTTGATTGTTCAAACCCTGACGTCAACTTTACTTAATTTCCCTTTGCATGCTTTGATACACATTGGCCAACAGTTACAAGAGTAACATTCAGTTTTGCAGAAAATATACAAGATAGGCAAATAATTTTGTTATACTTGATTCCCAACATCAAGGTAAATCAAGGGGAAAAGAGATCCATCACCACTTAACCCCACTAGTCTGTGACTTTAATCAAGGTTTCATTTTCGTTTCTCTCCCCCCCCCCCCCCCACATAAAAGGTGGATTAGCGGAGGAGGTAACCGAGAAGACTCTTCATGCCGCCTTTATTCCATTCGGTGATATCATGGACATACAGATCCCTTTGGACTATGAAACGGAAAAACACAGAGGATTCGCTTTTGTGGAGTTTGAGTTTGCAGAGGTAAAGTATTCAGTTCAAGTTGCTTTATTAGTATTTCATTATTATTTTTTTCCTTATCACATATGTGATACGTCTTGTCGAAATGAAAGAGAAGTCGCAGATCAAAGATCCGAGTAAATCGACAAACTAATAAAAAACTCAAAATTTGGAGGAAATTTTTTTTTTTATTATTTTCTGGTTCTACCATGCTTCATCTTTGCTCTGTTAAAAAAATGAGTGAAAATGATAACGGGAAAGTGGTAAAAAAAGCAGTTTTTTCGGCGAGTTTTTTTTCGGTCATAATTTTTTTTTTTTCCGACATACAAAGCGAACGTCCACGCTCATATTCCCCTCTCCATTTTAGCTCCGCCCTTAGCAACGCATGGCTTTGTTTATTGGACGTTCACCGGTCATTGTGATGTGTGATTTCAACTGGCTTTTTGTTTCGTTTTTGTGAGGCGAATAGCGAAGTAAACTCTCTTTAGCTGCACTCAGAAATTTTGCGTGCGATGCAACACCTGCTGTGAATAAAGCTGTTTCATCCGGGATAGTGGAGCAGGCAACGAATGTCAAATCTAACAATCGGGTGGGGGAGAGGGGGGGGGGGTATGTGGGGAAAAGCTACTTATTGCTTGACTTAGCTATCTGGATCCAAATGAATGTTAATTTCAGCATTTATTTAGGGGCCGCGATATGTGTCCTGATGGGAAATTAAAACCTCCCTATAAACAAATTTGGTTATCAGGGAAACATAGAGCATACAAAAGAGGTGACGTGATAATACTTCTGATATAAGTATTTAGGTAGTCTCTGGCAGTTTATTTTACAAAGTAACGTGTTTAAGAAAGTAGCGTTTATACTAAACACGACGAAACAAAATACGATTTACTCTTAAAATATTTCATGTCTAAAAATTATTAATATCTTCTATTACTGGTAACAAGTTTGATCAATAAAAGACGAGATCGAGCAAATCATTTACGTTTTATTATTTTCATTGTCTTAAGCTAACCTAGCCACTCATAAAACGTGATCAGAGAAATTCTAAATACATTCGTGAGGTGCAAATATTTATTAAAACATTTTTGGAGCTTATCTCTATCATATACTTATTCAAAGAATATAACAAAATGCATAAGCCCCTGTAAGAAATAATTTAGTCTATAGACCATTATTATGTTCAAAATTTCCAACAGAGTTCAGATCAAAATGACTCGCTTTATTATGAGTAAGAGTATACGCGATTGACATTCAAAACGACGCACTCAAATCCGGAATAAAACCCAAAAAAAGGTTTTAAAAAATAGTTTTGTTTTAACTAATTTAGGGCCAGGATTGGTAACACTTTTCTTTAAAAAGCGGACTTTTTCTTAAACAATTAGAAAGAGCATGACGTTTTTATTTATTTGACGAAGATATAACAACTAACCAAATTCAGCTTCTCAGAGAAGATTGAATGTTATTTAGACAACATCGCCGTTGTTTCCGCTTGCTGCGCTTTACCTCGATCATCGTGACGGACGGTATTTTCTCTGTACCTGAATGCAGCCTCCTCATTGGTCAATCGTTTCATCCTTGTAACAAGTGGTTGCTAGGGCATTTCGGTGAGCTACAACGGTGACAAAATGTCTTATTTTTGTGGCGCAGGAGTCAAACGGAAGTCAAACTTCGCAGACGTTTTTCTCTTGATTTTGATTTCCAAGAGCACACAATTCTCCTGCTCGCAGAGGCTAATATCTCCACTTCTATTTACTCTTTACAGTCGGGTTATATATATCAAATTCAAGGCAATGAATCAGGGATCAATAATATCAAATAAAATGGATTTCAAAAAATAATAATAATATAATAATAATATTAACATTTATATAGCGCTTTATACAATTGTTTCAAAGCCGCTATTACAAAGTACATAAGAAATATTACATATGATAAGATATAAACAAGAAACATCAATTACATAACACAATAAATAAATTGGCATACTGTGTTATTATACAGAAAAATAAATTGATTACAATTATGGTGACATCTTAACTAAGAATTAAAAATCGCGACTAGTTTCTCATTTCGACGTGACGCATCACATATATCTTAATTTTTGTCTTCTACCTCTGTCTTTCTCTTCCTCCTTCTCTTTTTCTTCTTCTCTTTCTCCCATATTTTATTATAGTAAATAGTGGTAGAAAAATATGCGTTGCGATTGGCTAGGTCAGTACCACGTGACCTACCTTCAATTTGTTATATTGTACATATGTACAATATAACTTTCAGTTTTTGTATATTTTTGTTTTTGTATATTGCGCGAGAGATTGTACACTATTTATATAATATTTTGCTCCCTCTCTCACTTTCCCTTATCTTCCCTTCCTGTTTTTGATAGTGTATTTCTCACTTTTCCATTTCTAATAATCATTCATTATTTAATGTAGGGCCTAATAATTACTTGGTCTTAATCTTAATCATATGAAATTTTAAATGCTATTCCATTGAAGTCAATAGTGTTTATTGAATGTTTTGAAAAGTTTTGGTAAATGTAGATGAATTATATTTTACCTGTTTTCTTCATTCTTTTATGTTTTTGTTTCATTTATGCAGGATTGTGCAGCTGCTATTGATAACATGGTATGAAAACATTTCTTTTGCAATTTTGCAATTTTAGTATTATGTTTTAGGCTTGTTGTCTTTATAAATTTGTCCTGAGTCTTAAAGGGGAAGTTCACTCTGGAAATTTATTGGTTTTAAAAAATGAAGAAAAATAAAAGAAAAATATGAGTGAAAGTTTGAAGAAAATCGACCAACAAATAGCGAAGTTATGAATATTTAACATTTTGATTCTGTGACGTCATGTGCGAGCAGCTCTCTCATGTATTGTGTATGTAAATTCCATAAATTCGTCTTTTTACATGGTTCTTGACAAAGGAATGGGTCAATTTGTTAGAGGCGTGTATATGAACATAGATTTGATGATATATCGACCGCACAGTTTATATGATTAATATTCGTCAGAAAAAATGACAATTTATGGAATTTACATTAGATAACACATAGGAGAGCTGCTCGCACGTGATGTCACATAATCAAAATTTTAAATATTCATAACTTCTTTATTTTTGGGTCGATCTTCTTCAAACCTTTACTCATATTTTTCTTGTATTTTTCTGCATTTTTTAACATCAATAAAATTCCAGGGTGAACTTCCCCTTTAAGAAAATAAATCTATTGGTTAGTAATTATCATGAGGTGCTTGTGACCAAACCAATCATCTTTATGTAATGAAATATCATTGTGGAACTGGGAAAATATAGGTTAACAGGCGCGGATCCAGAAACGGACTTTAACAGGGGCAGAAAAGGTACCTTACAATTTTTCACGTTATGCTGGACAACCAAAAACATACTATCAAATTTTTTGCATAAGCGGGGGGGGCGGGGGGGAAGGGGGGGGTGTAGGTGTGAAGAAAAAAAATTACGGGCCTTGGCTGTGTTATCGTAAATCTTGAAATCGCTTAACCTCACATAGGCGGTAGAGGTCACGTTCACTCCTATCTCCGTTTTTGGCTCCCGAAGAATTGTCAAGCAAAAAAAAAAAAAAGAAAAAAAAAGGGTTATTAATATTTACCTTCCGGTCACCCGCTGGATCTGCCACCGGTTAGCCAACCGAAGTGGGACTGTAGAACTGGCCTCTTCTATACAATATAATGAATACTGTTGTCTCTTGCTCCATCATAATTAGAGTGGACTGTATGATAATCATCAGTTCATGACCTCTTCAAAGTCTCAATTTTTTTTTACTTATTGGGGAAAGAATTTGATGGTAGTTGCATTCCTGATACTTTATGGTTCAAGTAATTTTGCCTGACTTATTGGATGAACATCACATAATTATTACTGTAAGAGCCGTCCGTGCTGCCATCCGCGCTCCCCGTAGACTCGCACGCTGTAGGACCGCCGTTCGCGCGGGCAGGGTCTGCATTTTCCACGGAGCGCGGCCGGCGCCGTCGATCGGGGGGTCGACGGAGGCAGGGTCCCCATAGCGGATCGCAGGCTTCGTTTTCGTCGACGGGCTCGCGTTGGACGCTGGGCGACGATTCCCTGGACGACGAAATCCCTATTGACTCGCGTGCTTTAAGGCGACGCGCGAAAACAAGTATACGAAGGGAAGAGTGTCCGTCGTAAGTGTCCCTGTCTCCTTTCAAGACTGGACCGGTATTTCACGGCTCCGTCCAACGCCCTTTCATAGGCAAGCCGTGTGCCAACCCGTTGTCACGCCGATGACGAAATAAGAAAAACGTCTGAACGGTTAGTCTTTCATCTGATTAGAGCGTCTGGGTCGCTGGAGGTAATCCGATAAGGGAGATAATCGCCTGCCGATTTCATTTTGAAGTAAAAACCCAGATTGATCAATGATTGAAATCGCAATTCGAAATTGGTATATTTGAAATCTACGTTAAAAGTTCTCCTAACGGAGCAAAAACTTTTCGAAATGCGACACTTTTTAAAGCAGTATTTTTGAAGAACCGGGTCCAATTTTTATTTAATTTGCCGTGATAGGATATGCAGAATAGACAAACCTGTCAGTCTCCGATGGCCTTTGTTTACTCTTGGGATAACAACCTAGCTCCTTGGTTGGTGAGACCGAGTAATCTGTCCCGCGCTGTCGCATGGGATTATCGGATTAAGTGTTGATTGACTCAGTATTTATGATTTTGTTGAAAACCAATAAAGGGTAAAGTCTTCATTTTAGGAGGGCAAATTCCAACTCCAAATGAAAATTACATCAAATTGATGTGTTTTGATCTGAAAAGGAGTTTATTTCTGAAATTAAGATTGTACTACAAGGAAGGACAAGGAAAAGGAAACATGATTATTATTTATAACAGTTAAACTATGTATATTGGGGTAAAAACGATACGGCCATAAGGGAGGGATCGAAATAACGTTTGATGTATTTGTTGTTGATTTGGATAATAAAAGATGTCACGTCGAACAAAAATAAAGAAAGAAAGAAAGAAAAAGAAGGAAAAAAGGGGGACGAGAGGTGCATAAAACAGGGGCGGTTAGTCAAGGAAATTAAAAACTGTAAAGGAATCGGGGAAGTGAGAAGATAATTCGAGAGAGAATTAGGATCAAGGGAGAAGTGAGAGAGATGGAGGGCCAAGAGAGAGAGCGGATAAGTTAAAGATTCATTTGCAGCGAAATTATAATAAGTGAATCAATCAATCAAACAAAAATAAAAAGAAACGTCATATTCGGAGAAGAATCAATACGGGGAAAAAAACCAATTAATTGATTAAACCGGAGTAAAACGACTCACCGGGTCTTTTTTTTTTTTTTTTTTTATGGATTGCAGGAAATTGATCGAATACAAGGGTTCGGGCCCCTATTGCTAGCCCCGTGGATTGCTGCCACGGGGCTTGCTGCTAGTTTCATTTAAAGAAATAGTGAAACAACTGGTACTGAGCATTTGTATTGTATTTAGTAGTCAAGTACTTGTACAGTATAATCATGTATTTGTTGATCATTGTTTGTATATCGTCGGCCTCATGCAGAAGGGCCTTAACGTTTTAGTTAAAAATGCTAAGCCCTTCTGGCATGAGGCCGACGATATATATGGTTTGTAATACCATGTTTCTCATTCTTGTAAAAATTAAACAATTTACAGTGCTGTTATGAGTGAACCCTAAAAAACACATCTCTCTCTCTCTCTCTCTATCTCTCTCTCTCTCTCTCTCTCTCTTCTCTCTCTCTCTCTCTCTCTCTCTCTCTCCTCTTCTACAGAATGATTCTGAACATTTGTCGGACGATCCGTGTCAACTTGCAAAAACCATGAAATCAAAGATGGATCAGCTAAAGCAGGTATTACAGCTCACTGAAGAGAGAGAAAAAAAGATCTAATGAAAAAGAAGCATCAACTAGGTCATTCTTCATCATTCCTCAATTGTTTGATTTTTTTTTTTTTTTTAATGTCAAATTTTCTTGAAAAGTTCTCACCCATTGTGGACAATGCAATTGATTGCAATATGTTACAGTTACTGCGAGCATATCCCTCCATTAATTGAGGATATTTTTTTTTCACAAAAATACTCAAGACATTGATAAAGGCAAAAGCTTTTAATTTTGTATCATGCTGCAGATGGAAATATGTAATGTGTCTCCTCCCATTGTTACAATATGTTGAAAAGAGTTACAATATCCAGCTCCAAATTTCAACCATGTGCATGTGTGTCTATCTGCCTAACTGTTTAGTACAATGAGACTTTGTGATAAGTAGGTATTTGATCCCAAGCACCTCGTAATGGGATTGGACTGTATACAATCTGATTTCATTTGAGCAAGTCTTATACTTTTACGGGGGTTTTTTTTTTTCCTGTTCCTTAGTTTGGTCTGATGATACCTGGTTGAAGAAGTATGCTGGTGCTACCCTGAAGAATGAAGAAGGAGGCGTGGTTGGAGGGGATGATGGTGATACCACGGCAACCAAGAGACCAGCTGAGGATGCAGGAGAGGTAAATTTGAAACAACCATTCCAATTTGTCCATTGTGAAATTTTTAAATAAGAAGTCAAAGCAACAAGGTTACTGATTCGTTATTATAGATTTGCAATGGAACATAGTTGTTATAGGGCCTCAGACAGAATGAAGTACATGTAAGTGAGAGTTTCAAGCAAGAAGTCTATGCAACAATGATTCTGATTGGTTATTATCACTTTGCGATTGATTGCAAACCTTTGTGATACGGAGCCGTGGATAGAATCAAGTTAAATCATCAGAGAGCTAAAATAGAAGATGCCCAAATTAGCTTTGATCTGGAAAATGATAATCAGGCGTCTTTGTAATTAACTTTTTGGATCAGTAAACAAGAAATGTTGCTGAAAGAGACAGGGTCGCCTTAGAATACAATATGCACATGTAATCCTGTTGTATTCAAACTCATTAACATGGGAGTGGACTGTGCTTAGATTCACTTTCTAATGATTTTCAAATATCCTTGTGCATTAACAGGCTTCTGAACCTCCTCAGAAGAAGTCTAAGGCTAACCCACAAGTATTCTTTGACATCAAGATCGGTAGCAAGGCAGCAGGACGTATCACAATTCAACTGAGGGCTGATGTCACACCAATGACTGCTGGTAATTTATCTAGAACCTTGAATTTATGATAACAAAAATTGATAAAATATTATATATTTCTGGTAAATTTCCTTCGTTGTTTAAATTTAAATTTATATTTGAAAAAGCTGCATCACTTCACCTGATCCCTTACATATATCTCCAAGCTGATTTCTATCCTTCATGTTTATGCTAGGTTTTGATAGCTTCTGACCACTCGAGCATTGAAAAGTTCACGGGTTTCAGGGATAGATGTCAGCATGGGTTTGCCATAGCTCAGCTGGTAGAGTGCCCGTCTAGTAATCAGGAGGTCTCAGGTTTGAATCCTGATGGATTAATTCTGAATATTAATCAAATAAAAATAATCAATAACACTTGCATTGCATTATAAAAGGTTCTAAGCGCTCAGTGTTCCTGATTATAACCTAGCTTAGCCAGCCTAAGATGTACAACATTCAAAGATTTTCTTTTTTACCTTTCATCACCAGGGTGGAGTGTAGAATGTGTGGATTCATGTCTTGTCAAAGAACATTTATTTATTTATTTATTTATGACTGCATTCAGTTTTAGACATTCCATTTCATGTGTCCTTTTACAAGATCATTAAATTGATGTTTGTTATCAAAAACCATGAATTTTCACATGTATCAAAGTGAAATTCCCATATGAAAAAATGCCTTATTTTTTTCTTCATTGTTAAATCCCGATGTTAAATGTGTTCAATTCATTTTCTTTAATGTTACAGAGAATTTCCGCTGTTTGTGCACACATGAGAAGGGCTATGGATACAAAGGCAGCATCTTCCACAGGATCATCCCACAATTTGTATCCTTTATATTCACCCCTCAATAATTTCCTGAATCTTCTTTATTAATCATGTATATTGATTACTGTACCTCTGAATGTACCATGTAAACATATCCATAGAGTCTACTAGATCTAGTCATTGAATATATTTCACTTCTTTTTTCTTTTTTTTTAGATTTTTTTTTTTTATTTCACTTCAGTTATCAAAGTTCATTAAAAATTTGTATTTATATTAAATGAGATTGTCATTACAAGTACTCACTGCATTTTGAAGTGATCACCAAGCTTTTTATAGAATTTAAGTGATGTCTTTGATGATATGTTTGAAGTTGTCTATGTATTATCATTGTTATATTAATTGATATTGTGAAAAAGCCAATCAAATTTATTAACCATAGAGAAATCACAATTAAGAGACTTATACCGAGCACATACTTAGTAGATTAATAACTTTAATAAATGGACTACTGTATAAATATTATTTATTATTTATATCACTAGTGCTATTGATATATTGTTATATGTTCATATGACCCTTGACCTTGATTGACCTTTAGATGTGTCAAGGAGGAGATTTTACCAACCATAACGGAACAGGTGGAAAGTCTATCTATGGCAAGAAGTTTGCTGATGAAAACTTTGTACTAAAGCACACAAGCCCAGGTGAGAACTTTGAAGATTGTGAATGTCATGTCGTGGTCAAAACCTATCTCTGTGTATGGTCTATTTCTGATCATGTATACATTTTATGAACATAAATTACAATTCATTCAAATTTCATTTCAAAAGCAGAAATGTAGCAGAATAAAAGAATAACAAAGAATGTGACAGACTTGGGAAGGCTAAGTATACATAAGCATGGTGCTTGGTGAGCTAGCAGCCTACAATTACATTATGTATAATGTAACTTAGAAAAAAGTTCAATTAAAACATAAAAACATTTTTTCTTTTCTTAAAAAAAGTTAGAAGAAGATGACTTGCTGAGAAGAAAGATGAAAGAAAGCTATTACAAAATACTTGGAGAACTGTAGCATTTTACATTTCTGTTACTAGAATTAAACATTTAAAAGGAAAAAAAAAGAAAAGAAAGAGGACTTTTTCATGCACGAAGTAGCAAGGTGGCCATACTCTTGTTGTAGCCATGTTGATAGCTATCTAGGCTATGACACATCAAGATCCCACTACAATGTAGAGTTTGGAAAAAATTCCTGGTAGAATGGTACAACTGCACATCTCAATCAAGCACTAGGATGCTGTGAGGAGAGACCAGAGTTTAATGGTGATCAAGTATGCCTAAATTCCCTCCTAGGCACTAGTTATGAAGGATTCGATTACAGCACTCTCTTTCATTTTATTGCAGGAATGTTGTCAATGGCAAACTCAGGTCCAAATACCAATGGCTCACAGTTCTTCTTGACTACAGAGAAGACAGAATGGTTAGTGATACCTTCATAAATAAGTCAAACATTGTATTTTTGTACATTATCGTGTAAACTCAGACACAATTTGGTTTAAACATATTATAGATATATTGACAGCTGTCAGAGGCATCACTGTTTTTATCGACTGGAGGAGGTTGATTAGTGTCAATTCTTAAAATGAGGGATATATATAATGACCATATTCCTGCAGTCAACCTTGGCTGATTCGAACTCCCCTTAAAGTTGAAGGTCTTTTCAAGTAATATTCTCTTTATATTTAATTGTTTTTACCCCGTCTTAAGTTGAACTTTTTTTAAGTCAAAGCATTCCTTCAGTCTCAACAGATTAGGCTTTGGCAAAATTCTCTGTATTAGTACAATGTTTACGTTTTATGATGATGAATAGATCATCGATCATCACCCCCCCCCCCCAACAAAAAAAAGAGAAATTCATGTGTGTGTACGCCTGTGGTCTTGGTACTTCATAGACAGGATGACTACAATTTGGAAAATGGAATTAGTTGAATTCAAGGCATAATAAGACTAGTTTAGGTAAAATGTATCCCTCATAGCACTTCAGTGTTTGATAATTATCATTCTATATTTTATATTTTCTGTGCAGGTTGGACGGAAAGCACTGTGTCTTTGGCCAAGTGATCGACGGTATGAACGTGGTACGTAAGATGGATTCGGTTGGAACCAAATCAGGCAAACCTAGAGAGACTGTTACAATCACAGACTGTGGGGAACTCGTATGATGATTGCTTGGATCCTAGAAAGACTCTGTTGTGTGTGTTTTTTAAGTGAAAGAAAGACACTATGGCGGTGCTGCTGCTGATGCCAGAATACAGTCAACTTCCCGGGAGCATTTCATGAAACAGATATGCATTGATTCTCATTGATAACTGTTATAAGCTACTGAAATGCTTGCATCTGATTGGCTGAGAGCAAATTTGTCGGATAAAACGTCTGACAAGTCCTTTCATGAAACACGCCCTCAATATGTCAGGCATGGAAATGAGATCTAATCATATAGTGTGATGAGGCAATTTTCCTGTTTACTACTTCAAAAATGCTTCTGTTCTTAGCTGTCCCAGGGACATAGTATTGGGGATTAATGCCTAACTGAAGAGCACTGGAACATCGACTTGGGTTGGAACCAAGGATAAAGCCATCCTGCCTAGTTTTAGTGATGGTTTGATGTTGGTCTTGACTAGGAATGTGTTGTCGTCCTGGTTCTAAAGAGAGGGGATTATATCCAAGATCATTGGAGATTGTGAGGAGTATAACCAAGCAAACGAAGAAAGACGAGAGGAACACAATTCAACACCAAGCCTCCTCCAACCAGAACCACCGATAGCGCCACCAACGACCAAGCTCCGACTACCAACCCTCCTTCAACAGTTGTACTCCCCTACATCGGCAAGATCACCCACCAAACTACAACGCATCCTCCGATCGGCCAACATTCAAGTTAGACACCGCTCCTCCACCAAGCTACACTCAATCCTCTACTCACACAAGGACAGGAACCCAATCAACAAGCAACCCAGGGTTTACCGCATTCCCTGGAATGCGGTAAAGTGTACATCGGGAAACAGGCCGCAACTTCGACACCAGACTCAAGGAACACAAGAACTGCCAACGACTCAGCGACTGGGACAAATCCGCCATTGTCAAGCACGCCCAACAAGAGAACCACCGCATCAACTGGGACAACAGCCACCTCATCACGACCCATCCGCCACTGGAACTCAAGAAGGATTAGGGAAGCTATCGAAATCCATCGCCATAACACCGTACCCCAAGACACAGGACTCTACATCAATAGCACTGGAACCCAATTCTCCACAACGAACCAACCCCACCCTCGACCGTCTTCGTCTACCAGCGCCACCTCTGCTTCAACTTCGCCGACCGACACCCAACATCCAGTCACCTCACCCGAGAACCAGCCCCCACCGCCACGCCGACAGCTACGCCCGACTCAATCTAACAACTTCCGCCACAACCTCCGACCCCGCCGGAAACGCAACGCCCACGCCACGGACTCTTCGACCCACAATAGCGACACTCGCCTCTACCCAGCCACACCGGCTCGATTTCATTCGACACCCGACTTTCCCGCCAACCAGCCACCCACGCAGCTACAACAATAGAGCTCCACCCACGCCCGACCGTCCGGCGTCGATGCTACTCCCACGTCCGCACATCAGCCTATACACATCCCGCGCATCTTCTACCACTCTTCACTCCCTGAAGACGGACAGTCAACCTGTTCCGAAACGTCGGAGCACTCTCTACTACTACTCAAGCCTTCCTCGCATCTCGTCTTCTCAACTGGTTTACAGTCCTTTTCAGGACTGAAATCACGAAAGATTACCTCCAATTCTACTCTCTATTCTCTATCCGCCTATCAATTTTCTACTTTCTTGTAACTCTTCATTTCTTCTTCTACTTTCTCAAACAGTCCCTTTTAGGACTAACCACATGGTGAACCGTAAACCTCATCATCGTAAACACAATTCATGTCCTTAGCAATACCGGCGAGTCCAAGCTCAGAGTTACTGCAAACCAACAAAGTCTTGAATATACAAATCGGATTTGTGGTCGATCTCGTCTTGTCATGGAATGGCTATATTTCTGGCCTCTGGAGTCCTGGAACCACCTTGACATAATTAAATGGAAGATGAATATCTCTATATGACAGGATGAGTTCCAAGAGGGAGACAGGATATGTCGCCTTTGTTACTGTTACAATTTTTACTATTCAATCGAACCTAGAGAGTAGGTTGCCATTTGGTCTTTCCAACATTGACTAATGTCCATTTGGTCTCATCCCACATGGTCTAATTCCATTTCATCTACAACCAGTTCGTCTAATTACCTTTTAGTCTAATTACCACTTCACCTATTTACCATTTCATCGAAGACCTGTTCACTTGGTTTTTCACCACTTGGTCAAATCCAGTAACAATTTGGTAGTAGATCAAATATTGATTTGGGCATTCAACAAAAATGCAATTAGACCATTTTGGCTTTTAGATGAAGTTGCAATTAGACAAAGTATATATATGTATTAGACCAAGGGTACATTAGACCAAATTGTTAGTAGACCAATTGGGTTTCACCCTTGTTGTATGAGTCAAACTATCATATCACTATTTTTAATGCTATTGTTACAGGGTTTGAATAATATCTTTGGAGTAACTTCCAGTAATCATGCTTCACAAGACTTTTTCCTATTATTTATCAAAAATGAAAAGAAAAATGATTATTTTTTTACAAACATTTACAGTAGTTTTGTTTTTTGCCTCCAATTATGGTAATTTTCATTCCTGTAATAGATTATTCTTACAGTATAAAGCATTTTCAGGAGATGCCTACAGAGAAATTGACCATGACAGAGACATTTCACCTAAAATTTCCATCCTTCCCCCTCCTGATTTTTTTTTTTTTTTTTTTTGCAACTGGACAGTACTTATTCTGAATCTTTGATATCTGTCATAATGAACTGTATATTGTATGTTATTAATTGGACAATTAAATGTCTGAGAATTTTTTTTCTACAATTTGCAAAACTTTGAAATATTTGTCTTATTGTACATGTATACTCCGTCTGTGAGGGGCAACGGCTCATGTTGGTAAATGAAAGATCATGCATTGACAGAAAATATTGAGGGAACAAAAGGGAAGCAAGAGAGTGTAATGAGAGATGTTACTTTACCAGGTGATAAGTTAAAATATTCCCAATTTTTACTCAAGTTAAGACTTCAAAAATGGATGCTTTTTATTAAAAAAAATAAAAAATGAGAGGCATGTTTTGTTTTATTGCAGATTTGCACAGCTCTTTTTATCTCTCTTTCTCTTTATACTCTCTGATTCATTATCTTTCAAAGATCCCAATTCAAAAACCAATTGCTTCTTTCTGATTGTGATATAATAGGCCAGTCACGCCAGATAATGCACATACACCACACACACATCCTCACATGAAAGTACACACCCTCAAGCTACATACATATAGTATGTAATAGCAGACAATGTTGTCTGAGCAAACTCCTCGTATTTCACAGATTATACATCATCATAGATCTATAGCTGACCATTTTCATATACAGTGGAAACTTGTTATAACAAGGTACTTGTGACCATGGAAATTACCTTGTTATATCAGGGTAAAAAGAAATAAATAAAAAAGTTGGGACCAGCAAAATTAACTTTTCTAATCAGGAATCCTCTTTTATAGAATAAGTTTTGACTGCTCAATAAAAAGATCATCAATTCACAATTTTTCTGCTCAGTGGAAAATTTGGATTTCATCTCGCAAGAAACACCCTCTTGAGTTATTAAGTTATGCACTAAGATAGAACAAAGCCTCAAACACATAAAATTGAAATGTCTTTTTTTTTTATTTTGCATCAAAATGATGCACCGCATATATACATTAATACCAAAATATCATCTATTGACATAAAAACACTCAGCACTGTGTACATATGAAACTACAAACAATCACTCCTCTGTTCAAAAACTTTACAAAACAGCATCACAATACATATCAACTTAATAGTTCACTATGAACCAGTTATAAATGTATGAACAAGCATTATTTGGTCATTTTTGTAAGACTAACGAATCTGTCAACAGACTGAATACTAATATACTATTTAATTTACATTTACAAAATAAATAGCAAGTTTACAGGATCAAATGACTCTTTAAAAAAAACAAAAAAAACAATTGCAACTTGGCTTTTAACCGATCAAAACAAAACAAAAGACTCTTGTCATTTCAAGGAGTTGCCCTTGGCCGAATAAAAAAAAGAAGTGATTTTTTTTTTTTTTTTAAGGTTTCTGTATCCTCCTATATAACCTATATTTCATTTTTGCATAATGCCTACTCAAGGCATGTTATAAAATAAATCTCAAAACTTATTAATATTTTTGGCATATTTATCAAGGGTTGCTCATATAGGACAGCAGGTACATGTACATTTAAAAGGGAATATTCTAGGTTAACCTGTTGGAGATGAGCTGATTTGGCTACAACACATATTTCCCATAGACCTCGTCCCGAATATATTCGGGCTCAGTCCTCAAGGGGTTAAAGGAGAAGTTCACCCTGGAATTGTTTATTAAATAAAACAGGGAAAAAACTAAGAAAAGAAAAGTATGAGTGAGGGCTTGAAGAAAATCCATCGAAGAATATCATAGTTAAGAACGTTTGAAATTTTGATTTTGCGACGTCACTTGAAACCTGCTCTCCCATTATGTTGTGTATGTAAATTCCACAAATTGGCCTTTCTTCATGGTTCTTTATGAAGGATAGAGGCCTGTAATTAAACATGGGTTTGATGATATATAAACAGCATAGGTGAATTGTTAATATTTTTTCTGAAAAGATGGTAATTCATGCAATTTACATTACACAACATATAAGAGAGCAGCTCGAAAGTGATGCCACAAAATCAAAACTTTAACTTTTGTAACTTTGTTATTTTTTGGTGGATTTTCCTGAAATCTTTACTCACATCTTTTTTCTTTTTTTTTCTTTTTTTTTTAAATATTGGCCTGTTTTTTAACTAATTAAATTCCAAGGTAAGCTTCCGCTTGCATTGTCTAAAGCTTATATTTCAGATATTAATAAAGTGTAGTGTTTCTAATGATAATAAATGCACTTGCCTCAGATTGTCTACAGAAGTATTCTCCAATCTGATTTTGGAAGTTTGAGAAAACTTAATACATGTACCTTTGGTTAAATTTATGAAATGAATACACAGAAAATACAAAACAATATAACATCCATATAACCATAATCACATTAATGGCAAATACATGTGTGAAGAATTTGTTGGATATATATGCCGCAAAGTTTTAAGCAACAGAAAGTATGGAAAAACATGAATCTAATACTCATTCATTATTACTCACAACATGGAAGAACACACTTGACTTGAAGTGAAATATTTGAATCATTACACATTCAGTACAGAGCCCTAACATAAGGCTCATCAAATGTTGAAAATGAATATATTATTTCAATCTCAACATTTTGGAGACCATGTTATTTGTTGGCTATATTTTGTAAGAAATCTCTTGGTATCGCCTATTGCTAAGGCTTATTATTCAAAGATCTGCATTTTTTCCTCTTTCTCATGGAAGTAATAAAACATTGCACACATGTACATTTCTGTTTACAAATTTACATTATCTTTTCAAAAAACAAAAAAAATTGTGAAATAATAAACCTTATTTCTCTCATAATACCAACCAGAACATGTACTACATAAGCTGATATGTTCATGCACAGATATTATTGCAATTTTTGTCTAGCTGGGGGCATTAACGAGTGGACAACTTTGCAATTTTTGTGATTATTTTTAATTATTGTAAGTTGCCTTACAAGTACACAAGTTATTTTTTGCCTTTTGCCTTATACAAATATATAAGTGTAAATTTTCGCATAGACTGACTTGAGAATTTTGCAAAACAACTTATAAAGTACATTACAGAGTACATTATGTAAGAGTTGTTTAGTATTTCAGCATTTTCATTGTGTACTGTATCTAATATAGAAATATTTTTTAGTAGAACTGATTAACGTCAATTGAAAAATGAGATCCATATGAGTAACTTACATAATCATTTTTAGTTTAACAATAACTCAATTTTATGACAAAGATATATGTAGCTTTAGTTTTAATGTTATATTAATATTCATGGCAAGGTTAATGGCCTCGGCCTAACCAATCAGATTAGAGGATTGCCATCCAAGATCAAAGGCTTAACTGTCTCAGATTAAAACATCAACTATACCAGATTAAAGGCCTTGCGATTCATGACGTAAAAACATTGTATTTTATTAAAGCCAAGCTTTAGTTCTTACAGCCAAAATAATTTTCGATAAATCTGTAAGATATGTCCTCACATTGTTCCATTAACATATACATATGCCTACACCAGATTATATTCACGTTTCGATAATGATTTTAGAAGAAATGTTGAAAAAATATCGAAACACTCCGTCAAATTGAGACTTAGAGTAGACCGCTATATCGCCACAAGTCACGGCACAACATACACACACAGATCCGGTGCGAATCGCGTGCACATGATATACCCGTAGACTTTCCACGTGGCCGTGTTAATCACGCATGTGCTTGGACGGGCCGTCCAGATACTGAAATCATGCTTATTTTACTCTTTTCTCAGCAAATAAGCAATTTTCTGTACATTCCTTTGGTGTGTAGTATTTATTTCCTATGCTTGAGATTCTGGTATGAACAAGAATGTTTTGATTTATTTCATTATGACTACTACTCTAGATTATCTTTAACCCATTAACAACTTTAGCCATTTATATGGTTAGCCTTTTTTTCTTTTTCCTTTTTTGCTTTTTATGATCGAATAAAATTGAATTGAATAGTCAAATATGACAAATCTGTCAACATGTTATGTTCCTTACATTTTTACTAGATGCTGGAATCATGCTTTAATGGTGGAAAACTTTTGCACTTATCATGCCGAGGCAGTTTTTAAAGATTCAGTACCAAAAATTCTGAAAAATTTGACCATCTACTGTTCAAGATTGTGTCACATTTTGCTACCCATAGTTAAACCACAGATTTAAGTTAACTTAGTACACCTTTGTGAATAAGTTACATTTGGGGTAAGGAGACTAGACAAGTTTGAGTGTAGTTTGATAATTGATGTTCATGTAAACAGTCGCTTCAAAAGTTTAGTCATTCAATCTTTTTGAAAATATGATGCAAAAAAATGATTGTCATTCCAGTTATTATACATCACTAACATAACGTAACAAAACAAACTGAATTACTACTGTACAGAATAAAACAAACTATATGATACATATACTTTCTAAACCTCTTGAATGATGGGCATACAATCAATAAATCCACTCTCTGGTGATAATTTAATTTATAAAATAAAATAAACTCAAGAGAATGTAATTGACATAAATGTATAACTATCAAATCAAACCACTGCCTAAATTCTATTAATTTCACATGAAATATATTTCAATCATGAAAAGGGTAAACAAATTAAATTAAAAATCAGAATTATAAATAAAAAATTCAAATACATTCCGGTGAATCCTTTGTGATAAAACAGTGTTTGAGTAATAGTAGAATACAGTCATTTTTCTATGTCTACAGAGATTAAAAAGTCAGAATACCAATATTCTTATTTATGATAATACTATAAATACAATTTTCAGTCCAATTCTTGAAAAGGAAGTAAAACACTCAATATTCTGACAATAGAGATTTCTTCAGAAAAAAAAAACTTTAATTTCTGCATGGCTTTATCTAAAGCCAATCTCAGCACAGTCTATTGCCATTACAACAAGAACAGATTCAAGATTTCGGGAGAACAAAGCATAAAGTTTTCCTTATACCATTTAAACATATTAAACATCTATGTGATATGTATAACAAGATTCTGTTTTAACAAAATATTCACTTTATCAACCGAAATTTTTGTCTAGACCTAAAGATACTTTCGGGGTGCACAGACAATTTCACCGTGACAATTTTTTTAATTTTTTTTCAAGGCCGGTAAAAATTTTGCAGTGCATTGAAATTGTGGGAATACTTTCAATTGTTAAATTTGTGACCATCCAGTGGTTCATAAATTTGGCACCACAGAATGTCAGCTCGATATAATGGGAATGGACTGTATCTTTTAAACATATCAATTTATTTTTACGAAGAGTCAAAATGTAGAGGGCCTAGCTGTCACAATAACTTCAGCTGGAAAAATGCAATAAGCAAAAGAATATACTCAAGGTGTTCATATAAATATCAAAGATTGTTACAAAGAACTTAATTACATTTATACTACCATCAAGGAATAAGATCATATTTTCTCTGAATATCTAACTGCAAGAAAATATGGAACACTTCTTTGGTTCAATAAATAATTTAATACATATAAATTATTAATTAATTAACAGCTTTAGTAAATATCATTTATGTAAATATTCACATCCAACATGAATTTGCTGATCTAAAATAACAAAAAACAATACTTTTAGTTTTGAAGATCTTGAATTACAGTTTTTATACTAAAAAAAAATCATGGCATTTCCATACTCAATGAAATAAATTATCTAGGTATTCATAAGAAATCATCGCCTATATAACTATTAAACAGAACTGATGAGCCTAAAATGAAAAAGAAACATCGGAAACCCATGTTTATTATGATCTATAAAAAATATTAGGCATACCTACATGTTACAATCAAACAGTGCCACGCAAGGGGAAGAGTTACGATTGATAGTATCTCAGTAGCCTCGTTTTACGCACAGCTGGATTAGTGTAAGTTACGATTAGGATTTAATAGCATATGAATTATTATTATAATTAATGTTAGGGTTATATTTAGGATTGGGATATTCAACTTTAGGGCACAGTCATTGTTCATAACTGTACATGTGCTCCAAATAAGGATACCAAGATACAATCGATCGTAACTCTTTAGTATATTGATAAAGATTGAATAAAGTGCAGCCTTCAGAAAACAATTGTCAGCAATTCAGCATTCTCAGTCTATATTATGAAACCTCTTATAATGTGAAGTGAATAAAGATAAAAATTTAAATTAAAAAAAAAAGCTTCAGGTGCCAATACTTGAGTTGTAAAGTCTGTTGTGCATGAAGTGGAATTTCGACAAATTACTTGAGGAGTAGACTCTATTAATCAGGTCCATTAGCAAAAAAGCCTGCTATTTTGGAAATAAATCCAAGATGACGTAGGCTGAGATTTCAAAAAAATCTAGTGTCCTACTTGAGAGAAAGAGCCTGATATTATATAATCTGTGGGGTGTACCACAAAGACTTACGATTGATTAAAAGTTACGATGATTTTTTCTCGGAAGCCTCATCATGGACAGGATGGTCCAAAGTTTATGATCTTAATCCTAACTCTAGCCCTAACCCTACTCTTAGTCATATACAAATCCTAATATATGAATGTACCTGGTTTCCAAATGAGGCTACCAAGAAAAAATCAATCGTAACTTTTAATCAATCGTAAGTCTTTGTGGTACACCCCACTGGTCAATTCATTGGATCCTAATATAGCTGGTTATTTCTACACTTTGGGCTGAAGAGAAAACACCAATCTAGAGAAAAGAATGTCAAAGGCGAATTCTTTTAACAAGTAATAAATATGTCACTGCATACTTTCAAACTGCATATTTTCTTACTTGATGTTCAAATAGCCCTGGAATGATATAAGACCATTTTTGTACACAATTAAACCTGCTGAAATGCCTGGACATGCACCATCAATGATAACCACTGGTGTGTGTGTGTTACTTCTCTGATTGATCATGATGTACAAGTTGTCTTTCAGCCTATATCCATCCCAAACTGATGAAACAGGAATTTGTCATAAAACACCAGGGTGTACAACACCACTAGAGAAAAGCTACCAACCTCTATGAAAAATGCCACCTGCATCATCGACCTTCGACCTTGGGGTCACCATCACGAGTCAGCCTCTGTTTTGACCTGCGGATCCTCCGTCCTATCCTCGACCGCCTTCATGAGGGTCATAATGGAGTTGTTGACCTCTACGAGCTGGGTCGCGACCTCTGTGGGATCCTGGTTGGAATCGTCTCCGCCCATGTGATCCATCATACCGCTACCATTGTGCTCCACCTCAAGATCACCTGTTGAGATTACACGTAAAATAACGGCAATAAAATATTTGAATGAAAAGATTATCTCCCTCCTACTACTACTACTATTTCTTCTACTATACTAAACTGCTACTTTCAGTACTCCCGCTACTACGGCTACTATTTTTACTACTACTTATTCTACTAGTAGCTTATACTCCTGCTACTAGTACTATTTTACTACTACTACTACTAGTTATTTTACTGCACTCCTACTATTACTTCTTTCACTTCTACTACTACTTCTACTTTTAATAGTCCTGCTACTGCTACGATGACAACAACTACTACTACTTCTACTATTACTACTAGGCCTACTACTACTACTACTACCACCACTAATACCACCACCACCACTATACTATTTTAACACCTACTACTACTACTTCTACTAATGTTACTACTACTTCCACTTCTATTACACTACTTCTACTACTACTACTTCTTCTACTTCTACTGTCAATGAGATCTAACCTGACATGTCTCCTTCCTGCCCAAGATCAGCTCCTGAGTCTTCAATGTAATCCATATCAGGAATAGAATCATCATCATGAGAGACTGTTCTTGTAATTATTGTAGTTTCTGCAGCTGAAATACAAACAACGATTGGCAGCAATTATAAAGATTTTATAAGCACTTGTTTCTGAGATTTCAAAGAGAGCTTTCTTCTTAAGTTGCGATACCAAATTATAATAGTTATGCTTACTTACTTTGGTGACTACTATGTAATGCTTTTTGCCGAGTAATCATGTGTGCAGCTATGTGCTTATCAATTAAATGACGGGGTATCTCATCATTGTAATAAAGCATCCAATTATCAAACTTAGATTCAACGTATAACATGATGACTGCTACACTTTCTGGTGAGTTATCATGTGCGGCTTAGTGTTGATCACTTGGCCAGATATTTTATCACTATCCTTCTATACCTGCCAGAAAGAACACAGAGTTTGTGTGGTTACAAAGTCAATTGTGAAAATGTGGTTCAACATTGTAAAAATCATTGTACACCAAATGTGGACATCTGAACAGTGTTATTTACCCACAGATTAGTCACAAAGTGATGTTCAAAGACACAGTATGTTAGCAGTCTGTTCAGAAAAATTTCCTAGTGTATTCTGTGAAACTGTGATTCACAGTGATGATTAAATGCTTAAATCTAACATTGTCAGGATGATTTCACACTGTGGGACACTGTGTGTTGTTTTTTTTTCAGCAGGGAATAAAGTACCCAATTATTATCTCAGATTCAATGTCTGGCTGAATGGTGGCAGCGGTGGGATAATACCCAAATGATTGGTGCATAATATAGATTATCACACAAACTATTCAAATTAAAGGGATTGGGTAACATTGTGGAGGCTTGCAAAAATCTGAGCTGCTGGAGTCTAAGCTACATGCTGTCATTGCATGTCAAAATGTGTCAAAATGATACCCTGCAAATTTTACTTTTTAAAGGACTCATCCAGGCTGGAGTTTGCATTATTAGAAAAATAAAGTTAAATCGAAAAAGCTCAACACTGAAAATTTCATCAAAATCGGATAGGAAATAGCAAAGTTATGAATTTTCTTAGGTTTTGAATTTTTCAGGAGACAGTTCTTCAAATTGGCAAACTGATGATGTCTCACTCCCCCTACTTTCTTTGTATTTTATTGTATGAAATACCTATTATCAAGATTTTCTGCTCCAAGGACATAAAAACAGGGATTAATCCTTGTGGCATGTTCAAGGTCACAAGTGCTTTTACCTATTTCAGTATGAGGGACAGATTTTCTGTATACGCAATATATGAAAAAATGAGATAAATAGGATTTCATATAATAAAATCCACAAGAAGTAGGGGGACTGTGACATCATCAGTTTGCTCATTTGAATATTCAAATATTCAAATGAGACAATGAGACAATTGCCAAGAACTGTTTTACCAAAAAAAGTCAATACCTAAAAAATGCATAACTTTGTTATTTTTCATCGATTTTGATGAAATTTTCTGTGTTGTGCTTGATGAATTTTACTTTATTTTACAAAACTTTTTCATTTCAGCCCGGAGTCCTCCTTTAAGCAGACCAGAATATTGCATTCAGAGGGGAAAACTAGACAGTTTGAGTATTTCAGGACCGTGGTGATGCTATACAAGCATGCTGGTTATCTAAAGGGCAGTTTTCACATGAAGTATTGCCCCCTGCTAAATTGAAAATCAATTCAGTGGTATATATCTTAACATTCACATCTGATCTGGTCAGATCTGATCTGGTCTGGAGAGGCATATTGTGTGGGTGCATTAAGTAGTAGGTCTCCAGGTCACTTTCTTATGAGCATTTATTTGCTTGGTAGTCTGATATACCAATGGATCCGTGACTACACGTAGATGTCTGCATCAACTTACCCATTCTCTTCTTACGATTAGCATCTTTCCTCCTATTGGCAAACCAGTTGTATACTTTGCTTGGGTTCACTCGACTGTGGTCTGCAATATCGTTACCTGCAAAGTAGGAATTAATTGCGTTAAAATAATTGTGATTTTTGTAAATGTGACCTTAATATCAATTATACAGAATGGTAAAATGAAAATTATTAGCTGATCAGTCAAACACAACAATAGCTTTATGTTATTTTGTGGTATACAAAAAAAAGTGTCAACATTACATAGTGGGAGACGTAGGCCTATGCCTATTGTTCTGGGGTATTTCAAATGATTTCTTGATGAATATCAATTATGTCTAATATAATCAATCCAATACAAGACATATATGAAGGCCCTAAATCAAGCCTCCATAAAACTACATCTCATATTCTTTGTTTTTACATTCAAAGCAGTGAAAGTTATACATGTGTATTCATCCTAATATAATCATGTCACATTTATCCTTTTACATATTCAGAAATGCCACTCCGTACTTTTCAAAAATCTCGAAAAAGCATGCCACTTTAGGACCAAAAAAGCTAAAACAGAGATAAAAATACATTAACTCAACAAAATTTTGAGAAATTCCTGATATTCCACATTCCATATTCCTTAAAGACCGTTGACGGAGTAAATACAACCTTACATCGATTGAAAGCTAAGTAGGCGTATAACATAAATACCCCCAAAATAAATTAAATTTTCATAACAGTATTCATAAAAAGATGATCGAACTTCAACCAGGCCATCCCTCCCAAGTACTCGTAAAAGTACCCCTATTATATAATGCGGCTGATGACGTCAAAGAAGTTTAAGGGAATGCTACTGCCAGGCATGATTGGGTTTCGCCTTTAGAAAACACGTTTGTATTGCTGTGTCAGAACAATAGAATTCTAGCACACATGGGGTCTATTGTTCTGACATAGCAATACAAACGTGTTTTCTAAAGCCGAAACCCAATCATGCCTGGCAGTAGCATTCCCTTAAACTTCTTTGACGTCATCAGCCGCATTACATAATAGGGGTACTTTTACGAGTACTTGGGAGGGATGGCCTGGTTGAGGTTGATCACCTTTTTAATGAAATACTTTCTAAATGGAAGATAAAAATGCTTAAATTGGGAATTGTTGTATTAGGAAGAAATATTAGCTTTCGTTTTATATGTAATTTTGGTTTTCATTTCTCGGTCCGGTCTGGGACTTTAAAAGTGACCTCTCTGCATACATACCTGTGACTTGTTGCATAGCATTACACGCATCTGACAGCCTGATCCTCTCCATATCATTAGGATATGGGTTCTTCTTAAAGTAAGCCTCCAGGACTTTCAGGCAGTTGTCCTTCCACACAAACCTCTCCCGCCTCTTGCCTGAATTCCCACTTGAAGAGTTGGTTGGGGCAGACTGGGTCGGGGTTGAGTATGGGGCGTACCGGGGTTGTAGAGGGCGTAGTCTATGGTTTGTCAGGTGCTGGGAATTAGGAGAATTGTCTGGTTCTGGTACGCTGTTGATTACACCTAAAAATATATGGTAACAATTTAGAATACTGGTGGTATAATAAAAACAAAACCATTCCAATATGGTACACTGTTCATTACACATAAAATGCAATAACAACAAAATTTAGATGACTTGATGTCTGGAGAAAAATTGCTTAACTAAAAAGTTGACTGCAGAGCCAGGGCTTGAGGGATTTCAGTCTATCCTCCTCCTCCCCCCCCCCCCCCGATTTAAGGTTAAATTGGTTAGGTTTAGCGATTGGGGTAGTTGCCCTAGAGGGTTGTTGTCCTTGAGAGCAATTGTCCTGGTGGTAGTTGTTCTAAGTATTAGTTGTCCTGAGACCTGTAGTTGTCTTTGGGGATAGTTATGCTACCGGTATACATGTATATTCGGGTATTTGTCAAGGAGGCAGGATTCCTCGAACATACATTATCCCTTTATCTTTGTTTCACAAGTGCACCATAAATAAGTTCCAAATCTATTTGGCACCTCACAAATGTCTAATAGGCCTACTAGTATTTAATTGTTGTAATATAACATCAATTTAATTCAGCTAGTGAATGGTAATAGAAGTCATTGAAAATTCAGTCAACTTACCCACAACTTCCAGCTCTTTCCTCTTGGCCAGATACCACCGGTAGAGAACAGCCTGGGTGCTCCTCCGCATCACGTAACCATGGAGCAGAAACTGTGAGATGTAGCTCTGGCTGATACCGGTAGACTGGGAGATGAGGTTCTGTGAGAGACGGTTACGTGTGAGAAACTCCTTGATGTCCTCCTTTACATTCATATGACCCTTCCTGTGGCAATGGACAAATCAATCAAATATGAAATATATTCACAAACGTACATGTACATGTCAAAAGGGAGATTTTGTTTCACCTCTTGGCAGATAGCATTAAAAAACTCACTACATGTACATACATTCATTCATTGGCAACTGCCTTGTCCCATTAGAAAGGGTAAAATCAATTGCTACATACGGAAGATATTTTTTTTCCCCTGAAACATGCTTTGAACTCTCTTTTTTACATTATGATCTAGTAATCAAGAAGAGTATGGTAGCTTATTGACTTCCCTACTATTAAGCTCTGAAAAGTGCTCATATACTGACGAGGGTGACACACCATTCAATTAACTCTTGAATTGTCTTTTTCTCGTTCCTTCAGTACCTAGTTCCCGCAGGATAGAGGTTAATTTATCTTACCTAAATAATGCTTCTACCTCCTCATTGGTGACATGAAGGTCATCAACGCCTCCTCTGCCCACATCACCACCATCCCCATTCTCCTGGTAACCATGTCCCACATTGGACAGTAGCGTCACCAAAGACGTCCTGTTGCTAGGCGACGCAGGATCCTGGCCCAGCCCGCCTCCTGCATCCACCAACCCAGAGTTCCTATTGGTCACCGTCAGCTGCTGTTGGGCATGGTAGCTGTTGATTGGTGGAGAAGGAGCAGCAGAGGTGACGATTGTGGGCTGTTCCATTCTGGAAGGGAGGGGACCCAACTCGGAGTCCATCTTGGCCATGGTGTCACAGGCGTGGATGATTTCATCTTTGGTAAGACCGGTGCGGACAAGACGTCGGAGGAGCTCAATCTGCTCTATGGTGTAACGAGGCTCAGACATTCTGATCTGTTAAAGGAATAAATTGTTTTAATTTTATCAAAATTTCACGGTCACAAAGAATTACTGATCGAAAAGTAAAGCATGTTTTTCTTTTTGTCATACATTTGCAAGCATCACAAATACATGGTATATAGAATTAGAATTGGGAAATTCTTAAGAAAAAAGGCCCTGTAAATAAAAAAATTAAATGGACCATCAATTTGATATTTCTATATTATTTAAATTGCTTTAAATTTAGCAAGAATTGAGCCAATTTCTTAATTTGAAGAGTTCTATTCTTGTAAGTACATTTGTAGGGGGGTCAAGTCTTATAAAAGTTTAGGCACTTTCTTCGGGTAGGGGATGACCCACCCGGGATCCATGCCTGGTACTAGTGTATGGTTTGGATACGAAATGTATGCGAATACAATTATTTTCCTATAGATATTTTACTTAAAAGGTATGATTATACGACTGTAACTTTATTATGATTATTATGATTAAGTAGATTTCTTGAAAGTTTAGGTTAACCGAAAATATCCTCTTTCAAATTTGGAATTAACTTTTACTTGATAGAATGAAAAGTTAAATGGTAATAACACGTAGAGCTAAAGAAAAAATGAGGTCTGAAAATCATTATAAATATGAATATTAGAATAAATTTTTCTTGAAGCTGGTCTCACAGCAAAATGGCTATATTTTCTTTTTTTTAATATAAAATAAAAACAACTTTAACCCTAACTAGGCCAGGGTAGTTTTGGAGATTATATGGCTGGGGGCCTCCCATATGCAAATTATATGTTGAAAAGTTCTTAACAGCTTAATCTTAATTTTACTATCTGTTCTTCTTGTTATTTTCTACTTTTTTCAACTACAATGTAAGAGAAAAGGTAATCCCATTATTGAGTTTTTTTCAATTCTTTTAGAAGCATTAAATTATAAAAATGCAAATTATATACCCATCTTACAATTAACCCAAAAGAACATAGTTCAGTTTAAAAAAAAAACTATGCCTTGAGGGAACAGAAAGACAGACTAGCTGAGATTTCAGTGCTCATTTAATTTCAAAATAGGCTGAGGTTATATAAAGATAATAATTTAATAAGAAAAAAGGTGGGTGGTTCAAATACAATACGATGAAAAAAATATATATAAAAAAATATGCAATATATATACATAAAAAGACTGAAAAAATGTAACACAAAAATAAAACATGCAAGATAAAATTATAACATCTATATAGAGACAGATAGATATAGATATTCCTATAGATATTTATTATCTAAAGACCACTAATTGTAAGAAGATTCTCTAAATCACAGAAAAATTGATCAAAATAAAAGTCCCCAGAAGAAAAATCAACTAACTGAGACAAAAATGTTTTATAATGGCTGGCTTCTTTTTTTCTTTCTTTTTATCTGAAGTATTGAAAATACACCAATTATAGAAGTGAAATACTTTTGTCTCAATCTTTCAACTTTTCTTCAAGACTTAGACCTATATTTCATATGAATATGGGTATTCATGAATATATATATTATATCTAAATATAAATATAAATACAAATACAAATACAAATACAAATACAAATACAAATACAAATACAAATACAAATACAAATACAAATACAAATACAAATACAAATACAAATACAAATACAAATACAAATATAATTATAAATATAAATATATATGCAATGCATTTGTATGTAGGCCTATAGAAGTCTCTATGATATTGAACTAAGCTCAACTCAGGAAAAGTAAGATGACAAAACTATTGGGTATTAAATTTTAAAAATATATATTTTTTTTTTTTCTTCTTTTCTTTTTTCCATTTTTTTCAGTTTTGTTTTGTTTTTGTTTTTGTTTTAGGCCTGGGTCCAATTGACTAATTAATTGTTTGACTACTGTTGTGTTTTTCAGAACAACATCTTTTTGTTTTTTATGCTTTTTATTTTGTTTTTATTTTGTTATCCTAAAGAAGTCCGGACGAAACATATATATAGTTCCTTCAGCATGTAAATGTAAATATTGGTGCAGCTCTCCCGCGCGCGCGCCGATCACTATACACAACTCCTTATAGTACAGTTGCATGCGGGATTCTTGCATGGCGCACGAGCGAAAATGGCCCCTGTAAAAATATTAATCATAAAAAATGATATGATTTCATTGACATATTGAAAAGACCACACCCTGTTAAAAACCAACGTTTACCCGATTCCCATATCGCTTCAAAAATACATATTTAGCAATTAATAGGTAACATTTTGAAAGACATGAGTAGCAAATTCTACTCGAAAACTGTACATTTGCAGCGTTCTTTAGCGGTCGACTCTGCTGCACTAAACGTAAACTACTAGTAGTCCGTCGAATCGCCACACAATAGTTGACTGCTGTAAATTTAGCGTCTCGCTAGTTGAACAAAGGGTTAGCGAAAAGGCCCCAGCAAAACCCAGCATTTACTCACGTCAAGACGTTCAAAAGCCCGATGAAATTGTCCCTTGTGTGTCTCAGCCTTGTAACATAGTTGATATAGTCACTCTTATGACATAAACTAGTGAGCAAAAAATGATTTCCCTGGGTTAAATATCAAGAATCCCCTCGCTTGTGAAAATGGTAACCCGTTTACGCGTTTACCAAGTCAGCCAACCAGCGGTTTGTAAACATGGATTATGTTAATATGACGGCTTACTAAACCCTGTCAAAGGTTATGGCGGCTGCATCATCATCCTGCATGATGAGGCTGCATGCTGAATGCATTGTAACCAGGGGGTTGTAACTATGAAGCGGCTGTAGTAGCTAGGCCTATTCTTTCTGATGAGATAAATGAACGGTTGAACTTGTAAATGTATGCCATACTTAATCCTTTTACCTAAATGAAATGTTTTCATTTCACCAAAAAATATAATTTTTATGTTTTCCTAGCTTCACTCACTCTCTCTCTCTCCTTTCTTTCTCCGTTCGTTTCAATTCTCTCCGTCATTCCCACTCCCCGTCATATATTCTTTCTGTTCCAGAGGCAGACTATAATATGACATGTCAGAATAGAACATATAGCTAGAGCCTAAAACTATTATATAGTTATATCATTAAGAATATTATATGTTCGTCTAGCTTATACGGATTTTTTTTAATTTGAAATTTGTGTTACTTCTATAGTTCATTACTTTTTTCTTCTTTTTTTTTTTTTTTTTTTTTTCTTCTTGCACCATTTTTGTTGAATTTTGTACCGTTGTACCGTTGGTTTTACGAGCTTTTTTGTTTTAAGTATGTTTTTATTTCTTCCAGATTATATAGCTTCGATCGATTGATCTCTCTCTCTCTCCCTCTCTCTCTCTCTCTCTCTCTCTCTCTCTCTCTCTCTCTCCCTCTCTCTCTTTCAGGTTTCTCTTAATTTCTCTCCTTCTCATCTTGCTCTCTTTCTCCATTGGATATGATTAACATTAAAGGGAAGGTTGCTTTTAAGAAACTAGAAAAACAGATTTTAAAAAGTTTGAAGAAAATCGGACTAATAATTAAAAAATTATGAATATCTTTATAATGCACAAAAATGATCGCTATACCAAATTAGCAACACCTGTGATGTCATAGGGGCAAAACTTGCCATGCATTTTCTATATTGTTTTATGATTATTTGTTTTCCTCATAACTTTGGCCAAGATAATATTGATGGGTATGTTGTTGCATCTATGCATTTTCATAAAATGAGAATTGCAATGACATTTCAAAAGAAAAGTGATATTTTTCGTGAAATTCATCATTGATGAATATCTATACTCTATATACTGAAAAATTACTTTAAATCTTTGTTTTTTGTATTTCTAGATGGGGTGCTGATTTTACAATTATGCAATCATTTTATATTGCCATCAATATATCTTGGCCAAAGGTTTTTTTTTTTTGTTTTTTTTTTTTTTAGTTTTTTATTAAATAAAAAACAATCAAAGTGTAGGCCTACAGGTCATAAAATTTATCATAATACAATATTTTTAAAAATGCATGGCAAGTTGTGTCCCTATATATGACATCACAAACTTTGTGACTGTGTTGCCTGTTTTGGTAAAGCGATCAATTATTTTTGCATCTTATATAAAGACATTCATAACTTTCTTATTATTAATCTGATTTTCTTCAAACTTTTTTATTCTGTTTTTCAAATTTTCCTGCTTTTTATAAAAGCAACTTATTTTGGGTCCAGACCATCCCTTTAAAGGAGGACTCCAGGCTGACATTCAAATGACAACACTGAAAATGTAATCAAAATCGGATGAAGAATAACAAACAATTATTATTAGGCCCATCTGTACCGGTATGCATATTTTCGGAATACAGTTGTACTTGTATGCATATAGTCTCAAATTCAATGAGCAAACTGATCATGTCATTGAAACACCTTTTCTTTTGTATTTTACTATAATATATGAAATAACAATTATTAATTTTTTTGCTCCAAGAATAAAAATTAAAGGGATAACTCTTTAGTGGAAGTGCTAGATCATCATTCATGTAACTTATGTCAATAAGATGGACATATTTTCATGGTTTTTTCATGTTTGAAAGAAAAACGATGAAATAAACAAAATATTTTTATATAACTATATGTTAGTAAAAGTAAAGATTTGACTGCCTTTTACATATTTCCGCCTTGAGCTCAGTTAAAGTGCGCCCCCTTTCGTCTCGTAAAATACAAGAAACTGCTCACCGTACCCGCAACTATTATAATTTTTATTTATCTTTCGTAAAAGTACTGATTTACCTGTAAGTAGCCGTGTATGAAGATTAGTATTATGCTGATATTGAGCATGTGTGCTGCTATTTGTTTTATCTTCAATATTATTTTATAAACAAACTTTGATAGACTAGGAAAATATCATCGGTAAAGCTGGGTGAAGTTTTCGACGAGATGTGCGGGTACGAATCGGGCGGCCTGCCTGCTCCGCTGGCCTAGGTTTCCGCGGGTTTAATTGCCGTTAAACTGCGAAGAAGGTGAATTTTGAGAAGTGGTCATTATGGCAGAGTTAAATCGAACAAGTTCACAGATAGACTATCCTGGGTTGACATTATGGGACCTGCGAAGTGATGCTGATAGTGATGATTTGAATTTGACTGGATTTGAAAATCAAATTCAGGTGAAGTTGGAAAAGGAAAGCGATCATTCATTTGCACCTGTCCCACTCCCAGGACCTCGAGCTAGAGACAACAGTCTTGGCCAACAAATTTCTGAATTGTCAATTAAGAAAGAGCCATCTCTCTCTCAAGACAAACTCATTGAATGCCAGTCAATCTTCAGTGAAAGCCGTTACGGATCTGTCGATGAGAGTCAAATTGATGATGAAGGTTGGTTTGTGGAGGAACAAGAAAGGGTCCCACATGGTCGTGGGGAGAGCGAGAAGGATGGCTCCACAGTTAGAAAAAGGCCATTTGAAGATTCAAACTTGGAAGGCAGCGGGAAGATCATCAATCTTGCAGACTTTGGATTGGGAGATGTTGCTGACCAAAGGGATAAGAAGAAAAGAAGAAAACATAGGATAATTACCACCACCACTAACTTTAACTCCAAGGAGATTGGTTCACAAAATCCAAATATGACGAGTGATCCCAAATTTTCATGTAGCAGTGTCGGTCAGATAGGGAGTATGTCTCTGAATGCATACCATCAACAGTTGAATGGAGTTAATAAACGTCAGAGATCATCAGACGTTGACGTCCAGTTAAGAAATGAAGCCAACCAGCCGGGAAATAATTTTAGGAATATTCTGGACGAAGCTGTGAAGATGGCTGATGAAGCTATTTTGAATCGAGTGAGTTCCGGAAATGTTCCGCGTCAATATGTGTGTAAAAGCTTTCACTTTCAAGCGAAAACTGGGGTTCCCTTGGTTTCCAATCAAGGAAAGAGCAAGGATTCTTGTCCTGACGAGACAACAAGAACACTTATTACCAATGAAGGAAAGCGTAATGATGCACAAATCGATTGCACTATGAAAACAACGGGACCCGATCATGGAAATTGTGGAGATCATGGTATAACAAAATCAAACAACTCAGAGGTGAAGCAAAAGCCACGTCCTTCTCAAAGAGCACGAATACTCCGACGACTCCAGCCTAGGGCTAAGCCAACAAATGGTGATGGAAGGACGTTTTTAGCCCTAATTCCGGTAGATGGCTCAAACTCTAATTACTTGGCAAAAACTTCTGGAAGGAAGGTGCATCATGCAAAGAAAGATGAGATTAAAAGGAGATCCAATCGAATCATCAGAAAGTTATTGCCCAAGCCTAGTGAGGCTGAATTGAAAGATGGACAAACGGCTCAACCCATGTCTCGGGTTGCTGTCCCTGATCAACTCATTGGAGGACCATCAAAGTTCCATCATATCGCTCCACAAACGGCTCGACCTTCGTCTCGTCCTGTTACTAATCAGCTCATCAAAGAACCATCAAAATTCTGTCACATCGCCCCGAAGCCTGCAGGACCTCAGCCCATTGTCGTTCCCGTATTTGAGATTGTCCCTGTAAAAATGCAGGCTGAGAAGATAAAGCCTGTTAAGCCAAAGACATCATCCAGAAGAAAGCAGGATCCACTATCAACGCAGACAGGAGGAGAGAACTGGCGACTGGAAGAAAGCGAGGTAATAGTGGAGGAATCGCAGGAGGACGAGGAAAATTTAAAAAGGAAACCATATGTTGGAAATTTGATATTGGATAGTGAGGAGGAGGAGGAGGAAGATGATAATGAGGAAGAACAAGATGACGATGATGAGGAGGGTGATGATGATGAAGATGACCAAAATATAGATTTGATCTGGGAAGAGGAGATGGAAGGTGTTAAGATTGAGGTGGTGGATGATCATGAGGGGGAGGCGGGGGCCAAGGAGGAAAGAAAAGAATGGCCGTTCATAAAGTATGAGGTTAATACCGATGAGGAACATTAAATACATGTGTAGTCGAACTGAAAATGTTGAAGGTCTTTCCAAGTTCTAATGTATTGTTTTTTAACCCTTTATAAGTCTCTTCTTTTTTTTAAGCCAAAGCTATTTCTTTGATCCCAACAGATTTGACTTATCAAGGTGTACTCTAACAGTATCATGGACATTCACATTACAGTCCACTTCCCTTATCACAATGTGCTCTGGACCATCCCAGTCACCTCGTTACAACAAATTTTGAGCAAATAACTTTTAATACACAGTGTTCAAATTAGGATAGGAGCTATTTATTTATAACAGGCAATTTTCCCAGTGTTAAACTATGCAGTAATTGTCTACATGTATGTACTGTACCTACGTGTTCCTTATGAGATATTGTTAGAGTAATTTTGTTTTGAAATTTAAGCGAACTTGTGGGATTTTTGTATCCCAGTGTGGAATCCCAGGGTAGCTATGAATATGAAAACCCACTCCAGAGATTGATGTATATTGTTAAATAATCAGGAATTTTTTTATGAGCCCCCCCCCCCCCTTAATTTCAATCCTAGATTCACCACTGTATATCAGCTTATAAAGTTCTGATGTAGTTTACAAACAAGCCTGATAGACTACATTGCTCTGACAATTATTGGTGTTTATTGTTATGCTAATGGTACATGTAACTGTCATGACCAATTTAGTAATATACAAAAAACCACTCATTGATTATATTGTAAAATCAGGATTTTTTATGGAGGGCCCCCCCCCCTTATTTTCAAATCCTGGATTCACCACTGTATATCAGCTTGTAAAGTTCTGATGTAGTTTACAAACAAGCTGAAAACTACATACTTGTTTATTGTTATGTTTATGGCAACTGTCATGACCAATTTAGTAATATACAAAATGCTTTGCTTATTTTGCTATAAAAAAAATTTTCAGATCCTTTGCCATGTACTTTTACATCTTATATCTACCAAATCTTGGTGGAAATTTAATTGGATTCTGCTAGAATTGATCAGAACACAAACAATTACTGACATGTAATTTATCTGAATATTATATTGTTTTGATATCAAATTCAACCAATTGTGCCTGTACTGGATAGAGATATGAATTATTGCTATGTTTCAGATTGTGTACAGGTTTTGGTTGTTGTTGAAGCTATTAACCTGGTGATAGCCTAGAATTTTTAGAAATATATTGCTGTGATAAACTTACCATACAGAATGACAATTTAAGTACAAATTTATACAATATGTGCTCAAATTATGAATTTTATCCTCCATTTTGTGGGTTTTAACTGCTTAAAATAAAATTGAATATATGTCTAAACATCTGCTATTATTTCTTTTCTCATGTGGAAGAATTGTTTTCCCTGATAATCGGGAGAGATAATTGTCAATGAGAGAGAGAGAGAGAGATTGAAAAAAAAAGGAAAAAAAAGAGAGAGCTAGAGAAAATGAAAGGAAAAAAGGACGAGATTTGTGTTAGGGATAATAACCAGGAAGGAAGAGAGAGGGGGGGGGAGGAGGGGAGTGTGAGAGGAAGAATAAAGTGAGAGAGTTTGGGATTTTGGTCAGTGAGAGATAGTGTAAAAGAAACGGGATAATGAGATTGGGACTGCGAATAACCAGAAGAAGAGTGATGAGTTGAGCGCAAGAATGAAGTGAATGAGAGGGAGAAAGTTTGATATGGTTAAAGAAGATAAAAAGATGAGGTAAAGGAAATGGGATAATTAAGTTGGTTGAGAGATGGATTGAGTGGAAGAATAAAGAGAAGGAGATGAAATATATGGTCATAGGAGAGATAATAATGTCTCTCATTCTATTGAAATGCCCTTCAGAAGTGCAAGTAATTTTTGTCGAGACTAAAGATTAATCAAATCTCAAAAGGAAAATTATTAACAGTATAAACGAGGTGGTTCGGGAACCATAAGTCTCGCCTGATTTCGCTGTCAATAAAACATGCAATATGACCTTTTGACCCCAAGATGGCCTTTGATGCAACATTTGTAGGTATCATGTGACAATACATAATTAACATTTATTCGAAGTTTAAACAAAATTTATGCAAAAATAAAGAAATCAGGACATGTTTAAAGACCGTGGACGGAGTAAATACAACCTTACATCGATTGAAAGCTAAGTAGTCGTATAACATGAATACCCCCCAAAATAAATTCAATTTTCATAACAGTATTCATAAAAAGGTGATCAAACCTCAACCAGGCCATCCCTCCCAAATACTCGAAAAGTTACCCCTATTTAATGGTGCGGTTAATGACGTCAAAGAATGTTAAGGGAATGCTACGGCCAGGCATGATTGGGTTTAGCCTTTAGAAAACACGTTTGTATTGCTATGTCAGAACAATAGACCCCATGTGTGCTAGGATTCTATTGTTATGGAATGAAAGGGCAAATTCATTCAACATTTAGCATGTAGCATTCCGTTAACATTTTTTGACGTCATCAGCCACGCCAATAAAATAGGGGTACTTTTTCGAGTATTTGGGAGGGATGGCCTGGTCGGGGTTCGATGATCTCTTTAATGAAATACTTTCTAGATGGACAATAAAAACGCTTAAATTGGGAATTGTTGTATTATGAAAATTATTAGCTTTCGTTTTATATGTAATTTGGGTTTTCATTTCTCGGTCCGATCTGGGTCTTTAAGAAAAGTCGCCCTTTAAGTTGACCTTTTGACCCCTATATGACCTTTGATCTCAGCATCCTCATCAACACACATGTGGTACTACCCAAGTATCATTTGTACCAAGTGTGAACACAAATGATGCAGAAATAAAGAAATGAGAACAAGTTACACAAAAAAAACTAAAAACGTAACAGACCAACAGGAAAAGTGATCACTAGGTCTCTGCCGAACTTCGTTCAGGCAAGACAAAAACTATATTTTATGACTTTTCCTCATCAAACCATTATTTATTTACTTCCAATTTCTGCTTGTTGAATGGAACTTCTTTTTCATCAGATTCTCGTACAAAAAAGAGCTCTTCACTAAATTACACCCTCTTCCCCCTCCTCCTGCCACTCCACCCCCCCACCCTCTCTCTCTCTCTCTCTCCTCGTCTCTTCGTGCACACTCATCCTCTTCTATTAAGCATCACAACTACCCCCCCCACCCCCCTCTCCTCGGCCAATGCCCTGAGAAAACTCCGCGGTAGCAAGTTATTCATTGGGGCATTGTTGTCTGGGAGGGGATGTCCAGGAGGGTATATATGACTGTCATAGAAAATTTATACCCGTTTCTTTGTACGAAAGAGTTTAAAGACAAGAAAATGGTTCTGTCACAGAGCTTGTGTATGCTTGAGACTTTTTTAAATATTTATTTCCAACATGCTTAGACAAGAAGTAATAATAAATATTTACTTGCTGACTTTTGAACAAAACAAATGAAAGGAATAATTATCGGTAATGGATTTTGTGTGTCTTTAGGCACCACACAAATCTTGAAAAGGGAAAATTATTGAAGGTGACAATTCAGAATTTAATGTAATAATCTATAATGAATAAACCCCTTATAAGCAGAAAGAGTGATCAAAACAAACAATAAATAGACATTTGTTACTTTTATCAGTTAAAATTGTGACCCATGATACAGACAAAATGACAAGTACAATTAGAATTCACTAAAATAAAAATAAAATAATAATAAAAACTTAACCCCAACAGCCCAAAGTTTTTTTTTAATCGAGACACTTTTGATTGACCTGTAAAGCAATAACTAATGTATGCTCTATGCGCCAGGATAATAAATTAAATATTACAGAAAATGCAGGAAAGTAGAGTTTATGATTCACATTAACTATTTTATTATGATCCTGCTCACTGCAATGTGAATGGGGGAGTGGCTCAGCTTTTGGTCCAGTTACACCAATACTGTTGGGATTTCTTGGTCCAGATGGATAACCAGTGCCCTCTTCTACCAATCAGAATCCTTGTTGCATGCACTTCTTGCATAAAAGTCTCCCTCTGAACCAATCAGAATGGTTGTTTCAAAATTGCAATTAATCATAGTTGTTTATGTTACAGGGCACATATCATCTTGCATATTTTTGGTGCATGGGAACCTTTTTGTAAGACAGTTTCAAAAAACTTCTCACAACTATGCCTTTATTGTTTTTAATTGTGGGAATGCAAGGTTTTTAACAAGAGCAAGGTAATTTCCTTAACCCGAATTGTTCCACTGTAAACGAATACATCTGGAAAGCCCCTCTTCATAAATATATATCATAAAGGTACATACAGGAAGGAGTAGAATGCAGTAGCATTCTGTAATAAAGGCACATTAATAAGCATAAAAGATAATAAAAAGATCACTGCAAATATAATGCTTCCACAGTATAGTCCATTCCTATTATAACAAGGGCTTCATACCCAAAATAATCATTTAGCCATAACTAAAATTTTCTTAAATACACAAATATATATACATGTGCATATTGGACCAGTTGGATTACCTTGTTACAATGAAATATCATTTTATCCATGCTTGCTATAAGAGGAGGGGACTCTGATAAAATTGCTCTGGCAATATCCATTTAGGTTTTGCTTCTATGCAGGGAATGGACTTTATTTAGTTGCAATAGGGGTTTAGGTACTATCGGGTTGTCCCAGTGTTGAATGTCTATGGAAAATTTATCTTGAAAACATATTACATTGTAAAATCTACTCTTGCTCGGGCCAGTCCAAATGCCTCTTTATAAAACAAAATTTTGTTATACTGAACACAAACTCGTAGGGTACATAGACATATGTCCTTATTTGAAATCCACCCCTCCCCCCTCCCAAATAAGTTGTCAGAATTCAATTTTGGGTTTGTGCATTTTCTGATTCTAGAGATTCCAAGCAGTCCAATGATACCAAACACTTGTAGTTTACTGAAGCATAACACAGAGTTATTTTTTAAGAAAACAAGCTTTTCTAGTCATATGCTGTCTTCATTTTTGTAACTTCAAAAAGTCTTCTAGGTGGATTAAGCTGTTGGGTTTTAAATACATGTACCTGCTAATAATTTCAGGCTAAGCACAAGATCAAGATTAAATGAGAAATTCAAGGAAATATTTCCATCCTGATGAACTTATTTCCAGAGTTAAAAGCTTGATTTATGTTTGTGGAATATGAGATGCTCATAAATACGATTAAGTTTACCTCTCTTAAAAAAGCTGGTAATTGATCGAACATTTATGGTACAACACGAATAAGAACTTTTGAGAGTTTTGGGAGCCCATAGGAATAACAACAAGAATGTTAAAAAGAATGGATTTCAGCAGACATAGATTTACAACTCAAGCACACAAATATTTCAAGATTAAAACCAATGGAGACATATGCTTAAATTTGTCACCATAAATTAATTAAATTGAAGTGAAAAAAAAAAATACTACCCATTAACCCAATAAATGTTAAAAAACATAAAACATGGGTAAGCCTGATGTATTGTAACTGAGATGTTACAAGCTAATAACCATCAAAGATTTGAGATAGCAATAACATTTCAAGAGCATAGATAACAATCAACATGTAGGGGGGGGGGGGGGAAATCAATATTTTTTTTTGTGTTAAGTTTTTCAATTCTATATAGCTCAATAACATGAGATTTTATTTTTAATAACCAAAAGACCCAATAAGTTACAAACAACGATTGAAAAAAAGAAAAATGTGTTTCCAACAATTTTGTAGGAAGGTGAGTGGTGTGGGGATGTCAGTATGGTTTTGCCGGGGATGCAAGCCCCTACCTCAGCGCTCAGCTCCTCTCCTTCAGCAAATGGCATTCGGGAGCATTGGCATAAAGGTCAACATTAAATGTTAGCCAGGGCTAAATTTGTACCACCTTTGTGAATTCAGGTCCATGCATGCACATACAGTATCAATCCCAAAGAACAAAAATAGGATCAATCGTTCACAAGAAACCCTTTCCAGATCTCCTTTAGGCATTACCCTGTCATTTGTCTATTTCCCACATTGCAAGAAAGGACCAAATTAAATAAAACCATAAAAAAGGTGCACTGAAAGAAGCCTTTCAATTATCAATACAGCCTACACAGTTAGATTCAATAAAAATTTGTGAGATTTGAATAAAATATTACCAGCCAGCTCAAAAATACCAATAAGTCTACCCCCCCCCCCAAAAAAAAAAAAAAAAAAAAAAAAAAAAAAAAAAAATGACATCACCTGGGGGAAAGTAGACTTTTCCAGATATACAGTCCACTCCTGTTATAATGAGCATGGGTATCACAAGATTTCAATATAGCAAGGTGATTCTGCTGGTACCAATTTACCAAAAATTACCACATGTGCCCATGTGTTCTGTCTAACAAGGTTATTGAATTGGTCCTGGGCACCTCGTTATAATGAGAGTTGACTGTATCGAAGTATCATTACTTGCTCTTATTGTGACATGCTGTTTTCTTAATGGAAAGTTTCAATTTCTAGTTTCAGAAAATACTTCATATTAACCACAAAATTCATTTGGGTAACTTATTGATAGTTTTGAGCTGACAGGAAACACATTCAAGATGTGAGGACAGACTATTCTAACACTGAAGAAAGATAATGATCTTGTAATGCAATTTCTGGGGTTGTTTGGTGACGGACGACATCTGCTCACTTTGTTTTCTTTGCCTCCGTGCTCTTCTTCTCATCTTTCTCAGTTGATTTCTTGTCTTCCTTTGGGGTAGGATTATCTTCATACCTAAACAAGAATGAAAAAAAAAAAAAAGAGTTGAGAAGTGAGTAAAACACAGTGGACACTCGGTAACACATCATTTGTTCCTGCTACAATTGCTCTAGGCTTTATTTCGTCTAAGATGTAGGGTTGGAGTTAGGATTGCAATGGGGTTTTATATTTGGTTTAGGATAGGGTATAGTGTTAAGTCCAATGGTGAAGTTGGTCATTTGAATAGTGTATGGAATTTGCAGAGGGGCAATTGTCGCCGAGGAGTTGTCATGGAAACTGGAAACTCGTACAATGAGGTCCTTGGGACCAAAGCAATTCCCTTGTTATACTTATATCAGAAATGTTTTAATATCAGGATGAAGAAAAAAAAAGAATAAGAAGAGTTGGGATTAGCAAAATTACCTTCTTATATCAGTTATCTCTCTATATCAGTTCCCTTTATAATGAGTTTCCACTATATAGGCCAATAAGTTTACAAGAGTAAAAACAGACATTCTGTTCAGCAAAGCCCCCCCCCAAAAAAAACAAACAAACAAACAAACAAACAAACAAACACAAAGCATTCTACCTAGGACTGAGAACTTACTGGCACACCAAAATTTGTTCTGTTGTGAAATGCTTCACGCTTTATTTCATTCAAGATTTAGGGTAGGGCTATTATAGGGATCTATTTTACGAGCTACAGTGGGCCTACGTACCTGATTAGTACATTCAGAGCAGCTCATGAATATTAATAAGCATCTAATTATATATGCAAGAGCATTATTTTAGCCATTTCAATACTTTCTTGGATATTGATAAATAGGTGACAAATTTATGGTAGGGTTAAGATAGGGATTTATTTTAGGGGGTACAGTTGGGCCTATGTACATGAATAATACATAAAAAGCAGCTCATGAATATTCATAAGCATCTAATTATATATGCAAGAGTATAATTTTAGCCATTTTTAATGCTTTCTTGGATATTTGAGACCTAGGTGACAAATTTAGAGCAGGGTTATGATAGGAATTTATTTTACAGGGTACAGTGGGCCTACGTACATAAATAATACATACAAAGCAGCTCATGAATATTCATAAGCATCTAATTATATATGCAAGAGCATTATTTTAGCCATTTTTACTGCTTTCTTGGATATTTGAGACCTAGGTGATAAATAATATCCTTATAACTAACATATTTAGATAAAACTAAACCAATTTGATAATCAACATTGAAAACAAATTCAAGTGATACTTGTTTATTTATCTAACTCAATTTAGTAACCGCCACCAAATAAATGCAACTTTTCATAGTGTCATTTGGCCAAACCTAAGTGGTTGACAGTCCTTATCTTGGGGAAGCACGATCATTCAATGAACGTATAGTGAGGATGATTTTGCTAACACCAATTATCAACACTTATGTCACCGCCTGCAGTTTCGGCTGATGGGTTTGGTGCAATTTATGGAAATTCTCATTTAGAATAAATGGGAAAATGCCATAACAATGGAAAAAAATGACTACACTTCTGACCGTCAACTTGTTAAAGCAGGGTTATTATTTTGGCAAGATCCTTTAACTCTAAAAAGAGCAATGTGACCATACAACTGATTACAAGTTGAATATTTGGGAAAATTTGCATTTGACAGTTAAAACAAATTTGGCGCCCTCTATTGGCAGAGAATTATCTTCTCTTCATAAGGCCTTCCAATTATTTCATAGATTTAGATGATTCATGTTAATTCATGTTTTACAGGATCCCGGGGCCTGTTTCACAAAGATTTACGCATCACACTTAAATTTAAAGTGCATCCTGTGTCTAACGCATAATCTCATTGATACCTTCCCAAAAGGCACATCTCCTGAGCATGATCTAAAGAGGTGATGTGTAATATACCGCACACAACTAATAATTTAAAAGCCAATTTTAAATTGGGGTACATTAATTTTTGTGGATTTTACGCAAATAGCAGCAGGTGCGAATTTAAAAACATGCGAATATATAGGCATGATTTCCTATGCAAGCTTACGAACATGCAGCGCAAATTTAAGAACTTTTAAACATGTTTTGAGGCCGCGAAAAAAATTAATCGCGAAAAAATAACAGCGAACACAGTAATGCGCGACTCTTTCTGAATTGCCCCAAAGGGCCAATGATTGTCATTAAATTGATATAGACTGGACATGAAACAGCGGTTAAAACCCAACTTACTTGAAGATTGCTTTAATGTCACCCTTGACTAGAGCTACAAATAGAGGCAAGCCAATGCAGGCAGGTACAAGGTAAAGTAGGGCAGGTTGGGCGTGCTTGAAGCAATGCATCACAGCTATCGTAGCAGCAAGCCCTAGGAAATAGGCAGCAAACCCAGAGTAGAAGTATGTTCGGGAACCTTTACTTCGGCTGTGGAGTAAGAAAAGACACGATGAGATATTGTTAGCATAGTCAATAATAATGTGGCCAAAAAAAATTAACTTATCTACCATCATTTTAACAATTGTCATCATCATCATCCGTATCACAATGTATCATGACCATCAGCACCATTATCATAATCATCAACACACATCTCTATCATCATCATCATCATCTTCATCTTCATCATCATAATTACCAAAATCATCATCTTATCACTTGCAGATGTTAGAAGTTTCATCAATTAAGCGAAGATTTTCATCAGATTTGACATTTACTTGTTACTTCCAAAATAATCTGACAAAATCTATACATTTCCCTATTTCAGGAGAGCTTTTGATTTATAAATCACACTTTTTAATCAGGGGCCCATTCTCTGAACTGTCATAAGTCTAAGTTCCTGTGAATCCCATTGAGACATGTTTTAATTTGACAACACAAGTCCTTTGGGTTGTCCTTTAAACTTTTTAGAAACAGGCCCCAGACGGTCAAGATACTGTTGTGGCATAAGAACAAGGTATGTTTACACTAGTTATACGAACCTGACATCAAAACGTAAGAGAAGCGCGATGAAGATTCCTGGAATGACTATATCCCCCAGACCTAGCATGGCAAAGTTGTTTGCTTCCAACCCCTTCTCTAGGATGTCTTGTGGGAAGACCACTGAAATAGAAGAAGAAGAAATGATTACCAGTCTTCATTTACCCCATTCTAATTAGTTCAACTTTTTTGGCTTCAGGAAGGAGAAGAAAATATCCCATCTAGACAATAAGTACCCCCAAAAAAATTAGAACTTATTCAACACAATTGCATTATAATCAAACCTGATAACATTTTCCTTTAACCTAGTTTGTGTAAAGAATAACTACTGGATTCTCTTTTCCCCATGGATTAAATACAGAAACTCCCCAGTACCTGCAGACAATGGGCTAATGTCATTTCACCAGAGCTACTAAAGTGTTTATCAAAGCCAAAATCAACCAGCGTTCCTGTGCCTTTTTGTCACTATACCACATTCAGCTTCTCAGTATACTTTCCCCTTTCCTCTTTTTGCAATAACCCAAATTCTTAATCAATTGTTCAAATATTCCCCATCCTCCCTCCTGCTCACCCCCCCCCCCCCCCCCCTCCCATAAAAAAAAAGTAGAAGGCAGTACTCACATTTTATGGGTGCCTCAAAAGACTTGGCAACAGTTACCATAACGTTAGTTGCAAACACCCAGAAAATATCGTAGAAGAAGAGGCCTCCTAATAAGATAATTCCAGTCATGATTGTATTCAGCTGAAGGAACTCTACACCGTTCAGGGCAAACGCTAGTCCAAAGATGTTATTAGCTATCCAGTGCTATAGAGGGATGGGGAAAAAGGAAAGAATAGTATTAGTGCTCTTGTAATAAAAAAGGGCCTTCTCTTGTTGAGTCATGATTATATTCTGCTGAAGGAACTCTACACCGTTCAAAGCAAACGCTAGTCCAAAGATTTTATTGGCTTTCCAGTGCTGCAGAGGGAAAATAAAAGAGGAAAGAATCAATTAGCTTTCGTATGATCGCAACAGTGCCCTCTATTGTTGAACCATGATTATATTTCAACTGTAAGAACTCTACACCGTTTAGAGCAAACTTCAGTCCAAAGATTTTATTGGATATCCAGTGCTAAAGAATCAAGGGAAAAGAGGAAAGAATGATATTAGTTCTCATATGATACAAACTGGGCCTTCCCTTGTTTTAGTCATGATTACATTTTTCTGTTCTACTCCACTGTTACTCCACCAACTCCACTACTACATGGTGGTGGTCTACAAGCTACAGAATTTTAGTCAAAATTAATCCTCTACCTGGAAAGATAATTTATCATTTCATTTGTTTGTGCAACTTTCAAATAGAGTCATTACTAACATGACAAAAAGCCAACATAAATTGGCCTTTTTACTCAAGTTTGGTAATCTTTATCAGTATTGACAGGCTTTCTTTCATGCGTACACTGTTAGACAGATGATTAAACATTTTAACAATGTTCAAATCAATATGTTAAACAAGCCAACATGCTCCACCATCTGAATCTTACCTTTTTCATGAGATACCAAACACCAAATATTGCTCCAACACCAAGACAGATCAAATCTTTGTTGTCAAATTCATAGTTCATCAATTCTGCCAGGGAAAGATAAATATGAGTGTATAAAACTGTTTCTTAAAGACGGGGAATCTTCAGCTTCCATGGGTAATTTGACACCATGGATGTTTACCCAGTAACAGGTGTCATCCCTCACCTGACCACTGCAAGACCTTAGTAATGCCTTGTTTATTCCACCCATGCCTCCATCTGGTAAAGTCATTAAATCTCAGTTTCCCTGGCCGATCATACCCGAAGCTCTTCGGGGTGGGACAGATTGTTTTGCTGTGGTCCAGAAATTTAGCTTCAAGGTGGTTATTTCAAGTGCTTTTCAACAAGTCTGGGATCAGCAAATTTTGATCCACTCCCCATGAAAGCTGAAGATTCCCCGTCTTTAAAAAAAAGTTTCTTATATACACAGTGGTCAACTTCAGAAGAAATATACTAAACTCAACATCATCGACAATTAACACCATCACCATTATCAATAGCAGACGCAGCAGAATCACAATCAGTTTAACCAGCATCTTTTTCATGACATTCATTTTCATGACATTCGTTACCAATATTATCACTGTCATCACAACCAACTGTCATCATCCTCACCATTATTATCTTGAGCATCTTCATCATCATTTTTATGGTCATTATCACCATGACCTCTAATATTCATTATCATGATCAGCGGCAGCATCATCATTATCACCACAATTATTATCATTATCCCATCACCATTAATACCACATCACTATTGTCCACATCACTATTGTCATCATCACCACCATCATCATCATCAACATCATCACCATCATCATCATCATCATTATCACTTTCATCATCATCACCACCACCATCACCAACATAATCACCAATATCATCATTCTCATCATCATCCCATCACTATTATTAATACCACCACCAATATCATCAACATTGAACACCTATCACCATCACCACCACCATCATCATCATCATCATCATCATCCTTAACATAATCATCATAATCATCACAACTATCATCACCACCACCATCATCATCATCATCATCATCACCACCACCACCACTACCACCACCACCATCATCTTACTTTTATCCCCATTCTCATCATCCTCTTCCTACCCTGATCATCATCATCATCATCATCATCATCATCATCATCATCATCACCATCATCATCATCCTCATCATTTAATACTCATCATCACCATCATACTACACTCACCTTCTTGCTTTTCTCCCTTGCCTTTTACAAATAGAAGGTGATACGGGTCATTAGGCATGGAGTCTGGTATCAGCTTTCTCACTACAGGACTGGGGAAAGAAATACATAGAATACTGTAAAACAAAAAACTTTCACCGATTGTCAATACATGTTTGGCAACTATTTTTGGATAATGAAATTTTCATGAATTGCAAAAATTTACCACATTGATTTCGCGGCATGAGACCTTCACGAACCTCAACCACTTGCAATATTCATGAATATTCATCATTTTGTAATATCTAAAATCGGGAACCACTGGAAGTGACAAAGTCATCCTTGGTCTAATTCTCACTTGCTCTAATAACCACTTGGTCTAATAGCCAAATTGTGTCATTGCATCTTGGTTAATTCCTTAATGAATATTTTGTCTCTTACCAGTTTGTTACTGGAAATGACTAAATGGTGTTAGATCAAGTGGACATTAGACAAAATGGACATTAGAAGAAATGGGAATTAGACAAAATGCCAAATAGGCCAAGTTGCAATTAGACCAAAAGGTTATTACACAAACTTGTTGTAGACGAAAAGAAATTAGACCATGTAGAATGAGACCAAGCAGGCATTAATCAAAGTGGGTTTAGACCAATTGGCAATTTAACTCATTATGGCACTCACCTGATGATATGGGCAAGAGCAAGAACTCCCAAGAAAAAGAAGTAAACAGTCAAAAGAAGGTTGATGTAATCCTTTGAAAAGATCTGTAAGTCAAATATAATGAAATTTTACAACACAATTTAAAGTATAAATGCTTTTTTTTCTATTTTCTATTTTTGCTATTTCTATATCATATTTTATATTTTACACAAATATTTTTGCATTCAACTAAATTTTTCCTCATGAACACGCATTTATTTTAAAGCAATTCAAGCAAGTAGTATTAAACGACATTATCATCATTATTAGCACTCCTGGACAAAACTTTAATGATTTCTGTTTTAATTCATGAACTACCAGAAGAAAAAAAATTGTCAATAAATGTGTGCTTTTTTGACTAAATACATTGTAAGTAAGTCATGAGTTAAGTTTTATATGGAAGAGAATAGCACTTGCTTTCAGGCTGCTTGCTATAATTGGGAACATTAACCTGTATGGTCCGAGGTTAAAAAATTTGCACTAGTTAAACATGTATTAATTGAGGATGAAAGGTTAAAGGTTCACCTGGAAAACAATGTAGATCTATACTTGAGAGAGTACTACTTTAACGGAGAACATGTATGGTTAAAGGTTAAAGAGTTAAAGATTAAAGAGTTAGTGGTTAGTGGTTAGTGGTTAGTGGTTAAAGGTTTAATGGTTTAAGGTTTACCTGGAAAACAATGTAGATACCGAATAGAGTGGCACTGGCTATGATGGGAAACATGGCTGCATCCTTGTCTGACATGATTTCTGGGGTTTCTCCATTCTCCTGTGTACAACAAATAAAAAAAAAAATCATAGATTAGGGTTCATGATCAGATTCTACTATTCAAAATCATTTACAGAGCATTTCAGTCCACTCCCATTATAACAAGCAAGGGTAATAAAACTAGATGATACTCCCCATCCCAATTTTAAAAATGTGCAAATGTGTGGTCCTTAGCACTTGGTTATACAGGAAGATTGTTAAATGAAATGTCAAAATTCTGTCACTACTTGATTGTTTAGAAAGAAATATTATCTCCAAGGATGAAACAGAAGATACATGCACATACCTAAAAATGTTGTGAATGAATAGCGACTATTATACAGTCTGTATTTTTAAAAAATGGTACAGTCAGGGAAAAAATAAATTAGGTATAAAATCTTTTCAAATATTATGTATATATAGTATCACATTAAACCCAATATATTATTCTTGCTGATACAAATTCACTTCAAATCATTTGCTTTTGTAGAACAAAAGTTATGTTAATTTTTGTGTGAAGACAAGTGATTTCCCTCCACACAAATCTATTGTTCTTTTACATCAATTTTGGCGGCTTATGTTCGAAACCTACACAAAGGCATGGCAAGGCGTCCGCAAAATGAATTTTTATTGATTGTAGAAAACTAATCATATCTCAAGATCTACAGCACCAAATGAGATGGAAAAAATTGCAGAAGAAAGCCTGAATTTCCTGCTTTATTAAAATACCAAGCATTACCAAGTTGTGACTAATCTTCATACATTAAAAAAATGTTTTCCAACTGTACCATTTTATTTGACACAGACTGTAGGACTCGATACAGATTCTCCAAATCGCAAACTATTTTCCTTTTTGTAATTATTATGACTTTCACATTTTTCTTTCTTGCTTCGGTCCAGATTCTCAGTTTCCTCCTTTATCATGTTTATCTTTTCATCCTTTTCTTTCTTTCTTTCTTCTTCTTCCATAATTTTGTTATAAAAATTATAAAAAAATAAGTTTGCTTTCTCATTTCAAGAATCTATCCAATATGGCTGACATGCCTGCATGGACATGATCAACTTTCAAGAACAAGATCTGACGTCTGAATGTGAAGGCGATTCTATCTCGTCTTGATGGTCAGTTCTTGGACTTGGTGTTCTACTTATCTCTCTCTTAAATTTCTTTCTCACTTGCTCTGTCTATGAATCTCTCTTGCTCTCTATCCCTGCACTCTGGCTCTATATCTTATAGGCCTACTGCTGTTGCAGGCATCCCCCCATAACCTTTAATCTTTATCAGAAGTTTGACTGAAAAGTCAAAGTTTGATGACTGAATCACTGAAATCTGAATGCTCTTGTCTTGATCTTGAATTAAAAAAACAAGTGATTGTCCACAAAAACAAAAACAAACAAAACAAATGTTGTAACAAAATAAATCTCCATTAATAACTCCAATAACTACGCAAGTGTTTTAGAATCAGGTTACTTATTGAGCAATAATGATAAGCAGTAGAGTCTATCTCATATCTGGAATCTACGTGTTCAACATGCATGTTCAAAACAATGTTGCCAGCACTCAGCAGCAGCTGGTGGTAGACCATCGAGTCAGACGCTGTGCAAAAGCGATTGGCCAAGCAAAATGACTTTTCTTACCCGCTGTTCTTTGTGATATGTGACGGACCGAAAAGACCCGAAAAATATCGGGATCAGTGCCATGGTCACCAGGCTTCCATAGGCCAAAGCCATCCCTTCTGGGGTTGCTGGAATTCTAGCCGTTTCATTGCCAGCTGTTTCGTTTAGAGTTGCGTTTATGGTCGCCGAAATCGTTTCTGCTACTTCTTCCGCCATGATTGTGAATGAAGACGTGTTGATTTAGCGAATGTACTGCTTTTTGTCGCAGATGGCGCTAGACCATAATTTTTCACAGTACTAGATCGGAACACAGCAATAGTCTATCAACCTATTGTTTTTGACATGTGTTTTGCCTCTAAACTAGCTTCACTAGTGACCTGATCACTAAATTTAAAAAAAAAAAAAAATGTTAAGCTTTAAATCGAGGTGGGGACGATCCCCCCCCCCGAAAAAAATAAATCGAGGGGAACACGTCATCCCTCCCCCCCCCCCCCCCGTTCCCCCGGGATCGCCGCCAATGTGCAGTAGGTTTCCGAATATGCACTGAAAAACTTTTGGCTCAACCTGCTAAAGCTTGTAATTTCGATCCAGCTCCCCTTCTAAAAAAAAAAAAACCTTCGATAGTGGGGGGGGGGTAATTTTGACGCGACCTCCCTTCCAAAAACCAGTGATAGGGGTATCTCTAAAAATCCCGAACTAGCATACGTGTATGGTCGGACTGCATGAGCTGGGGGCGGATAAAATACCCGATTTTAGGCACTTTGTTCCCTAATTTTTAGGGGGAAAATATAATAAAGTTGTTTCATGAGTAATGCCAGCTAAGTTGATGGACAAAAATATTAAAGATTCTGTAAAGAATGTCGTCCTCGAGGCAGTCTGGTGCGCAGTGTTATGTAGCAGGCATGAAAATAAATGTCATGTCGTTTCTCCATCAAAACAGCTCAGCATAATATTTCACTAATTTATCCACTTTTATGAAAAGGGGGACAAATTTTTGTCTCATTTGCTTCAGGCTGACAGAACTTAATGATAAATAATTATAAAAAAAAATTTTTAAAGCTCTTAATTAAGAAATTTCTATAAATTTGTCACTGACATTTTTTCTGAGAGAGACAAATATTGGACGAAAGTCATAGCCCAATCACAAGAGAAATTACACAAGGGAATCGTGCTCATAACAATAGCCAACCTCTATAAATATAGTCTAGGCACTTGCCTTAAAAATGTGTTTTGCTCACACAAACAAAACACATTGTTAAGGCAAGTGAAAATATTCATTTTTTAAAACTTCTGCAATAAATCATTCCCACATCAACTGGCCTCTATTAAGATTGGTAGACTCAAGCTGGGCCCTCTTGCAATTTGCGTTTGAGGACCATTCTTGGTCACGTGTGTGACCGAAATTATGCAAAATCTTGACTTTAATTGGCTATAACTCTAACAATTTTAAAGATATACTGATTTAATGTTTATATCATGCTAATATATTTTGTTGGCTATCATTTGGAAATATTTTTTGATATTTACAATATGCATGTTCAAGGTCAGAGGTCAAAAGAAGTGGGTCACTGTGTGACTTCACAGAACGGCATGATTTTGAAAGTTCAATTTCATTTTGAAATTCTTGTGAGTTTTAAAATGATGAAATGTTCTTATTGCTGTGAGATATGCATTATGGACCTGTTAACCAAAAAATACCACTGGATAGGAGTCATCTCAGAAATTTCATTTTTTATATATTATTTTATATCGTGATGTCGGGTCACGTGTGTGACCTATGGCAAATTGTACAGAAAAATAAATATATTATGTATTATGCAATAAATGTACATTTTGAGCAATAACTATATCCGCTGTGGTAAAACTTTTATGAACTCAACCCTAGTCAGTCAATGGGGTGTTTTGGTAGCTGTCAAGACTGGGGGAGGGGCGGGGAGGGAGGGGGCCATGATGCCCCCTACAAGATCTCGGCTGTTGATCGCGCGAGCGCGCCGAAAATTTGCACGATGGTAGTGTGTGATGTAAACTACAAGAAAGCATTGTTAATTTTCCCATAATAATAACATTTTTTTTATATTAATTAATTATGCTAATTTACGCATTGCATGAAGTCATAATTTTTGTTCTAATTGACAAACTACAGCTTCTGGCATGCTAATTTTGTGTTTGTATAATCTTTATAGGATTCCTAACAATTGTACTTGGAAAAAAAATTGATATCGAACTAAATTCCTTGTGTATTTCATTGTTTTATGAATTTCTTATGTATTTCCTTGTTTTTTCGACCTTTGTTTTGTTTGTTTGTTTGTTCTTTTTTTTTTTTGTTTTTTTTTTTTGCAAAAATTATTGCAGAACCATTTTGGAGCACAATAATGCTAGAATAAATTAAGTTCAGCCAATGCCGAAAGTGAAAATAATAAGACCTTTATAACCGCCCCCACCCAGTGGGTCACGTGTGTGATCAATTTGTTTGCTAATTAATAATCAAATTAAAACTTGTCAAGGATTCATATATAGTGAGATGCAAGGTACATTAAATCTAGCTTTGGAGAAATAATAATAATAATACCAGAGCCATGGTTAAGACGGGGCATAATCTTTTTGTGTTTTCTGGTCACTTGTGTAACATTTTGAGGGCAACTAATTTCCAGGGTTGATTATCTTAATATAATCAATTCAACAACATTATTTTTGGGGTTAGATTAAAAGGAATAGAGGTAAATAATAATATGATGACAGTAATCCAAGTAAGGAAGTCAGCATATCCATTCAAGTCAGGGTTAAAAAAAGATAATATTTATTTCATTTACCGTTTTTCCATTTATTTTCATTTATGTTAATACATGCAAATGAGCATGAACAATTGCAAAAATCACGAAAAAACATCAGTTCATGAAACTTCAGACATTGCTCTATTTGAATATGCAGCTTAAAATAAAAAAGCAAAAATTTATTTTGTCCCCAAAAGGTTCACTTTTCAAAGAATGACCGAATAGCCTGGTCCCTTTTTTTAAGGCATGACCATAGTTGGTCACACACGTGATCCACGGGTCACGTGTGTGACCAATTTCAAAGTTAATTAATAACTAAATTAAAAGCTATCATGGCTTCATATTTAGTGAGATGCAAGGCACATTATATCTAGCTTTGGGGGAAAAATTGTAACAGAACTATGGTTTTCGGGGGGCGTTAACTTTGCGTGTTTTGGGGTCACGTGTGTGACATTTAATGGCAATTAATTTCTTTAGTTAATTATCTTAAAACAATCAATTTAACACCATTATTTTTCAGTTAAATTTAAAGGAATGAAGTTAAAAAAAGGGTATAATGACAATAATCAAAGTAAGGTGACCAGCATATACAATTAAGTCAGGGTCAAACAAATGATATTTTACGTACCATTTTTCTATTCAATTTTTTTGCCTGTTAATTTATGCAAATGAGCATGAAAAATTTGTAAAATTAAAAACTTCAGACAATGCTCTATATGAATGTGCAGCTTAAAAACAAAAAGGAAAAACTTTATTTTTTCCAAAAAAGGTTCACTTTTCAAAGAATCACCCAGATGCTTAAATAATAAATATATTACGTTACTTGCAAGCTGTACTTAATCATTCATGATTTTGTTTTACAGAAAATGCCAATTATTCCAAATCATTGAACCTATGTTAAGATACAAGCACCTCCGTAATAAATATATACCTTAATTTAAGACCACGAAAAAGACAAATCAATAGAATTTACAAAAATAGCCAACAATTTGATTACGTTATGAATTTCTTATTTATGGGGGTAAACGGATTAGAAATTCCCACTTCTCCATGCATTGAAATAAATGTGATCACAGAACCTTTACGTGAAAGTCAATATGGGACTGCGCAATAGTTTTTGTTTTTTAGATACCTCAAAGTTGATATCATACTAGCTGCCAAAAGCTGCCAGAGAAGGTGAAGAATGCACAAAAGACCTCCAATCTAAAGATTAGTGCAACGGATTAGAACTGTATGCTTAATCCCTAAAGAAAAGTTACTCTACTACAGTTCAAGTCACTACCACAGATTTACCAAACAATAGCCCCTTGCTCCAACTTTTCGCATTGAGAGATTTGTAGCCTCGCAATTATTGTCACCATGTATTTAATTACAAATTACACTAAATGATGGTAACATCCATTATAGTCGATTGGTATAGTCTTCAGACTTACAACCAAGGGACCGCAGGTTCGAAACCCACACTGTCCATTTTGTTTATTCTAAAATATAAATAAAAAATTGTTAGAAATTAGGGTAAGACCTTATAGAGTTAGGCAGTTAGGGTTAGGGCTAATAATTAGGGTTAGGCACTTAGGGTTAGGGTTCAACCCTAGGGTTAGGGCTTATAATTAGGGTTAGGCAGTTAGGGTCAGGGTTCAAACCTAGGGTTAGCTAACCGTAATGCCTAACCCTAGGGTTGAACACTAACCCTAACTGCCCTAACCCTAATTATTAGCCCTAACTGCCTAACCCTAGGGTTAAACACTAACCCTAACTGCCTAACGCTAATTATATAGCCCTATCCCAAACTGCCTAACCCTAGGTTTGATCCCTGACCCTAACTGCCCTAACGCCTAACCCTAATTATTAGCCCTATCCCAAACTGCCTAACCCTAGGTTTGAACCCTGACCCTAACTGCCTAACCCTGATTATTAGCCCTAACCCAAACTGCCTAACCCTAGGTTTGAACCCTGACCCTAACTGCCTAACCCTAATTATAAGCCCTAACCCTAGGGTTGAACCTAACCCTAAGTCCTAACCCTAATTATTAGCCCTAACCCTAACTGCCTAACTCTATAAGGTCTTACCCTAATTTCTAACAATTTTTTATTTATATTTTAGAATAAACAAAATGGACAGTGTGGGTTTCGAACCTGCGGTCCCTTGGTTGTAAGTCTGAAGACTATACCAATGACTATAATGGATGTTACCATCATTTAGTGTAATTTGTAATTAAATACATGGTGACAATAATTGCGAGGCTACAAATCTCTCAATGCGAAAAGTTGGAGCAAGGGGCTATTGTTTGGTAAATCTGTGGTAGTGACTTGAACTGTAGTAGAGTAACTTTTCTTTAGGGATTAAGCATACAGTTCTAATCCGTTGCACTAATCTTTAGATTGGAGGTCTTTTGTGCATTCTTCACCTTCTCTGGCAGCTTTTGGCAGCTAGTATGATATCAACTTTGAGGTATCTAAAAAACAAAAACTATTGCGCAGTCCCATATTGATTTTCACGTAAAGGTTCTGTGATCACATTTATTTCAATGCATGGAGAAGTGGGAATTTCTAATCCGTTTACCCCATAAATAAGAAATTCATAACGTAATCAAATTGTTGGCTATTTTTGTAAATTCTATTGATTTGTCTTTTTCGTGGTCTTAAATTAAGGTATATATTTATTACGGAGGTGCTTGTATCTTAACATAGGTTCAATGATTTGGATAAATTGGCATTTTCTGTAAAACAAAATCATGAATGATTAAGTACAGCTTGCAAGTAACGTAATATATTTATTATTTAAGCATCTGGGTGATTCTTTGAAAAGTGAACCTTTTTTGGAAAAAATAAAGTTTTTCCTTTTTGTTTTTAAGCTGCACATTCATTAGAGCATTGTCTGAAGTTTTTAATTTTACAAATTTTTCATGCTCATTTGCATAAATTAACAGGCAAAAAAATTGATAGAAAAATGGTAGTAAATTATCATTTGTTTGACCCTGACTTAATTGTATATGCTGGTCACCTTACTTTGATTATTGTCATTATACCCTTTTTTTAACTTCATTCCTTTAAATTTAACTGAAAAATAATGGTGTTAAATTGATTGTTTTAAGATAATTAACTAAAGAAATTAATTGCCATTAAATGTCACACACGTGACCCCAAAACACGCAAAGTTAACGCCCCCCGAAAACCATAGTTCTGTTACAATTTTTCCCCCAAAGCTAGATATAATGTGCCTTGCATCTCACTAAATATGAAGCCATGATAGCTTTTAATTTAGTTATTAATTAACTTTGAAATTGGTCACACACGTGACCCGTGGATCACGTGTGTGACCAACTATGGTCATGCCTTAAAAAAAGGGACAGGCTATTCGGTCATTCTTTGAAAAGTGAACCTTTTGGGGACAAAATAAATTTTTGCTTTTTTATTTTAAGCTGCATATTCAAATAGAGCAATGTCTGAAGTTTCATGAACTGATGTTTTTTCGTGATTTTTGCAATTGTTCATGCTCATTTGCATGTATTAACATAAATGAAAATAAATGGAAAAACGGTAAATGAAATAAATATTATCTTTTTTTAACCCTGACTTGAATGGATATGCTGACTTCCTTACTTGGATTACTGTCATCATATTATTATTTTTACCTCTATTCCTTTTAATCTAACCCAAAAATAATGTTGTTGAATTGATTATATTAAGATAATCAACCCTGGAAATTAGTTGCCCTCAAAAGTTACACAAGTGACCAGAAAACACAAAAAGATTATGCCCCGTCTTAACCATGGCTCTGGTATTATTATTATTTTTCTCAAAGCTAGATTTAATGTACCTTGCATCTCACTATATATGAATCCTTGACAAGTTTTTAATTTGATTATTAATTAGCAAACAAATTGATCACACACGTGACCCACTGGGTGGGGGCGGTTATAAAGGTCTTATTATTTTCACTTTCGGCATTGGCTGAACTTAATTTATTCTAGCATTATTGTGCTCCAAAATGGTTCTGCAATAATTTTTGCAAAAAAAAAAAAACAAAAAAAAAAAAGAACAACAAACAAACAAAACAAAGGTCGAAAACA